>CM039475.1:7822395-8206442 GCA_022433065.1 Begonia loranthoides
CACACACACACACACAAAATAAAAATCGGCACAAACTGGCTAAGCCAACCCCCTCTAACAATTGTTGAATTTCCAACTCTGCCAACAACTCCAATTCTACTCTTTTATAAACAATAATTGAATGGTATTTAACATCAGCTTCATACTGTTCATCTGCATAAGCTATCCTGAATAGTGGGGAGTGGGAACCCGCTGCAACGGGTTGGAAACGGACCAATGCACCTCCGGTCAGTCGTTATTCAAATTGTGGCACAATTCCGCCAGATTGCACTGCCACGATTTCTCTAGATTGCACTGTGGCGGTGTCTTCAGATTGCACCACTGGAGTTTCTCCATCGTGCCTTGTGGTGGTTTCTCCAGCTTGCACCGCGGCGGTTGCTCCTTGCGCCGCGGGTGCTCTTTCTTGCACCGTGGCTTGTTTAGGTCGGTGAACTTCACCGACAGTGTTAGTTGCAAGCCGACAGCGTTGACAGGCAGAGTCCGTCGTTTCTGCATCTGGTTGCCGGTGAGTTTGCGACGGACCGCTCTTTCACTTGGTCAACATTTTATTTGCAAGGGATTCCATTGGTCTCTCTTACAGTGGAACGAACGTTTGAGAGTTTGAGAGTTTGAGAGTTTGATGGTTTGCCTAAGGTTGTTCGCGGTAAAGAAGCCTGGAGCCCACGATCGAGTCTTATGTAGTTCGACAGAGGATCAACGAATGAGGCACGTTAAACTGCGACGGCTTCATAAGAAACCGCCGCTGTGTTAGGATAAACCGTTGTGGTGTCACATGACACCATAGAGGTTTCTTGGCACATCACGGTAGTTTGGTAAGACACCGCAGCAAGCCATAAAAAATGTCGTGTGAGTTTTTTAAAACTATGGAGCCGCAGCGGTTCATATACAAACTGCCGCAGCTCCATAGTTTTAAAGTTGCGGTCTCCTATGACACCTCAGCAGTTTATTGGCACACCGTGGCAGTTTAGTATAACACCATGGTGGGCTATACAAATTGTCGTGTGATTTTTTTTAAACTATGGAGTCACGCCCGTTTGTATACGACCTGCCGTGACGCGACATTATCACTTTTAACGGCAAACGTAATAGCGATGTTGGCGGTGTCATTTTTTCATAGTTCAATGCTTAATTTATTAGCAAAAAAAAAATGATGGTTGGTTTGTTACAAACAATAAATGATGATTGTTGTTTTGTTATTTTTCTTTTTTATATTCTCATGTCACACTCATCAATTAATATGATAAATTATAAATACTTAAAAAATTATTCATTATATAAATTAATAAATATCAAGTTTATTCGTAAAAATTATAAGATAAAAATAGAAAATAAACTTAGATCTCTCTTCGTTGCCCTCTTTTTAGACTAGAAAATAAAGAAAAATATATAAAAAGAAAAAGTGAGTAAAGTAGAACCCAGAGAATTAAAGGCTTCCGTGGACCACTCTTCCACTTCAATGCAAAGAAAAGAGAAGAAGAAGGATGATACAGTAAAATACACTTTGAATACCTTAACTGAGGGTTTTAATAAGAATTCTTTTGATTTTCAAACTTATTTTTGGACAAAAAAAGTTCTAACTAATATTTTGGTTATGAAAATACGAATATTTAGCTACATTCAATCTTCTCATCTTATTTGGATAAGAAACTATTAAAATATTGTCATTTGTTAAATATAATTTAACAATTATATATATATATAAATACATATATAAAAGAATGAATTTTAAATTTATTTTATTTTTCAAACCCTTTATAATTTTTCTTATTCATATATTAAAGATCAATAGAATGTTTAAGATTTATACTATTAATTCATACCCATTAATGAATGACTGCAAATTTATAACCTCTTAAGGAAGAGTTATTAATTTCAAACTTCTTATTATTAATAGTTTATCAAAAATCAATTGAATGATTGTATTCATACCATTAATTTATACCAATTAACGAATGATTATAAATTTTAAACTTCTTTATGAGTGAAACCTCATTAATTTACATACATTAATGAAGGGTTTATTTTATTAGTGAAAGCTGAGTAATTCACCTACATTAATAAATTGTTATTAATTTTAAATGAAATCTCATTCATATTCATTAATGAAAGATTAAGAATTTTAAATTTCACTTATTCCCTGTCTAATCATTAATATTATTAAATAAACTATAATTACATAATAATGTTAAAAAATAAAAATAAAAAGGTACAATTAACTTGATTAATTAATAATTCATCTAAAGTCAAAGACTGATTTGTAAAAGAGTTATATTTTAATGTAGTAATAAAAAAAAAAGATAATGTAAAAGTCTTCTCGTTTACACATTTTAGTCTATGTATTAATATTTGCACTTAATATTTCTATAGTATTTACTGTTTAAAGAATTATTTTATACATCACATCATGCATTACATGACAATTCATGTATGCATAACATGATAACTTACACTTATATCGTATGGTGACATGTACGTTTATGCACTAGTAATATATAATTTATGATGTAATTATTGAAAATTAACATAAAATATTGATTATATCACATCAGTGAAATTCAAATTTATAATTAAAGAGTAAACATAAAATTTTGACTGACCACAGTTGCACGATGTAATGATCACTTGATGTGCTGTGGTGATTAATGTGAGTGGGCGGGCGCAAGAGAGTGGGTAGTGTGTGGGCTATGGGCCCACCGTCCCACCTCTGACCTGGGCTTCATTGTGATGTGAGTTCGTAGGCTCTTTCCACCGTCCGATTCTAGCAGATACTGAGCTGCATGCTGGTGGTGGGCCTGGAATTAATCAGATCCTATGCTTAAGAAACTGGTTTACAAATTTAAAAACTGTTTATGGTGATGGTAAGAATGGGTTTCAGGAAATTGTACTTTGATTTGTATCAAAAACTAGATTTAGCTGCTAAGTTTTCTTCATGAAACTTTGCAGAGTTTGATTAAGAGAATCTCAGTTATCTTCTTAGCAATTGAAAATAATGATCGGCTTTACATGCAAACATGAGATAGGCTGCACATTTTTGTTTTCAAATTCTATTATAAAACGCACTCTGTCAACACGTAGAAATCTTACTTCAACCATAGTAAAGTGATATAAGATTGTGCATCATCTTAATATAAATTATGCATTCATAGATTGGATTATTGTTAGACTATTCTATCCTTCGCACGAGTACTGTTAAATAGTAAATTTCTTTTCTGTCCGTGGTTTTTTTCTAAAAAAGTTTTTCTACGTAAATTTTGGTGTCGCTGCTTCTACAATTTTCTTTTTTTGTTTCTCGTTCGATTCTTAACAATTGGCATTAAAGTACAGGTGAGATTCTCTATATTAATTTTTTAACAATTAATATTAAAACGAAGTTAGAGTTTTAGTACTTGGACCAATCGGAATTGGAGAATTGCAATTTTTGTTGGAAAATTGCAATTTTGGAAAAGGAAAAAAAAAACAAATCAGAAAAAGAAAAGAAATTTCTTTTCTTTTTGTCTCTGTTTCTTCTCCAGAAAAGAGATCTGCCCGCGTGTCTGCCATCTTCACCAACAAGGGAGCCTTCGCCGTCTGAAGTTGAAGAAGGAGACGCTGTCCGTCCGCCACCGCAAGAAGTCGTCGCCAGCCCTGCTCATACCCGTCGCCATCCGCCGTCGGTTAGTTCAGCGCCACTGTCCAGCGTCGCCCCTGCCTCCCGCACTGCAAATCGAAGAAGACGAAGTCTTCGACTGCTGCTGCTGTCCGTCACTCAGTTGCCGCTCCTCGTCGCCTGTTCTCCTGCCAGCCACCGTCCGCCGGCCTGCAGTCGCTGCTCCGATCACAGCACTAGATCGATCGATTGAAGCCTGCCTCCAACCGACCATTGAATTGTTGGTTGATTTGGGATTTTGCAAATATTTGCTGAATTTTCGGGAAATTGCAGGTGGATAAAATTTTGATTTTTGGGAGCAGAATTTTGGTTGAGATATTGGATTTTGCTGGAATTATTTGGAGTTTAGAAATTTGAAGCGGATATTTTGGGTTCAGAAATTGTGAGGAAATTTTTGAAATTTTTGGGGAGAAGAATTCGTTGAAATTCGATATTCTGTTGTTGGATCAGAATACGAGATTTCAGTTATGGCAGGTGAAAATGCGAGACGTACTCGCACAGATGGATTTAGATGACGCGTTATTAGGGCTCGATAAAATGCCCAAGTTATTGTGTGAAGAGGAGAAAATTCGAAAGAATCGAAAAACTCTATCTTTGATACGTATGTATTTGTCAAATCAGATTTTGTAAGATGTTTTGTACCAGAAATCTGCCGCTGAGCTATGGTTCAAATTAGAGCAATTAGTACTTTCAGAGATACGATTTTATACAGTAGGGGAAGTCTAACTCTGGAAGACGTTTATGGTTCTTTGTTATCAAAGGAAAAGATGAAGCAGCTTATTGTGAGATCCGAGTCTCGAGGTGAGGGACTCGTCGTTCGGGGTAGGACAAGAGAGTCAAACAACAAAGGCAGTGATAATGTTCAGAGTTTAAATGGCAGATCAAAGTCAAGGTACCAAGATAGAACCTGTTACTTCTGTCAGAGAATGGGGCACATCAAAGCCGAGTGCCGTAAATTACAGAATGAGTTAAAGAGAGCTACAGAGAAGGGAAAACATCCGATGACGTTCGGTGAAGTAGTTGTCGCAGAAGAAAAAGACTATAGTGATAGAGATCTTCTAATAGTGTCAGAGGGAAACTGAAAGCCAAACAAAGATTGGATTCTAGATTTAGCTTGTTCATTTCATATGTGTAACAATCGGGATTGGTTTACGACATATGAAGTCATTTCAAGAGGTGTTGTGTTAATGGGTAATAACACACCTTGCAAAATAGCTGATATTGGTACTATCAGAATCAGAATGTTTGATGGAGTTGTGAGGACACTGGGTAATGTGCAACATGTTCCCGAGTTAAAGAAAAATCTGATCTCGTTGAGTACTCTAGATTCGAAAGGGTACAAGTATAGCGCTATAGGTGGAAGTAAAGATCAGTAGATGTGCTCTCATCAAGTTAAAGGGAGACAGAAGCTCTACAAATTTGTATGTGTTACAAGGTTCTACAGTGACGGGTAATTAGACTACAAAGTTTGTGAATTCACCTTCAAAAAATTTTTTGGAGAAAACTCAGAAGAAGTCAGGTTCGCTGGTGAAGTTCAAGTTGGGTTCTGAATCTACGTCAGAGCCGATATGTTAGCCTATTACAGATGTTCAGCGTGATGCAGTCACCACATCGTCACCAGTTTCAGTTACAGTTTCATGTCAAAGTGGTATCGTTAGAGGAATAACCAAGAGAAAGGGTAAAACTCTACGGCGATATAGTGAAATTTCTACAGTGGGTTACGCACTGAGTGTGTTTGAGGGCATAGATTCCAGTAGGGAGTCTTCAGCATATTCACATGTAGTTCGTTGCGACATGTCTGATAATTCGGTGGTACAATGGAGAAGATGTGATTGCTCCCCGAGTGTGTCATTCAAGTTTAAGTCACGCTTAAACTTGATCAGTACCAAATATTGAATTGGCCCAACACGGGCCTTTTGTGGAAGAGGAGGTTATTTTTCGTTGGGGTTTTGCAAATTATTCGCCTTACATTGGAATTTCTTTGAAGATGGAGATTGTCAGAGTTCAGTGTTCTGAATTCGTTTAGGGATGGGCCGAGAAGTCAACATTGGATCTCTCATGTGGAATTCGTGTCAAGGTAGAGATTGTTAGAGTTTGGAGTGACCCAAATTCTAGTTGGGTCGGGTCGAGCCCATATCCAATATTATGGTTATTTATTTTCTCTATATATTGATGCTTGAGTCGTAAAACTCATTGTACCTTGATTTTCGATCAGTGATTTCTCCTCTGCCCATGGTTTTTCCACGTAAATCTTGGTGTTCCTGTTTCCGCAGATTTCTTTTTCCATTTCGCATTTTGATTCTCAACAAGTACTAACCACATTGGATAATGAATTCTCATTATTAGAATTCGTATTTCTAATTGAGTGTTACTACCTCGGTACATACTCGAATCCGGATTAATGTGGAGGAAGTTGTGAGGGAAACAATTCAAAGACATGACAACATTATCATATGATTCACATTTGTTTCTTTCATGACTTGGAAGGGAAGCACAATGGAATATCGAGAATAACAATCCAACTCTCGAAGAGAATCTAATCGGCTGACCGCAGGCTTGATCTCTCCAGAAAGGAAATAGCAAGAAGAAGCGGGATATAAGTGAGCAATTGGCAAGGAAGATTTATTCTATTTTAGACTTCTTTTTTCATGTTATTAAAAAGAAACGAAATCTGGGAATTTGAGGGCAAATAATCCAAGCTTGTGTCAGTCTTTCTGGGTAAATTTGACAGAGGCAGAAGCGAAAAGATGCTTGATTTGTAAACAGCTTACGATGGAATTGAGGTAAAAACTCAAAAAAATACCTCTTCGACATTAGCTTTTTAGCTGATTTTCTCTAGTTTTCATACCAAAAAGAAAACAATCCATCCCTTATGGAGCAAATAACTAGCCAATTAGTAGCAAAACCATCTAAAAAATCAGCCAAAGGCATCGACGGTGGCTTGTGCGGACTACACTCTCTTGCACGCTTCTGTTTTTTGCTATCTTCGTCTAACTCTAACCTACTCATTTCCAAGCTGTAAGTTTAGAACCGGTCAATTCAAGTCAATTTTATGGTTGAATGACTAAAATTAACATTCAATTTAAGCAATGATAGACGACGACGAAACGTGAAAAAAAATAATAAAGAATTGCTAGCCAGTCGGAAGACTTCCTAATGATCTAAATTGCCGTAAAGAAAGAGAACATAGCTGTTGAGAAGGGGCCATTAACCAAGCCACCCCAAATGGAAGCAACCTCAACCTGCAATGCCGCGGGAGGTTTGGATCTATCTCAGCTTTGCATCTTTTTCTCTATTGTGGATGGTATTTAATTGATAAATGGTTGACGAATTGGAGCTGTTTGTTTGGGAGGAAAGAAAATGATTCAGAACAGAAAAGAAAAGCAAAAAAAATCAGTAAAGAAAGAGAATGAAAATAGACCTGATCGCCATCTTTAACTCCCAAATGGCGAATGTTGGCCTTGTCATCCAGTAGCTTATGGCTTTTATAACACAAGCAAAAATGTCCCCACACGAGACACCTACAAACACCATCATACGACAAACTTTCCTGTTGGAACTTCATGGATTTATGCAAAAAGAACAAAAAAAAAGTTGACTTTTGGATCTTAATGTACTCTTGCTTGAATGGGGTTTCAGTATTTCACGTTCTGAGATAAGAATTTGTCTACGTACCATGAAATTCTACGTTCTCTATTTTTTGATAATTGACTGAAAACTTCCTCGACGGCCTCTTTAAGTTCTGATACCGTCCCTGATCTTGGAACTTGAATCTCTAACGGTTATCAGAGGGAGAGAATGATATAGTAGGGACAGGAAATCCAGACAAATTCAATTCATTAAAAGAAAGATGGTTAAATTAAGAATTAAAAGGCATTGCTGTTATACCAAAACAAGAGCCATCCAATTTAAGAACAGATAGCCTGAGAGACTGAGGAGGTAGCCGGCGATAACCCAAACTTCTCTGGCCAGTGTCGGTTTGAGGGAGCAGCGAAACCCTGCCGCCGCAAAAACATGAATCCGGTGAGTCAGGCTCAATGCCCGACATATACACAAGCCCTTCTAGATGTCCGGCAAATATTACCAGAACGGAATTCCAACTGAAGATTTGTGTTCGAAGCAATCCGCAGAAGAAGAGATTAGTGCTGGTTTTTGCGCTGATTTGCCAAACTCGCTTCTCAATGGTCTATGGTTGGGTTAAAGGTTTCAAATTCTAGAAAGAGAGATATTCCATTTTTGTTGGTCGGTTTGGCAGAAAAAGCGGGAATCTGGTATGCTGGGTTCAATGGTTGTTGATGTAAGAACCAAATGACAGCTTTTTTTGTTTCTGTTTGACTCTTTTTTTAGTCAAATTTCTAACTCAAGTAGTACACTAATGGGAAAATGACAAACCAACCCTTGATCAATGGTGAATCAATCACTAAACTATTTTTTGCTAATACATTAACCACTTAACTATAAAAAAAAGTCACCGTTAACATCGCTGTTACATTTACCATTAAACGCTTTGACGACAATCCACGGCTGCTTGACCACGAACTGTGACAGCTTGACGATGATACACGATGGCTTGACCACGACCACGACGGATTGATAAGAAAGATAATCTTTTCTTTGAGCCAGAGAAACGGTGAATTTTTACAGATTGATAATTCTCTCCATTTTCAATGGTTTTGGACACTTGAGGACTCGTTTTCCATCATATTTTCGTGATGCATAGGTAAGAGAGATCTGTTTTGTCATTCGGTACATATCAGAGCAGATTCATGCAGGAAAAAAATAAGATCGTTTACTCAAAAACTTCGGAAGGCCATAACTTTGTGCTCAATTGACCGATTTGGACGATTTTTTTTATTTTGCATAACTTTTCGAGATCTACATGCTAACAAGATGCCAAAGGTAGCTTGTTCCACTTTTGAGGTCTAAAAACGCTTCTAAGTCCTCCAATTTCCTTTATACACTTTAAAACTATGAAGCTCTACACGTTTTTCTGCCCGAATCTACTCTGATAAGCATCAAATGACAAAACAGATGTTTCCTACCTGTGCATTGTGAAAAGACGATGGAAAACGAGTCCTCAAGCATCCAAAATTGTTGAAAATTGAGAGAGTTATTGATCTGGAAAGATTCACCGTCGCACCAAGTGAAAGAAAGGAATCTCCTTTTTATCAATCTATCGTGGTGTGGTCAAGCCGCCGCGGATAGTCATCAAGCCACCGCAGTTTGTCGTCAAGCCGCCGCAGTTCGTTGTCAAGCTGACGCAGATCGTCGTCAAGCCTCTGCGGATTACTACACGATCCGTCGCGGATCATCGTCGATGGTCATCGATCATTGTCTTCTTCATAGAAAAAGACAGACAACACAGACAAATTGTGATTCTCCCATGGTTAATAGTTTAGTGGTTGAATTGTCATTGATCACAAAGTACGATGGTGGGTTTGTCATTTTTCCTATAATATAAAATATAAGGTAAATTGCATATTTACCCTAGCAACTAGGATCGAAGAGTAAGTAGATCCTTCAAATTTTTTTAGACTAATAAATTCCTAAACTAAGGAGGGTTAGCATGTAGTTCCATGTCGTTAGGGTTTTTGTTTTCTGGTGAGCGATTTGCCAAGAGAAATTGTGACTGTTGCAAGAAAGAACTGGAAAAAATAATTTTCAAAGAAATTCAGAGGTAGGTTTCGTGAGAGCCTCATCGATTTTTTTTTATCAAACTAGAGAAATCTAGAGGCTCGCCGACTTACACGGTGAAACAAACTTGTCAAAGCAAAGAGGAGGAGAAATTTGTCAGTGTGATCAGCAACAATTCGAGTTATTAAAACGTCATTATGTTTGAGTAATTAAAAAGCTCAAATTTATCTAGTTTGATGAAAATCGATAAGCTTCTCACGGAATTGACCTCTGGAATTTTCTAAAAATCTCCTCTTCATTTCCTCCTCCCTAAAATTGAAATTTCTTTATGAAAATCGCCATAAAAAACTAGAGGTGGGCAACTTGCAATTTGGTTCGGTTTTATGGTGGAACCGGACTGAACTGTGAATACTTTGTTCGGCCATTGTCGAACCGAAACCAATATTTCTTTTGGTAGGAACCGAACTGAACCTTTCGATTCCGGTTCCGGTTCGATTTCGGTTTTACCTACATAATTATTTTTTAATTTCATATACCACAATATTTGAAATTGAAAAATACATTTTCTCCTTCTAATACATTTTCTCTTTATTTCCATGGTAAAAGTATAAAAATATAAATTTCAAACAAACATTTTTACTCCAATTGATATAAATATGTCTAACAAAACAATAAAAATTTAATATAGCAAAAATGTAAAATCAAATCGAAATATTAAGGGAGACAATAAACTTATAATATCCATTATCAAAACTAAAAAGTATTGAAAATATAACTAAATAATAAATTAGTAATTGTATCAGTTCTAAGTTTTCATCGAATTTCATAGTATCTAGTGTCTTCAGTTGATATAAACTACAAAAGATACAATTTTGAATAAATTATTTGAAAGAAAGTAATTCATTCAACAATTTCAACAATTCAATCAACAATTTCATAAATTAATTCAACAGTGGTGAAAATTACAGAGTATTAGAAATTCATTTAACAGTGAGAGAGAGAACGAGACCATACTCGAGAGGCCAAGACCAAGACTAAGAGTTTGAGATTGAGAGCCTGCAAAAGCCGAGATTGAGAGGTGAGGGAAGGAACGACTTAACGAGTTGCCGATTATCATGTCGTGCTGATTGGACAAGGCTCGAGGGAGCGACTGTAGTGTTGTGCGGTCGTATAGTGCCAGACAACAGGGAGCGAGCGACATAAGAGGCGAGACCGAGAGGTGAGAGGGAGAGAAGTAAGTCCAATCACTGAGCAGTGAGCACCAAGCTGCTACGGGTGGAACTGTAACAAAGTGAAAGTTGAAAGTGGAAACTTTCACTCCCTTGTTGCTGCAAAATCGATTCTTAAGCCAAGAGGTCGAGGGTTCAATTTCGTGCAAAGCTGCAGACTAGACACATTCCATTAGTTCGGTTCAGTTTGGAGGGTTCAAGATTTTTTTTAATTGCAAATTCTATCGGTTCGGTTCACTTATTGTCGATTTTGCAAAAAACAAAAAAAAAATGAACCGATTCTTACAAAACTAAATTGACAATCGGTTCTAGATCGGGCAAAATAGATCTGAACCGAACCAATTGATTGATACTTGTTCGATTCATCGGTCCTGGTTTGGTTTTGCACACCCCTATAAGAAACGAAAACTCTAACGACATGGATCTACATGTTAAACACCTTTTAGTTCATAGACTTATCTGTCTAAAAAAGAAATGTTTAAGGACCTATTTGTTATCTACCTTTGTGTTTGAGAGTAAATATGCACTTTGGTCTAGTGGGTGTATATATATATATATATAATGTATGTGTCTATGTATTATATTATATAATGTATGTGTCTATGTATTATATTAATTTTGTTTTACAAAATTGTTGATAATATGGACCAATAAATATATTAAATATCAACAAACTAATAATGTAATGCCCTGTAGCGTAAATATTTTTTCTTGTCATTTTTTAAAATCAATTCATAGAATTGTATATTTGAAAATAAGCAGACAAAACATGTTTTTGAAAAATAAATAGCGGAAGTCTTTTATAAAAAAATCTAATTTAAAAATCAAACGTAGTTAAAACTTAATATAAAATAAATATAAATCTGTTAACTTTAATCATCCATTAAATCTTGTGAAACGTCTTAACTAAACTCCAAACATAAGAAAAAAACCATAATTTAAATAAAAGTCTTTCATGTAACATCATTTTCCTCCCGCTCTTACCCACGATCAATGTCACTCAACAATGCCACAACATCATCCATGTGAGTACACCTTCAACTTCAACTATCATTCGATTGCATCTTTAGATATCTTAGTAAAATTATCATCACTTACATCACAAACTTCACCTATGAGTCTAATACTCAGTAAGAGATAAATATATGACATGAATATGAGATGAAGTTTATTAAACACATGTTTTTTTTAGTCGTCATTCTTTTCTTTTTCTTCCACTTAACAGTCAAGTCATTGCGGGTAATACAGTCTAAGAGAGAGAGAGTTACACCATTAGATTCACTTTATGCAGGACAGTAAACTCGAATCTCGCTTGCAACGACTATTTACGTTTATTCAGTTAGTCTTTCTCAATGAAAACATTTTTCATGATGCATGAAACATACACATGATCTTACATACAAAACATAACATATAATAACAATCTAACTTATTATCACATGTATGACAAATAACAATACATCTCCAAAATTCTTATGTCGTCCTATTATACTGTATTCATTCTTGTAAACAAAATCAAAGCATCTGACAAAGCAAAAATACATTATCCATCAATGTCTAATATTACAATAATACATCCTCAATCAATGTCCACATAAACAAAGTAGTAGAGAACAATAAAAAAAAATACCCTAGCACTTTGTCATGAAGACCAATAGCCAAATGCATGCAAACATCACTTACGTAATCTTATCATGAACATACTATTAACATCAAATAAATATCACATAACACATCCTCAATCCACAATCGTAGGGCATTAGAAACAAGACAATCATCATAATAATAAAATACCCTACCACTTTTTAATGTAGGCCAAAAGGCAAATCACATGGCGACATCACTTACTTGAGATTCTTAGTGAAGTCTGTTCACTCACAATTTTATCTAACCTTCACTCTAACTTGTTTCCAACACGCTTATTTTTCTTGAGACGAAAAAAGATCGAATTAATAGAAAGCATAGAAATTTATCAACTACATTGCTATGAAAACTTAGTTTTAGTTTCCATGATTCTCGTTATTATTTCGTTTATCATCATTATGAACGATGAACGAATCCAAATTACGAAGTCCTAATTTTAGAAGACGTATTTTCAGAGAGCTTGCGAGGAAGAATGAAAACTCTCGCAACTCCTAATGCATGGATGGTCAGGGTTTTATCCCAACTTATCACCAACCTTCCTTTTTAGCAGTCTGAAAATATAATATGAAAATGTATTCACAAATTTGAAAATATATTTGTAGTTGGATAATATATTTGCCATCCAAAATTTAGCAGACAATTGTGTTCTGAAGTGTCCCATATAGTTATTGCGGGCACGTGTGCTTTTGTCTTGGACTCGTGTGCTTCTGTTGCGTATATCTGCACTTTCCTTCAATCTTCATCCATAACGTTCACCTATCTACCTTACTTCCATGAATACTAATGTCTCCATAGACGCCAACGCTTCTGATGTGGATATCCGCTTACATTGTCCGTCAAACACAATTCGCTACATACATATGTCTTTCCATAAACAAACCTCATTACATGGATTCCACCTCATATGTGGACACCAACACTTCCACTGCGGATATTCGCTCACCTTGTCTGCCAATAACAATTTGCCACATACACTTGTCTTTCCATAAAAAAAATCTCATTTTGACGATTCTACCTCATCTGCGAACACCAACACTTCCGCTATGGATATCTGTTCACCTTGTCTGCCAATCACAATTTACACATCCACAAAATCTTTTTATGGATTCCATCTCACATTGGTAGACACCAACGCTTTAGCTGCAAATATAAACACTTCTGCGGACACATCATCCTGCAGACATATTCCCTTCCGCAGACAAGTCATCACGTCACATTAGGTGAATATATAAATTTTCAATTTTCAACAAAATTTAGACTTTTGCCACGAAAATATAAATTCCAAATGTAACGTTAGTTACTTCTTTAAATTTCAAAAAAAAATTAATGTTATACATGAAATTATTCATAAAATTTTTTCAAGTGTTACAAATACTGTGACATATTATTAGTGAAAATAAAAAAATATATTAAAATTTAATCACATTCTATAAAACCAAAACATTTAACTGGAAAAGACACAAAGAAAAATATTGTCACTACCCAAAAGTTGGCTGCAAAGAAAACTGGGAACAATTCAACTCTTGAAAGGATCATGTTAAGAAAGTTAAGGGCGGGCTAATATAAAATTCCAACAGTGACATCAAATAGTAAGATAATAAAAGTTTTAAAAAAAATCTTTGTCATAAAATAAATTCACCATTATGTAAAATAGTAGACCATAAACTAAAATGAAATACTACTAATGTCTCAACAATAAAGTACTGGAAAGTAGTGAATGACAAATAAGAGAATAAGTCGATCTCAATCCTACATGGTAGATCCAAATCTTCATGTCTATAACTTGATAGGGGGAGTCATTTGACGTAAATTGACTGAACTCAATAGTTATTTCAAGTGCTATCTATGTTCAGTATTTTAAAAATATAATGAGAGTGCATGGAACAAGGATAAAAATGTATCTCAAGCATATTACAAAAACCATTAGTAGGATCATGTGAAAACAGTCCATTATACTGTGGTAAATTGTAAAAATAACGCTTACTATAACTGTAAAAAAATCATTAATGAAGAAAGAACAACTCATAGACGTCAAACATTGATGCCATAGGCATACAAAGAAAGGAGCAATTTTCAGATGATTGTGGCAGACTTGTGGATTTTCATCTAGGGACACGACATAATCAGCTTTCTCATTATAATATACACCTAACGTGTAAATACTTTCTTGCTAAATTGAAGGTGCACAATAAACAATGACCTTCACTTGAGTCAAGCAAAACTCGGTACACACAATCAATAAGAATAGAATAATAAAATGCATGCACAAAGTAAATGTGTTGTAAGATGTATACATATAATAAAAAACTGTTGGACTGATGTTAGCCTAATTGGGGGGTGGTAAATTAGGCTAGCTAACTTTTTCATGCGATAATATTAATTCTAATTACGAAGTGTGCTATGAATAATATGCAATTAGAATAAGCATAAATAAAGAGAAAAGTGAAAAGATTGGTGACACCAAGTTTATTATTGCGGTTTGGCGAACTTGCGTATGTCCGTGCTTCAAGGTCCCCCCTTGAAGATCCTTTAACTCTATAACCTCCCCAGTTATTGTTGATTGAATTTCATGTGCGTCAATCAAACCTTCACAATGACATTTCACGGGGTGTCACCCTTTCATTGATCTTCACGGGTATCAATCTAGTCTTCTATGACTTTTTCGGGGCATCACCCTTTGTTCTCTGTTCAAGTACAATGATTTGGTAAAACTAAAGTTTCTAACTCTCACAAATATAAAATCTCAAGTTTGGGAGTGAGAGAGTCAGGTTAAGCACTTAATCTAGAAGAGAAATATCGAGTAAGAAATTTGGCAGCCGTTCGGTATGATTTCACTTCGTTGTTTCTTCTAATGGCAAGTGTTTTAATATATAAAAATTGTCCAGTGCTCGACCACTCAGCATTTCTGGTCAACCACTTCCTGACCGTTGCATTGTATCTGTTGTGCATCTGGTCGACCGCTTCCTTCGCTCTGGTCGATCGCTTCAATGCAACTCAGGAACTGTCTCGACTTTGTCCAATTTCTAGTCAATCGCCATTCATCTCAATCGACAGCTCTTCTGCACTTCAGCATATGTCAAGCAATTTGTCATTTCTCTAGTCGATCACTTCCATTTCTTTGGCTCTCTGTAGCCTTTCTAGTCGATCGCCCAGTCGACTTGTACTCTTTGTTTTGCACATTTTGATGTTTCTAAGTCCCAATAATCAACCTATAAGCTATATAGATTTAGACAAACATATTAGTAAATAAATCACTCATCATCAAAACAAATAAGCATAAAGTTTATTAGACTAACAATCTGCCCCTTTTTTATGATGACAAATATATATTAACTTGTTTATGATACTCCCTAAGTATGAGCATGATGCATTGCATGTTATAATTTTTCCTCCTTAGTTTATGCAGTTTATCATTCCTTTTCTTCATGCTATCCCAACTAACTTAACTTAATATCACTTTCCTCTCCCTCTTTGGCATTATCAAAAGAAATCAAGGAGGGAAAGCAACAACCAAGCATTAAATCAAATCAACCTATTATTTCATATTTAGATTAAAACAAATATTACTCCCCCTTTGACATTATCCATAAAAAAGTTGGGGCTAAGTAGGAAATCAAAAAAAATTATTCAAGCATCTCCCCCTTTGATATTTTCAAAACATAATTAATTGGGGGTACAAGTAGGAGAATTCAAAATAATCCAATAAAAATTTCTCCCCCTATCTCAAGTTAAAAAAATATTTCATTTTTCTCTCCTCCTTTGAATACCAATCGTAGGGATGAAAATGTGTAAAACTTTGATACCAAAAAAAATCATTCAACTTAAAAATAACCAGCAAACAAATCCAATGATCACATTTTATAATACCAATTGTTGGATTGATACCAATTGTAAGATTTATATTATTTGAAGGATTTATGCAAATTGAAGTATTAACATAATTTAAATCCTATGATACCAAACAATATAAATACTATAAGATCAATGTAAATCAAGAGTATAAATTATATAAGAACCTAATACGCATACTCTAGGAAGTCTCCCATAAGTCAATATCAATAACATTTATTTGAATAGGAGAACATCCAACCGTAGGAACCCAAATCTTTTTGGGTTCTAGAGTTTTAGGTTTGGTTTCTTTAGGAACTCATACCAATTTAGAAGATTTCAATTTATCATTTAATTTAAATGAACATGAAAAAGATTTTTGTCCAATAGAGTTACATGCATTACAAATTGAAGAACAAAAAAAAGAAATTTTTATAAACAATTTTTCTTTTGAAAATATTCATATCCAATTCTGCCCTTATCAAAGGTTACCCTTTAATTTCCTATAAGCATATTTAAATCTTTACTACAATTTGTGAATTTAAGCACTATGGAATTCAAACCATCATTTTTAGCTTTCAATTCACAAATTTGTTTTCAAAAGATTTATCAATATCAATATGCTTTTTCACCAAATTGACATTTTCTTTTTTCAACAATTTATATTTGGTCAAATTTAATTGTTCAAATAATTCCTCAAAAGCTTCTAGCAATTCATTATCATCATCAATATCATTCAAAACTCTAGAAGAATTGTGTACCTTGTCCTCCTTGGCCATAAAGCAAAAATTGGATACTTCTTCAATTTTGGAAGACGAATCCTCTTCGATATCATCCAATGTGGTCTTGAAAGCTTTCTTCTTAGAGGTTCTTGATGTCTTCCTTGTTTTTGGACAGTCAAATGTGGTGTGGCCGGGTTTTTCACATCCAAAGCAAACGATTACCTTTTCTCCATTCCTCTTTTTTTGTTAGAGTTACTTGTTGAATTTTTCTTTGAAACCAATGTTCTTTGTCTTGGAGATTTCTTTCTCCTTTTTCACCTCCTTTTCATTGTCCTTCAATGTGATTTCATGAGTCATGAGAAATCCAATGAGTTCTTACATCTTCATAGCTTTAAGATCGTGGGCTTCTTATATAGCCGTCACCTTTGGTTCCCACGATCTTAGTAAACACCTAAAAATTTTTCTTATCAACTCTTCGTTGGGATAAACTCTACCAAGCACTTTTAAACTATTAGTAATGTTAGTAAAACGAGTAAACATATGACTTATAGTTCATCCTTATACATGCAAAACAATTCATAATCATGCATAAACATGCTCATTTTATTTTCCTTTACTTAGTTAGTACCTTCATGTGTAACTTCAAGTAATCTTCAAATTTCATATGCGTTATCACATGCTTGTATTCTATTAAATTCATCCCTATTTAAAGCACAATATAACATATTTATAGTCTTATCATTCATACATAATTTTCATTTATCAATCTCATTATACTCATCATATAATTTGGGAACATTTATACCATTTTCAATTTTAATTGAAACATACAGTCCATTTTCAATTATGTTCCATAAATCATAATCCATGGATTATATAAATATCCTCATCCTAGACTTCTAATATATATAATCACTACCATAAAAAAAATATAGGCCTAGTAACGGATTGACCCTCAACATGCATATTGAAATCCATAATATATATAAAAAATTTGTCAAATGATTTATAGCAAGAAATTCAATCAAGTCAACAAATTTATACAATATGCACAATATCACACAAAAAGTTTATAACCCTGCTCTGATACCAATTTTTGGACGATGTCGGCCTAATTGGGGGTGGGGGGGGGGGGGGGTTAATTAGGTTAGCTATCTTTTTTGTGCAAAAATATTAGTTCTAATTACGAAGTGTGCTATCAATAATATGCAATTAGAACAAGCATTAATAAAGAGATAACAGATAAGAAGATGATACCAAGTTTGTTATCATGGTTTGACAAACTCGTTTATGTCCACGCTTCAAGATTCCCCTTGAAAATCTTTTAACTCAATAACTTCGCCGGTTATTGTTGATTGAACTTCACAGGTGTTAATCAAATATTTACAATGGCTATTCATGAGGCGTCACCCTTTGATTGATCTTCATGGGCGTCAATCTAGCCTTCTACGACTCTTCCTGGGTGTCACCCTTTGTTCTCCATTCAAGTACAATGAATTGGAAAAGATAAAGTTCCTAACTCTCACAAATATAAAATCTCAAGTTTGAGGGTGGGAGAGTTAAGTTAATCACTTAATCTAGAAGCTAAATATCGAGTAAGAAATTTGGCAGCGATTCAGCATTAATTCTCTCTATTGGTTCTTCCCATGGAATGTGTTTCAATATTTCTGGTTGACCGCTTGCTGTCTAGTGGCCGACCACTCAACATATCCAGTTGATCGCTTCCTGACCATTGCATTGTAGCCATTGTGCATCTGGTCAACCGCTTTCTTCCCTCCAGTCTGCCGCTTCAGTGCAACTTAGGAACTGTCTTGACTCTATCCAATTTTTGGTCGACCGCTCTTCTGCACTTCAACATATGTTGAGCAATCTGTCATTTTTCCAGTCGACCACATCCATGCTCTGGTCAATCACTTCCACTGCTTTGGCTCTCTATAGCCTTTTTGGTAGATCATCTAGTTGATTTGTACTTGTGTTTTGTACATTTTGATGATTCTAAATCCCAATAATCAACTTATAAACTATATGCACTTAGATATTAGTAAAGATTAATACCTTTGTTAGAGGGTATTTTCAATAAAGATCATATATAATCATAATGATAAATATATTAAATTCATTTAATTCATAAACAACTTATAAACAAATAAATTACTAATCATCAAAACAAATAAGTCTAAAGTCAATTAGGATAACAAAAAACAACACGGTGTAAGACATGACATGTCATAAGAAGCTAAGAACTATCTCAAAATGGGTTACGGATATTCGTGAGATGCACAACAGAGTATAATAAATAAAACTTTTACCTCAACCGATATAGACCATGATAGTGCTTAAACTAGTGTACAAGAAATCCATCAGACTGGAGTATCTATCATTGTATCCTCATCAGTAGGTTTGTAATACTCTCAGAATGTTAGTATCTATAACTAGAATATGAATAAACTCGGTGACCCTTAGAGCAATTCTCAAAAATTGACCTAGCGTCGCAACTCACCACTATTCTCATTGCTACAACACCAAGACATAGGCGCTCGAACACGTGTCCGTGTAGTCGCATCGCACGCTGAATCTGACTCTTCGACCTCTCTTAGATATTTTTTTACAAAATCCCTAATTTCTTATGGTTTCTCAATATCATTCAATATTGAACCCAAGTTAGCCTATTCATATGTATTTTTGTATGAGAAATATCAACTTCAATCCATGTATTTAGATTTTTCTATCCAAAAACCCAAATTTTCTTATAAACTCCAAAAATTACGAGATATGAATTTGAAAATCCATAATACATTTGATGTCTCTAGATTTCCTTGACAAGTCACGCTCCAATAATTTTAATTTAACGCTATGCTGATGAATGCTCAATCTAAATCAAATTTTTAAGTAGAAAATCCAAATTTACAACGAAATATGATAAAGGTTTATGTAATTTGACTTACTCCTTCGATTATGACGTAACCTTATGTGTTTGTTCTACTTATATGTAACTTCTCTAGTAGAGTGTCATCTCTCTACTCTCTTTTCTCTCTAACAACCATCACCACCATGCAATCAAATTGAAAATTAGATTTTAAGAGATAAATAGGTTTATATTTTAAAATTATGACTGAAATAACTATTTATAGCTAGTAAATATATTATATAACATACCTTATGCATTCCTAATTTGAAAAGGTAGTTATTACATATATAACTTTGACTTTACTTTTAAAAATAAAAATGGGAAAATGACAAACCACCCACCGTACTTTGTGATCAATGACAAGTCAACCACTGAACTTTTTTTGCTAATAAATTAACCATTGGACTATGGAAAAAAGTCATTGCTAACATCGTTGTCAAGTTTGCCATTAAACACTTTAATATCCTGTCGCTGTGGCTCGTCTACCAATCTGTCGCGGCTCAATATTTTTAAAAAAATAACTTTATAATATTGATGGCTTGCCGCATATCATATACAACCGCTGCAGGTTTACAATAAACCATGTCGGTTTAATACCAAGCCGTCACAGGTTGACTATAAACCGCATCGGATTAATATTGATCCACCACAGTTCATCGTGCATCGTTCTTTGTTCCTCTACCCTACTATATAAGACTCGATCGTGCGCTCCAACGAACTCACCGCGAATCACAATATCCTTGATGAACATTCATACTCTCAGACCTTCATTTCACATTGTGTAATCGATACCAATGGATTCCCACACAAAGAAAATGACGCTCAAGCGAAAGGATGGTCCTTTGCAAACTCACCTGCAACCACAAACAGATACGACGGACTTTGCTTGTGAACACCGTCGGCTTGCAACTAACCTTGTCGGTCACTTTCACTGGACTGTACCAGCCACGGTGCAAGATGGAGTACCCACGACAAGGAGCAACTGCCGCGGTGCAAGATGGAGCACCCACCGTGGTGCAAGCTGGAGCATTTGCAGTGGGTGAAGATGGAGGAGCTGAGGTTGAAGCATAACCTCAACATCAACCGCAGCCTCAACAACGACTGGCAGGAGGTACACTTGTCGTTTCCAACCCGTTGTAGAGGGTTTTCACTCCCCATTCTTTAGGACAGCCTATGCAAATGAACGATATAAAGCTGATGTTAAACACCGTTCAATTATTGTTTCTAGAAGAGTAGACTTTAAGTCCTTGCCTGAGTTAGAAATTGAACAATTATTTGAGGGAGCTGGCTTAGCCGGTTTGTGCCAATTGGGTGGAAGTTACTATGAGATGATTGTGAAGCTATTTTATGCAAATTTGAAACTGTCCACCCAGCCATTAGAGGTCCGAACTTGTATGTTTGGAGGGCAATTGAGGCTGACTCCCAACGAACTTAACATGATACTTGGATGTGCGATGAAGGGACCAAGCGATCAGTATTACCACATGTGTCGGGAGCCACCTTTCATCAGGCGAGGAGAAGGGCTGGCAGTGCTTAGATTGTTGTACAAGAATCCTGAGATTGGTGCTTACAAAAAGCCAAAGTCTAGTGAGCTAAATGCCATAGCCCGAGTGATCCACATCATCATGACGCACACCATCTCTCTCTCTTTCTCTCTCTCTCCCCCTTTCAATTGTACGACCTCCACCCCTCTCAGTGGCTCAGCCTTCAGCCCCCTCAGAGGAACAACCGCCAGCATTTCCTCTATAGCACATGGACGAGGATGCTTCGCAGTCGATGACTCTGCCCCCTCCTTAGACATCTAATTTTACTTTGAAGCCTAAAGAGATGTCTGCATGGATGCACAGGATGGAGGAGCTCCATCAAATGGTGCTGAACGTAATAGAAATGATGGAGGAACACCTTCAAATGAGGCTGCTCCAAATTAAAAAAATGGAAGAGCAAGCAGAGGAGCGGCATCATGACATGTTGGCAGCATTTCAGAGAAAGGAGTAGCGAGCAGCCTCTCCATCATCCTCTTCAGCAACAGAAGCCACATACTGCTTGTAAATTATTTGCTTTTTATGCAAGTTCCAGTATTTACTTTATTTGTGTGCAACATAATAACTTGCCTAAAATTTGCAGCACCATTGCCCTAAGAAGCCAACCTGCTCCTCCTGTTGTGCTTGCCAAGGTGTAGGAGATAGGTGCGTTGGGTGGATCATAGGCTCCGTCACTTAAAACTATGTGCATGGTACGTCTTCTATTTAGTTATATGTGTGTGTCTACACTTATGCATGCCTTATTAGTATGACGGGCTTTTGTCAATTTTTTTTTGTAGTCAGGTCAACTGATGGATCTTTTCAAGAAGTATGTTATTGGAAATACTCGAAAGAATGTGGAGATGTGCTCAATTCTTTCAGGAAGGCTGGTCCAGAATGAGTATACCATCATTGAGATCATATTCCCGCACCAAGTAGGGACGGCAGACATGGTGAGAAGCTTTCTTTGTATCTTAGTTTAGAAGCTTTTTTCTTAGTACTCATCCTTCTTTTTATGCAATGCTATGCGGTGAATGACGAAGAATACTTCAAGTTTCAACATAAAAGCGCTACTGACAATAAGGTGGATTCACATAAGTAAACATCTCACTTTTCCAGTTTGTCATTCATGTTGCTACATTTCTAATATGTGGTTTACACTTCAGTCACACCCAAAGCAGCCGTGTTTTATATTGTCCATTAACCTGCACACTCACTTCCTTTAACAGCAATTGTTGCTTAAAGCAATCTTGATTGTCGTAGTACCATCTGACAAAGAGTGGTATATCTTTTGCCTTGTGTAAATTCATATTGATTTTCGCTTATGTGCTGATTGTTCCCTTTGCATTTCAGTGTGAACGACATCTTTTGGTGTACAAGTGAGGGGTTGGGGGTCATCCGACATTACGAAAAGAAGGAACAGTTCCACCATCACGATGATGTACCTGTGGAGGGTCCGTTGTACGCCAAAGCGTCCAACGTACACGTGGACCTGCAGTTGTATTTTGAAATCACAGATTTGCAGCCAAAACCTAGCAAGAAGAAGCCAGCTTAGGGTAGTTGAGATATATAGAGATACTGACTTTGTTGTACATAATAAATAATTCATTGACTCTTTACATGTTTATGTTTTCTTTTTTTTGTTTGGATAATATATGTTGGAAAAAATATTTGTTGGCAAAAACATTTGTTTTTGATAATATCGTAGGGGCGATAGACTAAAAACAAGCGAATCTCTTGCAAAATTTTCAATTTTTTTAAAGTGGTCTGCCATGCATAGTTGACAAACTGCCGTAGTTACACAAGAGCCGCTGCAGATTTTCTGACGGGCTGTGGTGGCCTAATAACTATTCGTCGTGGTGAGGTATTAGTCTGCTGTGGCCCATCAGATAACTGAATTACAGATTCAAATTTTGGCCTGTGAAAAAGTTGGCAATTTGACATTTTCATACTAATCAATTTCCATTCATCATCAACAACCAACTTTATCAAACCAATATATCAATTCAATTACAACTATAACGTGCATTACAACCCCAAACCAAATGAACTTCTTCATTTATCTCTTAACCTTCCTTGATTAGAGAAGACAATGCTCACTCAAAGTGACTACTAACTATGCATTGAAATGAGACATACATCGTGTACAATAGTTTGTTAGAGGTTCTACAATAGGCTGCGTCGAATGAACTATTGTAAATGAGGTATTCTGATTTTGCTGCATAGGTAATAATCACTTTGGTTGAGCGTTGTATTCTCTAATTAAGGAAGGTTAAGGTCCACATTTGTAGATGTTTGTGTTTGTGGATCTTGCGCATCATACTCTTGCAGCACACATTGCAGATGAAATTAGCATAGTTCAAATAACACTTGAAAATGTAAATGTGATAATGGGCTCACCTGCGTCTCAGGAACTATGTCGGGAACTATCTTAATGATTCTCTTGGGGACTATGTCAAGAACTATCTCGGGGGTTGTCTTGGGGACTCTGAAACCCATTAATGTGCCCTCTGACCTTCCTTTACCGCCACTACCTCTGCCTCTGCCTCTGCCGCCACAATCACTGGACTCTGGGCCTTCACCTTCGCACGTGAGGGAATTGTGCCCCACACCCCCACACCAACTACACGTCATGTTCAAATGTCTTCTGGATAGCACTGTCTGGCTTAGGGCCTTATCTGCATCCCATATTCTTCATTTTTTGCGGCCTTATGAGATGCCTCTTAAATGGTAGTGAGATAATTAGATCAAGAGGCGTCATAAGAGGCAACATGATTTGTCCATTGATGGGGCAGACAAAGTGGGAGTACATCGTCATGTATGTTTCTCGGTGATAGCACTCGTGCACAAAGTTCTCGGGAGATCTCCTCATGAATTGAATACACGTGACTGCATGGACACATGGAATACCAATCAACTCCCACCGGTAACAGTTACACGTACGCCTATCCAAATCGACATTATACTGTTCACTACTGTTGCTGACCTCAAACTGGGCAGCGTATGAAAATTGGGAACTCCAATTGTGACCTGCAAGTTGTAGTCTAGCAAGCTGATTCTTGACCTACGAACACAAAAGGTTCCTCGAGCGCGCCATCTTTTCATTTTTTTAACGATCCTTCCAATGATGCCATTTCGTATGATCTCGAACATACTAAGAATTGGTTTGTCCCAGGTTGGTAGGATGAAGGCATTGTAGGACAGGCTTAGGTTGTTGAGGCTTATGTCGCACTTGGGGATAGAGCAGAAGGCATGTTTGGCACAACATCTCGCATTTATTCCTCGTACATAGTTGTGGGCTGCCGAGTCAAGCAACAATAACTTTGTCATCTTTCTCTTAAAGTGCCTCTTTGTTGTGGTTCTAGATGCGGCCCACATTGCATCCTTGAACAACTTGCCTTTAAATTGTTTTTGAAAATTGTCATACAGGTGTTGGATGCAAAAATCAATGGTCCGCTTGCCTTGCCACCTCTCTGACAGATGGCACTAGCCCCTGCAAAGATTCATAGTATGAGTCAAACATTAGTACACAACGCATAACATAAACACAGAAGGAAAAATCATTCAACCGCACCTTTTGCCGGTCATAAATAATTGTCCACCCATTGTCGATTGGGGTGTTTTGATCGTTGAGCAACAATTCTAGAAACTAGCTCCAAGAAGCCCTATTTTCTACTTCAACCACTGCTACAACAATTAGGTACATTCCATTGTTCCCCGTCGATGGTGACAGCAGTGAGTAGGTGGCCCAGAGTCACTCCCTTTAAGTGGCAACCATCCAAACAAATAACCAATCTACCACAGTTCAGCAGGGCCATCTTGCATGTAGCCAAATATATGTACATCCTTTTAAATGCGCTCATCTCTAGGTTAACATGCACCGAGCTTCCAGGATAAGACCTCTGAATCTCCTCAGCATAAGACCATGTGAGCTTGTATTGTTCATTGCCATCCCCTTCGTTAATATTTTTAGCTGCATATCTTACCCTTCTATCAAGGCTGAGTGTGATGTTGACTTTAAAGTCCTTCACGACTGTCTCAATTATGAAAGAAAGGTCTCAATCAGCCTGACTTTTAAATCTATCCAAGTAATGTGCTGCCACCTATTTGGCAGAGGTATGACGACTTTCCATCTTTCTCGAGCAAGTGTGAAGGTCGTTGTAGCACTTTATTTGAAACATCATTTCACTTTGCATTTTTTAGGTGTGCATCCGCCATGTGCATCCTTCCTGGTAGGTAGCCTTCAACTGATGAGCGTGACTGTGAGTGAATTTTATCTCGTATCCATTCTTCAACGCATGATCGATAATTTCTTCTCTAATTTTATTTAGTGAATTATGCTTCTTGCCGAGACCCATACCAGCGAACATGCATTCTGCTTGTGGTGGGAGTTTAGACCTACTTTTGGCCATGTCTATCTCTTTGTCACTACTGGATTTGCATAATGAATAGAGCTCCTTCTCGTGTAGAGTTGCCGAGACAGAATGCAACACTATAGCAGCTTTGTCTCCAATTGCACGTACCTCATTGGCCAAAAATATGGATGTGGGCCCCACTTCAACTTGACAGTTAATAACAAATTCCTCAATACTCCAAGACGCCATTTGGTGTTCAACAAAAGGTTCAATGCCCAAATCAAATGAGTACTTGGGGAAAGGAGTACAAAAATCATATGAGTACTTGGGGAAAGGAGTACAAAAATCATCAGTGAAAAAAGAGTTACTTGCAGACTTCGAACAATGCCCAAAATGATAGACTAATATAATGATCTAATAGTAACATTAGACAATATAATAATATTCAAAAAATAAAAGAGTGTGCAATAAATAAAAATAACACCATGACATGAAGTGCTAGTATCAGTATAAAAATCATCAGTAAAAAAGGAGTCACTTGCGGACTTCACACATTGGTGCCATAGATGCATGGAAAAGAAAGCGATATTCAGATGATCACAAAGTAAAACAATAAACTTGATCAGATTTAGGGATTTTCATCAAAGTGCACAACATAATCAACTATCTAATTACAATGTACGTAAAATGTGAAAATGCCTTTTCGCTCAATCCAAGATGCACAACAAACAACTACGCTCTCTAAAGTCAAGCACACCTAGTACACGTGATCGACATGTACCAAATTAGGAATCAACTCGACGACCCATAAAACAAATACCTAAAATAGGCCTAAAAGTTGGTCTAGTGTCAAGGCTTCCAAGAAGCAATGTCACGAGCATAAACAACTCTTAACACTTGGGCTCTCAAACCTTGAGTGTTGGCGCGTAAATCACCTAGGTGCTCAGACACGTGTCTATCTAAGTGCCCCAATGTCCCCCCTTACGGATGCCTCAAGGTGACAAGCGTTGTAAATCTGTGCATCTTGAAAGTCTAAACAATGTTGGAACATAATGTTCTACAACACCAAGACTTTCTTCATAGTTCTCAAAATGCCTCGCCGACTGACACTTAGCGCCACGACACCCTATGCTTTACCGATTGGGTTTTCACCAAAAACCCTATCTTTCTATGAAATTCTCAATACAAATCGATTTTGAACCTAGTCTAGTTGATTTCTTAACCATTTCCTACAAAATTATTGATCATTAGCTAATATTTCCATAGCTTCAATCTAAAACTAGATTTTTTTACCAAAAATCTAATTTTTTTTCTTAATAAATATCCAAAATTTCAAAAAAATTGTGAATAATGAGTTTAAAAGTTCATATTTTCTTCAAAGCCTCTTGATTTCTTGAAGATTGACACTCTAGCAGCGCCGATTTAACAATAATTTAAAGAATCCTCAATCTAAATTGAATCATTGTGTTGCATTCTGAATTCCCAATTAAATACGAGAAAAAGGCTACATAATACAACTTACCGATACATTAGATTGTCAAGTATTAAACGCCAATATATGGTCAGAATCGACATATTTTGTCCTTTGAATTTCCCTTTAACGATCGTCGTTTCATTCTCAACTAGATGAAAAATTAGGTCTAAGGTTAGGTATTAGCATCACCTTTGGTTGTATTACCTTTAGCCCGTCAAATTACTGAGGCCTATCACTTGCCTCTTAATTATAAATTTTAGCATTAATATGGTGACAGTTACCACTAAAACAATAAAAGAAATAAATGTGGAAATATACATTCTAATAACGCCATTTTTTATATAAAAGTGTTAGATATTATTTTATAATAATATCTTATTATAATGCTTAATTGACTTAATTAATGAAATGACTAAAAATTAATTAATAGACCCGCTCCATATTTGTTTTAACATGAGACTATAAATATAGCATTACAACTTTTTATTTTTTATTTTTTATGTTTAAAGAGAAAATTACAATCTCATCTAATAGATTTTGGTACTTTCTATTCCTCAAAATTAAGTTTTCTTACTATCAAGGAATTATTTTACTATTAGGGTCAAGTGAAAGAAATCAAGATTCTATAATTTGCTACATGCACAGGAATTTCAGATCTACAACAATTAAAGCTATAGATAAAGGTATGTTTTCTAGATCTAATTGTTTCACGATCTAGGTACATTAATAGTTTATACATAATCATTATTGGTTGTTGATTTGCATATTAGATTACAGTTTTCTAAATCAAAGTTTACATGTGGCATCAGAGTCTGGATTCAGAATGTATAATTATCTATTAAATTTTATTTCCTGCAAATAAAAAATTATATTTTTATGATTTCTGGCGATTCATAAATTAGAACTATCATTAAAATTTTTTTTTATGAATTGCCTTAATTTATGAATCTCAATAATCGATAAAAAATATATTTTTATAATTCGTGATGCTTAGTATGTTTGAATTATTGATAAAAGTCTTGTCATTTTGTTACGTCCTAGAGGTTGGCCTAACATAAATGCCAGATCGAACTACTCAATTCTCATAAAGGATCTAATCGCTCAACCCAATGCTAGGCTGTCAATGGAGGTCTACACATAAATTTAAGTTCCAGACCCAAGAGAAATGGGTCAGGGTCAATATAGTGACCAAGTAGAGTTATAGATAACATAATAATAAACAAAGAGAAAATATTGTATAAGAAATGAAACCATTCAACAACATACAACAAATTTTGCAAACTAATAAAAAGAAATAAATCCTCACCAAGAAGATCTAAATGAAACAGCAAGAATGAAACTAAATCAATAATAATTACACCTCAAACACTACACCTAACCACAACAAGCTGAACTTGGGAAGAAGGGGGTCATTGGGGTGAGTAACAAACTCAATAGACAGTTTATACTAAATCCAAAGAATGTAAATTGGTTTTACCTTTTTCATATCATAATCATGATGAATCAAAATGTAATTATCGTGCATGAATTTGCAATCATTTTAAAACATTATTTACCATCATGAGACAATCATCAAAACATCTTTGGATACCTACCCAGCTATAGTAAAATAATCATTTTTCACAAGTTTTAAATAGAGATCCACAAAAAAATAGGGTCGCTCAAGGACCCCTTTGATACAATCACACAGAAAAGCGGTAGTCCAAAAATGGCAACACCTTATGAGCTTGGAGGAAGAACTATAAGAGTGATCCAAAGATCAAGCCGCACCATAGGGGTTGCTGGCAAACCCGTCAGCGATGACATAACCCAAAAGAAATACACCCTAATTAGGTATAGGGATTCAAAACCCAAGGAGTGGATCATCACCACCCTATTACCCATTTTCACTTAGCACAAACAAAACATTTTCACTTAGTAGAAGATGTACCGAGATAGCCTCTGATATTTTGACATTGTGACCATTCAAAGTATCAAGAGGATTCATCCTCCCATATCTGTAACAGAACAATCAATGAAATACCATGCACGTAAGTTTAAACGTGTAAAACTCATGTATACATATGTAGTATAAAGAATGATGGGCCAATCCTCATTGATTTTTCATATGTGACAACCCACAAAATAAAGTTTAAAAACCATGATGCGATGCAGTGCAATAAAGTATAAAATCTTTATCTCGATGACAACAAAAGCATAGCCCACCAGCCACACACACCGTCAAAAACAGACATCGAAACCAGAAACACAGTCAGAACGTAAAACCAAACTGGTGTCAAAAGCCCAAATTAAGCATTAGGGATGAAACACGAGTCCACAACCAGGATTCAAAATTAGACCAGAAAGACCAACAACAAGACCTTTTGGCTCAACTCTGGGGATGATAGGAAACCTCACATCAAACCAAGAACCTAAATTGACAAGAAGAATGACAATTGACATAGTAACTGGAAGGAAGACCACTAAATCTAAAAACCCAACAAGATATAACTATGAGGTGGTAATACCCTGAATTTTATCATGGTGAGTATAAGATTTTGTCATAACAATGTTTGGTGTTTGGAATTATGATATGTGCTTTAATTTGGGAGTTTTGTATTATGGCTTAAGGGGGAGTAAAGATTCAAATGGTTTTGAGACATTTGATAGTAAAAGTGGCCGACCAGCTTGGAAATGGTCTACCAATATACAAATAGATCAGAAACAGGGGCTCTTGAGTTGAAATGTGGTCGACCAGTTTATAAGTGGTCGACCAAAATATTGATATATTAAGAACATGGGGATATCGGGTCAAAAAGTGGTTGACTAGTTTTGTGGAGAAAAATGATTTCTAGAAGAAAATTGGTTGACCAATATAGAATTGGTTGACCAGAATATCAAAGGTCACTTGAATTTTGTGTGATGTTTGATTTTAATTGGAGGTATTTGAGGTGGTGATCCACGAAGTTTTTCCTATGCAGCAACTCCTCCAGCTTAAGGTTGGAGAAGAGATTTCTACTTAGAATAAAAGACCAAGAAGCTTTAGAATGAAAATAAAAGGAGATGAATTTCTCAAGAAGCTCTTAAGAACTCTCCCCTTCTCCCTCATGAAAATTAAAAGGTATGAAATATTTATTTTATGATTTTATGAAACATATGAAGTTATAGGAGTTTAGAGGGAAGGAAAGAATAAAAGATAGGAAGAATGGTGAAACTGGGTGATTATGATATTTGATTCTTGTTGTCAATTTTCTTGGAATTTTTATGTTAAACCAAATGGATATGTTAATCTGGAAACCTTAACGAAGAAATAGGCTTTGGAATAAACGAATTTGGACAAATATGGAGAAAGTTATGGATAGTTGAAAATAGATGAAAAACCCTAGCTGATATGCATGTTTGATTATGTTTATGCGTACTCTTGTGCAAGGAAGGTTAAATAGTCATTGATGAAAATGTTATTGCTTATGAAGGTATTGTTGTTCAAGAGGATATTCTGAGTGTTGGAATCTCATAAGAACTAAGGTAAGAGATATTGTTTGTTATTGGCCCTCGACCTACATCACAAAATATTAGGAATTGTATGACTTGCTGTGTATATAAGGTTAGTATTATGATATGACTTGATTTTTTTGTTTGCTTTCACCTTATTATTGATGTAAGGATAGTATTGATTCTTTGGAAATATTAAAACATTGCTTGTTTGATAATTGAATTGAAAGAGTAAATGAAGAAGTGGAAAATATTGCATTTATATTATGTGATAGGATGATAGAATTGTATGCATTTATTTCATTATCATCCATTATGGTTTTGATAAAATGTACGAAAACGTTTTATGCATATGTTTTAAAAGGAAATTGACATTAAATAGAAATAAACGTAAATAGATGCGACAGGGTATGGGTTCTTGAGATGGCTACCCTGTGTGGGTCAATAGATGTCACTCTATCTTGTATGATGATATCTTTAACGCCTGTATGAGTAAGTGAAACCTTAAGAAAAATGGAATAAAATGAAAATGAAAATAAACGTAAATAGATGTTACGAGGAATGGGTTCTTGAGTAGGTGTCACTCTACCTTGTACGGTGATACCTCTAACGCCTATATGGGTAAGTGAAAGTAAAGTTAAAGGTAAAGGTAAAGTAAAGGTAAAGTTATGAAACAAAAACTACATGCGTTTTAATAAAGTTACATAGCATGAGCATAACATAGTTTTTATATCTCTTACTGAACCTTAGACTCATAGTTTAAGTCTTGTGATGTAGGTAAACATGGTAAAAAGGAAATGAGCAGCTAATGGAGGATTTACGCGTTGCAGATCTTGTGTTGGCTAAGCTAAACAGTTAAAGGAAATGAAAATGAATTTATAACATGAACATGGCTTTTAATTTATGATACATTTTGTAAAATATACGAATTCAAAAAAAGAATTTTATTTATGACGTTAATTACATTATTCTTATTAAATGCTTTTATTATGAAAAGTCTTCTGCTACACCTTTTATAAAAGAAAGAGTGTTTTAAGTCTTGACGTTTTAAGTTAAGGAAAAACGGGTCACTGCAGAGGTCGATCGAGGTATCATAGCAGTCAATCAGACACATCTATAGTCAACCAGAATGACCCACCGTTCTACAAGACACGATTGCAATCAATGAGACACAACAATAGTCTACTAGAACCACATAGCGTCAACAAGATACAATAGCACTCGACTAGAGCCATGAAGTCGACAAGACACAACTGTGGTCTACCAGAACCATGCAACAGTGACAAGACAAAGTTGTTGTCGACTAGGACCACATATGGGTCATAGAGACATAGCTAGGGGCTAGAGAACACGAGTGAGGTCAACCGAGACCAAGCAACATTGAAAAAACATGACTGAGGTCAAGCGGACCCAAGCAGCAGTCAAAAGACATAGTTGTGGTAGACTAGGCTTGGGCAGCAGTCGACCAAACCTTGTCAAGGATACCCAAAACTCAGCAGCAATCGACCAAGAATGGGTAGCAGTTGCCTGAACCTTGCCGTGGACTCCCAAACCCAAAGCGCATAACATGTGCAGACGTGCATAATCTCCCACAGTCGTCCAAAAAGCAACCCTCGATAAAGCCATCATAAAATAGAGGCTCTCAGCCACTTTCCCAATCTATCAGATCCTCCCAACGATTGACTAAGGATGACTTTCTAGTGTAAAACAACAAAGAAACTAACATCCTCTCGCTAATTCCTGCCCTGAATTAGCATAAAAACCAACACAAATACTAAATCTACAACAATAATAGAGAAATACTCAAAGGATCTGAGTTTCCAAGCTCGAATCCAAAACCAATATGAAACAAAAAAACTCAAACGAGAAATAGAGATTATAAATTGATTTCCTAGTGAGAAACCTTCAAGAAAGAAGGAGAACAAGATGCCACGAATACAAATCACGTGAAAGAACGGCGGGAATCGATCTCTAGGCATCAAATTATACTTGAGGCTATGATAAATGACTTATGCTCTAATATTTAAATCTTTCACCTTGGGCTTGATGAATATTTCAATATCAGGATTTTTTTTTGCACACTTCGAAGAAAAACTAAACCTTGTATACGCTGAAGAAATGTTGGATCCTTAGAGGAATTGAAGTATGTTTCCTCTTCATCACCCCTCTCAAAATTCAAGAATTTGTTTATGTTGGAGACATCTAGAGAGATCGTCTTGCCATACACTCAACTGGTTACTTTTAAAGGCTGAGGTGAATATTCCAAATTCGCATAAAACAAATGACTTGCCTTCTCAAAAATTGGACCATCAAAATTAAACACTTGGAATAATCCCATTTTCTTGTTTAGAGAATCCAAATTCATACTAGCTATGCTAGAGAACTTAATCTTCTGAGATAAAATTAACAGTCTAAATTTGAAATCTTCCTCAAAACGCCTTTTGCATTCAGCATTCAGAAATAATTTTGAGGGAAATTCAGATGGAGGTCTAGAGGAACTACCTCATTCTCCCGCACTCTTCCATTTTCTAGTGATGCAAGAGGCCATTTGATGGAGAAGAGCTGAAAAACACACGCGTAGGCGAGCTGAGGATGCCCGATATCGTTGGAAAGAGAACGAACAAAAAATCAAGAGAGAGGTTTAGACAATCACGCAGAATATGGTTTTTGATTGACCTAATTTGTTTTTAAAATGATTTAGTGGTCGACCAAAACCTTTGTGTTGAAAATAAAAAAAGTAATCTGTCGGATTTGTGGTTGACCAAAAATGAGACAATCGATCGAATCCTTTGTATTGAAAATAATGAGGTAATTTGTCTAATTTTTTATTGACAAAAAATGAGATGGTTGACTGATTTCTTCATAACAAGAAACTCAACACAATTTAGACTATTTTTGGTGGATCAATAACAGAGGTGGTCGACCGATTTCTTCACATTTCTCCAAGTATGAGAAAAAAAAATATTCCTTACATATTGACTTAGTTTGATTCAAGATGAATCAATCATAAATGAATTACAAAAGTCTTTTCGTCTAGTGGCTTAGTGAAAATATCAGCTAATTGATTTTTGGTACTAATGAATTCGAGGGATACGTCACCTTTAGAAACATGATCAAGGATAAAATGATATTTAATGTCAATGTGTTTGGTGTGAGAATGTTGGATAGGTTTTTTGGAGATGTTTATCGCACTTGTGTTATCACACCTAATTGGAATTTTCTCAAAGAATTGACCATAGTCATCCAAAGTTTGTTTCATCCAAATAATTGTGCACAACAACTACTAACTGTAGTATATTCACTTTTGGCTATTGATAAGGCAACCAAGTTTTGTTTTTTAGAAAACCATAAAACCAAAGATTCTCCAAGGAATTGACAAGTTTCACTTGTGCTTTTCCTATCAACTAGACTACCCACGTAGTCGGAGTTGGTATATCCCACTAATTTGAAGGATGTTCTTTTGGGATACCAAAATCCTAATCGATAGTCCTATTTAGATATTTAAATATCCTTTTAACCCCATTTAAGTGAGACTCTCTAGGAGAAGCTTGAAATCTCGCACATGAATACACACTAAAGAGAATATCAGGTCTACTTATCGTTAAGTATAATAGGGAACAAATCATACCCCGATACTTCTCTTTATCCCCATATTTTCTATTTTTATCTTTATCTAATTTAGTGGATGTGCTCATGGGAATGCGTGATGATTTGGATGTGTCTATACCAAACCTTTATAAGTTTTTTGACATATTTTTCTTGGTTTAAGAAAATTTCTTCTTGAGATTGTTTAATTTGTAAACCAAGAAAAATCTCAATTCTCCCATTATACTCATTTCAAATTCACTTTGTATTAATTGAGTAAATTATTTACAAAGTGAGTCATTGGTAGCATCAAAGATAATATTATCCAGATAAATTTTTGTAATAATTATATCATCACACTTGTGCTTAGTGATAAAGTCAAATCAATTTTTCTACCTTAAAATCTCTTTCCTTAAGAAATTTGTTCAATTTATCATACCAAGCTCTTGGGGCTTGTGTTAAACTATAAAGAGCTTTATTGAGCTTATAAACATAATCAAGCTTATCATGGACTTTAAAGTCTAATGGCTGTTCCATGAATACTTCTTCCATAATATATCCATTAAGAAAAACACTTCTGACGTCTATTTGATAGAGAATAAAATTCTTGAAGCATGCAAATTGATTCTAATCTAGCTACTGCTGCAAAGGTTTATTCAAAGTCAATACCATTTTCTTGATTGTACCCCTTTGCAACTAACCTAGCTTCGTTCCTTACAACAATTCCTCTTTCATCCAATTTATTTTTGAATACCCACTTAGTTCCAAAGATTGAATGATCCTTTGACCTTGGAACTAGTTTCCAAACATTGTTCCTTTCGAATTAATTTAATTCATCTTGCATGACCAAAATCCAATTTTCGATAATCTCGGCTTCATCAAAATTCTTAAGTTCTACTTAGGAAATGAAGGCAATATTAGCACAAATATTTTTAAGAGATGATCTAGTCTTAACACCTATAGATTGATCACCAAGTATATCATATATAGGGTGACTTTTAGCATATCTCCAATATTTGGGAAGATCATCAAGAACATTTTTCATGGGGGAATTCTCTAGAGGCTTGGATTGAGACTCTTGAGGAGGACTTTCTAGAGTTCCAACATTCTTTTCTCCAAAATTAATTGATCCTATTTCATTTTCTAGGTCATATATTAACTCCACACTATTTTATGGATGGATAGTCTCATTAAAACTGACATGCATAGATTCTTCCACGACTAATGTCCTTTTGTTGAAGACTCTATAGGCTTTACTAGTTGAAGAATATCCTAGAAATATCTCATAATTCGGAGTTCTACCATTCCAAACTTCATAGAGAGTCTTTTCTAGAGAATGATGAATAGAAACTCGGTTAAGAATATAGGAAGCCATTGCAACGACTTCTACCCAAAAATATTTTGAAAGATCATTTTCATTAAGCATAGTGCGGGCTAGCTCTTGAAGATACCTATTTTTCCTCTCAACAACACCATTTTGTTGAGGGGTTCTTGGAGCTGAAAATTATGTTTAATGTCATACCTTTGACATAAAACATCAAAGTTCTCATTTTCAAACTGACCTCCATGATCAATTCTAATTGCAATAATAGAGAGTTCCTTTTCATTTTGTACTTTCTTCCTAAAACAAGAGAAGACTTCAAAGGTTTCATCCTTTGTTCTTAGAAAAAAAACTCAATTAAATCTTGAAAAATCATTTACAATTACATATGCATAGGGTTTCCCTCCTAAGTTTGAAACCTTAGATGGACCAAAAAAATCTATATGGAGTAATTGGAGAGGTTTGGAAGTTGAGATAAAATGTTTGGAAGCAGAGATAAAATGTTTGGACCAGCATCACAAATTTTATCATTTTCAAAGGATAATTTAGGTAAACCCCTAAGAAGATTATTTCTAAATATCTTAGCTGATATATATATTCAAACATGTCTTAATCTTCTATGTCAAGACCAACAATCATTAGAGGAATTCGTAGTCAAACATTTCTCATCAAGGCATAAGACAATATTCATATCAATGACATAAATAATTTCATGTCTATAACTCATGAACAAGATTTTTCCATTAGAACTATCCTCAATGATGCAAACTTTGGATTCAAAAATCACCTCATAAAATTTATCATATTGTTGACTAATACTTAGCAAATTATGTTTTAATCCATCCACTAATAAAACATTCTCAATGAAAGGATTTGAGGGATTACCAATATTTTCAATACCAACTATCTAGCCCTTTGATTACCTCCAAATGTTACATTTTCTTTCTTCTTCTTGATGGAGATAAACCTTGAGGAGTCTTCCATCATGTGTCTTGAGCATCCACTATCCAAATGCCATTCATCCTTTACGGGAGAGTCTCCAATCTACAAGCAAAAATTAGTTTAATTTCTTAGGTACCCAAATTTTTTTAGGTCCTTGAGAGTCAAATTTAGTTCCTTTAGGAATCCATACAAGTTTGGAAAATTTCTTTTTATCGTATGATTTTAATGGACAACAAAGTGATTCATGTCTAATAAAATTGCATGCATAACATGTAGATGGACTAACAAAGAAATTGTTATGAGCCTTTTTCTTTTGAAATGGGCAATGTCCTAATTCGACTTTATCAAATGTTACTCTTTGTTGTCCTAGAAGTATATTTAGATTTTTTCTACCATTTGTGAACTTAAGAACTATAGCATTCAAGTAATCATTCTTAGTTTTCAAGAGGCTAATTTCATTTTCAAATGCTTAAACCATACTAACATGCTTTTTCACAATATTTTCATTTTCATTTTTCAATACTTTATATTTTGATTTAAGTGTGTTAAATTGTTCATGTAATTCATCAAACGCATTTATCAACTCATTAACATCAATGTTATCATCTATATCACTAAGAGAGTCATATACGTCATTTTCCTTTGCCATAAAGCACATGTTTGCTACCTCTTCACTTCCAAATGATGATTCTTTGTCACTATCATCCCATGTCACCTTTAACACTTTCTTTTTTGGAGTTTTTGATGTCTTCTTCACTTTTGAACATTCAACTTTAATGTAACTGAACTTTCCACACTCAAAGCATGTGATCTCTCTTTCTCTTTGAGACCGTTCTCCCTTGAAGTTTCTCCTCCCTTCCCACTTTCTTCGTTTGAGGAATTTATTGAACTTCCAAGTCATGAATACGATTTCCTCATTGTCTTCTTCTTCCTTTTCAGATTCACCTTATTTACTTGAAGAGACTTTGAGGGCAATGTCCTTCTTGGAGGCCTCTTTCTCTTTTAGTTCTTCCTTCTCGTTGGCTCTCATTGTGATTTTGTGTGTCATGAGTGAGCCAATAAGTTCCTTCATCTTGAGAACTTTTAGATCCCTTGCCTCTTGAATGACCGTTACTTTTGGTTGTCACACTCTCGGTAGGCATTGGAAAATCTTCCTCACAAACTCTTCATTAGGCTAAATTCTACCAAGAACCTTTAAACTATTAGTAATGTTAGAAAAGTGGGTGAACATTTGATTAATAGTTTCATCTTTATCCATGCTAAATAGTTCATATTCATGTACAAGCATGCTTAGTTTATTTTCATTAACTTGATTTGTACCTGCATGTGTCACTTAAAGTAACTTCCATATTTCGTATGCACTATCACATGCTTGCACCCTATTGAATTCATCTCTATTTAATGCGCAATATAATGTATTAATTGCCTAAGCATTCATACTGAATTTACGTTTGTCAAATTCATCAAAGTCAATACACAACTTTGGAACACTAATTCCATTTTCAGTTTTGATAGGTACATGTGGTCCATTTTCAATAATGTGCCATAAATCATAATCCATGGACTGAACAAAAATTCTTATTCTTGATTTCCAATATGTGTACTCATTACCATCAAAGAATGGAGGCCTGGTGATCGATTGCTCTTCTACATGCACATTGTTCATATTGAATGCCATAGAAATTTAACAGGAATAATTCTACTTTTAATCACAACAAAGTTAATCACCTGCTCTGATACTAATTGTAGGATCTAAATTAGTTTAAGAGGAAGGGTGAATTAGGCAAATCAAAATTTTTCGAGTGAATAAAATACTTTAGTTATTCAAGAAATGCTAAGTGATCTAATGCGAGTTTTATTAAGATTCAAGCACAATCAAAATATGAAATTAAAGAGAAGGGTAAGAGGGATGCAAACTAAGTTGGTAACGTGGTTTGGCCAAACACGCCTACGTCCATGCTTCAAGGCTCCTCCTTGCAGATCTTTTCACTTTAACCTTCAATTACAATTGATTGACCTTTCTAGGCGTCAATCCAACCTTACAATGACTTCACTATCACTCACATGCAACAATAAATTGTTCGTTTACAATATTCAACACAACAAACCCTCACTCTCAAGCAATAGAATGAAGGCTCAAAAGTTTACACAATTTTACAGCACTTCGACTTTGACAGCTTGCTCAAGATAATCTTCTCTCAGAGTCTTTCTTTATTTATAGATTTTTCAGCCAAGCTATTGATCGGTCGACAACTTTCATTTTGGTCTACCGCTATAACTATTACATGTGATTCTTCAAGCATCTAGTTGACCAATATTTTCATTCTGGTCAACTACACCAGTCGACTAATTTTACCATAGTCAACCGCTCTAATGCATTTTAGAAAACGAGTCTGCTCTCTGCCATATTTTTTGTCAACCGCCATCACCCCAACTGACCACTTTTCACTGTGTCAAAACATGAAGCAATCATAAGATTTACAGTTGACCTACTTGTCATTGGTCGACCGCCTTCTTGGATATCAAAATTCGCCTGCTCACTGTAAGAATATTGGTCGACCACTTTCACTTTGGTCAACCATCCTTTGTGTTTTCCTTCACCCAAAAATCATTCATCTCAAAGTTTAAGTCATTCACTACAAAGACTTTAACAAATATGTTAGAACAACTACCCATTTTACAGGGTATTTCCAATGAAAATCAAAGATAAATTATACGATAAACAATTTAATCACATTCAAGTTATAAACAACTTATTAACAAATTAATTAATCATCAAACAATCAAGTTTAATACTCTTAAGCTAACACAAGGGTGCTAACCATATGGAATTGAAATACTTTGTTCCAAAAGAAGAAGTTCAAAACAAAGAGTGACTTTTGAACATACAAGCACCAACCTTAAGATAGCAAATCCATTAACGAAAGGGTTGCAGCCAAAGAAATTTAAAGAACACGTCGAAAGAAAGGGCATTACAAGGAATGCTAATTAAAGTTTAATTAAATTTTATTTAAAGCTTTTGTTCTTTAAGTTTACATAGTTTGAACTCAAGTATTTTGTTTTCTAACAAATTAATGAATTCTGTTTTTTCTTCATTATTATGTGTGCAAATTTATTTCATTTCTTTCCTTCCCTTTCGTGGAGGTGTTCGAGAGTCAAGGAAGGAAATATTTATTCCTCTCCTTCCTTATTTAATCAGAAGGCTTCTGCAATTCCCTCTCCCCTCTTAGTCTCTGCTTTCCTTGCTTCCCCTCTCTTAAGAAGAATTTCGTTTTGTCATAAAGGAATCGAAACTGGTATGCTAAATTTTTGTGTTTTGGAAGTGGAAATTTTGTTCCTTTGGAATTGGAAATTCCTTAAGAACTTGAACTTCGATTATGATAGCTTGACGGACTAATTTGGTTTGAAACATTAGAAACGACCATCTTTACACCTTAATTTCTAGAGATTTCTACAGAACATTGAAGGTATGATAAACCAAGAGAAGAATCGATTATGTTTGTATAAATTTTTATGGAAAAGTTTCATCATTCTGCTCTATAAATGTTGATATAAATCGAGTGCAAATTTTGGAATTTTTGGGATAAAAGCTGTTAATTTTGGATGAAATCGACCAAATTTATACTCTGTTATGCATTTATTGTTTAAAATTTGAGACTTTACCAATTAGTTTAGATTTTTTGGAGTTTCAAGATGGTTCTATGACGTAGCTGTTGACCAAGGTCAAAAACCGGTCTACTAGATTTATGGTAGAGAGGGCAACATTCAAAGAGCGGTTGTTCGGACTTAAGAATGGTTGACCGACGCGGTCGATCGAACCCAGTCCATGGTTGACCAGATGCTAGAAGAGCAATCAACCTTACTGCTTTCAAGGATGACCAATCCTGTCAACTAGCCTTCTCCGAGGTCATCTAAGCTGGATTTTTTTAAAATTGGAAATTTTTAGGGATTTTTTTTGTAAGTTCCTCGAGTTGGTTCCTGACCCTATTATGGGTTCCAAAAAAATTTTAACGGTTTAGAAAATCAAATTGATTTGAATATGTATACTTTGATCGGTTCAAATGATTAAGGAGAGGTTTAGACTCCTTGGATTATTGTTGCTTGGGCTTTGACTTAGTAAGCCCACTTGAGATAATAGTTTAATTTTATGTCCAACATCTTAATATTTAATAAAATCTTATTTTGATATGTGTTTTCATATAAAATGACATGTCCATTTTTTTTATGGCCATTTGTTTTTATACAATTATGTATTTTCACTATATATATTTTATTTAGACATATATATTTCACTCATTGATCATCTTGGTCGAGTAAACCAAGTTTGATTGGCCCATAAATGAGTCATGTTTTTTTTTACGCATATTTGATTGTTGGAGATTGTGTTTGTTTTTGTTAACTAGAGTAATAGGACAACTGACTCTATCATGTTCCTAACTATAAAACTCTAAACCTGATCATAGTCATATTTTCGTGGCTTTAGTGATAGTCGAGGATCATCGTTGTTATATATGTTAATGACATGGTGTGCTAGGAGTCCATGAGCGCCTTCATTTTCACTAGATTTTTCATATTGTATAGTATGACCTATTTTCTTTATGTACCACACTATAATGAAATGTTTTATTGTTTGCTATACTACTTGTTTATAAACTGGTTTTATTACAAATATTTTATACATTGCATGCTCCCTTGTTTTATTATAATTTTTAACATTAAATGTAAACTTTTCGCCTATTGAGCTTAGTCGCCTCACTTCCACGACATTCCTTTCAAATATTAGTTTGGAAGATCCTAGTTGCCAATGCAGGTGTGAGCTCGGCGTTTAATTTCTAGTTATTTTACTGTTTCGAGCGAATTTCCATGCCAGGTTCTACTTAGTTAAATATTGTTTGATTTAAACTATATTATCTCATTTAATTTGGGCACAATTATTTTATAGACTTATATTACTATATTGTCGTATATGTCACTAATGGACTGTTAAATTTAGCCCATTTGGTTTAGGCCCTAACAAACTTTATTTTTCCTTTAAGTTTTATGCAACTTATTAAGTAATTAAGTTTAAAGGGTTATGCGACTCGGTTCCTTTTCTGGCCGGGTCATTCTCCAATTCTATTTCAGATTCCCTTTAGGACGTGACAAAAATGACTAAAAGAGTTTTGATTATTTAATGGGGCCGGTAGATATTGATTTTAACATAAGATTATGAATACAGTATTATACTTCTCTTTGTTGGTTAAGAGAGAAATACAGTCTCACCAAATAGAAAATGTTCCTCTCTCTATCCTAAGATTGAGTTTCCTCACTATCAAAGAATTACGTTACCATCAAGGTTAAATGAGAGAAATTGAGATCCTTCTATTTTTTTGTGTGCAGGAATTTCAGACGTACAATAATTAAAACTATGGATCAATGTACATTTTCTAAATCTAATTGCAGTGAGTAATAGTTTATGTTGTTCTACAATTTCGGTAAATTAATGGTTATGCATTAGCGTTATTAGTTGTTGATATGAATGTTGGATTACAGTTTTCCAAATCAAAGATTACAAAAGGATCATAAAAAACATGACAATCAGGCAAGTTTAACACCGAGAAGATAAGTAGGTTAAAAATTAAATGAAACTTTGATTTCTAATATTTATACGAAGAGTTAATTCTTCATTAATTTTTCTTGAATGCAGTGATATTGCTAAAAGCGCACGTAATATCTAAATAAATTCAATGAAAGCAGACATGAGAACTTTATATGCTTGTGGAATTTAAATCCTAATTGGTTTACTTAAAAATTCAAAATTATCAAAAATTAAAAAGTCAAAGCGTGGGAATAATGAACCATGAGAAATTTTAAACAGGTTAGACCAATATGAAACAAGGAAATAGAGAGTTCTTGTACTTACATAATCTGGAAAAGACGATCATCTTCATTTGCTTCGCTGTTTTGTCAATCTCAAATGTTGAAGAAGACGAAGATTTATGCTAATGGAGGAAGAAGCAGACGAAGAAGTAGAAACACGAAAATGATATTTCCATCGAAGTAGAAAAAACTAATTGCTATGAAAGTGATATTGGCGCGGCTCAACCAGAGATCGTATTTTACAATAGCAACTCATAAAATCCGTCATCGGATTGAACCTCACCAACATCGCTTCATGTTTTACTTTGGTTATATCTTGCCTTCTCTACTTTTCCTTCCTCCTTAAATAAGCAAGACGTCTTCGCCATTAAAGGGAGAAATCACTATGTTTATAACCGTGGGAGAAGCTGTCATTTTAGCTATAAAGCTAGTAGGCTTCGTACTATATACACTTACCAACCAAAAGGAAAATTTAAATAAATAAAGTAGTCATGGAAGAATATTATGTGTGTATGGTCCCATGGCTGCATCGAAAGAACAACAATATGATAATTGTAGGTGGGCAATAATAGAATTGTTTTTGGGTTTTTTTTCGAAAAGAAGGCTAAATTAGTGGTTTTGTAGGTGATAACAGAAGTGAATATTACTTTTATTGTCTGTCCTAAATGGATGACAACCAAGTCCTAATTCAATACGACAATATTTAATAGTGGAGAAACGATGAAATCATGTATAAAAAGTGATCAAATTGACACAGATTTGAATCAAGAAATGAAGCTGAAAATCTCCATTACTATCGCTTCTAGAATATGCGTTCGTGTAAAAGGATATGGAATGTTCTCCACTATGAACTTGACTGGGGTCCAATCCTAGCTCATGAAGAATTGTTCCACAGTCAGAAAAGCGGTGTCATCTGCAACGATTGAGTCTGCAGGTGACAAAGAAAAACCCAATCAAACAATACAAACTAAGATTTGTGGAGAGAGAGAGCGAGAGGGTTTACAGAAGAGAGGAGAGGGAGAGTGTATATAATGGTAGGCTTAGTCTGGGGAAGAAGGTGAGAGAAATGATGTAAAGGAGGAGCAGAACCCACTTTAGGGTTTGTGAGAATGCTTATTTTGTACTCAATAACAACAAAAAAACTCCTCTTGCGCCTACACTTGAAAATATTCTCCACCCAGAAAATCTAAATAACTCCTCTTTTATTGCACTTCTCTCTTTCGAAGAACCATTATTAATATTCTACGCATTCCCCTTCTTTATTCGTGCTGGTTCCATTTGATTATACCTATAAGACATAAAGAATATCATAATTTTGGCCTTATTTGTGCTGATTTCTATAGAATGTACAGGTCTTCATTAAAGAATTTGAATTATTCAACGCGCTCGAGAGCCGAGACTACAAGTTTTGCGATCCACGTGGAGGTTTCAAAATTCTCTTGGTTGGTTTTCTAGTCCTTGATAATACGTTCATGAGGATGGATATGTGGATAATTGTTCGATGATCTACTTCACCATTAAAAGATGGCTGCTAAGAACCCATTTAGAGAGAGAGAGATCATCGAGCGAGACAAGAATGCAGAATTTGAAGGGACTGTGAGCAGAAAGGAAGCTTTTCTGAAGTAAAGGATCGGTTGCGAATATTTCATAACACAAGGCAATGCAAATTAGGAAACAGGGCTAATTAGGCAACAACCAAAAGAGGAGACACCGGCGCTGAAGGATTCTTGCCTTGGGCTTGCAATGGGAGACACCCTTCTTGGATTATGCTCTCTCTCTCTCTTAATTGCTTCTTCTTGAAAGATTTTGGGAATTGCTAAAGACTCTTTTAAATTAAAGTCTTGAATAAAGATCTTTTTACTCTCTCTCTCTCTCTCTCGATATAAGGCGATTTGTTGGCGTGGGGTTAGACGAACATATTCCCCCACGCCTTCAAACAATTCCATTTCTCATCCAGCTTTTCCTCACCGGATCCAAGAACTTCCCTTCGTTTTCTCTTTAACCTTTATTAAACAATGTTGAAGAGAAAGGAAAGGTCAAAAGCCACGTTAAGCTCCCTCCATCTCTCTCTCTCTCTCTCTCTCTCTCTCTCTAACTCTTCACCGTAATGAAAAGTTTCTACATCTTAGAGATAAAGAAGATACCATTGATTATCATTATGATGTGTAAGTGTTTGATGAAAAGGAAATATGAGACAAAAAGACACACCCCTTGTTCCACGTCATAACTGAGTTTGCATGCTTGTTCAAGTTTTCCTTTTTTCATCAGAAAAGTAGCAACAGCTGCTATACTTTCTCCGACCTGCATTCTCTGTGTCTGGGAGGAATATTTTGAACTTCTTTCCAACATTTCATTTTATTTCCCTTTTTAATATTTTTATTGTAATATAACTTTTTTTTTTGTAATAATTAATAATTTATAAAAGTGATCATTTCTAGGATAAATATTTTTGTGTTCTTTGATATCAATGTTACTCGTATTGACTCAAATATTTTTAGCACGTTGTCGTTCGGACAAATGTAAATTTTTTGTCAATTAATCAGATCAGTTGAAACTAAATGTTACCGCGCAGTTAAAAACCCAAAATAATATTTGATAAATTTTAGTTAACTTGGGATAACAATAGCTAGAGGTGGCTAACGAGCCGAGCCGAGCCGGCCGAGCCTGAAAAAGTCTGACTCGTCGAGCTTGCCGAGCTTAACGAGCCGAGCCTAACGAGCTTGCCGAGCCTAACGAGCCGAGCTTAACGAGACGAGCCTAACGAGCCGAGCCTAACGAGCCTGCCGAGCCTAACGAGCCGAGCCTTAACGAGCCGAGCGAGCCTAACGAGCCTTAACGAGCCGAGCCTAACGAGCCAAATATACATAAATAATAATATCTTATATAATGTTTCGTAATTGATAAATACTATTGTTGCATACTATTGCATACTATTGTTGCATACTATTGTTTCGTAATTGGTGTGCGGTATCATTTATTATTATAATAATTTATTATAATGTAAAAATACTATAACTAATAATTTAATTGAATAAATATTTTTATTGAATTGAATAAATATTTTTATTACAATTTCAAAATGAAAATGAAAATTACAATTTCAAATATAAATTACAATTTCAAATCACAACTTACAAGATAAAGAAAATATATGAAAATGAAAATTACAATTTCAAATTTAAATAAAAATTTAGTCTTCGACATCCAAATTTTTGAATTCTTCAACTATGTCATCTTCTCGTTGTTGATCTCTCGTCACAGCGTCGTTCCAATCCTTCATGCAAATGAGTGCCTCAACGATTTCTGGTGCAAGTCTTCCTCGTTTATCATCGTACACACGTCCACCTGCACTAAAAGCAGACTCCGATGCTACTGTAGAGACCGGAGGTGTTAGTAGATCACGTGCCATTCTAGAAAGAATAGGAAATGAAATAGAGTTGACTTTCCACCAAGCCAAAATATCAAAATCCTCGGGGCGAGAAATATTATGGTAGGTGTTAAGATAAATATCGAGTTCATTTCTTTGTGAATTATAAGAATGAACATTGCTATCTATTTGCTTAAATATATCATACATAAAATCTTGTGGATCTCCACCACAAGCACCACTACTAGAACTAGCATGCATATCATATGAAGGAATTGAACGATTATTAGAATATTTAATTTCATAAGAAGAAAATAAATTATCAATTTCATTTCTTAATTGAGCACCATTAATTGAAGAAGAAATACCTAAATTAGAAGAAATTCTATCAAGCATTATACGCACTCCATCTAATTTAAATCTAGGATGCATTATGCATGCAAAACAAAAAATATGAGGTATGTTAAGCCAATATTTTTTAAATTTTTTTTTCCATTTTTTCAATTAATGCACAAAATTCGTTTCTTTGTTTAAATATTTGAAAAGTACCCGTTAATTTTATAAAAATTGGGAGAACAAGATGAGTAGTGGGATAATAAATTCCCGAACATTTATTTGTAGCTTCATAAAATGGTTTTAAAAAATCAAGAAATAAATTAGCAATATCGCAACTATTATGATCAAGAGTAATACATTTTGTTTTTTCACTAATATAAGCACAAATAACTAACCAATATGGCTTAGCATTTTCTAACATTAAATAAGTCGAATTTCACCTTGTATCTACATCGGTTTTTAATTTTCTTGGTTTAAGTTGAGCAATTTTACAATATTCTTTATATTCTTGTTGTCGCGTATTAGATGAAGTAATAAAAGAAATTGCAGATCGAATAGATTCAATATGTAGCGAAATATGTGACATGCCATCTCGAACAACTAAATTTAAAATATGACAAACACATCTCATATGAAAAAGAGTATTATGAGCCGTATCTAATTGAAATAACCTTTTAAATTCAAAAATTGCAACATCGTTAGCAGCAGCATTATCTAGCGTAATACTAAAAATTCTATCTCTAATAGCATATTCTTGCAAAATTCCAACAATATATCTATAAATGGTAACGCCACTATGTGGATATTCACAACTACGAAATCCTAATATTCTTTTGTTTAATTGCCAAGAGTCATCAATAAAATGAGAAGTTACGACAATATATCCTAAAGCATTAGGTGCACTCCATAAATCAGAAGTAATACAAATAGACATAGACGGAGCATTTGAAAAAAACTCAATTAATTCATTTTTCATATGATTATACATTTTAATAATATCTCTTCGCGTCGTACTTCTAGGGACTCGTCTAAAACTAGGATTAATATACTCTTTCATAAAATTTTCAAATAACTCGCTATCAAACATAGATAAAGGTGCTTCAGATTGTGATATATATTTTGCTACTCCTTCTCTCATTTTATTATGTGAATACATAAAATTGCCACTGCCACTAGCATTTATGAGTGTTTGTGTAAGGTCTTTCACTTGCTTGTTAGCGTGACATTTTTCATAATGCCTACCAAGTGTGCTAGTAGAACTACCAGATACGTATGCATAATGTTTAATACAATATTTACATTGTGCTCTACTTTCTATTTTTCCACCAATTTTAATATCTTTTATTTCAAAATTATTCCATACCTCCGATGTTTTACTTCTTTTTTTTCTAGGTGACGATGTGGATGCATGTGTCGATGATTGATCAATTGCAATTGTGAGATTATCTTCCCTAATTTCTTCAATATCATCGTTAGTGTCATTAAAAGTGTCAATCAAAAAATCACGAGGATCCATAATTAAAAAAATTGACTACTACGAAACAATTAATAAATAAAGTGATACTGCACACCAATTACGCAACAATAGTATGCAATTGTTGTGAATTGTGATCACCTCCTCCCCGAATACGAGTCCTACAAAAATTGCAAAAAAAAAAATTAGTTGTTTTGTAATACACATTAAATTAAAAAAATTAAAATTATAAAAATAAAATATACCTTTGAAATTGGGAGAATGATGGAGAGATTAAGCAATTGAGAAGGAGATATTGAGAGAAAAAGAGAAAAATTTGTGAAAAGATTGAGAGAATGTGAGAAAGTTGGGATGAAAAATTTGAGAGATAATGAGGAGTATATATAGAAAAAAAATTTCAAACCGTTGGAAAATTTTCCAACCGTTGGCATTTGGCAGCCAAGTTGGCTGAGCCAACTTCAATGACCAGTGAGCGGTGCTCACTGAGCACTGAGCCCTCAGGGAGCTTCAGTGAGCTCCAGGCAACGGTCTAGAGACCGTTGCCATCGCCCCTCGCCAACGGTCTTCAGACCGTTGCAAGAAACGATCTGAAGACCGTTGCTTCTCTGTGAGAAGTTCTCACAGAGAAGCAACGTTGCTTCTCTGTGAGAAATCTCACAGAGAAGCGGCGAAGGCTTCTTTGCTTCGGGACAGAGTCGCGACGTCGGGAGTTCGCGACGTCGGGACAGAGTCGGCGAGCTCTGTCTTGCCGGCGATCGCCATTGATGCAGTCCTCGTCGTCGCGACTCAATCCTCGTCGTCGCGAGCCCGGTCCTTCACGCGAGCTCTGTCCCCGTCGTCGCGAGCTCTGTCCCCTGTCCGGCTCAGGCTGTCAGCTGTCCCCGTCGTCGTGACTCGTGAGCTCGGGTTCACTGAAGATCTGGCGGGCTGGCTCGCGTGCTGGCTAGCCGGGCCAGCCCGCCAGGCAGGCTCGCAAGCCAGGCTCGTTGAGCTCGCGAGCCCGGGTGCTCGAGCTCGGCTCGGCCCGTCTACCGGGCCCGAGCTGAGCCCGCTCGGTACTGTAGCGATCCGAGCCGAGCTCGGACTGCTACAGTACTGAGCCGAGTGGGCGGGCTGGCTACAATAGCATTTTCGATAAGCCAATATTTAGAATTTATTTAATTTATATTAAATAATTTAAAATAATAAATAAATAAATAATTTAATTTGTAAATACCCTGCACCCACCTTCTGGGTTTGTCGGAGGCACCTTGGGTGGAGATGCTCAACACCTTTTTAATAAATCGATAGCTTTCGTTTCAAGTTCTGATTCAGCATATTGGCCAAGCCATTAGGGAGAACAGTGTCATCAAAGTTGTCATCGAAAAATGTTTAGGCAAAACTTCAAACACTCACCGAAAATGACCACAAAATCCAATCTTCAACTTATCATTGGAAAGCTATCGACGAGAAGAATGGTTTACACCTGTAGATTGCTCGAAATTGATGTTGAATGTAGTTGCTAAAGCTTCGGCGAAATTTCAGGACCTTAACTTTAAACATAAATTGTAATCGTTCTAGGTGTCATCTCGAAAACATGACGCAACCCCTACATTCAAGAGCTCGAAACTTTTCAAACCCGACCATTTTCTTTCTGATTGTCTCCATTTGCCATTGCTAGAAAAGTTTTCATCACCAAGAAGTTGCTAGTCACCACATCGGAAGTTGCTGAAGTGGTCCTGACATCAACATGATAGAGTTCTTCACATAATTGGAAGCTAAGAACTTGAAGGTATAAAAAAAACCAAATTTTCCCTTTTGATTTTCGTTTCTGATTACTGATATTGGTCTGGAAGATTTGGATGAAGATTTTTCCTATCAATTACGTTCCTTTAAGTTGGATTGTTGGATTTTAATATAAGTGTTGTGAATTGATAGTCTGAAGAACTTTTTGGTTCTATTGTCCAAGCTCCCGTCAGAGTAGAGCGTCGGGTAGTGACTCAGCTAACATTGAGTCGTGCTGCACAAGTTATCAAACTACCGTGTTTGGTTGATAAGCGACTGACTGAGACAGGGACCCTCGACCAGAGAAGGTTTATTCTCTAAATAAATCAAAATTTGTTGCGTTGTGTTGTAGATGGTGAAATCCCCTACACTAAGAGGAGGTTGGGATCTCCTTCTCTACAAACGCAAAGTAGACCCACGGGTTTGGACAGTGGGCTGTAGTCTAATGTTTGGGCTGGGCTTAAGCCTTAGTTATAGTGGCCAAAATGAATCAAGGCCTTATTGGGCCACAAATCAAGTCTATTTTGAGTCTGTTTTGAAGGTTTTTCTCCAACCTAACTAGATTTAAATAATGTTAAGATTTTAAAACTAACTCGCAGAATTTTCCAACTTCATTTTAAGTACCCAAATTTTAATTTAAACAGTGGAATCTATAAGTTGGACATTTTACGCAGTTGGGCTTGGATCGAAATAAACCACTTTGAGGTAGGGATTATTATTATGCACTACATTTTGTATTTTATTAAAAAAATAATTATTTTGAAACGCCTCTCAGATTATAAGGAAGCAATCATTTTCATAATCATCGGATTATTTTTATTATAATTAATTTTCACACATTCCCCCGTACAGAATGTGTTTATTTGTTATTGAATTGGATAATAGGAGATTTTTCAAATGTCCTTAGGTTCGAATCCCTAGAGTGCAGATAGGTAATAGGACAGCTGTATGTGTCATGTCCTTGGGTTATGAATCCCTAAACTTGATCAGGGTGTTATTTGGCTTTTGCGATCGCCGAGCATTGCTTTTATTCCCTTGTATATGCCTATGGCATGGTGTGTGCCCGTAGTCCGTGAATGACTCTATTTTCACTGTGAATTTAATTAGTGTAATAAGGGCATATTTTGATTACATACCTCGTATTAGTGGGTTGTTTTAAACACATGTCCTTTTGTATTATTTTCTTTAAAAATGAAATTGTGAAATGTAATCTTAATTTTTATACATGCTTAATAACAATCTCTTAAAATTCTGAAAATTTTAAATCTCTACTGAGTTTAGTGAACTCATCCCAATAACTAATTTTCAGGAAATTATCAGCTAGACTTCCAATTGCCAAGTCAAGATTAGATCCGACAGAGTTATTTAATTTCTAACATTTTAATAACTTCCCTTGAGAGACTTTTAGTGAGGTATATCCATTTATTTGGATAACTGAAATCCCTAAATTCTTAATTTATTTTCGGCACAGTTTTTCTTTTATTTGGATTATATTTCTTTACTATCTGATTTTACTTTTGGACCTGTTAAGCTCATTGTATTTTGAGCCTTGGCTTTAATAATTAAATTTTTGCCTTCCGCTGCTAAATGTTAAATTTAAGTGAAATGGGTCGGACAATTCGGTCCTCTGGGACCAGATCGTTTCCCGTTCTGTCTCGGGTCCTTTGAGGGTCATAATAGAATTTTTGGTATCGGAGTCAGGTTCCATCTCAAAAAGTGATATCAATAAGATCGATAGTGAAGTAATATACAAGAGTTTACAATATACTGTGCCTATGGCTGTACTCTAACATACCCCGTAAATGTTTCAGCTTATCAAAATGCCTCCACGAAGAACTCCTAAAAAAAATGTTCCATCTTATCAAAATGCTTCCACGAAGAGCTCGTAAAAATCATGTTCCTATCGCACCTATTGTACAATCTGCTGAGTCACAACCTATTGATCCTCTCGTAGCCTTGAGGGATGTACTGCAGAACTTTCCTCAAAACAGCGGTAGTTAGAACCCCGAGACGCGCCACATGCAATTCTTTGTACAGTTGGGAGGAATGAACCCACCGGTATTTGTGGGCGGAGGTGACCCTCATAGTGCCAAAAATTGGTTTCGAGTGATGGAGAAGAAGCTGGTTGGTATTAGAGCTCCTGCAGAGCATTGGGTTGGTCTTACGACATTTTACTTTGAGAGGATGGCTGAAGTTTGGTGGAGAACCCTTAAGTTGGATTATCTGCGAGATATGATAACCTGGACCTAGTTTGAGACTATATTTCATAATAAATATTGCAATGCTGGTCACTGCCAGAATATGATCAGTGCATATTGTGATTTAGAGCAGGAAGGTTTGATTGTACTAGAGTATTATGCTAATTATATAGAGTTATCTTAGTATGTCATTGAGGATTCAGTTGGTCAAATGGTCAAGTTTATGAAGCTTCTGAGACCCAAGATTCGACATCAATTAGCCACTGTGGAATATAAGTTTATTTCTGAAGTCGTTGCTGCTACTCAACGTATTAAAGTTGTTTGGTTGAATAATTCGGCGAGTACAAGGGTAAATCAAGCAAAGAACAACCAGTTGGTGGCAAGATAAGTAAGAAAGATCAAAAGAAGAATTGAAACAAAGATGGACACACTCAGAGTGGAGCTGGTGGACAAACCAGTGACACTCCCTATTCTGATAATGGACACTCAAGCTCTTATGTATGTCATACTTGTAACCAGCCTGTTCACCTAAGAAAGAATTGCCCAGAAAATCAAAAGCCTACTCAGACTAATTTGGCGACTGCTCAATCAGCGTCTGTTAGACCTGATTTTGGAGCTGGCAGAAGATTTTCTGGTCAAAATCAGCGTAGTTTTTCGGGATCACAGAGCTTTGCTTCCCCACAGCTAGTTGGTTATAGACCTCCATTTCAGCAGCAGTATCAGCACACTGGTACTGGTTTTCAGAGGCCTTCTAGACATCAGTAAAGTTATGCTACTAGTACTACTCCTGCAGGATATATTAGTATGATAGCTGACACTGCTCCTAATTCATCTCGGGGTGGATTTGGTGGAAACAAGAAGGGCAAGGAAAAGATGTCCGGCCAAGCTTATGCAATTTCTGGAACTGAGACTATTGATCAGTCTAGTCAGGACGTCATTGATGGTACGCTTTCTTTATTTAACACTATGATGCATGTGCTATTTGATACTGGTGCTACACATTCATTTATTTCTGCATCACTTGTTCATGTTTTGAATATGACTGTGGAGAAACTAGAGAATTCCCTAATTTTGAATACTCCCTTAAGTAAGAGATGTGAAATATATTTTGTTGTCCGATCTGCTGCCCTTATTGTTGGCGAACATGAACATTAGTTGATTTGATAGTTATACCTATGGATCAGTTTGACGTAATCTTAGGTATGGATTGGTTGAGCTTATATAAAGTTAAGATTGACTGTTATCAAAGAAATATATCACTTTCATTGGAAAATGGAATAGTCTTGGTGCATCCATATAATACTCATATGCTTCCTGTTGACCCTGTTTGGGTGGTCGGAGGAGATAGGAGTCTTACGGGAGTATTTTTGCTATTAGCTGTGACCTTGTTAAGGTCAGACAAGATTCTGATTTGTCAGTGGTTTGTGATTACCCTGATGTTTTTCCTGAGGATTTGTCAAGGTTACCACCTGACCGCGAGATTGATTTTTGCATTGACTTAATGCCCGACACTACTCCAATTTCAATTGCTCTATACCGCATGGCTCCTGCTGAATTAAATGAATTGAGAACTTAGTTAAATGATTTGCGACAAAAGGGGTTTATTCGAAATAGTATTTCACCGTGGGGTGCACTAGTCTCATTTGCAAAGAAGCAAGATGGTTCACTCCATCTATGCATTGATTACCGAAAACTAAATCATGTAACAGTCAAGAACAAGTATCTGTTGCCTCAGATTGATGATTTATTTGATCAGCTTGGAAGATCTATGTTCTTTTCGAAGATTGATCTAAGATCTAGTTATCATCAACTGAAAATGCGTGAAGAAGATATTCTAAAGACTGCTTTTCGTACACGTTATACACTCTTGGAATTTATGGTGCTTCCGTTTGGATTAACTAATGCACCAACTGCTTTTATAGATCTTATGAATACAGTCTTTCGGCCCTATCTTGACCATTTTGTTGTCGTCTTTATCGATGATATCTTGATTTATTCTAAAACTCGGGATGAACATATGGAATATCTTAGAATTGTTTTACAGACATTGAGGGAACATTAATTATATGCAAAGTGAGAAAAGTGTAGTTTTTAGATGACTGAAGTGAAATTTTTAGGTCATATTGTTTCCCAAAATGGCATTTCAGTTGATCCTGCAAAAATTAAAGCGGTTTTAGATTGGAAGCCACCCAAAAATGTTACTAGTGTGCGTACAGAACTTTTCTTCTTTTGCTATGCCACTAACACAACTGACCAGAAAGGATGTGAAGTTTATTTGGAATCAGAAGTGTCAAGCATCTTTTGATGAGCTCAAACAGATATTGACTACTACTTCAATTTTGGCAGTACCTAATGAAGCTTCACCTTATGCAATTTTTACTATGCGTCAGGAGTTGGCTTGGGTTGTGTTTTGATGCAGCAAAATAAAGTCATAGCTTATGCATCTCGACAGTTAAAGGTGCATGAGCATAATTAGCCTACTCACGACTTGGAACTTGTAGCTATTATTTTCGCCCTGAAGATTTGGCGGAGCTACTTGTATGGTGCTAAATTCGAAATATTTTCATATCACAAAAGTTTAAAATATCTTTTCTCTCAGTGTGATTTTAATCTCCGACAACGCCGTTGGGTTGAATACATGGAAAACTATGACTTTACTTTGGAGTATCATCCTAGTAAAGCTAAAGTTGTAGCTGATGCCTTGAGTCGTTATCCTCAAGGATATCTTTCCTGTCTTGTTTTGGACGATTGGAAGACATGTTTAGTTATTTGAGATTATGAGTTGCACTACCAGGAAGATGGACATTCAGTTAGAGTTTTTAACTTAATTGTGATTCCTACACTCTTGCAGCGTATGAAGGACTTGTAGAAATTTGACGATGAATTAAAAGAAAGATTCGAGAAGATTCAAGCTGGTGAGCAGTTTGATTGTTGGTAATTTTGTTATGATGGATTCTTGTTCTTCAAGAATCGAGTTGTCGTTTCCAGTGATTTGGATTTGAGGCCGATGGTTTTAGCTGATAGCCAAAAATCCAGATTTGCCATTCATCCCGGTAGTACGAAGATGTATCAGGATATGAAACGTCAGTATTGGTGGGTTGGAATGAAACGTGATGTGGCTGAGTATGTTTCGAGGTGTTTGACTTGTCAACAAATTAAGGTGGAACATTAGAGACCAGTCGGGTTGTTACAACCTTTGCCTAGACCTGTGTGGAAATGGGATAGGATCACCATGCATTTCATGACCGGTTTGCCTAAAATAGTGCAAAAGTTTGATGCAGTTTGTGTAGTTATTGATAGATTGACAAAGTCTGCACATTTTATTCCCGTTCAAATGGATTATTCTCTTACAAAGTTAAGCAAATTGTATATTGATAGTATTGTTCATCTGCATGGTATTCCTTCTAATATTGTTTCAGACAGAGATTCGAGATTTACTTCAAAATTTTGGAGAGCTCTTCAGAAAGAATTGGGCACCAAACTTAGTTTAAGTATTGTGCATCATCCTCAGACTAATGGATAATCAAAACGTACTATACAGATTCTCGAAGACATGCTGAGGTCTTGTATCCTGGATTTCGGAAACAGTTGGATTGATCGTTTACCTCTTATAGAGTTTGTTTATAATAACAGTTATCAGACGAGTATTGGGGTCTCAACTTATGAAGCTTTATATGGAAGACCGTGTTGATCACCGTTATGTTGGGCCGAGACCGAAGAACGTGTGATCCTTGGGCCTGATGTAATTCATAAGACTACTGAAAGATTCAGCTAATTAAAGAAAGACTGTGAACTGTGCAAAGTAGTCAGAAAAGTTATCTAGACTTGTTGCAAAGAGAAGTTGAATTTGAAGCTAGAAATTTTGTATTTTTGAAAGTTAGGCGTAGAAGAGGTATAAGTCATTTTGGGGCTAACGAAAAATTGGCTCCCAAGTTTATTGGCCCTTTTCAAATTATGGATAGAGTTGGCTCTGTGGCGTATCGTCTTCACTTGCCACGGCAGTTAAACTATGTTCATAATGTTTTTTTTTGTCTCAATGTTGAAGAAGTATGTATGTGATCCGTCACATGTGATCTCCTATACAAAGGTGTCTATCCAGGACGCTGTTTCTTATGAAGAGGAGTCTGATAAAATTATTGGTCGTGAAATTAAAGTTCTTCGTCATCGTGATATACCTATTGTTCGAGTTCAATGGAAAAATCATAGTGAAAGAGAAACTAATTGGGAAATTGAATTAGATATGATGGCTAAATATCCTCATTTGTTCAATGGTACACTTGAGATTGTTCTAAATTTCAGAGACAAAATTTCTTAAGTGGGGAAGAATGTAAAATCTGGCCCAAAAAGCCCACACAAAATAAATAAATAAATGCAGATTTTTAAAACTCCTCTTTTAGAGTAGTGCTGCGAGTTTTGGCCGAAGATCAGGGAAGCTTCCCCCTATATCAGAGTTAGGGGGAGGGGGGGGTGGGAGTTTATCCCCACTCCTTCCATTCGAAATCTCGACTCCCATCTATCTTCCTTCTTCGTTGAACAGAAGGTTAGAGTCCCTCTCGGATTTGCAATCACCTTAACCGAGGTAAGTCATCCCCAATGTTTGATTTCTTGGTTTATCCTTCGTACCCTGCTAATAAAAGATTTCATCTTTCTCAAAAATTGAAGACGTAACACGGTTGTGGAGACTTTTCCACTAAGGGTTGGATAAAGGGTACGACTTTCTCAAGCAATTCAAGTTTTCGGTGTTCGACGAGTAAGATTAATCCTTCCCTCAATCTCTATTTTTCTACTTCGTAAAAACCCATTCTAATGGCTGAAATTGTTCCAAAGGTTGAAGATTTTGGGTTCGTTTTGGTTATTGGAGGCTTCGAGCAGTGCAAGGATTCTTCACGGATTAGAAGCTTAGAACTTGAAGGTATAAAAAAAATCAAAATTTCCCTATTGATTTTCGTTTTTGATTACTGATATTGGTCTGGAAGATTTGGATGAAGATTTTTCATATCAATTTCGTTCCTGTAAGTTGGATTGTTGGATTTTAATATAATTGTTGTGAATTGATAGTCTGAAGAAATTTTTGGTTCTATTGTGCGAGCTCCCGTCGAAGTAGAGCGTCGGGCAGCGACACAGCTAACACTGAGTCGGGCTGCACAAGTTATCAAACCATCGTGTTTGGTTGATAAGCAACTGGCCGAGACAGGGACTCTCGGCAAGAGAAGGTTTGTTCGCTAAATAAATCAAAATTTGTTGCGTTGGTGTTGTAGATGGTGAAATCACCTACACTGAGAGGATGATGGGATCTCCTTCTCTGTAAACACAAAATAGACCCACGGGTTTGGACAGTGGGCTGCAGTCTCATTTTTGGGTTGGGCTTAAGCCTTAGGTATAGTGGCCAAAATGAATTAAGGCCTTATTGGGCCACAAATCAAGTCTATTTTGGGCCTGTTTTGAAGGTTTTTCTCCAACCTAACTAGATTTAAATAATGTTAGGATTTTAAAACTAACTCGCAGAATTTTCCAACTTCATTTTAGGTACCTAAATATTAATTTAAACAGTGGAATCTATAAGTTGTACATTTTGTGTAGTTGGACTTGGATCGAAATAAACCACTTTGAGGTATGGATTATTATTATGCACTACATTTTGCAGTTTATTTAAAAAAATAACTATTTTGATATGCCTTTCAAATTATAACGACGCAATCATTTTCATAATCGTTGGATTATTTTTATTATAATTAATTTTCATACATTCCCCCGTATAGAATGTGTTTGTTTATTATTGAATTGGATAATAGGAGTTTTTTTCAAATATTTTTGGGTTCGAATCCCTATAGTGCAAATAAGCAATAGGACAGCTGTATGCGCCGCGTCTTTAGGTTACGAATCCCTAAACCTGATCAGGGTGTTATTTGGCTTTTGCGATCGCCGAGCATCACTTTTATTCCCTTATAAGCCTATGACATGGTGTGTACCCGAAGTCCGTGAGTGGCTATATTTTCACTGTGACTTTAATTAGTGCAACAAGGGTATATTTTGATTACATACCACGTATTAGTGGGTCGTTTTAAACATTTGTCATTTTGTACTATTTTCTTTAAAAGTGAAATTGTGAAATATGATCTTAATTTTTATACATGCTTAATAACAATCTTTTAAAAATCTGAAAATTTTAAATTCCTACTGAGTTTAGTCAACTCATCGCAATAACTAATTTTCAGGAAATTATCAGTCAGACTTCCAGTTGCCAAGTCAAGATTAGATCCGGCATAATTATTTAGTTTCTATCATTTTAATAACTTCCATTGAGAGATTTTTAGTGAGGTATACCCATTTATTTAGATAAGTGAAATCCTTAAATTCTTAATTTATTTTCCTCACAGTTTTTCTTTTATTTGGATTATATTTCTTTACTATATGATTTCATTTTTGTACCTGTTAATCTCATTGTATTTTGGGCCCTGGCTTTAATAATTAAATTTTTGTCTTCCGCTGCCAAATGTTAAATTTTAGTGAAATGGGTCGGATGATTCGGTCATCTGGGACCGGATCGTTCCTCGTTCTATCTCGGATCCTTTGCGGGTCGTGACAGAATTTTAGCAAAGTTTGAGGTCATTTATCATTTCTTTTCGGTATGGGTTCCTAGTCCTAGTTTAAGAACCGTCCATTATCCCTAGTGTTTTAGTTGGAGTTTTGACTTCGGACTTGTTTTAGATTTTGATGATTTTGCCAATTTCAAGCCTTTTTCCAAGAGCGTCATTTCTATGAGTAAGAAAGACAGCAGTCGTTATTGAAATAGAAGTTTCTTTACTGTATTGCATTGCATCATAGTTTTCAAAATTCTTATTATATGAGATATCATATATAAAATCTGATATGTCATGTCTAATAGCATGTAAGTTTTTATACTATATATGTACGCCAGTTTCATACGTTTATTTTATGCATTCTTGGTATTTCTTTTCATTATATATATATATATATATATGTATGTATATATGTCGAACAGATCTCTGGTTGTTTGGTTTGTAATTGGGCCCCTTTGTTTGTTATACATCTTTTGTTGCATCAAGGTTTTTTGTTTGTATGAGCAACATGGTATTGGGGCAATAATGATGAGTTCGTGGGTTTGAATTACTAAATTTGGATAGGGTGTTTGTTACGTTCTATTCATGATTGTTTGGTTTTCGAAGATTCGTTCTTTTCCTTATGCTATTGACTAGTCTACGAATAGTCAGCACTTTTTTCTTTCACGCGCATTGTGGGCATTTGATGTGTAAGGACTCTGTGAGTAACTTTATTTTTACTAAGATTGTTTCCTACAAAAAATCATGGTGGAACTATTTCATACACAACTACCTATGTATGTAGCATTTTTTTTTATATTCACCCGCTCGTGGAGCTTGTTTAAAGTGGATAAAAGAGGTTTTATGAATGTAAATCCATGCACTATATTTTGTCACTGGCTCAATATTTTAAAATGAAATGATAAAACTAATTTTTCACATGTATTGGGTATAGTATAGGATTTTTTACTGTTCATCCCAAAAGACTCCTCCTTTTTCCTAGGTAAAAATCGTGGAGGCTAGAAATAACTAATTGTCTTGAAGCTTTCTTTCATTTTCTTCTTTTGCCTTCAAGTGTTTATTTTCTTTCTCTCCTATGGTGAAGACTCTTTTATTTCTTTCCTTCCTTTCCTAGTCTAGTTTGTATATTAAATTGCACTTACTATTTAATATATCATTAATTCATTGACGAAACAATCATAATATATATAGATAATTAAAATAATAAATTATTTTCGCTAATAAAAAAATGATAAGCAAATGTCGTGTCAAAGTATTATTGTGGAGTGAAAAGTTAGATGTTAAATGTAACATAATCCTTAATGTACGTTGTTTTGGTTTTTTTTTTTTCTTATTTTGAACCTTTAATTATATTAATATTCAAAATTATTAAAATCTAATCACCCAAATTTTATTTAGGTCAAACTAAAAAGTTCCCAGTATAACAAAAGTTTTATAAAGTATTATATTAAATTTTGAAGAGAACAAGTCAACTCTTATGATGATGGGCTAATTAGAAAGAGCTACTCAGATAAACGGGCTTAAAACTGTACGAAGAATTGAACTTAGCTCAAGCTCGCTAGGGGTTGGGCTTAGGCCCTAATCTAAAGTACAGGTTGACCAGTCACTAAATAACCAACATCACTGCACCTCATTTATTATTACAATTAAAAATAGTTGACGTTATTTTCATAAAAATTTTTATTTAGATAAATGATAAATCAACTATCGTGGTTTGTGGTCAATGACAAGTTAATCACTATGGTATATTTTCTAACAAGTTAATTACTGACGTATGGGTAAATGACAAATTCAATATCGCAGTCACGTTCGCCGTTAACAAGCTGACGGGGTGCTGGACACTGCGGCGGTGTCCCAAGACGCCACCGCGGTTTCCCACGACGCCACCACGATGTCCCAGGATACCGCCGCGGCATCTTGAGACGCTGTCGCGATGTCCTGGTTTGCGAAGAAAAGTAGGCAAATGTTGGCTTGGAAGCTGCGGTGTCCAGGGACACCACAATGATGTTCCAAGGATGCCTCCGCGGCGTTCCTAGAAACCAGCGTGGTGTCCCAACACCGCCGGGATTTGCTGGACCCAGCTGCAAATTTTATAAGCAGATAGTTAACTGCTCTCGATATTCAGAAGCATTTTGGCAGCGATTTGCGAACCCTAGAGAAGTCTGAGAGCTGAAGAGAAAGGAATTTTGTCAAAGTTGAAGAATTTGTTGACAAGAAAATGGTGTCTTGGAGTGCTGAAGAATCTGTTATTAACCGTTAAGTTCAAGTGGGCCCCACAGAGACATTATTGGTCAATGAGAACGAGGTATGTAGAATTGAAAATGTAGTTGCAATTGTATTGCATTCTGTCTCAGCAAGTCTAAATGAAGAGGACAATGAGGACCTCCGATCAGCATGCCAATCCATTAGTGATGAAGACATTGACATGGCGAAAGTAGGCCTAGACGCCAACCAGAAACACAATGCAGCTTCGCTAGTATAGGCCTTGGCAAAAGTACAGTTCATTGAATAAAATTAGAGAAGAAATTGTTGATCATACATTGAAGAATGGGTACATCATAAAATTCACCCACAGTGATGCTCATCGGTTGAGGGCTGCCTGCCAAGAAGGATGCACGTGGCGGATGCAAGCCTAAAAAATGCAAGGTGAAATGATGTTTCAAATAAAGTTCTACAATGACGTTCACACTTGCTCCAGAAAGATGGAAAGCCGCCATGTTACTGCCAAATGGGTGGCAACGCATTACTTAGGTAGATTTAAAAGTCAGGCCGACTGGGACATATCTTCCATAATTGAGACAGTCAGGAAGGACTTCAACGTCAACATCAAACGCAGCCTTGCTAGAGAGGCAAGAAATGCGGCTAAGAAAATTAATGAAGGGGATGGCAAAGAGCAATACAAGCTCATATGGTCCTATGCTGAGGAGATTCGGAGGTCGAATCCTAGAAGTTCACTGTGTGTTGACCTTGATATGAGTGTATTTAAAAGGATGTACATGTGCTTAGATGTATGCAAGAGGGCAGTGCTGAACTGTGGTAGACCTGTTATTTGTTTATATGGTTGCCACTTGAAGGGAACGACTTCAAGCCAACTGCTCACTGCTGTCACCATCGAGAGTAATGATGGTATGTATCTGATTGCTGCAGCAGTCGTTGAAGCAGAAAATAGGGCTTCATGGAGGTGGTTTCTAGAAATTTTGCTCGACAATCTAAACACCCCAACTGGCAATGGATGGACAATCATTTTTTATCGACAAAAGGTGCGGTTGATTGCTTTTGCCTTATGTGTTTATGTTATGCCTTTTCTACCAAAGTCTGACTCATATTATGAATCTTTGCAGGGACTAGTGTCAGTTGTCAGAGAGGTGGCATGGCAAGCAGACCATCGTTTTGCATCCGACACCTGTATGTCAATTTTCAAAAACAATTTAAAGGCATGTTGTTAAAGGATGCAATGTGGGTTGCATCTAGAGTCACAACAGTGAGGCAATTTGAGAGAGAAATGGCCAAGTTATTTTTCATTGACTTGGCGGCCCACGACTATCTACGAGGAATAGATGTGACATGCTGGGCCAAACATGCCTTCTGCTCCATCCCAAAGTGCGACATAAGCCTCAACAAACTGAGTGAGTCCTTCAACGCCTGCATCCTACCAGCCCAGGACAAACTAATTCTAAGTATGTTTGAGATCATCCAAAAGGGCATCATGGGTAAGATCGTGAAAAAAAATGAAAAGATGGCTCGCTCGACCGAACTGTTGTGTCCAATGATCAGCAACCGGCTCGCTAAAGTACAACTTGCCAGTCGAAATTGGAGCCCCCATTTTGCAGGAGCTACCTAGTTTGAGGTCAGCAACAGTAACAAATAGTACTCAGTCGATTTGGATAGGGGTACTTGTACTTGTTACCAGTGGGAGTTGACTGGCATCCCGTGTGTCCATGCAATCCCGTGCATTCACTTCATGAGGAGATCTCCTAAGTAATTTGTGCATGCGTGCTATCACTGGGAAACATACATGGCGATGTACTCCCACTTTCTCCGCCTTGTCAATGGACCAATCGAGTGGCCTCTTGTGACGAATCTTGATCCAATTATCTCACCGCCATTTAAAAGGCTTCTAGGAAGGCCGCGCTTACGTAGAATACGAGATGTGGATGAGGCCCTAAGTTGGACAGTTTAACCAGAAGACATCTGAACATCACTTGTGGCCGGTGTGGGCGTCTGGGGCACAATTCTCGCACTTACGATGGGGGAGACGAGTCAAGTGCAGGGGCCTGCAGAGGGATTGGCAGAGCCAGAGGCAGAGGAGACAGAGCAAGGTCAGAGGGCAAATTTATGGGGTTTAGAGTTCCTGAGACAGCCCCCGAGACCATTCCTGCCCTAGTCCCTAAGATAGTTCCCGAAAAAGTTCTTGGGACACAAGTGAGCCCATGATCACGTTTACGTTTTCAAGTGTTATTTGAACTATGCTAATTTCATTTGCAATGGATTTTGCAGGTGTCGGATGAGCAAGGTTCACAAACACAAACGTACATGAGTGTGGACCTTAACCTTCCGTGATACAACTGTTTGCTAGATTAGGATTGATATATATGTGATTGTTCCATTGGCTAAATTTGTAAATTTTGAATTGATAAATATGATTTGATTTATCTGGAATTTTGAATCATTAATTTATAGAGTTTCTTAGCAATGGAAAATGTGTGAACAACCAAAATCCTTTTCACTGTCTTCTTCACCAGGAATATAGGCGAGAACAACCACAGAATCACCAAATGGAGCAATTCCTGTAATGAAATAGTTGGTTTGAAAAGATGCCACAATGTCCACCCGGTTCGTACTAGACATAAGCACATTTTTATAAGTCCCGGTTTGTTGTTGACATTGCAAAACAATACATTTTTCAATTCTTCTTGAGAGTTGGATGTAATATCCTAAAAATACATCTCCTTTTTGATAATGTACAAGTCTAGAAAATATAATAGTGCATCGTATTATGCATCAGTAAGTGTTAATTCGTTCATGAAAAGTATATGGTTAACAATGAAAAATAATCTAAGTATGGAAAACTTAAGGAAAATGTGCACTGCGGAGTTTCGGACGAACTGCGGACGAAGCGGCTGAAGAGGGCTCGCGTCCGCATTGAATCTGTACAATTTTGGTAACATTCGGACGATAGCGGATGAAGAAGGCTATCGTCTGATTTGAATCTATAATAATTTCTAGACAATTCGAACGACTTACGAACGAAGCGAACGAGGAGGGATCGCGTTCGGAAGACACCTGCAGACGGCTTGCTCAAACACTGTTGCGGCATTGTGCAAAACGCCGTGGCGGCTTGCTCAAACACTGTTGCGGCGTTGTGCAAAACGCCGCCGGCGGCTTCCTCACACACTACAGTGGCTTGCTCACACGCCGCAGCGGCGTTGTGAGCAAGACGCTGCGATTTTGCGGCCTGTAAGCAAGACGCCACGACTTGAGCAACACACGGAGGTTTGTTTATCCAAGCAGCTTGAATTGTTGCACATTTGTTTGATTATGTACTAAATTCAACTCATACAACATTTCCTTTTCACTTATCCTCACCCCAATTTATAAAAATTTTGCTAGAGTCTCCCTTGTTTCTTTGCTCCACCAATGCTATTATCATACATCCTACACAAGATCTCACATAGTTCTAGTATCATCTAAACATCTAAACATATATTATACATGCATGAAATGTTAACTACACATATCATCCAATCCAAACATACCATTTGCAAATTCAATATAAACTACGCATAAATTACAAAGCCAAATGGAAACAAATTAAAGTGAACATACATTACAACAATGTAACTGTAAACTAATTGAACATAAGCAGAAAGTCCTACGCCGCCTTCTTCTTTCTTGTCATTGTAGGGCGCAAATCAGTGATCTCAAAAGATAATTGTGGGTCAAGTAATACTCTGTCTGCTTTCTCGAACAACGGACCCTCATAGTAAAAAATTACAGGTCGTGCTCGTGAAATTGCTCTAGAATTGTACACTATCGCATCACCTTCATCCCCGCACTCGTACACCGCAAGATACCGTTCGGGCTGCAATGCAAAGGGAACAATTAAGAATTACGCAGAAAGCAATATTAAGAATTTAGACAAAGGAAAAAACATACCTCTTTTTGTCAGTGGGTGCTATGATCATGGAGATTGCTTCCCGCAGCAAATTGCTGGTAAGCATATTGAGTGTGCAGGTCGACGGAAGACATAAAACAATTATGCTTTGGGTGTGTCTGCAAGGTAAACAACGAATACGCTATATCAGTAAACATGAACGACAACTCGAAGAAGCAAGATGGTTACTTACGTGAATCCACCCTAATGATAGTAGACTCTATTCCTGATGAAATACCAGTATAGGTGCATCGTCCACCAAATAGCACTGCATATAAGTTTGAATGAGTACTCAGATAAAATCTTATTACCTAACATACAAATAAGGCTTCTCATCGTATATGGCTTCCCGACTTGATCTGGGAATATGAGATTAGTGACGACGTAATCATCTCCCATCAGCTTTCCCCCTAGAGCTGTGCACGTCTCTTTGTTCTTCCTAGTATTTGAGTTGACATAAGACTTGAACGTTTCTATCAAATCCCAAGCCTGCAAAAAAAATGTCAAAGCGCCGTCAGACTAACAATGCATGAACGTGAACATGAACGAACACACTTATATAACCAAATGAAAGACGTAGCATCACAATTCTAAATGGACGGGGCTTTAAGTCATCCTGGACCTTGGTAGGCATGACTGGATGAGCAAGTTAGCGGCGGATGGCACCGGTGCTGCAAATGAACAACACGTCATTATGTTAAACACAAACAAAGTAAATACTAGACTTTGCGTACAAAGTAAATCACTTACGAGCGGTATGTGGCAGCTGTTGCTTCAGAGGAAGATGACGCGGATGCCATATGGGCTGATCGCCGTTCACGTCACTGAATTGCTACCACCACCTCAGGGTGGGGGGTGGGGTGGGGGGTGGAGAAGCTGCTTGCTTCTTGGACCGGCGGCGCCATTCCCCTCCAACATGGGTGAACCCCATTCGACAAAATTTTGCTTTGTTGTAGACGTCAATGACTGACTCTTCAATTCTCGGCTCTTTCTCTGAGATAGGTACCCCATAGTGCTCAACGATGCTCTGGATGAGCTAGTTGTACGGGAGGTTCTTTGTTGGGTTGTTGAGCACCTCACTCATGTGGCTGAGGATTATATATCCAATGTCCACCTTTTTCCCAGTGAACACCTTCTCTAACATATAAAGATCCATGTAACTAACATGGTCTCGATGTCCATCCTGAGGCAAAATTGTGTACGTCATTATGAGATGAATCAATCGGGCTAGGTACTCGGCAACCTCGGATCCCTGTGCAACAATTTAAGCACTATTAGCCCTTCTCCTTGGTTGACAAATGGTGGATACTGAGACAAGTGATAATATTCTTTGCTTGGCCCGTCTAGTACACATCCAAGCAATATATTTACATCTTGGGGAGTGAACCTCAACTCCTATCCAAAAAACGTACATCCTCAGCTCTAATGGTTCGGTTGAAATTCTCAAATTTGCAAAGAAGAATCTTATCACTCTCTTGCAATAACTGCCCCTCAACTGGCACAACCCGGCTAATCCAGCATTTTCAGCAGTTGTTTAATTCCCATTCCAGCCAATTAGTCCAAATCTACTATTTTAGAAACAATAATTGCATGGAGTTGAATATCATCTGCATACCGTGACTTGCAATTGGATGTCCTGATTAATTTTGACCTAACTCCCGCTATCACAGGTTCAAACTGGACAATTGAGCCTCAAGCTTCTCGTTCTTCGTGTTCAAGCTCGAGTTCAGCTTGACATTGCGACTGTGCCACGGATTCTCGATCGTCGGCGGTGTCTTTGTGTTGCACTGCCACGGGTTGCTCTGCGTAGGGCGCCGCGGGTTGCTCGCCACCATCGCAGCTTGCACAAATTCCACTGTTGCCTTCCCACGCTTTAACGCCAATTTCTTTGATCAGGAATACATTCTGATTGAAAATGGGCAAGAGTTTTAGGTGGTTTTTCATTGCTTGCTTCTTGGACCGGCGGCGCCATTCCCCTCCAACATGGGTGAACCCCATTCGGCCGAATTTTGCTTTGTTGTAGACGTCAATGACTGACTCTTTAATTCTTGGCTCTTTCTCCGAGATAGGTACCCCATAGTGCTCAACGATGCTCTAAATGAGCTAGTTGTATGGGAGGTTCTTCGTTGGGTTGTTGAGCACCTCACTCATGTGGCTGAGGATTATATATCCAATGTCCACCTTTTTCCCGGTGAACACCTTCTCTAACATATAAAGATCCATGCAACTAACATGGTCTCAATGTCCATCCTGAGACAAAATTGTGTACGTCATTATGAGGTGAATCAATCGGGTTATGGCATTCAGCTCCTTGCCCTTTGTCTTGTGGTACTCGGCAACCTCGGGATCCCTGTGCAACAATTTAAGCACCGTTAGCCCTTCTCCTTGGTTGACAAATGGTGGATCCCGAGACAAGTGATAATATTCTTTGCTTGGCTCGTTTAGTACACATCGAAGCAATATATTTACGTCTTAGGGAGTGAACCTCAACTCCCATCCAAAAACGTACATCCTCAGCTCTAATGGTTCGGTTGACATTCTCAAATTTGCAAAGAACAATCTTATCACTCTCTTGCAATAACTGCCCCTCAACTGGCACAACCCGGCTAATCCAGCATCTTCCAGCAGTTGTTTAATTCCCATTCCAGCCAATTAGTCCAAATCTACTATTTTAGAAACAATAATTGCATGGTGTTGAATATCATCTTCATACCGTGACTTGCAATTGGATGTCCTGATTAATTTTGACCTAACTCCCGCTATCACAGGTTCAAACCGGATAATTGAGCCTCAAGCTTCTCGTTCTTCGTGTTCAAGCTCGGTTTCAGCTTGACATTGCGACTGTGCCACGGTTTCTCGATCGTCCGCGGTGTCTTCGTGTTGCACTGCCGCGGGTTGCTTCGCGTAGGGCGCCGCGGGTTGCTTGCCACCATCGCAGCTTGCACAAATTCCACTATTGCCTTCCCACGCTTTAATGCCAATTTCTTTGATCAGGAATACATTCTGATTGAAAATGGGCAAGAGTTTTAGGTGGTTTTTCAGTGTTTGATCGCGGTGAAAATCGTTCGCCTAGAGGTTTCGGTGTTGGTTCGCGTTGAAAATGGGTGAAAATGGTGAACCCTAGCATTCGCAGTTATGTATACCGCTGATTAAAAATTGGGATGTTGCGGCGGTGTGCTAGGACACCGATGTGGCGCCCCAGGACACCACAACGGCGTCCTTGGAACACCGCTGCTGCATCCCAGGACACCGCTGCTTCCAGGCCCACATTTGCCTAGTTTTCTTTGCAAACAAGGACACCGAGGTAGCGTCCCAGGAAGCCGCGGCGGTGCCCCGTCAGCTTATTAACGGCGAACGTGCCTGTGATGTTGTCATTTACCTATACGTCAGTGGTTAACTTGCTAGAAAATATACCATAGTGATTGACTTGTCATTGATCGCAAACCACGATGGTTGATTTGTCATTTTCCCAAGTTTTTAAAAACAGTAACATTTATAGAAAATACTATTCATAATTTTGTCACTTTAATTTATTAGTAAATATGTATTATCTCTAAAAGTTTCAAAAATCAAGAAATTGCTTTAGTCTTTTTAATGAATAATTAATTATGATAAATTATACATTGTTGAAATAATGCATAATAAATGAATAACATGTAAATCTATTGTGATGTAAGAGTAAAAGTTGATTGCTTTCAAAACCCAACTCCAAATGACATATGCTCTTCCTTTCTAAACTACCTTGTTTCAAAGTAAACTTGATTAAGCATGGTGTCTGTAAAATCAAGTTAAACCTTTTTTTGGTAGCGGAAGAATCTAAGTTGAACATTTGTGTAGGATCAATATAACCAAAAAGAGGGGGAGGGGTAGATAAAATTATTTAACTTTTTCATGTGATTATAAATTCTTTTAATTTGCTACCTAAAATTATATATTTTCTCTCTTAAATTGGCAAACTAATTCTAATATGAAAATAATCAATAATAATGAAGTATAGAGGGAAAGAGATGGCAAATACATTTGTTAGTGCAGTTCTTCGGCCAAACTAGCTATGTCTGCGCTCTAAGGCTCTTCCTTGAATATTCTTTTCTATTCCCATTCAATGTTATTGATCTTTCAGGTGTCAATTAAACATTTACAACTATTCAAGGGAGTCACCATTTTGCATGATTGATGTAACAACCCGATCCTTTCCGTTAAACAATGTAATTAGACTTTGGAGGAAAGAATTGGCGTAATACATGTATTTACATCGCCTCTATACGCGTTAAGTTATGACTCATAACTTGGTGAAAATCAATTCGGATAAAAACTTGGTCGAAAATGCAAAGGAATTGGACTTTTGAACCATTAGGATGCATACGGACCCCTTTGCGTCCTAATGGTTCAAAAGTGTCATCTGCAAAAAACATGGAATGTCACCCAGGCTTTGGGACGGCTCGGGACGCGCTCTGGCGTCCTAACCTCACTGTGCTGAGGTGTTACGGACGCGGATGATGCAGACTCAAACAGGACACGTCTGCATCGAATCTGTTAAGTCTGGAGACTTTAGGACGATTGCGAACACCTGCGGACGAGGAGAGGAGTCATCCGAATTTAATCTGTCCAATTCCTGGACACATTCGGACGATAAATGCGGACGATGCGGATGTGGGAGAACCCGTCAGAATTGAATCTGTTCGACTTTGAATTTATGCATACGACATATGCGGACGCCAAATGGCATCCAAACCCTGACTGTGGACGGTACTGACGAGAGTGGGGATGGCAGCTCTCGTCCGAGACCTTAGGAATTGCCTGCGAAAATTGGTCTTGCGAATGAATGCCGACACGAAGATTTCGTCCGCACTCATCCGAATCATCGTAGTTTAGTGACAGGATAAATTAAAAATCAGAATGAAAACGACGGGGAAACCAACCAAACGCAGCCTGACCTCTCTCACTCCCATGATGCCAACCACAGAGATTGTCGCCTGCTCCTTCCTCCTGCCAGTTTACGAATGCTTTTCCTAGGTGAGCCCTATTTCTTCAACCCTTCCTCTCTTCTTCGTTGTTCTTCCTGGAGCCTAGAGAGGACTGGTGGATTTCTACTTGGAGGGAGCTGCTTGGAAGGAGAACTACTGTGTTTGGGAAGAGGAAACGCCAGTGGAGGTAAGGAATGGGTTGTCTTGGCCAGGTGGAGGCCCTACACCCAAGTATAGAGTGCGTGTGTGAAGATTTCTGTAGTTTTTCTGAAGTTGCCTTAAGGTTCTGCTGCATAGTTGTTTATTGCAAACTATTAGATGCCTTAAACTTCCATGTTTTTCTTAGGTGTTCTATTGATTGTTGTTGTATTTCGTTTCCGCTATAAGAACGCATTTCCTTACTATTTTTCCTGTTGATATCCACTGATTGTTCTTTTACTACTGTCATTAGGATGTTCACGTTAATAGAAAGTGGTGAGACTGTTGGTCTGAATTTGAATGAACTAAAGAGAGAAGATGCCTAATATGAATGAGAATGTGAATGAATATCCGACAGATTCTATTATTGTCATTAGCAAATCTATGAGTAGGCTTCCGCTCAAACATTTTATGTGTAAGGTTTATTCAGTACATGCTCGTCATTTCATTTCATTTATGTTCGCCTATGTTATAAATATCTGGAAAGCATGATTTTCGTTGTTTCATTTTTCGTCATTCTTACTATTGGTATCGCCTAGGAAGTATGTTTTGCTACCCATATTCGTTACTATTGCTGCAGATTTTAGGTACTGGATAGCAAGTCTTTGTTATTTTGTTTCGTTGATATGCACTACCAACTAAGCTCGTTATGAGCCTTGTTCCGCTGCCCTAATTCGTTGTTTTGATAATTTCACTAGCATTTAGCATGTCTAATGTTTATTGCCGTTGCATATAATCTTTGTGAATTACACTTTGTTAACTTATCTTCCTTATTATCTGATGGATGTTAGTCGTTAAGAAGCATGTCCTATCTTCCATTTCGTCACTTGAAACGCTGTTGTTTGCTATTAATTTAGAAGCATGTTTTTGCTGTTCATTTCATCGTTAAATCTTGCTGCCAAAATAGTTGATTTGCGAGTACACTTCGCTGTCCTATTTTATTATTGCTGTCGATTAATACCATTATCGAAGCATGATCCACTATTAGTTTTGATCTATTACACTGCTGCCATAATTATTATGATCTGCTGTTGATTTTTGGTCCATTATTCACTGCTATATTAACCAAATCAAAGCACGTTTAGTACCTAGGAACTTCTGTTTCATTCGAGTCATTAGAAATACTTCTTTTGTTGTTCTATTCTTTACGTTCTCGCTGCTATTAGTGACACTTGAAAGCATAATTTGTAGGCATAATCCGCTAGTTTACTTGTTGGTAATTTCTGCTGAATTTATTCATTCAGAAGCATGATCTGTAGTTTTTATCGTTGCTTGTCACTGCTGAATTTTTAACCGATTGAATGCACGACTAGTAGTATTTTCTACTGCTGTAGCCTATTAAAAAGCGTATTAGAGGTGTCAATTCGCTACTATTAGAATCGATTAAAAAGCATGTGAGCTGTCTTCTTAAATTTTCTGTTGTTATAGTTGTTAATAAACATGTTTTGCATCTACACCCCCTGTGCATTGCTACTTTCTTTGAATTCAAAAGCATGTTACGTTGTTCTAATTTCACAATTGTTCATTACTCTACGTTGTTGTTACTCTCATTATATAAAAGCATGCTTTGCTCTCATTTTATTGGATGATATTAGTATGTTTAGCTTGCATCTCGTGGTTATGCGTTGTCGTTACCTTCATTATAAAAAGCATGTGCTATTATTTGTTTTAATCGTGGTTATGTTGGATCCCTTAAAGCGTTGACATTTACTTACCATATATGCGTTATTAAATTTGAAAGTGCTAGGTTGTGTTCACATTAATAGAAACTAAGTAGAGGGTACCCCCTTGGGGTGGTACCCACATGCATGAGTGAGGAAAAGTGCTAAGAAAAAGGAATGTTCAGGATGGGTGGGATACGCCCATCATTGAAGAAACCCTGCCGGTGGGATATGCTGAGAGGGAAGAAACTCTGAATGCGAGACACGCCGGAAGGGGAGGAACCTTGAAGGAGAGATATGCCGGAAAGGGGACAAAAAAGAGAGTTTGAGGGCAAATGGGTAGCAGAAGTAGTTCGTGACTAGGCAAAGCCCCCTACCTTGATGGGAACGGGGACCTAGTTGCAAGTAAATGGTTAAGTCCAGTCAACTATTCCATCCCCTAAGACCTCTCCAATCTCTAACTCGATGTACGAGTAGAGAACGAACGAAGAACGAACGTAATGAAAAGAATTGGTTTGGATGGCCCCCATTCCAAGAAGAATTTAAGAGAGATGTGTATAATTGTTTTTCCCCATTTTCTTACTGGGCGAAAGCTCACGTCCTTACTTGTGGTGTAGGTAATGAAGTGATTATACTAGGAGCTGTAGAGGAGGCCATTTCGGTGGAGCTTGCTGCGTATCTGGAGGAAACACAAGCAGAGTAGTAGTGCGGCACCAAGTTAAGGAAGAAGAAGTTGTTTTGAAAATGGTCTAACGTCGAACATGGTTTGTAAGTGTTAATTTACCATTTTAACCCTAGTCAGATACTTATTAGGATTATCAGAATTTTTAATTAACGTTAGTTTTGTGACGCTTCTAAATTACGTTTCCGCTACTTTTTATTAATCATAGTTGCCTTTTTTTTTATTAAACCAGTTGTTCTTTTTTTAAGTTGGTAACGCTCGGATCTTCTCGGCACTCTGATTTTAAATGTCAAAGAGTTTCCAAATGACGTTTTTCTTAAATTTAATTAACTAAAAAATTTCAACGAGCTTTTAAGACAAGTAAGAATTCAGGCCGTTACAATTGAGCTTTCGAGTGTCAATCAAACCTTATAACGCTTCAGGGATTCACTTTTTTTTTTTTTTTTTTTGTTTTCTGTTTTCCACAACCAACAAGTGTAGAGTTTGAAGGTTTAAGTACAATGACCTAACTCTCTCCAATATAGATTCTCAAGTGTAGGAATAAGAGATGTTAGGTTATAGCACAAGAATGAAGGTTCAAATATTCGTAAGTTCATCGAGCAACACTTGCGTAAGAAATTCTCTCTTTGTGGTCAGTAAGTTTGCAGTAATCTTGTACAACATGGAGTGTTTCTATTTGTAGTGGTTTACAAAAATCTCGAGCTCTAGTCGCCCACTAGTATTTTTCTGGGCGACCACAGTATGTTAGTTAGATATATAAATTGGGTGATGGGGTTTCACGGATAAAATTCTAGACTTCCACTCCAGATGTCTACCATTCATGATTGGGCTTCTGCGTGAAGCTTCAATTTGAATTTTTATCTCTAGACTGTATTGCCACGAGGTTCTCTGGAATTCCTTTGTGGCTGACTGCATTTCGGATCTAGGCCTCTACAAAAGATGCTTAAAAAACATTATCTCAGCCCTAGGCTTCTACAACTTTCTCTGGGCTACCAATGCAAGTGACTACGTCAAAATAGGTGTTCTTGACTAGGCATTCACGGTCATCTCTATTTTCACATTGTTTGAGAGTGGGCATCTGTACTTCGATACTAAGCACTCGCTCAAATCAAACTTCAACATTTTGAGTAATCTTTTCATTTAAGTCATAAACTTGAATTTTAACAAATGTTGCATAGACAAAATAAACACATTAAATGTGATGATATAAATTAAAAATTGAATTAAAATAACTATAATAATCAAATTTATAATGATAAAATGTGATTAGAAAGTATATGAAACACTTAGCATGTTAAGGCGGAAATTGTTCCAATGGAATAAGTGTTAGTGTAACATCTTTAATAATTGTTGTGGTGATTAGATCATTTTGAAAATTTTCTTTGTTAAAGTAGACGTGTAAATGAAGATAATGGTTTTGGATTAAAAGGATTTGAATGTATGCAGTAAAATTTATGCAAGTTTCAAATTGCATGAAAGTATAATGTGATGGAGTGGTTGACCAGCCTATATTGAGTGGTAGTCTGAAAACATAACCAAGAGCATCAATTTTTCAAAGACATAAAGCAATCGATGGAATAAGCAAAGTAGTCGACTAGGAAAGTACCCGAGAGTAATAGAATTCAGTAGAATGTTGAAGCGGTCAACTGGGCAAGCCTGTGGTCAACCAAACAAGCTCAAAATCAATGATTATGCAAACATAAAGTGTTTTTCATGAACAATTTGAATATTTTAGTATTGTTGAATATGCAAATATGAACAGAATTATATGAAATTTTAAAATAATAAAATAGAAATTCTAAGGAAGAGAATGACACTAGAAGTGTGTAATTTAAATTTTGTAGCTAAAGTTATACAACTTTGAAGCTAAACTAAGTGTATGAAATACATATGTACAGTTTCCGATAAATACTTGATTCGAACAAATCGAGTAAGAATTTAAGGATTCTCCCCAAAGGTAAAAGGTTTTTAAGACCTGTATCTATGATTTCATATAATAAAAGTTGGTCATCAATAGGGTTGTACCACATGTCAAGCTAAACAAACAGCTTAAAGTATAAACTATGTGAAGACAAAGGACAAGTTGGTCATTTGACCTCCATGATTGAGGCTAGACTTGTAAATTATCAAGAAGAATTCTAGAAGCTCTCCTTATATTGAAGATAAGGAGGGAAAATCGTGGCTGCTTGATGAGAGGAAAAGGAGAGGAGAAAAAAGAGAAAGAAAGGAAAGAGAGAAAATTGAAAGTCAAGGAGTTGGAGTTGATCTTCAATGCTTCAAACAAAGTTGTTCTACATTCAATGAGGATTATTTTGAGCTAAAAATCAAGTCTTGGAAGTGAAGAAATAAAGGAGATCAAGAGGTAAGAATTCTACTCTTGGTGGTCTATTTAAACTATGTTATATTATATAGTTTAGGTGGAAGAAGTTGTAATATGGGGTTTATATGCTATGGATTGATGGTAGTTTTCTTTTGTCAAATTGGATGATTAAAAGCATGGATTAGATATGTTGAGTAAGAATTCATCTTCTAAGTATTTTCTAAACTAGTTTAATTTTGCTTAGTTTAGGTGGGGATTTGTGTATGTAAGAACCCTAACCTAGGTGATTTGTTTAGACTATGCATATATTGTATGGTTTACCTAAAAGAAAGGATATTATGTGGTTGCATGTTGATATTTATGATTAATATAGATTTTCTTTGGTCAAAGTGCATTGCATCTATAATTGATGTTGTATAGTTTTGAAATAAAATGGTTAAAAGATTGATGGATGAACTTGATTGAGATTGGTTGGCCAAAGGTTTAAGAGAAATTTCTTTTATGATAAAGAAATCATAACCCAAGTCTTGTTAAACTAGGTTGTATTGCATAATTTAGATGGAAGAATAGCTAAATCATTGGATTAAATGTTTCATATATAATATTATCTTTGATTATATTACATTGAAAATGAGATTTTGATGATTGATTAAAGGTAGAACATGTCTAGATTGATGTGTGACACCAATTATGCATCATTTGTGCTTGTTAAATAACAGAAGCACATGACTCATATCACATGTATTACTAGTATGTATTATATGCATTTAATGTATGCATAGAATGGAAGCTTAATCATACATCATCAAATTATGTATATGTACAAAAGGTAATGCGAGAGGGGTATGATTGGTCACATTTTGTAATACCCAGATATTTGTACGATCAACTTTATATAATGTGACAATTTAGAATTTAAACAGATTAATTATTGTCACAATTGGAGAAATTTAATAAAGATTTAAAATATTAGAATTATTAAATAAGTATTGGAATTAGAAAAGTTAAAATGAATAATTTTATTTTATAAATAATCAAATAAAATACGAATTATTGAGGAATTAGGAAAGCTGAGTGTGTAGAATTAGTAAATAATAATGTGCAATAATCCACATAATGGGAAACTTTACTTGTTGATTTAGTTATTTTATATTATGGAATTAAGGAAATATCATGAAGAAGGATTGGATGCAAGATGAACCATTGGATGAGGACTAGGAACGGTTGAGGTTAATTTGGACAGAGAAAGATTCTTCTGCAGAAGAGAAAGATGCTTCTGCGAAAGTGTTTGATGTTATTTGGATGCGAGAAGTTGTTGAACTGTAAGATTAGATTAGTGGAAGGAACGTGGATCATTAGATTTCATAAAGATATTTCAACGAGAGTGTTTGATGTCATTTGGATGTGGGAGGTTGTTGGACCATTGGATTAGATTAGTGGAAGGAACGAGGATCGTTAGATTTAAGAAATATACTTCCACAGGAGTGTTGAATGCCGCTTGGACGTGGAAGAGTGTTGGATCGTTGGATTTTATTTACCAGAAGGGGTGTGTACCGTTGGATTAGGAAAAGATTCTTCTATAGAAGGGAAAGATGTCATTCTGTAAGAGTTAAGTAAATAGAACGTCGTCATTTTATGTTTTAGCATATTTACGCGGCTGCGTATATGTCCATAATAGTGTATTTTTTAGTCGAAATGGCGTCGTTCGGATTAGTGAGCCATGGTTAATAGTGTTAGAGTGGAAGCATTGGCTTCCACTGAAAGGACGGTGTTCACAGCAGGTTTTGGACAAAGTCAAATGTCGTTGTTGGATTTAATGAATTCGTGGAGACGCTAGTGTCCATGGGAGCGTTAGCTATCGTGGAAGGGATTTTTTGCAATGTATAAGCACACGTGGCAAATAACAATTAATGGACGAACCTAGGGATTGGAGTTTCTGTGGAAGCGTTGGCTTCTGCAAAAATGTTGGAGTCTAAAGTTACTTTGGCGACAGCAAATATAAGTTTTAGGGCTAACGAGTCTATTTGCCATTGGATGAGCGGGTTGTAGCGGACCTCCTTAACGGATGTTTGCATGTCCGCTAAAGCTCGAGCAGATTTTAAATGTAATATCCCGAATTTTTGTTGAGCTGAAGGCATAGCTTAAGTGATAATTTTGGGAACGATAGGAGTTGAGTTGGACAAGTAAAGATATTGGTCAAGAGAAACGTAATTGGAATAAGTGAATTAGGATACCTGTTATGTTAGTAGTTAGATTAAGGGACGAATTAAAGTTAATTTGAGAATTGTACGATGATACTTGAAATTATATTGGACGATATCGATTGGATTGATAGTCAGTGGAGGTAGTAAGAGGAAATATATTTGGACTCAATTGGATATTATAAGGTTGAAGATATAGGATTTATAATATTTTAGGACATATTGGATTTAATGAAGGATAATGTGAAGAAGGAATATATTTTGATATTTGGAAAAGTGATTTATGGATTATCAAGAGTAACATATATATATATATATATATATATATATTGTCATATTATGAGATTTAGGTTGCAACAAAATAGTCTGGAAAATATGTGTTTGGAGTTGGCTATTGATCGGGGCTGTTGATCGATGGGGTTTCGATCGACCGGCATGAATATTGGCAATTTTCGAAAGAATTATGGCAGTCGTTTGGCTGCATGGTGGTCGATCGACTAACTGATGAATTGATTGACTACCATTTATGAAAGCCATTTATGAAGACCATCTGAAGAGTTTTGCCCAATGTGAAGACGAAAGGAACGTCTTCTGGAATGTCTGAACGTTGAAAGAGTTAATGGACATTGATTACTACACCTCTTGGCCTTCTGTCTTCCTCTGGACATTGATGAGGCATTGGAAAGTTGTCTATAAACTAAGAGGGAAGAGGCAAGAGTTCACGGAGAAGAAAAGTTAGTAGGGTTACTCTTTGGAACTGACGTTGGAGTTGTGAGGTTTGTGAGGGTTTGTGAGTGTATGTATGTTTTGAAGGAAAGTGACAGAGAGTGGAAAATCGTGGGAGATTGTGAGAACAAGAGAGAAAGGTTACTTAGAAGATGGATTGAAGAAATAGAAGAGAGTGTGAGACCATGAAGAAGCAGTGTGGAATTTAGTCAGCGATCGTAAATAAGGACTGGAGGTAAGTGTTCTTCTGTTTTGGCTTTCGCGCTGCAAGCATAAGTTACTGCTTTTCTTCAGTCAAATTTTCTGCATATGAAGTGTATAAGATATTGCTTTTTGATATTTAAGAGTTTGGTTATGTTCTAGGAGAATATTAAAAAAAGTGATTTTGTTGATGATATGTCCTTTGCCATGTGATAATTATTTGGTTAAGGTTATGTTGGTTATTGGATATATTTGGAAATGGTTTAAGCCACTACATGTATGCTAAGTAGAATCTAAGTATTAAGGTATTCTTCATGAAGTTGTTTATTATCATGCGGTATAAGTCGTTGGAATAAGTGGTTAAGTTTAAATGTGAAAGGAATGAGGTGTAGTAACCTGATTTGTTGAGAGTAATGCTATAGACAAAATTAAGTCATGTTAAGTTGTAGTTAGGGATGATAATAATCCTTGAAGTATAACCTACGGTTAGATGATAGTTTTTAGAGAATTATTATTGATATGTAGTTATTTTTCAATTGTGAATAGGTTTTTGGAAAAGAGTAACTTAAGTGGTAACTCTGTAACGACCTAGATTCTTATACTAGTTTATAAGTACGTTAATGTTTACTAAAACAAGCTCCAATATTAAATTCCTATTTTATAAAAACTTTTTCTTAAGGATTATCAGAGTGCCAAATTCGATCATTACCAACCCTTTTTAAACGGTCAATTTAATTTGAAAGAAAAAACTATAAGCAACATGTTTAGAGGAAACGAAATTAAGAAAAAGATCATCACTTCAAAACATAAATTTGGAAATTAGCGGAAGCATAATTTAAAAGCATCACCCATAAGTATTAGTGTTTAAAAAAGGTGAAACCTACATAATATTCTGAATAAGTTCTTAATAGAGGTAAAGGGGTAATTAACGTTCATAAAACAATTCGACGTTAGCCCTTACAAAAATTACTCTTTCCATTCTTACTTGATGCCGTACTACTACTCAGCTTGTGTCTCCTCTGGATATGCCATAGGCTCCACGGGAGTTGCCTCCTCGGCCGCTCCGGGCAAAATCACTTCATTACCTACACCACAAGTTATGGGCTACTAGGTCCCATTCTCGATAAGGTAAGGGCATTGTCCAATTTCCAGGTTAGAACCGCTACCCATTCACCTCCTAACTCCCTTACTCCTTTCCTTCATCTTTTCTTATCATTTTACTTTCTTTACCATGCATGTAAGTACCACCCCGAGGGGGTACTCCCTACTTTGTTTCTATTACGTGCGTGCATGAGGACACCTCTAAAATAGCTAACATGCACATGAATAGTAAAAACAATACATTGAAGATCCTATAATTAACAATAGACAAGCGGAATTTAAGGCACACAAGAGAAATCCAAAAATGCATCCACACACACACACACACACACACACACACACACACACACACACGCACACATATATATATATAAGGCAACCGAAGAAGTGCGCATGACGAACTTAGCAAGGAATTCTTGAAAGCATTTCAACAATAAATTTCTGTAACATGATAAGGAGACTAACAACTTACATACTTATAAACGAAACGAAATCTTATAATAGTAAATCACAACAGGAAAAAATTTAACTACATAGAGTAGTGCATGATTATTGAAAATGAATCACGAAATGAAGTAACTAAACATGTTTCTTAAAGAGGAGAATAAATAGCAACTAGGATATTAAGGCAGAGCGGCAAACTTGCAATCTAATTAATTATGTACAGCGGAAATTTACGAACAACTAGACATGCTTCAAATCAAACGTAACAGCAGACATACGAACAACTAAGCATGCTTGTAATTGGAATATAACACTGGAAAGTCAGGACATCTAAGCTTGCGTTTTAATCCAACTAACACAGCAACAACTAGAATACCTAACATGCGATTGATCGACAATTATAACAGTGATGGTACAAGATTGTATAAAATACATGGATCATGCTTTTATATAAGGGAAGTAACGATAGCATAGAGTGATGAATTAATATCGAATTAGAACAACGAACATGTTTTGTAAACCTAAAGAAAACAGTAATGAATACGTATTGAATCTAAGATGGCGTAACATGCTTATTTTCAACTAAAACGGCAACAATATCATAGATGAGAACATTAAAGCACAATAGTGAGAATACTTTAATGAAACAGTGAAAGCGTACAGTTTACAAGGCTATTAATATGTCAGGGAGTAAGTACTAATCATACTTTACCTAATCATGCTTTCTATCGACTTTTAAACAGAAGAATACGAATATGCCATCATGCTTTTACTCAATGTTACAGCAGCGACATGTCAAAAATAGAACGGCAAAAGGTGCTCGTTAATCAGTTAATGTATAGCAGAAATATAGTGATGAAACATACGGTGAAACAAGTTTTAAACATATAAGTACAGCAGCGAATCACGTCAAATAAAAACAACAGGACATACTTTAGAACATTTAAAACAACGACGAATATTAATCGAAGTGAACATCGAAAAATATGCTTTAATCAACTCAGCGGAAATCATAAACGACTTAAGCATGCTTTTAAATCGATATTTATGTTTATCAACAATAAAAGAACTGGATAATGTAGAGAGGTATTTTTGAACAAATGAAAGTAGAGCTATGCTTTGAACAGTAACAAATCACAGAGACAAACACTACAATGAGCAATATTATATAACGTCAGTAATGGTGCATGGTCTAGCTCATTCAGTCATTAACAATCACTATGGAGCTTTTCGTCTAAGTATCTCTACTGCTCATCTTAACATTAGTCAAGATTTCATTCTTACCACTTATCATTCCAAAAAATCAAAACTCAAGCATTAGGTTGTTGAAAAATGAAAACTAATAGTGAAATATATATACACTTATAAATAAATATATCCAGGGTATAACCACAAGGTAAAATGTCTAAAGTAGTGAGAAAAATCTGTTAGAGGTAACGAGGGAAGGAAAAATCATATGAATGCTACAACAAGAGTTTTGCATAAATTTGCTACCACCACAAAACACTACACACACTTTTACTTGGGTGTAGGGCCTCCAAATGGCCACCGACCACCCATTCCTTACCCTTGTAGAAGAGTCTTCACACGGACAACAGCTCTTCCTTCCACTCACACGCTCCACACAGTTGCTTCTCCAAGAAGAACACTCCGAACCAGAACAATGAAGAAGGAGAGGGGGAAGTTGAAGATGATTTGTAGGCTCACCTTGGGGACAATCATACGAGTAGCAAGGGGAGGAGCAGGAGACAAGGCTTTGCAGGTCAGGATCGTGGGAGTGAGAGGCGTTGAGCTGCGGTTTGATTGGCTTGGCGTCGTTTTCGTCCTGATTTTAAATTTATTATGTCATTGATCTGCTGTGATTCAGACAAGTGCGGATGACTTAGTCTCATCCGCATGTCATCCGCAAGGCCAAATTTCTTAAGCCGAAATGGGGCCTCGGAAGAGAAATGGCATCCCCATTCCATCCGTACCGTCCGAATTGGGATTCCGACGCCATTTGGCGTCCGTGTAACGTCCGCATGTATCATCTGAATGTGTCCCGAAATCAGACAGGCAAATCAGATGAAGTCCTTTCTCATTCGACGGCGTCCAGACTCGTCCAAAAGTCTCCAGACTTAAACAGGTTCAAATTGGACGCATGCTGCCCATGTCCACGCCGTCCGCACCTTCGTACTAAAGTCCCCAAACTTAAACAGATTCGATGCGGATGCATTCTTCCTCCTCTGCATCGTCCGGAAGTCCACATCGCGCAGAAGTTTGGATGCGTCATCTCGTCACTGAAGTCGTCCCAAGTCGGGGCAACATCCCAGGGGTGTTGTGCACGACACTCCACATCCGCAACGTCATCCTCAGGCGTCCGAACAGACCACAAGTCCGTTTCCTTTGCATTTTTTACTAAGCTTTTATTCGAATCTGATTCCCACGAATTACAAGTCGTGACTTAATACGTACATTGATGATATGCATATATATATATATATATAACGCCAATTTTACTTCCATGGTTTAATTACATCGATAAACGAAAATATTTAGGATCGGGTTATTACAAACTCATTAAAGCTAAGGACTTTAGATACGTGGTACTGTATGTGTTTTGTCTGAAAGGGCCTACATCACAAGAATTATGGGGTGTTTTACTGTTTGTTTAATTGGTTGTTATGAATTGTATGTTTATAGATTAAGTTCAGTTCCTTAGTTAGGATGGATCATGTTTTAAGGATATGATTAAAGAACATGTTAGATAGGATTGTATGTGCATGATAACGTTAAGACTTGGAATCCTAAAGTACACGAAAATGAAATATACGTAAACAGCTGTGCTCCGGTTAGTTAAGCCCGACACAAAAATCAAAGTATACAAAAATGAAATGAGGGTAAATAGTTGTTTTTGTGGATCGGTTAGTTACGCTCAGCACAGAAACCAAAGATAAGTAATAACTGTGGTCCTGTTTGTCACGCCCAGCATAGATGTTTGTGTGGTCCGGTTTGATACGCCCGACACATAAACAATAAAAAACTGAAACAGAATGAGACAACAGAATTAAATGGTAAGATACGTAAATAGTTGTTTTTGTGGACTGGTTAGATATGCCCGGCACAGAAACCAAAGATAAGTAAACCAACTATGGTCTGGTTAGTTACGCCCGGCACAGATTTTGTATGGTCCCATTTGATACGCTTGGCATATAAATAGTAAAAGACAGAAACAATAAACGAATGTTTGTGTGGACCGGTTTGATACGCCCAACACATAAGCAGATGGAATAACAGTAAATGAAAGAAACAGCAAACAGATGTTTGTATGTTCCAGTTGGATACGCCCGACACATAAACAGATGAAATAACGATAAAGACATGAACAATAACAGAAACAAAATAGAAAATACTATACGATGTTATAGAAATTGTATGTGAATTTTATGTTTTACATTTATGCCATGTACTAAGCGTTAGGATCATAATTAGGTCTCGTTGATGTAGGTAATGAGCAGATGAATGGATAAAGCTATTAAAGAATGTACCTGATGGAGTATTGTTGTGTGGGTGTTTGTACTGTTGGCGACATTGACCTTGGTTTATAGCTCACAGAAGATGAAATAAATGTATTTAAATGTTTTAAAAATCTTTTAAATGTTTTATGACTTCAAATAAATGTTTTAAGTTAAAGTGTTTATTTAAACAATGGGTTTGTGGTATTAAAATGTAAAAGATTTCCATTGTATATTTACTCTGAGTTTTATACGATTGAGATTTCCGCTGTATGTTACTTTGGTTTTTCTATTACGCAATGGTTTTACAATGGTTTTAAACAAAAGAAAAATTTTATACATAAAAGGTTACGGGATATTACATTAAATAAGTTAGTTTTTCAGATTACTTGCGAGCTACCATTCGATCTTTAGATAGTTTAAGAAAAGATAAAATTAAGATATGATTTTTATGGGATTCTTTCCAATGAAGCTTTCAGGTTTTTGGCCTTTAAATATTCCAGTTTGGATTGAAACCCTAATCACCTGAGAACCCCAAAGACAAAAGGAATTTTCTCTAGCTCTCAGGTGAATCCTTCTTCGAGTTTCTGAAGGTAGGCTTGCTACTATAAGGAGTTCAATATTGTTTCTTAGATTGTATAGTATCAAAGGTTATCCTTTTTGTTAACCAAGTCTTTGTTTTTTAAGGAAAATCTGACATGATGAAGTAGTTAGGAATTACAGACTCTACTAAGAACTTCAGGTAAGAGATGTTTTGCTTGTGTTTGATCTTTGCCTACATCATGAAGTTCTAGGGTAAGGCAGTATGTTTTGATGACATGTTATGATACCTATGGGTTGTGCTTCAAGGTTGTGTTTTATTGACTCTTTGATGCCTTTGGACGATGTTTGAGGATGTGTTTTATTGACTGTTATTATGAATTCTTTATTAGAAACATGTGAGGTTAGGATAAAAGGTTATGACCTTGGAGATGCTTTCATGAATGTTTGATATATTGTTGGATGATATGTTACGTCTCATTGATTTGAGGATATGCCTCTTGTTGTTATGCTATATGTTTATGCATGTTAAACTGTTATCATATATCATGTATATTTTATGCATCACGTTTTTTAAGAAAATAACAAAAATTGTTTACATGCATATGTTTTCATGTAAGAAAGAAAGAAACAGAATGTAAAACACATAAAAAAGAATACGAATGGTTGAGAAAAGGTTGCCCTAAAGGTTTGTCCAATGGCGGATAAGCATGTTAGTCTGGTTATTTTGTGACTTGGCTGAAGTTCACCAAGTGGTTGTGCATTGAATGCATAACATTAACAAAGGTCTCGGTAAGGGAGATTGTCTCGTCAAAATTCATGAAACTCAATGATGTGTTTCCCATAGTTATACATACTCTTCCCATAAGAATCTTGACGAAGGTTGTGAGATCATTAAAAAAAAAAAACAAAGAAAGAAAGAATGAATGAAGAGACAAGTTTTTACAAAATTGTATTTCATACTCATATTATATTTATGCATCTTTTACTGAATGTTAGGTTCATAGTATGAACTTTTTGATGTAGGAAATGACAGAATTATTGAGGAACATGATAATAGACATAATTGATAGTGCAGTTGAAGAGGAATTCTCATAAGCGAAGCAAAAGTGTTGTGGAAGCGAATTTGACCCGTGGGTGAGGATTTGAAGAAAACAAACGAAAAGAAGAAAATATTTTATTATTATTTTTATTAGTTGATTTTATTTAAATATTTTACAAATATTTATATTTATGATGGATTTTACTACGATGGATTTTAAAAGAGATTTATTTTAAAGACTTCCACTATGTATGGTTTAAAGGTACGATTTTATGTACGATATATATTTTTTGTAAAAAAGAGAGTTTTTAATGTCACAGGGCATTACACATTCAAACCCAATATATCTCACAGGCTATATATTGTGTGACATATGTAATGTGGGAAACATAAAGGAAGTGACTATGTGTAACACTTGAGAATTTTACGAACAATATCATATAAGGTGATATGTTACAATGGTATTTAAGATTAAAAAATGATTAATTATTATTGATTTGTATTAAGCTAGAATTTAGATAGGGAAATAAAATGAAATCCTAAGGGTTTATGTATAAAGATTGTAGTTTTGGTATTGTTGTTGGCATTCAAGACTAAGTGCAGACATTTAGGCTATGGAAACTTCTTGGGTGCAAAAAGATAAATGTCCACAAATATTTGATTATGGTCATAGGATGACATGTCTACTGAAGTGTTGGTGTCCGCTGAAGTGTTAGCGTTCGAATAAGTGTTGGCACCCATAGAAGTACTGGCTTCCACAAAAGCATTGGTGTATGCAGATACTTTGGCACATGGCCATGGAAATGCGGATGTCTATGGAATATTAAGTGAAAAGTAGGTATCCACAATGGATGCGTAGCTTTCCGCAGTGAACGCATAGCTTTCCGCAAGTGTGAGGACATTAGGACTTTTATTTTGTCACATGGAACGCTCATGTGTGAAATAGATAATCAGAGTGGATGTGTAGGCATCTGTGAATGCATGGATGTCCACAAGGGACATTCAATATTGGATTTGCCTTTGGCAGTAATAGTTCAGTTGACAGCAGTTTAAGTAAGCGATTAACTGATCCAAGGCAAAATCGTGAGTTTAAGACTTCGGATTGTGGTGCAGTCATCTGGGGAAGTATGTAGCAGTTGATTGGAAAAATGATATATCACTAAATGATTCTGATATGCCATGCTGGAGTTATTCTCCATATTTGGTGTCATGCTTAATTGAAAGGATAAGAGAAGTTTGACACCTCATAAAAATACTTGGAAACATTATGTAAACTTTGTGACACCTCAAGGTGTTGAGTCACCAATTTTGAACCTTTATAAATAAAGGGGCTTGATTCTTTGAAATCTCAAGCAAGTGATCAACAACTCCAGTAGCTCTTTAAAGGTTAGTGAAGTTTTCTATTTCAAGTTCAAGTTATTTTAAGAGTTGATGAGTAAAAAGATAATGAGAAAATGGATATTATAAAGTGGTGCTTGGAGTTTTAATGAAGGGATCACGAAAATGGATTTCATGTTTGAGTTTTTAGGATTTAAAGATATTTATTTATGTTTTAAAAGTATACTAGTGGCCTTGGATGGAGAATATTGTCGATTTATACATGCTTATGAACCTAGTATAAAGTTTGGTTAAAATCTGGGAAAAACTAAACATGTTTGGTTTGGAGAGCACTGATCTATGATAACAACTTTTAATAAATAAACTGTTTTATCATGTATACTAGACACTTCAATAGAACTATGGGTGCTGGAATCAAGGTATTTTGGCATGTATAACGAAATTTATGAATTTTGAAAATAAATGGTAAATAGTAAGATAAAAACTGAATATTAGACAAAGAAAAGGTTTTGTTTGGAATGTTTTACCTATGACACAAGTGGTTATATTTACAAGCTAATTATTGGTTCAAGAATCACTTGAATTGGATAAGTGTACAAAAAGATATGCACATGTGACATATATGTATCTTATGGTACTAATGGGAAGATTATCAAGTTATAGATCCTCCAACTCAAAGAGATAAATTGGATAATTGCTAGCACTGGTCTTAAGACTCCAAGATAAGTAATAATTGTATGTGTTTAGCTTAATGACCTATATCACAAGATGCTATAAATGTTTTTAATTGTTAGTATGCTATGATTGTCTTGATAATAGGTTACTTAAGGATATGTTGCATTGTTTTGATGAAATTTTCTAATAGTACTTATGATGACATTGATCAAGGATATTGTTAAGGCCAGACTCCCGATCCCCTCAGAAACCATGTCACAAACTGGATTCTTTGCCCGGAGAATGCTCACAACTCATAGTAGAAGCTCACAATGATACATACATTCACATAATTTACAAACACATATAAAATCTAACCCAAATAGAAAGTTATATTATTAATTGTTTACAAAATTTTATCCAAATTTATTTTACATACATGGGCCAAACTAAAATACAACAAAAAAAAAATCCAAACTCTCACTCTAGGCCTATGTTATGCTAATCATTAGTCCAACTGATCTTTACCTTCTTGTCCTTGAGCTGCTATCACATTTTCTTGAAAAAATTTAAAGAATAGAAGCGTGAGCTTTTTTTAGTTCAGTAAGAATTCTAATATAAGGATCCAATAAAACATACAAATATTACAGCTAACCATGTCCTAAATCCTATATGATTAATCCTCACATCTTTAACTTCAACATTTATCTTTGATTAACACTTATGATCTCATACCTCATGATTTATATTATTTAAATCTTTAGATATTTCTTATTAATTTCATATCTATGTATTTCAGCTCTTTATGTAAGAAGTGTTTAGTGCATATGTATAAATGCTTAGACCTATGATTTAGGTTATCATAGTCTATATTTTTCAATTCTCAGGTGCAATTACTTTTCATGTACAATTTAATCTCATATGTGTACATATATTAAATACCTCCATCATAAATCTCATGTGCTATACCTTTTTAAGCACCACTACTTCATGAAAAATTTACTTCATATATATCATTCTTCTGTCTAACATGATTATCTATATCATGAATCTTATTCTCAATTTTTTCGTTTTATTCCATTTTAAGAACATCTATACTCCACAGAATATTTATTCTATAATGTTTTTTTTTCTAGATTCCCACATGATTTTTCATATTATGGATCATGTGTTTTATTATGGTCTATTTATTACCATTACTATTTAGACATTTTCAATGTATGTATAATCACAAACTATCTCTAGACATTTCTAATTAATGTCTAATCTCAATCTCATCTTATGTTTTTCTATGGTTTATCTATCACCAACGCCAGACATCTCTAATTTGTGTCAACCCCAAACTATCTAGATATTTATAATGTATATCTAATCCCAAACCATCTCTAAATATTTCTAATTAATGTCTAGTTCCAAACCATATCATATTTTTTTCTATGGTTTATCTATCACCAATATTAGACATTTTTAATGCATGTCAAAATCAAAATTATCTAGACTTTTTAATTCATGTCTACCACAAATTATACCTCAATCACGTAATCCTCTATATGCAGGACTTCCTCAATAAACATATCCAATAATACCTAGACTCATGACATTGTAGATCATAGTCTAAATGCCACTATCATTCAATTCCCATAACCATTTACCATGTTATCCCATGACCAAAATTATGCAATAAATGAAATGCATATGAAAGTATACTTTGACTTTCTTTTCACATCTATGCAATGATAAGTGAATTAATGCAATGTTCCATTTTATATTAAAGGATGATGTTATTTAAAAAGTACCATATTAACATGTTTACGAATGTTAACATTTATATGATCAAACACCATCGTATGTAAAGTTGCACACATCATGAAATCTCACTATACTGGTCACTAATTCCAATAGGTGTGTCCATCCATGCTCAAGTAAAACCTCTGGAGGGTTAGGGTTTTGCAACCCAAGAGGAACCCACAATCATTCCCCTTATATTTCTCACTTTACATATGTCACACAAATACATAGCCTAGCAAGGTATATTAGGTTCTTCTGTGACCAATAATATCACCTAGATAATACTTTTTCGTACATATAAATATTTCTATGATATGTGATATGGCATCCACATTATGCATGCATTGAATGCATATAATACATATTAATAGTGCATGTAATATGAACCATTCAAATCTTGTTATTAAGCACACACAAATGATGCATGAAATGATGTCATACATCTCTCTAGACATTTTCTACTGATGCCTTAAACTATCCTCAAAGGACAAGTGCATTAGTAAAACAAATGGTTTAAAACCTAAAGAAAATATTCTTAAATAATAGGGTCCAGACGTCCACTCCTTAACAACACAAGATCATTATTCATTTTTCAGATGTCTGCCCTAACGTAATCCATGGATGCCCACACATCCTTTTGTGGAAACCTTCATGTTCGTTTCAAGAGTTGCACATCTACTACAGATACTTGCACATCCATTGTAAAAATCCTCCCCACACATAACATTCCTTGAACACTTTTAATGTGCGGCCACGTGTCCTTTCGTACCCAAATATCTACAGACTTAAAAGAAATCTTATTTAAAATCTGAACGTAGTAAAACCTATCAAAATAAATACAAATATTTTTAAAACATTTTGTCTAAATCTCTAAACAATTAAAGCATAACTTAAATAAAAATATTTTGTAACATCTTATTAAAAATTCTTGAAATAATCTCTCCTTTTTCATTCTTCAGCTAGGCATCCACTTCACTCCAACAACACCATAGCCTCGCCCAAGAGATTGCTCCTTCAATCGCAACTATCATTCGTTCACATATCAAGTTCTTAGTAAAATCATCCTTACCTACATCACAAAGTTCATCTATGAGCCCAACGCTCAATAAGAAATGCATATATGTCATGAGCGTGAGATAGAGTTTGTAAAAACATGTCTTTTTTCACCATCGTTCTTTTATTTTTCTTTCATTTAATAGTTCAACCAGTGTGGGTAATTCTTTCTAGGGGAGAGAGTGGCTGCATCAGGTCCACCTTATGCAATATAGCCAACTCGAACCTTGCCCACAACGACTATTTACATTTATTCAATCTTTCTAAATGAAAATGTTTTTCATGATGCATGAAACATGAATGTGATCTTACATGAAAAAAATAATGCATAACAACAATAAGTATATCATCGATCCACGTCTCAAATATAAATAATAGACAGGAAGCAATAAACATATCATCAATTCATATCTCAAACATAAACAATAAATATCAAGCCATAAGCATAACATTGATCAACAATTCAACATCTCAAACATGATAGTAAACAACAAGCATTAAGCATATCCTTGATCAACAATTCAATATCTCGAACATAACAATGAACAGCAAGCAGTAAACATATCATCGATTCACGTCTCAAACATAACAGTAAACATCAAGCAGTAAGCATATCTTCAATCAATAGTTCATCGTCTCAAACATAACAGTAAACAATAAGCAGTTAGCATATCCTCGATCAATAGTTTGATATCTCAAACTTAACATTAAGCTATAAACATGTCCTCAATCAAAAGTTTGTAGGCATCACAAATAGAACAATTATCATAAACATAGAATACCCTAGCACTTTGTGATGTAGGCCGAAGGCCAAACACATGGAAACATCACTTACTTGGAATTCTTATTGAAGTTTGTTCAATCAAAATATCCAACCTTTGTTTCATCATGTTTATTTCCCTTGAGATAAATAAAAAATGGAGTTAATAAAAAGAATGACAATTTGTCAACTACTCTATTTCAAGGACTTAGAAATAGCTCCATGATTTTATCTTTCATCATCATCGCTCATCTCATTCTATAAAGTCCTGACTATAGAAGACTAACCTTCAAAAAGCTTAAGCAAAAATCCTCTGGACTTTGCGGCTCATGGGTGGTAAGGGTTTTGCCCCAAACCTCGTATTTATAGATTGTCAATTTGAGAATCTCACGAAAGAATAATCCCACAAAAAATGCATCCAGATTATTGTTTCCTTATTAACAGTCTAAGAATCTAATCACAGATCAAAAAAATCGTGAACAACACATTTTGAATCTGTCATGTATAGTTGCAGTTGACGCACAAGCTTTGGCTACAAATATCCACTTGTCTTTCTCCTCCAATAATAATTTGCCATGTTCACATTTTGCCCTTACTTCTGAAGAAACACACAGACACCAACGCTTCTGCAGACTCCAACAGCCAATTGGTATCTGTCATGTATCCATATTCTTTTGCAAATATCTCTCTCATGGACACCAATGCTTCCACAGGCACCAATTGTAACACTCTGATATTTTTTTTTTAATTATCGGGGTATTACTAAGAATGTAACTGATAGATTATTAATTACAAAAATTTATCAGATAGTAATTAATATTTAATTGATGGAATTAAGAAATTTAAATTGGATTTATAATAATTGTTAATCGACATTGGGATAAGTCGTGAGTTGGGGTCTTGGGTCGACTAATATGCTGTACGTATATTCGACGTATAAAAATATATATGTAATATTAATTTATAAAAAGAAATGTTTAATTAGAATAATTAAACTATAATGACATAAAAGAATTTAAAAATTAAGAAGAAACATCGGGGAGAGAGAGAGATTGCGGGAGACGGTGAGCGATTAGACCTGAGAGAACAAGAGAGAGGGCCCGACGAATGGAGAGCTACGACAAGGTGGATGGCGATGCTACTGTCAGCAATGAGTGGAATTTTTGGACGGGTTGCGCAGGTGGAATCACCGGCTAGAGAGATGATTGATCATTGGATCTCACGGCTGTGTTCAAAACGGTTTAGGCGACAGTGAGCTGCTACCGTTCCGGGTGTTCGATGGCGCGCTCCGACGAAGTGGTTTGACGGCAACTGGTAGCGACCGCGATGTGTGGCTGATGTGTATATGAACAGGATCGGCCTACATGTAGTTTGTTGAAGACTGACAGGTCGGCTCGACGCTAGGTCCGGTTGCTGCTCAACACTGAGAATTTTGGGGGAGTGAACTCAGGGATTTCAGCCACGATGTCCAACTCTGGATATTCGAATCCTCCCTCAATCGGATCATGTCACACCATTTTTGTTCCTTCTCTCCTCTGATTGGTGTTCATCAAAATGTACAGGTAATATTTTTCCCCTTTTAAACCCCTTAGGAAATTCCACTTCACATGAGTCTATCCTTCCAGTAACAAAGCGAGAGAGAGAGAGTGAAAAGAGAGAAAAGGGAGCTAGAGATCGGATACCTCTAAAGAATCATGGGGATTCCAGATTCAGTCATTGCTGTCCCTGCTGTGATTCTCTCCTTCTAGGTAAGGATTGGGTGTGTCGTGGTCAATCGGAGACCCTACACCACAAGTAGAGTGTGTGCGTTGTGTAGATGAATTGGTTGATTACCTACGAAGTTTCTTAATTTCTTGTTGGTTTGTGCATTTCTCCACTAAACTTGTTGGAATGAAAGTTTTAATGATAGAACAAATGATGAATGGAAAAATAGGAGGAATGGAAATGAATTGTTCACTGTAAATTCTCATGTCATTATCACTGTTGTTACTTCATTGTTGTTCATTGTTGTTAGTTATTTAGTCTGAGTATGGTTAGTGAATTACCTTGATAAATTTAAATGTTAATTCTTGGAACAAGCATGTTTAACCAATTAGATAGCTACCATAAAAATAAATCTGAACTTATGCTGCTTGATAGCTTGATAAATTATTCATGATATTTTGGCTCTGGCTAGGGGATATAATCACTTTTTATTCCATTGACATTAATCCAATTAGTATGTTTCTCATCATATTGAATTACTGAACACATTTCTATTATTATTCGTTAAATAGGTTTCCATAAACTGCTTATTAAATGTCTAGCTCTTCCAAACATGTTTAGTAAATAACTCGTTGTGGATTTCACTTATAGAAGCATGATAACTCGCCATTTTTATACTTTGAAAATCTAATCATACTATTCATTCATGTGTTAGTTACTAATTTTAAGTATGTTTCTATTTTTTTTAAATCGTACACTCCTTGAGCATGTTTATATAACTCACTGTAAGTTTATCTCTATTCATAGCATATTCGTCTTAGTGTTTCTCTTTATTACCATGCATGCTTGTTTTAATATATATATGTTCAGCTTCTATAAATTGTAATCCTCCCGTCTAGATAATATTGAAAGCATGATAGTAGATTTGGTTAACTTGTGGTCGTTTAACTTTGGTTGTGATTGTCTCCTTTGTGTGCACTTTTAAATTCAGTTCTTCCTTTTATAGAATTTCAATCTTTTTCTCTATATGCATTGTACGTTGTAGTAATTGTTTTAATTTCTGTCGTTTAATTTTATGTGCCGTTCAATTGTTATTTTCTAATTCATATCATGTTTCATGCGTCACGATAATAGAAACAAGTGGAGAGTGCCATTACGGATGGTACTCAATGCATGAGTGAGGAAAATAAGATGAATGAACGAATGCTATGAACGATGATGAATGATGGGGGGTTGATGGGCAGATGGGTAGCCCGAATCTAGCCTACATAAGGTTAGAGACCGGTCAACTATTCCATCTAGTACGTGTTCCTTCAACCTCCAGCTCGATATACGATTTTATGAATGAACGAATAAACGTAATGAAAGTTTGGTTTGGGGTGGATCCATCCCAAGTAAACTAAAGAGAGGCATTTCATATGCATTTTTCCCTTTCCTTACTAAGTCTTTTAGACTTACGTATTACTTGTGGTGTAGGTAATGAAATGATAACGTCTCGAGTGGAAGAGGATGCATTTTCCATGGAGCCTAAATTGTATTCGGATTAATCTCGACCCGAGTAGAATGGCAAAAGAAGAAAGAAAGTGTTATGTTTTTCTTAAATTGTGGGGATTTAATAAAGGGAAAAATTGTCCAAACATAATTTCGATGTTATTTGCATGAATTCAAAGTTTCCTTCAAAAATGTTTTTCCGCTTACTCTGATTTTCAATGTCATTTTCAAACTTTATGATTTATTTTAATATGTGAAAATTTTATTTTCTTGTAATTTAATTAAAGAAGATATTTAAGGCAATGAAATTTGACGCGGGGTGTAACACCAATGTTTTCCCATACACCTCATCCCATGGATCCTTCTTAAACTATCCTCCAATCACTATCCACCACGTACACATCCTTTTGTAGATACCTCTCTCCTACAAACATCATTGCTTATGTGGACACCCCATTCAGTAGATCATTCTTAAACTATCCGCCAATCATTGTCTGCCATGTACACATCCTTTTGCAAACACCAATGCTTCCATGGACACCAACATTTTTGCGAACACCTCATCCCATAGATTTCTCTTAAACTATCTACCAATCACCATCTGTCACTTTAATGCCTCATGATTCCTTTACTTAAAACATTCAGATTTTGAAATACTTTTTCTTTGTAAAACGCATAAAGGAAGACTTTGTGTAATAAAAACATTTGTAAATAAATGAATGAAACACCATAAATAAAATTTCTTTCTTTCTTCTTTACACTTTACAAAACATTTCATAACCTAAAACAATTTACATTTCTTTTTCTCTTTAGCTCGACCAACACAATATCCCATCGTGTAAATCCTTCTTCAATTTCTCCTTTCTTTCTTTCTTTAGGATGGTTACCTACATCACAAAACATAAATTGTGAGCCTAACACTTAGTAAGGAATGCAACAATGATATGCATATGCTATGCAGTTTTCTTAAAATATGCAATTTGTCTTTCTATTTTCCTTAACAGTCCAGACATTGGAGGTCCACAGTTCAAAGGAAAAGATACACCATTTGGTCCTTCTCATGTGGGACCGTCACTCAACCCCACCTCACAACACCTATTTACGTTTATTTAGTTCATTTTCACTCTTTCTCTTTAAAAAACATATGCATAAAACATTTTCTTAATCTTTCTCGAAAACCATGATGAATGTACGTGTATGAAAGCATACAACTTAACATATCATCAACACAACATATCCTCAAACATCAACATGATCAATTGAACTTAACATCTATCAACCACAAACATCAAACATCATATCCTTGAGAGACAATTGAACTTAACATCTATCAAACACATACATCAAACATCATATCCTCGAGCAACAACATGATCAATTGAACTTAAAATCTATCAAACACCAACATCAAACATCATATCCTCGAGCAACAACATGATCAATTGAACTTAACATCTATCAAACACAAACATCAAACATCATATCCTCAAATGAATAAACAATAACCTAACTATTGTGATGTAGCCCGAAGGCAAACACATACAAATCTTACAAGTGTCCTCAATTATTCCCTTTATCTTTAACACCTTAAACATATAAATCTACATATTAACATGAGTGAATGCTAAACATAAATCATCTATAACTTCAACTAAATCCCATAAAACCATAGAGAAAACTCAACCTACCTTGAGAGAGAATTTTAGTCCTTGAAAACTTCTTCCTCTCCAAAGTGTCCTATTCTCCTCCCCTAATCTCTCATAGTTCTTCTTCCCTTTTCTCTCACAATTCTCCTTCTCTTTTCTCTCACAATTTTCCTTCTTTTTCATAACAAAAGGGTGTTTAAATAATCTATTTACACTCATCTAAGCATGAAGTGTTTCTCCTTTCTAGCATTCCAATACTGAGTATTCACTTTTTCTCCAATTAAAACATGACATGGAGTCCTAATTCAGACGACTCTTCGCATTTCTGGTTGGCCACTCCCCTACTTCTGGTCGACTGCTTTCTACAATCAAAGGTTTCCAACGTCAAATATTTCTTTCCACATAAACCAATCCTTTCGCGGTGGCCAATTTACCCTGGTTTCAGTCGACCGCTAATTCACTTTCAGGTGACCACAAACCAACTCGAGAGCAATAGATTACAATTTGTCCCAAATCTAGTCTTGCGTAAATCTAACTCTAGTCGATTGTGAATCTATCTGAGACCAAATCAACTTAATCTTTCACATCTAACCTTCATCTTTATTTCATCATCAATTCATCCTTAATATCTAACACCTTTTCAACTATAATTCAACCTCTACTGCTATATCTCAATCAAATTAGTACCCAATCACCAAATATCATTACATAATCTTATACTTAACATGATAAAATTTGGGGTATTACATACACATCTTTTTGCGGATACCTCTCTCCCACGGACACCAACGCTTCCATGGACACAAACATTTCTGCGAACACCTCATCCCGTATATCCCTCATAAACTATCCACTAATCTCCATCTGCCATCCTCCAAGAACACATTCTTTTGCTGAGGCCTCTTTCTCATAGACACCGGCTCTTACAAACATTTTTGCGGACATCTCACATCCACAGATATATCCTTACCTTGTCTGCCAATCACTATCCACCACGTATACATTTCCTTTCCCGGACACCTCACTTCTGTGGACACCTCAAGTCGAGATGCTTGATAATTTTCCTGAATAAATTCTTCCAGACTTATGAAAGATAAATATCTCAGAAAATTCAAATGAATATCATTCTATTTTATCATGTGATTTAAGACAAAATGATATGTAAATGTTATCTTAACAATTCAATATTAGCCTTTAATTCCTAATTATCAATAAGTACAATAGGAACACAACTAATTATTTATGTCTATCGATACTAAATAAAATAATCATAAAAACATATTGAATTACTCAAGCCGATTCATGTATCAAACTTAGCAAAATAAAGTTCGTATGAATTGGGACTTTCTCTTTCTAACCACTAAAAACTCATTATCAGTGTAAGATCCATCACATGAAGTCTGTAATTAAACATAAAAATATAATAGGAAAATAGATAAAATATTCTTTATTAACCAGATGTTGCATGATGCTACACAGTGCCACAGCAATAACTGCATCCAGAATATTGAAGAAACAAACAAACTTATTTATTAGCAACCTCTGCAATTTCTTCCTTGTTTTTTTTTCAACTTTCGTCATTAGAAAACTCCTCTTTCTATACTAAATCATCTCCTATCTCTCTCTCTCTCTCTCTCTCTCACGGCTCTCCATTACTAAAATGCTTCTATTTTTTTTAAGGTTGCCCTTCTATTTCTCCATTATTCTCTCTCCAAAATTTTTGCCAATTAGTTTCTTCCTTATCCAGTATAGATGATTCAAATATTTTCTCTCTCATCTTGCCACATATTGAAATTTTGAATCAGCACCTTATCTCCATAATTTCCACAACTTAATCTTCCTTATTTTCTTCAAAAATTCATTTTCTTTCTCTTCCTTTGAATCCTCTACATGATGAAAATTTAAATTCTCTTTTCATGATCCATCTCCACCTTATTTCTTGTAATATACTGAATTTGTATTAAATATTATTTTCCATCAAATTTGCCATAAAAATATCATAAAATAGATCTTTTTATGTAAAAACATAATGTTACAGTGTGTTGTGGCATTCAATGGCAAAAATATAATTTTTATTGATTACATCACTGATTTCAAACAATATTCATATAAATTATACTTGTAAAATAATTATTTTTTAAGAGTTATCACACCGCCAACCTTGAGTCATTGCTGGTCCTTGGTGGTGCAAAACCAAAACACTTTAAGGAACAATACAAACAAGATAATTGTAATACCCCAAAAATAAGTTTAGTAAACGTAATAAAGATTGAAATAATTAGTAATAATTATCGAAGATTAATTGGAGAATAATTGGAGTTATGTGAGGTATTTATAATGATTAAATTGTTGTTGACGGATCATTGGCTTGAAGAATGTTGGATCATGGAAGAGAAGAATAGACTAAGGGAGTTGTTAAATTAATAAAGGAAGTGTAGAGTTAAGAAAAAATGCCAGTGGTGTTAAGGAGAAGGATTGGCCATGAAGGATGAAGGAGGGGTTGATCAAAAGATCAACCGGGTGTGAGTAAAAGAAGGATTCAGTCGATGGGGTATTTATAATGATCAAATGGTTGACCGCTATGTATTACAGTGGCATTTTTGGTTGACAATGAAGGATCGATCGACTAAATGGCCGACCATTAAATATTACAGAGAACTCCCAGGTTTTGTGGTTGAGTAAGCAGTCGTGAATGCAGTCGAGAAGATTGACCAAAATATATTATAGATTGCATCTTAGTTTTGCAATCGAGCAACTAAGATTTAGTCAATCACTAAATATTACAAAGGTGATTCTTATGAGTGGTCGATGGAGCGGTCGAGCATCATTGACCGGTAATCTAGGTGACTTGGATCACGGTTGAGCGGTCAATCCAATGATCGACTAGCTCCACGTGCAAATGTGAGAATGGAATTTTAAACATTGCCCCGATCGATCAATGATCGACCGGCTCCACAGAAATATGCAGAAGGGGTGTTTTAAGCCTATTGGCTGTTGAGAATAGCTTGGGTTACTCGACCTGCTACTCGACCGGTTCCATATGGACTTTATGAAAATGTGAATCCCAAGACTTGGTTTCTTCTATGATTCTTCCATGCATACTCCTACTTTACAGATGGCATTTTATGGATGGGGTTAGGTGAGATTTTTAGGATAAACTAAACATATGAAGGAAGACATAAGAGAAAGAGACAGAGCTTATGGGAGAAAGGTAGAGAGCTTCAGGAGGAATAGGGAGAAAGGGTGAGAGGCTCTCTAGAGAAAATAGCGAGAGTGGGAGAAATTGGGAAATAGAGAGAAAGGAGAGAAATAGAGAGGAGAAGAAGAAGGAGTTCAACACTGCCTTTCACGTTCCTCAGGTAAATGCTCTCTGTTTTGGTTATGGGTATTTCAGATGAATTGTATCCTGTTGATTGATAATACTCTCCATTGTTTACTGCTTCTTGATTCTGTGAAGAATATTAATAGGTTATCTGTTTTGGTTGTTTGTTTTACTACCTGTAAAATGTATAGGAATGGAAGTTTGGTTAGTTTATGGGATATCACTATGAACCATGGTTAAAGAATCTGTTTTGTGTTCTTTGCTTAGTGATTTTATTGAAGATGGTAATTTGTTAAGTAGGTCTAGTCCTGTGATTTAGCTACTGCCTTGATAAATGCTCTTTGTTTAATTACAATTTTGATAAATATGCTCTGATTGGATTGATGTTCTATGTCTCAGTCATTGAATGATAAATGTCATTAGGATTTTGGTGGTTATGCTATTGTTTCGGTGATGAGTTTTGTTTGGATAAAAGATAAAGGCATATACTTTGTAATTTTGGAATGGGTTGTTAGCCTGCAGTTTGGTTACGGCTCTCTATTGTTTGGTTAGCCATTGTTTTGTCAACTATGTAAATGCTAAGTAAGGGGAAATTTTGGTTTATGGAATACATTATATTCACTAGTTATTGGAAGTTTGGCTCCGCTGTTAAGTAATTAAGTTGAATATTGGAATTGTTAAGGTTTATGACATTCGATGAATGGTTATTAATGATTGAATGTTATGTATTTTGAAGGTACTAAGGACAAAGGGATAAAGTGCTTAAACGCTTTACGGACGCAAGTGATATTGTATGTGTTTTGGTCTTTGGGGCCCTACATCGCAAGAATTAGGATTTGTATTATTTCTGCATTTACTGTATTTACTAGATGTAATAGGTTGTGATCATATCCTGAGGATATATTGCTACTTGATGCTGTGTTTATTAGAATTAGGTTATTTTAATAATGTGTTTATTATTTTTAAGTTAAGAATAATGATAATGAGATTGAGCATGCTTTGAGAATTATGTTGAGGATATAGGATTGTATGCATTCATGAGCATTCATGCATCATGGTTTTCAAAATGTTAAAAAAATGGTTTTAGACATGGTTTTGAAAAGAGAACAGAAAACTATAATAAATGGTGAATGGTAAAGTAAAGTAAAGAAAAGATAAAGGAAATTAAGAACCTAAAGTTTATGTTGAGGCATTGGTACGTAACTCATGGAAAGAGGTTTGGTGGACGTGGTCCTCATGTGTAGACCCTTTGGGTGGATTGGTCCCCCAATGGTTGAGTTGCGTTTCAATGGTAATCAGTTGAGCCATTGGTATGTAACTCATGAACATAGGCTTGGTGGACGCGGTATCCACGTATAGAGGCTTTGGGTGGATTGTTCCTCCAATGGTTGAGTTGCATTCCAATGTTAGACAGTTGAGGCTTTGGTTTTGAACTCAAACTCATGAACAAAGGCTTGGTGGACGTGGTCCCCATAGTTAAAGGCTTTGGGTGGATTAGCTACCCAATGTGATGCACCACAGGGCCCAGTTACCCGCATATGATCCAAGAAGATTATCAATCTCTTAATGAGCTATTGTTTTGCAGGAGGCATGACCTTAGAAGGACTTGAAGTGGAGCCAAAACATGAAGATAAAGAGACGCCAAAACATCTCCTCACTTGGAGTACCTTTGTGCACACTCAGATAGCAAAACCACTCGATAACAACATTGAGGTCCACAATACCGAGGCTTAAGGTGGAGCTCAAGCTGAAGTATGATCATCCAGTAATTAAACATGCTTATTTTTACTCTTTATATTACTAGAATATTGTTGATTGGATGTATTTTGGAATATTTTGTTGGTTGTTTGAACTTTGGACATTTTGGTGCTGGGCTAGTGTATTAGTCGAGCACTCATGCCAATTTTTGTCTCTTAGGGGTATTTTTGTAATCTTGGTTTTAGGGCTTGTCTTAGGGAGGTATTTAACCTTCCTTAGAGCTATCTTAAAACCTAATTTGGAATTAAACTTAGCTTAAGCATATTCGTTTGGAGGTTTCCCTCTCAACACTTCGGTCACTTGTTCTAGGTTTCATCCAATAACTTGTACCAAAAAAGATCGTCTCTCTCGTTGTTCTTGATTTGGTCTTGGAGAGACACCCTTATAATAGTTCCACCTACATTTCTTCTAGAGGTGTTTCTAGGTGTGAGGAGCTAGAAGATCGAATCTAAACCAAGGTGGAGTGGCCTCTTGGACAAGAGGTCCATTGAAGTCGATATTATCGATTAGGGTATTATTGAACCAGCTTGTAAGTTTGATTCTATTTTTCTTTGGTTGTGTTGTGATTATAGTTTTGGAATTTTGAGACATTGTTACTTTTAGGATTTGAATGAAATGTTCAAAGTTTGGTGCTAATTGGACCCAAATCTATGGTTTTATGCAACTTTTGTTATTTTTGCTCGAAACTGTTTTCCTATTGGTGTCTCTTCAAACAGTCTACTCCCAATTTCATATCTTCCTCCTTATAGTGAATTGAGCCATGATTTTTGGTGGAGACCTATCTCTTTGTTATTTCAATGCACCCTCCAAATTTGATAATAATTGGCCTTCGGGAGTGAAAGTTAGGGCATCTTCAATCTGGGGTCCGAATCTATAATTTACTGGCACCTTTTTGGGCAGTGAAGTATCTTTAGTATTACTTCCGAATCTTTGCTATTTTAATTGAGATTTTTGGTGGTGCATTTCTACTATGTTAATTTGTTGTTCCCTTAAAATTTTATGGCAATTGGTTTTCTGAATCAAAAGTTATTGAATCTTCAATTCGGGTGTTTCAAACTGTTTCTTCTTTGCACCCTTTCTGGTATTACCGTTTCTTCAATATAACTTCCGCGCCCTTGCAATTTTGAGTGTGATTTTTGGTGGAGCATTTTGTCTCTGTTATTTTGACGTCTCTTCTCAATTTGGTCTCAATTGGATTTTGGAAACAAAAGTTACAGCATTTACAAATTGGGTGTTCTGTTTTGCCAAAAAGCACCTGGCCCATCCTCCATTGTTGCTATCTCGCACCCCTTGGTGTATCACAATAGTTGAGGTTTGAGTTTAATACCAAAGGCAGAATATTAAAGTAGAGTCAAGATAAAGAAACATGGAAAATAGAAAGAGACTAATATGTAAAGGAAAATAAAAATAGAAAACTGCATACGGAATGTAAAAGTTGCATAGCATGTGCATTTTATATTTAATATCTCTTACTGAGTTTTAGGCTCATTAGTTAAGTCTTCTAATGTAGGTACGTATGTGAACAGGTTAAGGAGCAGTTGATGAAAGATTTGCACGCACAGATCTTGTGGTTAGCTAAGCTAAATGATTAAAAAAATAAAAATAGTTTGTAAAGAGTTTTGTAAAGTATTTTAAATTGTAAATGCTTTACAAAATGGATTTTATTCATTTTCTTTAAATGGTTTTATGAATAAAAAGTCTTCCGCTATGCAATGTATTTATTAAAATGATAAGTTTTCCACTGGGAAAAGAAAATTTTTAAATTTTAAGCATTTTCTAAAAATTACATGTTTTAAGAAAGGAAAAACCAGGTCGTTACAATAATTCATGCTAACAACATTCAAAATCCAAAATTATCATGATTGTTTTCAAAACCCAATCAATGAAAATTCTAACTTAAATATTCAAATCAATATTCTTCAGGATCATTACGCTGCCCAACACGTACTGATTCTGGGTTTTCTACTGAAAAGTTAGAATAAAACTTTAATACAAGGGTAATTACTGTTGGGTCTGGTTGAGCACAAAATTTTTCCCATCCGCTCGACTGGATTACAGAGCTAACAAAAATGGGATATCTCATAGCAATGTCATTCGTTAACATGAATCCTCTCTCTGGTGTGAACATTAGCTTTTGAATTCCTTGCTCAAATTGTGTTTGGCTACGTCATTGGAGATGAATTCTTGCTCGATGGTTGTCTTTTTGGCTCCATCTTTTGATCTCATCCTTGCATTGAGAGTTGTTGTGTTGTGCTGAAAAGTGAAGAGGAAGATGTGAAGTGTTGTGCCAAGATGCAGCTGGTGCATATAAAGGCATTAGATAGTAGGGGAAATTTAAAAATTTACATTTTACCCCTGGCAGTAAAAATTTAAATGAAAATTTAAGCTATGTTTCTGAACTTTTTTATTACAAGTCTTTTTTTGTATAATTTTTTTTTTTTTAATAATATTCATGCATTACTGATGCTAGAGCATGCTACAACCTTTGCATAAAATCAAAAATAACACAAAAGATTGCTTGTAAATAATTTAAATAAAGGATATGAATTTGTTAAGTTGCCTCCCAAGAAGCACTTGTTTTATAGTTGACGACCCGACTTTTTCCACTCATTCTGTTTCATCCAAAATTATGGATGTTCAAGGATATTTAGCAATCTTTTCTCCAAAATAAATTTTTCCCTTTGTCCATTAACCTTGAAGTGTTGTCATGTTTTCTCATCCATGATTCTAGTGTTTCATAGGGGAATACTTCAATGATCTTGAATGGTCCAGACCATCTAGACTTAAGCTTCCATGGAAATATTTTCAACCTAGAATTATACAAAAGTGCTTGTTATCCTTTTTCAAACACTCGGTGTTGTATTTTCCGATCAAGCCATTTTTTTACTCTCATTCTAGATAGTGGCATTTTCATAAACTCCCATTCAAAATTCTTCGAGCTCATTTAACTGGAGTAATCATTTTTCTCCTACCACATATGAATCCAAATTTAATTTTGTAATAGATCGATATGCCTTATGATCGAATTCTACAAGTAAATGACATGTGTAACGACCCGATTTTTTGTAAATCCTTTAAAATGCATGAAAATTTGACATTTTCTTTTCAAAACAAAACATATTAGAGAGCGGCACTAAACTAGATTGCTACTGACCATTTGTTAAACTCGTATTGGAAAATCTCGTTCGTAAAAATATGCGGAAGCATTAAAAAATCATTTATTTAAAACGTTGCGGAAGCGTAATTAAATCATTTAAGGAAAAAAAATACTAAACAATTGAAATACTGTGTTTAATAAATGAAACTGGCAATTAAACATCCTTTAATTATAATTTAGAAAACTTAATTAAATTACAACTGGCTATCTTTTACCCTTCTTTATGTCTGGTTGACACGAACTTTCTCGCGAGTGCAAATCCATTATCCTCTACTTTTTATTGTTTGTTCATCTTTGTTCCTCTTTTTGTTACTCCTAAGTCCATGCAGTGACTCTATGTACAAATACCTACATCTACACCACAAGTAATTGTAAGCCCAAAGGCTTAGTAAGGAAAAATGGTTTAATGCAACGTGAATGCCACTCTTGAGTCCATTTTGGAATGGGGGCCACCCAAATCAATCCTTTCATTACGTCCTTTACCAGTTTATTACTTTACTGTTACTTTAATCCATTTATTCCTTACTCGTACTTCGAGCTGGAATTGGGAGATTTTTATCGTGCAATGGCATAGTGCTCGAATCTAACCTTTTACTTGCAAGCTAGAACTCCCGTACCCTATGAAGGAGGGGCTCCGCCTAGATTGCAGACTACATCCGCTACCCATCCACTCCTAATTCCCTTTTCTTCTTCTTTTTCTTAACATTTTACCTCACTTATGCATGCTTGCGTACCACCGCCAAGGTGACACTTCCTATGATTTCTATTAACATGATGCATGACCATACATTCTCAACCTAACATGATGCATGATGCTTCACAACATAGCATTCATAATAATTGAAGTGAGCATAGAAGTAATTGAATTCAAACTAAAATTGAAAGCACATATAATAAGTAACAGGAATTGAAAGCCCACGCAAGGCAAGGAATAACAATAGAACACCCATGGTAGAACAATGCATAATAGAAATTGAAAGAGAATTTAAAAGGCACCATTAATTATCATGCCAATTATCTTAGTAAATCTCCTAGTCCATTTACATACTTCTTACATTTATTGTTCTAGGTGATGAATCTAAGTAATTATCCTAGGTAATTTCCATGCTCAAGAAGGAATTCATATATTCTAATTAAGTTAGTTAATTAACATGCTTGTTTAGTTAATCATTTTATTTAATTAACTACTCCAATTAATTGTCATACATCAAGAAATGATTAAGTTACTTAAACAGACTTCACTAGTGAATTAACATGCTCAACTTCTAATTAAGTTGATTACCCTAACCAGGTTAACATGCTCACATTACTAATTACCCTAGTAAATTATCATGCGTAAATTATCATGCTCATACTATATTAATTAACATTTGAACATGTTGGACTTGCCTAAGATATCATGCGGTTTAATTAACATGCTTTGGTTGCTTAACAATTAAACACACTGATTACATGCTGCTAATCAATCTTAATTAATTACCTACTCATGGTATCACAATTTAATTTAAGTGTTATAATAAACATGCTACTTAGTTCTAGGAAGTTAATTAACGTACTTCAGTTATTCTAATTAATTAGCATGGCATAACCTAGTCAATTTACATACTACCATTATGTCTGTTAATTTATTGCACCACAATCCAAGTTAACATGCTAACCAACTCTAACTAATTAATTAATTATAATTAACCAGCCGGATTGATTAAAGTGCTCTAGTCAACTAATTAATATGCTCATTAATTAAAGAATCTAATTAGTTTAGACAACTAGTTAATTAAACATGCAGCACTTAAACAAGCATCAATAAATTAATTAAGCTAGTTAAATAAATAGAAAGTTATAAGTATATCACTAAAGGAAGCAGTAGAGAATGGACATAATCTTTATCAAGGAAACTCTTGGCTCTAACTCATTCATTAATCTCACTTATCATATTCAACCATCACTTTCAAAACCTCACAATTCGCAACATCGAGTAACACATTTATTGTAAGGGAAATAGACTAACAATCAAGGAACCTACACTATCTACACAAGAAATACCCACAACAAAGGAAATCAAGAAGGAAACACAGTAGCATTTCATTCCAGGAAATATCACTTAAAACTAACTAACTAATAACAATTAAAACTAGCCAACAACAATTTGCAGTAAGCATTTCAGGGAATTAAACACTATACCCACGCACTTCACTTGTAGTGTAGGGCCTCCACATGGCCAAGACACCCCTAATTCCTTACCAAGGAAATGAACTAACTCAGGGACAGCCGCACACCAGCTTCACGGTTCCTCACCCAGCACACAGCAGTTCACAGGGCTCCCACTTCACTCACTCACGGTCACACCACACACCTCACAGCTAACCCACTACCCTCACACTCTCCATCTCTCTCACGTAGAAGCTCACTCTCACTAACCACTCTCTCTCTCTCGGTCCCTCCCTCTTTCTCTCTTGCTCTCTGGACTCTCACGCAGGGGAAATGAAGACTAAAGAGGGGAAGGGAGAGCTATTACCTGGAGAGGGAAGGAACACCTTGAGTGCTTAGGAGGTAGAGAGGGAGATGGTTGGTAAGAGGGGAGGCGTCGCCAACAGCGGAAGGAAGATGACTTCGTCATCTCCATGTCGGGCATTTATGGGCAAAACGACAAGCTTCAAGATTTTAAATCCCTAATTTAACGCTGAGCTGGGCTATTTTGGACGAGTGAGGACGCATAAGGCTCGTCCGCATTTATCCGCAAGGCTAAAATCTCACAAGCAAATGTCGCGCTCGGGGATGAGGAACGGCATCCTTGTCCATGTCTACACCGTCCACAACCGAGTTTCAAATGCGATATGGCGTCCGCACCTGTCATCCGCCGATGTCCAAAAGTGTCCAAAAAATGGATTGAGGCAAAATGGACGAGGCCACTACTCATCTGCAACTGTCCGAACTTGTCCAAAACTATCCAGAGTTAGACAGATTCGATGCGGACGAAGCAACTCACGTCCACATCGTCTGGTACCTCGTCCGCGACTCCACAGCACAATGAAGTCAGGACGCAGATCACGTCCTGAGTCATCCCCAGGCTAAGGGTGACGTGCAATGCTCTTACGGATGACACTACATGTCCACAAGGTTGTCTGCATGCGTTCAGAACTCAATTTCCAGACACATTAGGACGCGAATCCTCATCCCTGAGGCATCCCAAGCATCGGGGATGTTACGCAATGCACTTTTGAACGACATAATGTGTCCGCAGTGTCGTCCGCAGGCGTCCGTAAACGCCATGGAAAGCCTTTCCTTGCATTTCTCTAACTTAACTCCTATCCTGTAACAATTTCCTCATAAACACACGTCGTAACATGACACATATAATACGCAACGTAATGTCCCAATTACCCCAACACTAGATTACATCACATATACAGGGAAAATGTTACCGGGATTACCCTTCGACTTAACGCTCTAACTACGTCCTTGATAATACCCTGATAATTGTCCAACTTAAAAAGTCGGGGTGTTACAACATGCTTTTCCAAAAACTAAGCGATATGAAGATGTTCCAAGTGTTGTTTTATACATTTTCCTGTATGCCCAAAGTGCATCATCTAGTTTTATAAACCAATCTTTCTTATTAGGGTTTACAACCTTTTCCAGAATCGTCTTTATTTCTCTGTTGGATACTTATACTTGTCCATTGGTTTTAGGATGGTAAGCTATGGATATCTTGTGACGAACTCCATACTTGGCCAATAAATTTTTTAATTGCTTATTGTAGAAATGAGTTCCACCGTCACTAATGATGGCTCCTAGTTTTCCAAACCGAGTGAAAATATTTTTTCTACAAGAATCGTAAAACCACTTTTCCATCATTAGTGGGTAAGGCAACGACTTCTACCCATTTTGAGACATAATCCACTGCTACTAATATATATTGATTGTCAAAAGACATCAAAAATGAACCTATGAAATATATGCCCCATACATCAAACAGTTCTACATCTAATATGTTATTCAACGACAATTCATGCATGCTTCCTTGAAATATTTCCAACTTGTTGACATCTATCACAAGATTTAACAAACTCGTAAGCATTCTTAAAAAGAGTTGGCCAGTAAAAACCTTATTGGAGAACTTTTGAAGTCATTTGATTCCCTCCAAAATCCCCTCCATATGATACTACACGGCAATGCTGCAGCACTGCATCCAAGACGCCAAGTCCAATGTTATCTTCAAATTTTAGAATATAAACTGCCAAAGAATGAATATTATACAATACAAATTAGAAGTAATTAGTTGACAAATGATAATTATAAAAAAATTAAAAATGAATTAAAATATAAATACTCAAGTGAGTTACTTATTTCCAAGTCCCTACATGTCAAAAACATTAATCAATTGAATACTGGAATGATACAACATCACAAGCAAAAAGAAATGATGATAATATGGTTCAAAATGAATAGAAATATAAATACCTTGTTATACATTGTAATCAGTTATCACTATAAATTTCAGACTAATTCACTTCATCATCGTCATTAATTTGTATAATCTCTGAAAAATATAAATTCAAAACAAATTTATAAAACATAGTAATTAATAAAATAAATATAAAGGAAAAACACTATCAATATAAAAGATACCTAGTTCATTTAGACCATCATTAAAGTTGATTGATTCATATTTCGAAGATCAAATCCAGCTTTGAGTGCAAATTAGCGTCTCGATAGTCTTTGGGGACAAAGAACTGCGAAATGAATCAAGTACCCGTCCTCCACTACTAAAAACTGACTCTAATGCAACAGTAGAAATAGAATTAGCCAATATATCTCTTGCCAAGTTGCTTAGAATTGGAAATTTCAATGAATTCAATTTCCACCATATGAGAATGTCTTGTTTGTCTGAAAATTTTTCCAATGCTTCATACTATTGATCAAGTTCTGACCGAGTAGTTGAAACATCTTGTTCTTAGGGACGACTATAAAACATCTCATGTAGTTTGTTGTGGCTCAAACTGCTCTTTTGTCTCAAAATTGTAGATGTTGTTGGTACACTTGTAGTTTTATAATTGTCTTCTGAATTTTCAAATCTCGAATCACCTCTATACTCGAGATATAATTTTTGAAACACTAGTTGTACTTGGATTAACAAATCATTTGTCTTATCATAATCCATTACCATGGAAAGACAATGCGTCAAATACTTTATTTTATGTCTAGGATCTAAAACAACTGCAACATACATCAAGACATTCATTCTATCGCAGCTTCCCCAATATTTATCAAATTTGCCTTGCATTCAAATAGCCATTCGCCTCAATAATGGATTATCACATTCAGCATACTCTTGGATAACCATTTTCAAATTGCATACTTCACAAACATACATATTTGAAGTAACATGCAAGGAGGTTGAAACATTTATAGTCGTATCATAAAAAATCTTCAAAAATTTGACAAGTTCTCGAATATTATCCCAATCTTCTTTTGTGGGAGGACTTTCTCACCCAAATCAGCGAGATAATGAACATCTGTTTCTTTCAATTTCTCAAAACTTTATCAAATTTTTCTGCACTTTCTAACATCAAATATGTGGAATTCCATCTTGTAGGTACATCAAGAGAAACACTACTTTTGCGGCCAATTTTAACATTTTGCACACATTTCTGAAAATTTTGTAGTCTTGCAGGAGAAGATCGAACATACTTCACAGCTCGACGTACTCTCGTAAAAGATTTGTGATGGTCTTTTAAACCATCACATACTATCAAATTCAAAATATGCGCAAAACATCGCATATGCATGTATTCACCATCCAAAACTAAACCATTCCAATTTTGAATACTTGTAACCAAATAAGAAATGGCTATATCATTTGAAGAAGCATTATCCACTATAATTTTCAAAATATTTCAATCCCCCATTCAAATAGGCATCTCTCTACTTCTTTACCAATGGTTTCACCTTTATGAATTGCAATCAAACAAAAATTGATAATCTTCTTATGCAAATTCCAATCACAATCAACAAAATGCGCAGTTAAAATCATATAATTTAAAATTTGAATTGAAGTCCATGTATCTGTAGTCAAGCATACGCGTTGTGATGTGTTCTTAAAGTATTCTTTCAACTTTGCTTTCTCTTTCTCATACATTCCAATAACATCTTGTGCAATTGTAGTTCTAGAGGGTACAACAAATTTCGGCTGTAAATACTTAGAATAAGCTCTAAAACCCTCTGATTCAACAAACTTGAAAGGCACTTCATCAATAACAACCATTTTTGCCAGTAGTTATCGGCCAGTTGCACAGCTAAAAGATACAAGTGTGAAAGTTAATCTCGTTTTATCTACATTTTGGAAGCTTAAAGTCTTTTGCTTCACATCTACACTTGTCAACAATTTTTTATAAGAACTAATATGTTTTTTCAAGCTTAAAGTCCCATTCTTTGTTGGATGACATGCATATGTCTGAGAACAATAATTACATTTTGCTCTAGGTTGTTCGTATCAGTGCTTTCTACCATAGTAAAATGAATCCAAACATCATATTTTTTCCTCTTCGTTTGACCCGTAATAGGGTTAACATTAGCACTCTCTAAAACAATTTAAAAACTCATTTTAGAATCATATTACTAAGCCAAATGAACACTAACAGAACAGAAAACTAACAGAACATCACAGATGATAGAACAGAAACCATCAAAAGTTTAACACTAACAGATTAAACACTACAAAAATATACAGCATGAAACTATTAGAATAATCAAACTTAACAGATTCAACACTAACAACCAAATTTAACACTAACAAATTCAACAGATTCAACAATAACAATCAGAACAAGTTAACACTTAATAGATTCAACAGATTCAACACTAACAAGACTACAAGAGACAACTAACAAATCGAAGAGGACACACTACATAGGAATAGTTGACTAGGAAATAGGAATACTGACCGGAGGAAGCCGACGCTCAGTAAACAAAAGTCGTTCGGGTTGGGAGGGCGGAAGGGGAGACTCGCCTGACGCCTCTCAGTCGACGGAAGCCGGAAAGCTCGGGACTCGGGATTCGGGAGGTAGTGGGAGTCCAGACACTGAGATTGAGAGTGAGTGATACTTGAGACAGAGAGAACCAGCAGGACTGTAGGAGTCACCAGTCGAGATGCCGGTGCCGGGGTGGGGGTGCAGAAGTAAGGAGTGGACTGAGTCTGCCATGCCATTTGCGTTCAGGGTGGGGTCCTCAAAATTATGGGTGCCCTAAATTAAAAATTACACAGGTCTCGATTCTTTGGTAGATACCGGTTCTTCGGTACCGAGAACCGAGAATCGGATCGACAAATTTGGTTCTAGTCAATCATAAACGAATTCGGTTCGGTACCCACCAAAACTGCACCGAACCAGTACCGAAATCACCGGTTCCGGTTTGGTTCTTCGGTACCGGTTCGATTTGCACACCCCTACTTCTCAAGATTTGGTCTGTACATTGCTTAAATAAGAATGGTTCATCCCAAAAATAGTTTCTGACATCCCTTTAAAATTTCTTCTTTTGTTGATACTGCATGTCACGAGGAAAAACTTCTCACAATATAATTAACATTATCAACATACCATGGAATGAAAATACCTCTAATTTTTAACAAATACTCATAAGGAAAAAATTTCTTAATGGGTTCTAGTTGTGCACATAAGCTTCCGTTATCTAGTCTAGATAAATGATCAGCCACTTGATTTTTAGTACCTTTTCCATCCCTGATTTCCAAGTCAAATTATTGTAGCTAAAACCCATCAAATTAGCCACGATTTTACATCTTTTTTTTGTAATTAGATACTTGATAGCCGAATGATCAGAGTATACAATGAGTTTTATTCCTATTAAATATGACTTGAATTTGTTGAATGCAAAAACCATTTTTGCAATTCTTTCTTTGTAGTTGTATAATTGAGTTGTGCATCAATGATAGTTTTCTAGCGTAATAAATAGAATAGAATACTTTTTCCCCTTTATGTCCCAAAACAACTACTACAGCAAAGTCATTGGCATCACACATGAGTATGAATGGTGAAGACAAATCTATTGAAGTAATGATATGGACAAAAATCAATTTCTATTTTACTTCTGTAAAGGCTCTAAGGCAGTCTTCATTGAAGTTGAAAGTTGTATTCTGCTCCAACAATGAACATAAGGGCTTTGAAATTTTTTAGAAGTCTTTCATGAACCACCGATAAAAACCAGCATGCTCTAAAAAACTACAGATTCCTTTTACTATTGTAAGTGGAGGTAGCTTGTCAATAACCTCAATTTTTGCCTTATCAACTTCTAATCCCTTTTTTGAAATTCAATGCCCTAACAATATGCCTTCGGACACCATGGAATAGCATTTTTCCCAGTAGAGTACTAGATTCGTGTCAATAAATCTGTTTAATACTTCTTCCAAATATTTCTATCATACTTCAAATGAGTCCCCCACTACTGAAAAACCATCCATAATATTTCAAAAAAAACTTCCCACCACAATTGAGAATATAGCCATCATGCAACGCTGGAAAGTAGCAGGTGCATTGCAAAGGTCGAATGGCATTCTTCTAAAGGCAAACATTCCATATGGGCATGTGAAAGTCATTTTCTCTTGATCTTTAAGGGCTATGGCTATCTAATTGTACCCCAAATATCCACCCAATAAACAATAGAATTCTTTTCCTACTAATCTATCTAGCATTTGGTCAATAAAGGGCAGTGGCAAGTGGTCTTTCCTAGCAGCCTTATGGAGCTTCCTATAATCCATGTAAACCCTCATTCTATTATTGTTCTTGTCGGTATCAACTCATTATGATCATTGGAGATTACTGTTGTTCCACCCTTCTTAGGAACACTTTGTACTAGGCTTATCCAAGAATTGTTTGAGATTGGATAAAGAAATTAAAAATTTTCTTATTTAGCACTTCCTTCATCACTGGGTTCAATCTCATTTATTGCTCTATAAAGGAGCTATGGTCGTTTTCAAGCAATATTTTATGCATGCAAATACTTGGGTTGATTTCCTTAATATATGTGATCGTCCATCCAATTGCTTCTTTGAATTTCTTCAATACCTCAATTAATCTATCTTCTTATACTAGAGTCAGCAAGGTGGATACTATAACTGGTAGAGTTTCTCCTAATCCAAAAAAGCATATTTTAAGTGTGTGAGCAGTTGTTTTAATTCCAATGTAAGTACCTCTTCAATAGACGATTTTAAAACCTTGAACTGTCCATCTGTTTTCCCAAGTGCTTCAAACTGTTTGCTATAGCTTTTGTAAATCTGCATTATTTCTTCTTTACCCTCAGGTTCTTTGTCATTGTTTCATCATCACTTTTCATTTCTAAACTATGGATCACTTTGGGTTCTTCTAACTCAGAAGCCCATTTGATAGTTTTTATAAAGAAGCAATCTTCTTCCTTGTCTAGAAATTTCATAGCTTTTAGAACATTGAATGTTATTTGCTGATCATTGACTCTCATGGTGATTTCTCATTTTCATACGTCTATTAAAGTTCTTCCAGTAGCTAGAAATGGTCTTCCCAAGATAATTGGCACTTCATAATCTACTTTATAATCCAATATAATAAAGCAACAGGAAAAATGAACTTATCTACCTTCACTAAGTCATCTTCAATCTTTCCTTAAGGGTAGGCTAAGGAACTATTAGCTAATTGAGAGTAACTATTGTAGAATGAGCTTCTCCAATCCCTAGTTTTCTAAATATAGACATAGGCATTAGGTTTATACTTGCTCTAAGATCACATAAACCTTGCCAAAATAATTATTTCCTATCATGCATGGGATCGGGAAACTGTCAGGATCCTTTATCTTTGTAGGTAACTTATTCTATAAAATATAACTTCTTTCTTCAGTGATAGCTACTGTTTCATATTCTCTAAGCCTTATTTTCTTTTACAAAATATATTTCATGAATTTGGTGCAGTTCGGCATTTACTCAAGAGCTTCGACTAATGGTATGTTGATATGAAGTTGCTTAAGAACATCCAGAAACTTTCTAAACTATTTATCTTAGTGTTTTTTTTCTTGAAGTCTTTGAGGAAATGGTGGTGGTGATCATTCAACTATTTCTTTAGCGATTGATTGTTGTGGCATTGTTGTAGCAACAATAGTTTCTGTGATGATTTGGATCAAAGATTAACCCTAATAATTATATTTACTATGACTAAGTGATAATAAGTCATGAGATGACTTTGAAGAAAAAATTGATCAAATAATTGAGGATGTCTTTCCAAACTAAAAATATGTATAATAGTAGATACATTAGACTAAGAAATGGTGATGAGATTGGATCAATTGGGTGTATGCTCATTAAGATATGTATGTTTGCATGAAAGTTATAAATGAGCATAGTCTTTGTTTGTGGCTAATTGCATAAGCTCTTGTGATTATAATTTACACACTCGGATGCATGCGGACAACACGAGGACTAGGGGTTACATCCAAAAACGCATTTCACATCTTCCCCTGCATGTTGGGATGAGGCAGGATGAGGTTTCGCATCCGAAGTCATCCTCCGTCTGTAACGCAAGTTTTCGGACAAGTCGGGACGAGTGAGGACGATGGCGGACAAAGAGAGTTTGAATATGTCCAAACTATTAGACATTTCAGACGCACGCGAACAAAGGTGCAAATGCCTTCCTTCGTCCGAAATCACAATTCTGAAGGGGAGAATAATGGATTGAACTAGTTTGGTTCAGGTCAGTTGGAAAATTTAGTGGCTCGATTTTCTTTTAATTAAAAGAGGAAGAAGAAACGAAATTAATTGGAATTAAATTGTGATAAAAATAATAGGGGAGGATTAAATGAAGATTAAGTAAGATATTAAAAAAATTAAAAGGAGAAATTAAGAAATGATGGGGGAGAAGTGAGTCGGTTTGGCTGAAGACAAAAGAATGGCCTCAGGCCACGTGGCCATTCTGGGAAGAGAGGACCTAAGAAGAGAGAGAGAGACCCAGCAGGCGAGGGAGACGAGAGGAAGAAGAGTGGTGAGCTCTAGACTGGGGTTCGCCAGTAGTTAAGGTTGTCGAATCTACCAAATATTTCTCAAAGGTTAGATCATGGATTTTGTATTTTGCCATAAGTCTCTCAATCTTATGCTTGATTTTTCACTTATACTTTATCTTGAATAACACCAAAATATATTTAGATGTCTGATGAATGTAATTCATCCTTTTTCCCCTTTGAACATCTTCAAAATAAACACTACAAATATCGTTAGAGAATCTCCATGCTCGTTTATGAATAGAGGGAATTTGTGACACATCAGACTTCATAGGGTTAAATTACCGTTTTGTCTTTTTTGTCCTTAGATTTTTACCATTTTACCCTTAATTCCATGAAAATTTACCAAAATGCCATGGTTAATTATCCTTACCACTCTTAGCTTAAACTAATCACTTTAGCTTAGTTTTAAGCTAATCTCCATGATTATCATAATTAATCATGATTAATTAACCTTAATCATCCACTAATTACACCTTAATTACACACTTAGTCACTAATCTACAAGTGACACATGTCAATACCACGTGCAAATCCTTCATCAACTGTCTTTGACCTATTGTCCTGTTTCTCATACGTACCTACATCACAAGACTTAAACTAATGAGCCTAATGCTCAATAAGTGATAGAATGAAATGCAAAAAAGACAAAATGGTAATTTAACCCTATGAAGTCTGATGTGCACAAATCCCCTCTATTCATAAACGAGCAAGGAGATTCTCTAACGATATTTGTAGTGTTTATTTTGAAGATGTTCAAAGGGGAAAAAGGATGAATTATATTCATCAGACATCTAAATATATTTTGGTGTTATTCAAGATAAAGTATAAGTGAAAAATCAAGCATAAGATTGAGAGACTTACGGCAAAAATACAAAATCCATGATCTAACCTTTGAGAACTATTTGGTAGATTCGACAACCTTAACTATTTTATATAAAAAAAACTTTCTTCATTAATGTTGTAGCTAACATCTCAAGCTTTCTAGAACATGATGTTCAGTTAAATTTGGAGTTTGTTTGCTATGCTAAAAGGTCTTCAAACAGATAGCTACATTTTTTTGCCAAGGAAGTTCATTCTTGCTTACTCAGAATTTAATGGGCCATAAGGAGTTCTTATAAGTTTTCAATCAAAGAGGTTTTTCAATTATCATGTGGTTTGTTATTTTTTAGATTCAAAAATATAAGATGAGTTCGAAAGCACACTAAATGAAGTGGTCTAAGAAATACTAAAACTTGTGCTTACTTGGCAAAACAAAGTGGAATTTGCCAATGAGGAAAACTGCGGATTCGAAGCATGATGCCACGAATTTGAATTCATTCAAATCTTTGAGTGAAGTTCAAATTCAATTAAATCTTGAGTTAGTTAAATTTTAAATTATTTTAGTTTTCCTAGATCTTTTAAATTTAAGTTAATTTAAAATTCAAATAGATAGATAGATATTGGTAAGGGATTAGCATAAACCGATCCCAATCCTATCAGAATTGTTTTTCTTTTATGGTGGTTTATTTATACCCCACCAATACTCAATGAAAATTTAGTTTTTGAAGAATTACAACCCTTTTAGTTGTGGCAAGCTTCTCTTTCTCTTGGATTATTGTTAATCCTTTAATTGAAACCTTAGAGTTCAAGTGTTGTGATAATTACTTGAGCTTCTTTATCTTTTGCAATCTTCTAGCCAATTTTGATTGGTAATTTGATTGAAGATTGTAATCAAACTCTCTTTACTTGTTGGTGAGAGTTCCCTATTGATTAATCAAGAAGGAGTTCTTTGGTGGAATAGAAAAGTTCTAATTTTAGCAACTTTTTTCCAAACCAACCAATCACCCAACTATAGTTCATCCGAACGACCACATTTCATCCAGAAGTGACGTATTTCAAACCTGTGAATTTTTCAATCAACCGCCCTTCAGACTCTAGTCGATCGCATAGATCTAAAACTCTTTCGAACCCTACCTGTTCCACATCATTTGGTATCAAAGCTTCCAATGGCACATCAAAATCTCTAGAAAATGGAAGGAGGCTAAGAAATGAGCTTCACTTCGTGCTGGTCCAGAGAGGAAAAGAAGAGGAGAAAAGGGAAAGGGGAAAAGGGAGGAAAAGGAAGAAGAAAGGGGGAGAACTTGAGAATTCCTTCAACCCCTTCATCAAGGTTGTTCCTCTCATCAAGAGGATTTACTTGAGCCAAGAATCAATCATTGGAAGTAAAGAATAAAGTGGTATTCAAGAGGTAAGAACTCCAACCTAAGAGTTTTATAAACTATGTTGAATATTGCATAATTTAGCTATAGAAAGTTATGTATTGGTGATTACATGTAAATCTATCGAATTGCATGTGGGTAATCTTTAATGATGCAAGTTGGTTTTGATGAAATTGAATGGAAGAAGTTTTGGATTAGGGTAGATTATTGATGTTGATTTCAAAGTGATTGAATGAAGAATGACATCAACATGGTGTGATAAGAAGGTGATCATGACCTTGATATTAATAAACTAGTTTATATGTAAAATAAAGTGAATTGTGAACTCTTAAGTTATGAGTAAAAATATATAGTTAATGAATTTGATTATTATTAAACTGGTAGAAATTTGGTTGTAGTGCTTAAGTGAAAAAACATGAGTTTTGGAAATTAGATAAATATATCTAATGTTGGTTTTTATAACTACCCAATTTTTCATAAATCCTTTAAAACACGTAAAAATTTAAACTTTTGCAAAATTGTTGAAATCCCTTTTAAAACAGATCAGAGTGCGACGCTAAAACAAACCGCTAATAACCCTTCTTTAAACTCGTTATGGAAACCGATTAATAGAAATGCGGAAGCGTTATAAAATCGTTTATTTAAAATATAGTGGAAGCGTAAATGATTTAACAAAAGAACTAAACAATTAAATAAGATTTATTACAACCATTTTTCTCTTTTCGTTTTAAGCCTGGCCAGTCATAAGTTCCCACGCATGCAAACCCGTCATCCCTACTTTATATTATTTGTTCATCATTTGTACCTACACCACAAGTAACTGAAAGCCCAAAGGCTTAGTAAGGAAAAGGGTTTAATGCAATTATGAAATGCCTCTCTTTAGTCCTTTTTAGAATGGGGGCCACCCCAATCAATCATTTCATTACATCATTCGTTCATTCATTACTTCACTTTACTTCACTCGTTCGTTACTCGTACATCGAGCTAAAGATTGGGGGTTGTCCTTTGAAGTTTGGTCGGCTTCTAACCTCCTGTGTGCACACTAGTCTCTTTCCCAACAAGGTAGGGGTGTATCCTAGCTGCCAGACTAGATCCGTACTACCCATTTACCCCAACTCCCTTTTCTTCTTTTCTTAACATTTTACCTCACATAATGCGCTTGAGTGCCACCAAATGGCACTCCCTATAAATTTTCTATTAGCATGATACATGACCATACATTCTCAACCTAACATGATGCATGATGCAATTCACATTGCGCACATAAAGAAAGTAAATGACATTCGCATCGAATTGAAAGCAAACTGTAATTGAAAGCGCATATAAAAAAAGTAAAGCATATAATAGAAGGTAACAACCAAGGTTGAATAGCGCACACAAGGACATGTAATAATAATGGAACATCCCGTAAAGTAAAGTATAGGAAGAAGACAATCATAGAATTAGTTAAACAACAAGAGGCATGCTTGGATACGGAGATCACAATAACAAAGGATATATAACAGAATTTAACAATCAACGTTCATCTGAAAGCATAATTTAATTATCATGCTCAAGAGTTGATTACATGCTTTTATCCTAGTTAACTAATCATGCTTAGGTTTGGTAGAAAATAACATGCTAAGGACAAGTAATTATAAGCAAGGCTATAAGCAACACCAAGAAAATAATAACAAGGTAATATAAAAACATCTATTCACATCATCAATGAAATTCTTAATTCATTCATGCTTAGTTCCTTCTTCTTTCATCTTCTCCATTCTTTTCTAATAAAGTAAAGCATTAATAGTGGACTTTACAGTAAATGAAAGTGCAGTAAAAGGATAATTATACAGATTATTAACAAGGAAGAATTAATATGCTGATATTAATCTAGTTGATGACCCTAGTTCATCATATGCTCAAGAAGGAAATTCAGTTATTACTCTAGTTAATTACTTTAGTTGATTACATGCTCAAGTAGTCAATTACATGCTCAGGTCTAGTTATTTAAACGTGCCTAAGAAACTAAGCATGCTAGTAAATTGAATATGCAAATTAATTAAACATACTACGCTTATTATTCTAGTTTATCGTAATTTAGTTAATTAGGTATATGAAACATGCTCAGCAAATTAATCGATTATCCTAGTTACTTAATGTAATATCCCAAATTTTTATATCGACATTTAAAAATGATAAATGGGAAAATAATTGGAAATAAGTCAGATAAGTTATCGGGATATTACTAATGACGTGATCAATATTTTATAAATTAGGAAAAATTAGTGGGATTTAACTTAAATCAAAGTGGGATAGGATTTAAATTAAAGGAAATGGTTTCAATTAAATGGAAAACCATTATTGAACCCAGTTTATTTTAATATGGCCTTCGGCCATTTGAAGAGAAAAGAGCGAGAGAGATGAGACGAGACGCAGAGAGGGAGATCGGGACTAGAGAGGGGGGAGACGACAGGCGACGAGTTCGGACGGCAGAGGCTCGGGCTCGAAGGGGTCACCGGCGAACGAGGTTTGCGTCGGACGGCGACGTTGTACTGCGAACGACTGCGAGCTAGGGCTCTGTGTGCCGCGGCTTGCAGGGACAGTTCGGAGCTGTGAATTGTCGATGAAGGTAAGCCTCGTCGATGATTTCACTCTGTTCCATGTTTTTCTCCTTGACATTGGATGGATTCCGGCCAAAGTGTGCCTGGAGTTGCTTCGGTTGATGTGGGCAGTGACGAATTGGGATGGCAAGGTTTGGTTCATTGGTAGAATTAGTTCAGGTCCGGTCCAAGTTGGTTCACCGATGAGCTGAGTGTCCAGTGTTAGCTGGCATGATATGAGTCTTCCACATGGCATCCTCCTCTGTGTAATTCGTGTGAGTATAGGTGTACGTTTCTTGGCTATATTGCAGTTAAGGTGTTCTGTAATTTCAAAACGTGTGTTGGAGAGAAATGATCTCTGTGTAAGGAGCTGAGAGTGTTGGAAATAGAAGAAGAAGAAGAAGCTCGTGTGAAGCTGCTGGAGTACTCTCAGGAACGCTGGTAAGAAGCATTTCTTCACTTTTGCTTGTGGGTTTATTTCTCTTAACTGAGCAATGCAATATTGTTGGGGAATTAGCTACGGTTATTAGGTTGTGCTGACTACTGATCCATGTGTTGGGCCTTTGATCTAATTGTGAGAAATTGATTATAATATGTTGGGTGTTCTTTGTTTTGTTGAATATTCTCGGTATCAATTGGATGGAGATGTGCTGTGAGACTCTCTAAAAAGGGAAAAGTGAAGATGGGAGCTACTCTGGATTGGTAAGAAGACAAGTGGAGGTTAAGGGAAGGCTGAGTGTTCTCTGGAGGATTTCAAACAAGGAACTGCTCATGTTTTCTTCTAGGTTTCATCGGATGACAGGTACAAAGAAGACAAAAGAAACAAAAACGAGATATGGACACCAAATAAGTGATACTTACTATGACTTGGTCTTCAGACCCTACATCGCAAGAATTAGGATTGTATGTTGTGTGTTTACTAGATTTAGGTTCTTTTAATGATATGTTTCTTAGCCATTTATTGCATATAGGATTGTATGAACTCACATGCATAGCGTATGACATAATAATCTATGTAAATAGGCGTGTGGGGGTTCAGGTGATCAGTGACACTTCCATACAGTAGCTACGTGGAAGCTAGGGTTCACCTTTACCTGTTCTGAAATCCCCAATGTTCTCGGAACAAAAAGTACATACGGCATGAGGAGGACCATGATATGTGTAATTATAGTTAATTGGCCAATTCTTCCTCATAGCCCCACGGTGTTTGTCATGTCTGTACTCCTGAGTTAAATTGCATCGTATGATCATGCATATCATTTGCACTTCACTTTATCACTTGCTGAGCATTAGGCTCATTAGTTAGGTCTTGTGATGTAGGTATGAACGAGCAACAGATGAACAGGTTAAAGACAATTGATGAAGGATTTGCACGGATGGATCTTGTGGCTAGCTGGGCTAAAGAGTTAAATGTAAAGTATTTGAAAAAGAGTTTTGTAATTTATACTTTATTGTTTTGTTTTTATTCCGCTGCATTTCCTACAAAGAATATTATGATTGCTGAAAAGAAACTGAGAAAGATGAAAGAAACGAATAAAAGTGAAAGCAAAGAGTGTTAACGATCGGGTTTTACAAGGAAAGAATACTCTGATGATTTTATAAAAGAAAAGTTTTAAATTTACACATTTTAAGAAAATGAAAAATACGGGATGTTACACTTAACATGCTCAAAGAGGTGATTAACACCAAGTAATGAAACGACTAGTGAAACATGTTCTGATTAGTTATCTAACGATTAGTTAATTAATTAAACTAGTTAATTAAACATGCTCAAGTCTACTCTAGTTAAGTTAATTAATGTGCTTCAGTAATAATTAACATGTTTAAGTTGATTAACATGCTCCACAAGAGTGTGATTTTTATTCTAGTTAATTGGAAATTAGATAGGCTCAGCTATATATAGCAGACAATATATATGCATTGAATGAAGGAAGTGACAGTTTATAATTAACACGGGGATAATTAAACTAAATACAACAGAATGTGACAACAAGTAGTTCATCATTCCTTAAACCTTGAGTAAACATTCATCACGTCTAACCATTTTATTTCCCTAAGCATTCTCTAAGCATTTTCATTCTTATATTTGCAATGAATAGATTACAAGAAACCAACAGCAGTAAAATCAACCAATACCATAAATTAACAGCAAAAATAAACCAAGAATAGAAACTAAGAGCAGAATTAACCAAGAATAACTCAACTCAAGCACACTACTTGAGGTGTAGAGCCTCCACTGGCCAAGACACCCCTATTTCCTTACCTCTAACTTTATTACGCATTAGCACTTAATCGCTATCCTCCTTTTCCTTCTTCAATACCTTAACAATTAAAACATATATCATTAATATTTATTTCTCCATTAACTGTTTACAAGGAATAATAATGCTTACGAGCTTTAACATCTACAATGTAACAACCTCATCCATATCTATTTCTTTAATCCTTATTCATGTGCTTAATAGAATTTCATAGCCTAATTACATTCCACTTAGCCAAATATCAGAATAGGAAACAACTCCCATCAATAACCCACAACACAACCGAGAGCAATGTAAGTTCTCAACCCAACAGCCACATAGACCAACCAGAATATCCACTTAACATGCTTCTGTTGGGAGTAATGTGCCCAACAAGCAAATGTAATAGAACAATTTTATAATATATGAATAAATTTATATTGATTGATATTATGTTAACATTTTAGAGTATGTTTTATAAAATTCATAGAAAATTCCTTGGTTATTTATGCTGACTTTATATTAACATATATATTGTATATATGTGGGATAAAATATAAAGAGTAATAACCAAAATATATCCATGACTTATATTTGAAGTATGGAATCTTCAAATAGTTTATAGTCATAAACATTGTTTATCTCATTAAGAATGTATAGTCATCTCCCGACTAAATATGTAGTGACATAAGATAAATATGTTTTATATAATATGATTATATAGGACTGGACCAGATAAAAATTATATTGTTCTGATAATTTCTGTTAAATATAGAACAATTAATTTTATCATAATGATGGTCATATATGTATGATCTTAATTCGTTGTATTTAATAAACTCCTATTTTATTTTAATTTATTCTTTGATTTACTTGGTAAAGTTTTGTACAAGTTACGATTCGTATACCTTGTATATTGGGAGTAAATTAAAATGAATAGCTGGGAATGTTAATATCGATACAACGAAATCAATTTCTATAGATTCCCTTGTTTGTTAGTTCAAGGATCGAATAATTAGCACGCAATTCATAACTGTTATGAATTAATTATTCAATCAAGAACTAATGGTAGTCAAGGATAAAGACGTAATATGAGAGGTTAACGAATTATAAACCTAGCTCTATTGTGAATCTAAATTGAGGGCTAATACATATGTAACGACTATATCAATGAACATTACTTTAAGTAAATATAATCTATAGTTTTGAGAGTGCAACTCTAAGTATTTAGTGGAATTACTTTAGAGTTAATAATTATGTTAATTAATATAAAGAGTTTATATTAATTAACGAAATATTATTGGAGATTAAAACTATAGGTCTATCGGTCCCTTCGTCACCTTCTATCATTATTCGAATAATAGAAAAATGAACAAAGAAGATTAAATAATTATTTAATACACTCAATAATAAGTTTATTATTATTTTTTCATTAGATGAAATAATTGAATTATTGATTATTCAATTAATTAAGACAAAATGACAAAAGTTGTCAAAGTTAATATATTTTTTATATTTCATTAAATGAAATAATTGAATTATTGATTATTCAATTAATTAACAAATATAAAGTAACTTTTAAAAATAGTTTTTAAAATGAATTTTGTCAAATTTGAATTAGTGTCAAATTTGATTTAATGTCATGACCTTTTGTTTTCCATAACATTTTTGTTATAAATGTGTTATAACTTAAATGTACCAAGTATTGAGTTATAGTGACAAGACTTTTGATTTCCATAACATTTTTATAAATGTATGAAATCAATGATAACTTTAAAGATGAATTTGTAGTGTTTTTTCTCTAAATGCCATAATGGCTATTATGGAGAAATATCACTATAAATAGAGGTCCAACCTCATTAGATGAGGGATGGAAGAAATGGGAGAAAAGGTTGAAGTTGAGGTTGAAATCTTTGAGATTAAGAAATCCATTTTGAGAGCAAAATTTGTGTCTTCCGTGTTGGCTTTAGAAAAGTGTTTTCTAAATCCAAAATAGATCATCTCATGTGTTGAGAATACGATCTATCATAAATTGAGTGTGATCTTGTTTCGTTCATCACGCCCACACGTGCTTATTCTAGGTGAGGAGAATTGGCGAAGAAGATAGAAGGTTGGTTTTGTACCCGTGAGGTAACATTCTTTATCTTTTAGATTAGATCTAAATAGAGTTTTTAAATACATATTATTATTATTATATTATAACAACAATCCACTTTATGTTCATGTTAAAATTGTTTTTCATGATGCATAGGTTATCCAAGTTACCGTTGTTATAAACATCGGTAATTCCGCCATGCGAGGGAACCTAAAAACCAACAGCTTCAGGCCCGTAACCACACAAAGGCATATTCCACACAATGGTAGTTAATCAAATTATAGAACATAACATGAAACACTCCAACTCAGAGTCACACTTCACCTCATAACAACACAACAGGTTGAACACATTATTTAGTAACCAAAATTGACTCCAACAGGAGGAAACCAAGGAAATTCATAATCAACTTCAGCAACAGAACCCAACATAGGCGTTATTCATCCATATTATCCAGAAAATCCAAGCCTAAGTCTTAACAAAAATCATACAACCATAAACAAAGACCAAAACATCCGAGAAGGGAACCTTACCAGCAGACAAGAAAGTTCTCAGCCATTGCTCCATCTTCACAGCTCCGGTCCATTCTTTCTCATACCCACAAACCCCACGCTTCATTTACATCCCTTAATAATCTACCAAAGAGCCCACTCATTCAGCCTTTCCTCTCGATCTCTCCTGCCCGCTTGACAGCCCACCTCCGAAATTTCCCGACAATATTCCTCTACTCCATCCAACTTTTCAGAGATTGTCCATCACGCGGGGTGCGATACCAGTTGGAAAGGAGGGTGGAAGGTGGTCTGTAGACCACGATTTAACCTAAGTCGGGTCAAACCAGATATGTCCAAAACCGGGTTGGAGCACCCGGGTCGGAGCTCGACCCGAGGCTTGAAACCGCAACCCCCGACTCCGACGCCTCACAGCCGAGTACCATACCGGCCACTGCATCGCCACCCACTACCGCCGATGACCAAAATCGACAAGGCATCGACAGTCGACGCCAAATCTAGTGACCCGAGCTGCACACCAAACGAATCCTCGAAGCCCAATACTTCAATCATCACTAGTCGCCGCTCACCATTTGCCTAACCCGAATAAAGCTGAGTCGAGCTCGATCTCGCAGTCACCCGAGCCCTCCCCTCTCTCTTGGTCTCCATCGCTCTCTCTTCTATCGTCGGGTTTGTCGTGATTTTGGGCTCGCTTCCAGAACAAATGGTCATAGCCCTTTGTTCACATCAGCCAAACTGGTTCTGCGTGAACCGGTTTTTCCCCCTCCCCTAATCAAATTTCTTTTTCTTTTATTTTAAATCCCATTTTATTTATTCTTAATTAAATCACTTTATAAATCTTAATTCTTTCTTACTTCTTCACTAATTATTGCCCTTAAATTATATCTTGTGAATACATTATTGGTAATTCCCTGATAATTATCCAATCAATCTAAATTCCTCTTAATTATTTTCAAATTATCTTTATTAAATTTTGATATAAAAATCGGGGTACTACAGTTTTGGTAATATGATATGGAAACATAGTTTGAGGATTAGTTGAAAGCATAAAATTGAGTAATTGAAAGAGTATGCATAAATATTTTATATATTTGTCAAACATATAATGTATGGGTTATTTGATTGGATTAAAATATCCATTTTGGTGTTTAAGCCATTATAATGTTTATGAATGGGTTTAAATAGATTAAGTTATCTATTTGATGATTCTAGGATGGGTTGGTAGTAATTTGGAATAGTTTTGAATAGATTTGGTATAAGGGAGATGAAGAAAATTGAAGGATTTTGGCAATCTAGACCAAGTGTGGTCGACCAAGGCTATAGTGCAGTCGACCGGACATGAAAATAACAAGGGACCGGATGATCAACAGTAAATGATGGCAACGTGAGGATGAAACTATGAAAATTATGGACGACCACGGCTGAGGGAGTAGAGGATGAAACACCTTAAATTTAGAATATTTTCCTTAGGTTTTTAATCATTTGTTTACCCATTGTATAAACCATTTTGGAAGAGTATTGAGACATAGATAAAACATATCAAGATAGATGTATGATACCATTTCATGCATCATTATTGTATGTTTAATAACAAGATTTGTATGGTTCATTTTACATGCATTATTAGTATGTATTATATGCATTCAATGTATGCATAGTGAAGATGTCAAATCATGCATCATGGAAATATTTATACGTATGAAAATATTATCGAGGTGGTACTAGTGGTCACAGAGGAAACCAATATACATCGCCATACTATGTATTGTGTAACATATGTAAAGTGAAAAATAAAATGGGAGTAACTATGGGTCCCTCTTGAGTTGAAAGTCCCTAGCCCTCTGAAGGTTTATTATATTTATGGACTCACTGTTAGCCTAAATGTGTTAAACTTAGTTATTTTGATGATAAATATTTTGATTGAAATAATAAGTTGTTTATTGTGTTTTTAGTGATAATGTGCTTGATAGTTTAATCATTATATTTATTGGAAATACCCTCAAAACGAGTATTAAAGTTGTGCTAACAAATTTATCTAAGTCCATGCAATGAATATATATCAATTTGGGACTTAGGAAATCAAAAGAATTATAAAGCAGTGGACGTCGCTCAAAGAAGGAAAAGAAAACAGTGAAGAAAAGGATGAACAGACATCCCTCATGAAGGAAAGGACGTTCGTTGTAAAGGAATTGGCAGACGAAGAACCGAGACCTGAGCGTGCGAAATTGGCTAACAATTGGAGGAACGGACGTCCCTTATGGAGTTTCGAACGTCTGTCTTAAAGCAGCAGCAAAGGAAATGCTCTTAGGTTCGCAAAGAGTTACATTTAATAAAGTTAGAATTGGCTATGAACCCTTTGCAAAAAAGAAAAACTATAATAACTTCTTTGTTGGTCCTATGACATGCAATATATGTAATTGCATAGGACATAAATCATTTGTATGCCCTACAGAATTAAATGATCAAAGGGCTAAATTGAAATTGGTTTGGGTTCCTAAAGGAACCATTGCTAAAGATAAAGGGCCCAAAAAGGTTTGAATGCCTAAGAAAAACACTTAGGTGTTTTTCGATCTATGAATAATAGTTTTTATATTATTTGATGAATTATACTCTTGATTTAAATAGGTTTCCTTGTTTTATGCATATAGGTTAAAATTCTATTTCCTTGATGAATTCTAATTCTTTTAATTGCATACTTGTTTTTGGTATCATTGGTGGTTTTTCAATTGGTATCAATAAACACTCTTTCGATTTGAACTTTAATAATTGGTATCAATCTTGATTTTGCAAATCCCCATTGAATTGAAACTTGTTTATTGATACAGGAAAAAAGAGATTTTTTAACTTCAATCATTTTTTGTATATTTTCAATTGGTATCTTTTGTTTTCTTGAAAATAGATTGTTTTGCACGTTGGATCCCTATCATATATGCATGTTGATAACATTATAAGGGGAGAAAAAGAGATTTTTTTAACTTGAATCATTTTTTTAATAGCTTCAATTGGTATCGTATTTCTCTTGGAAAGATTGTTTTGAATGTTTTTTTTTCCTCAATAAATGTCTGTTGATAATCCGATAGGGGAAGAAAAATATAAATTGTGTTAATTGCTCAAAGGGAGAGAATTTGATTAAATTGTGAGATTTTCCCCAACATGTTGATTTGTTATTTTGATATAAGGAGAGAAATTTAATTTCAATATTTTGATTTTGTGGATTTACAATTGGAATATTATTCTTGGAAATTTGAATTGAATTAAAGGCTTAATTCCCTCAATTGTTTGTTTTTGGTATAAATTTTGACAAAGGGGAAATACAATTTGTTTTGGAAAATTTGATGGTTTAAACCCTCCTCCCCGAAGAATTTTTTTTTTATCATGACAAAAAGAGGGACAGGAATATATAAGTTGTTAGGGGGAGAGAAAAGCTATTATGGGTTAAAGAAATGTTACAGCATGTTTGCATGAAATTAAAATGTAGATAAATTGCATAAACTAAGGGGGAGAAATCATATTATGCTATATTATATGCACATGCTCAGATTTAGGGATAAACAACTTATTAGATTTTGTCATCATAAAAAATAGAGAGATTATTAGTCTAAATGTGTTAAGCTTATTTATTTTGATGATGAATATTTTGATTGAAATAATAAGTTTTTTATTGTGTTTTTAATGATAATGTGCTTAATAGTTTAATCATTATATTTACATTTATATTTATTAGAAATACCATCAAAATGGATATTAAAATTGTGATAACAAGTTTATCTAAGACTATGCAGTGAATATATATCAATTTGGGACTTAGGAAATCAAAAAAATTATAAAATAGTGGACATCGCTCAAACAAGGAAAAGAAAAAAAGTGAATAAAGGAGGAATTGACGTCCTTCATGAAGGAAAGGATGTCCATTGTAAAGGAAATAGCGAAGGGACGAAGTGCCAAACCACGGGCGGACAAAATTGGCTAACAATTGGAGGAACAGACATCCCTTATGGAGTTTCGAACGTCTATCTTAAAGCCGCAGCGAAGGAAATGAAGGAATGAACGTCCCTTATGAAGGAAAGGATGTCTTTCATAAATCCGTAACAAAGATTTGAAGTACGGACGAAGCTTTGAAGGAATGGATGTCTTGTGCCGAGAAAATGGATGTTGCGCTTACGAAGAACTTGAGGAACGGACGTCACTCATGATGAAACAAATGTCCCATATAGAAGTAGCTTCACATATTACTCTTAGACAGATTTTGGACGAGACGCGGTTGTAGGCCAGGTCGAAGAATTCAACTGAAATCATAATCAGATTAGTCCTGGAAGTTTTGGACGAAAGCGAGGATGCAAGCTGCAACCAAAATTGTACATATTTTCCAACGGCTATATTTCCAACTGTTAGAAGCGTTCGACTAAAAAGGATTGGGTCAACCGAATATGCAGCAGCCTATAAATATGAGACACTCCAAGCTCATTTAAACTAACGTGAGAAGCAGCAAAGCTCTAGCAAAATTTATACTCGACTTCTCAATACGCAAATAGAGTGTCTACCCTATCTCTCCTCATCCCTACACTTGAGATTTTATCCTTGGGAGAGTAGGTCATTTGTAATATTTCTATTTCCTACATTGTACTCAAAAGTAAAGGTGACGCCCTACGAATTAGTCAAACAAAGGTGACGCCCTAGAATAGTCAAAGGGTGACGCCCCGTAACATTCAAAGCAAAGGGTTACGCCCCAAAATAGTCGTTGTAAAGGTTTGTTTGACACTCGGAAGTCAAACTGTAACGACCTAGTTTTTATTTGCTTTAAAATCACGTGAAATTTAAAACTTTTTCTTTTATAAAATCAGAGTACGACTTTTCTTTTAAAACCGAGCGTTAAACACATTACTTAAAATCATTTATCAATTGCAGAAGAAGTAATGAAAATCATTTTTATAAAATGCAGCGGAATTTAAAACAAAGCCTTAAAGAGTATTAAATAGTTACAAACCCTTTTCAAATAATTTCTTTTTACACTCTTTAGCCCAACTAGCCACAAAATCCACCCGTATAAATCCTTCATCAACTGTCTTTGACCTGATCACCAATTTCTCGTATGTACCTACATCACAAGACCTAAACTAATGAGCCTAACGCTCAGTAAGAGATAGAATGAAATATAATGCACATGATATGCATGATCATACGATGCATTACAGAAGAGTGTCGTTTCTCTTCTAAAAGTTAAGTTGGAATACTCCCTAGAGACATATGGCCTAACCAGTCACTCCGATGAGGAGATATATCCATCGGGGGTGTTACCACAAGCAGGTATCCTCACTTTTGTTGAAGATGTTGGGGGTTTCAGAACGGGATAATTGTGAACCCTAGAATCCACGTAGCTACTTCTAAACCTACCACTACCTACGTGGGAGGAATCTCCCGTATGGAAAGTCACAATTCACCCGAACTCCCACACGCCTATTTACGTATATTAGTTATGTCATGCAACATGCTCGTGAATACATACAACCCTATATGATGATATAAATGTTATCATTAAAATAACCTAAATCTAGTAAACACACAACATACAATCTTAATTCTTGTGATGTAGGGTCCGAAGACCAAAGCACAGTAAGTTTCAACTTACCTGACGTCTTCAATGCGATTATGTCAATCGACTTAGTACCTTCAAAAATTATTAAATGAACAATTATTAGACCCTTATTAATCTCACTCATAGAGAATAGAATAACTTAACACACTATAACAATCTCATAGCCAACATGCGTAACTCACTAGCAACAACCCATAATAGTTGCTCATTCCATCAATGTGACCTGATAATAAAGAATTTACTTTACAAAACCAAGTAGCATTTTACCACAAAACCGTCTTTCCCACAGCCTACCAAGTATATCAATCCAAGCGATAAAATCATAGAAACTCATTCCTAAACTACATGGCATATTCTTTGATTTTTTATTAAAACAAAACACATTAGTGCAACGCCTCACTACTTAACATTATCATTCTGGTGCCAAATATAAAATCTAACAATAACTAAAAGCTCAAGTATTGCAAAGTCTCAAATAGCCACAACTTGATTAACAACAGTTCAACTTAGCAATTAATAGACATCCGAAACAAGGCCAATCCAATATCTAGTACTTATTATCCAACAGAGGTATCCCAATACATTTCAACATTAATAACCCATTCCAATATTACCTTTCACAAGCTCCACACCAACAATACTAACCACACAGTACAGTCAAAGGAGACACTGCATAATTCCAATATACTTCAACTTATACACATGCATCACTAATCAACAGAGACATAATTCCAAAGGAACAAAGAGCACGTTCAACCTATACACACTTCGGCAGTAAACAACATAGCAGTCAACACTTCCATTTCCAGCAATAAGACTAACTCCCTCCTACAACACTTAAAAATGACCACTTAAAATCCATAAATAACAAGGAAGGAAAATCCTTACCTCGAAGATCATTCGAGACCGCAACTACAATAACCATCAACAGTAGCTCCCATCCAACAATCGAGACACAGCAGCTCACCATTAGACACAAAACAATTTGTCACAACCAGAAGAAGACAACAACCTACGACCATGAAAACTAAGGAGCATAAAACAAAGGGACTTACCACGCGAAGACCACAACACCATTCGCTGCACTCCTCATAGTCCATCCCTCGGCCACAACTCTCCCATTCTACAGAGAACTTCTCCACCACACAACCGAGAGCAGCTGCAGAACAAGTTTTTTTCCTCCATTCCATCAACACTACCATGTCTATATAGGCAGAGAGGAGGAGACTCCACGTGAATTGCCCACTTCAAGGGAGAGGGTCCAATGCCTAGCATCCACGTGGAAAGTTGGCCAGATGAGGAGGTGGAGAAAGCCAGCTCACAGTTCGGTCCAATTCGTCCCTCCCCTGCCGTCACCAGTCCGTCACTGCCATTTCCATCCGAGTGAATTCACGACCACACTTGGCCGAATTCCAGTCAATGCCAGGGAGAAGAACGCGGGACAGAGTTAAATTCAACTGGACTTACCTTCATCGATGATTTGCAGTCATGCCCGAAGTTCTAATCCCGAGCCCTAATCCTTCAACTCTCCGGAAAACAGGTTGTTCACGCCGCGAAGGAGTCCAGCTCCGAGCTCGCCCGAGCCCCTGTCGCCGCCCCCGCATCGCCTTCTCTCTCTCTCTCCCCCGATCGCCCTCTCTCTCTCTCTCTCTCTCTCTCTCTCTCTCTCTCAAATGGTCGAAGGCCATATTAAAACAAACCGATTCACTTAAATGGTTTTCCATTAAATTGAAACCATTTTCTTTAATTTAAATCCTTCCTCTAATCTTTAAATCCCACTTTATTTAACATTAATTTTTATTCTAATAATTTTTCTAAATTATAGAATATTGATTACGTCCTTAATAATATCTCGATAATTTATCTCCAATTATTTTTCAATTTCATTTTAAAATTTCGTTAGAAAAATTGGGATATTACACAAACACCGTCAACCGAGGAGGTTGGGCGGTTAAGGATCTCTAAGTGTGGCTTAGAACGTGGACATGAGTGGAGTTGTCGAATCGCGTTAACAAACTGTTTGCAATTCTATCTCTTACTTTTTACATTTATGCATTGCTTGTTTATTTGTATGCGTTAAATCACACAGGGTAGAAATAAATATCGCATAAAAATATTAGCACACCTAATTCACCCCCTCCCCCCTATATAGGCGTGCACAAATCCATACACATACCTATTGAAAATAGTGGCCAGTATGGTGGGGTTTCATGATAGTGTGCAAATTTATATACGATGGTGTATGATCATTCATGTTGATAGTCGCATAAATATTGACATTTACGAATATGTTAACATTCACGTACATGTTAATAAAATAGTACTTGTTAAATGATATGACCATTTAACATAAAATGCAGCATTGCACTAATTCACAGTATCATTGCATCATTGTATGCATGTCATAATTATTTATTGCATATTTGTGGGTCATGGGATGACATAGTTACATAGATTATGATGGTATCTAGGCTATGATCTATTACAACATAAATCTAGGCATTGATATATGCATCATGTTGAGGAATTCCTTCATATAGAAGGATCATTGGTGATTGACATTAATTATAAATGTCTATATAGTTTGTGATAGACATTAAATAGAAATGTCTAGATAGTATATGATAAATATTAATTAGAAATATCTAGAAATAAAAAAGTCTTTTATATAGAGAATTACGTGGTTGAGACATAGGTTATGATAGACATGCCTTGTAAATGTCTAGATAGCTCAAGATTAGACACATATTAGAAGTGTCTAGTATTAGTATTAAATAAACCATAGAAGAAAACAAGAGATGATTTGGGAATTAAACATTAATTGGATATGTCTAAATAGTGATGGTGATAGATAGACCATAATAGAACGTGATCTATAATACAGGAAATCATGTTAGAAAGAGAAGAACACATGAGGTTTGTGTTGAAGTATTTAATAATTAAATATGTATGAGGATAAGAATGTGCATGAAGAATAATTGTACATGAGAATATTGGAAAAGGTAGACTATGATTATCTAAATCATAGGCCTAAACATTTCTACATATACACTAAACACTTCTTATAGAAAGAAGTGTATCACTTAGTTGAGATATTAATTAGAAATATCTAAAGATCTAGATAAAATATTGATTCTGGGATGTGTGATAATAAGAGTTGATCAAAAGTTGAACGTTAGAAATTATGGATATGAGGACTAATCATGTTGTGTTTACTACATAGTTAGTTGGAATATTTTTATGGTTCATTAAATCCTTAGATTAGTATTCTTACTGAGCTCAAAAAGTTCACAGTTCTTTATCATGTTTTTCAGGAACAAGTGGTAGCAGCTCAAAGACAAAAAGATAAAGATCAGTTAAATGGATGATTAGCACAAAATAGACCTAGTTGTATGATTTGGGTTTTTAGTTTCATGTATTTAGTTTTAATTCGGCTCATGTTTGTAAAATAAAAGAAATTAACAAAACAAAGTCTATAGTTTGGATTAGCAACATGACAAAGCTTGAAGAAAATTTATGGACAACTAAAACCCTAAACTATGGAAAAAGAATAAAGCAAACCTCACAGTCAAGTTTCCCGTCAAAAGACATCGACATTAAAGCCCCAAGTTCTTTAACGTCAAGGACCGTCAAACAAAGACATCCAAGGCAACAACAACGAACATCCCACAACTACAAGGGATGTCCCAGGCTGATCCAACAGGTGGACAAAGGACGTAATAATTGGGGGATGTGTGTCCTACTCGTTGAATCGAGAGACAGATGTCCCTCCATGAGGATGGACGGCCAGGATGGAGTTAGGCCATTTTCTAAAGGTGATCGCAGACGATGGTTTATGGTCGTTGATCTAGGGACGGACATCCCTCAATGAGCATGGATGGGTAGGATGGAGTTAGACCATCCTCCAAAGGCACCCACAGACGATGGTTCTTGACCATTGGGTTAAGGGACAGATGTCCCTCATCGAGAATGGACGGCCAGGATGGACGGCCAGGATGGACTCCAAAGGCGTTTTGTCAAAGGGGGGGTAACATGTAAGGCACACACTTTTTTAAATGGGCGTAGACTCCCTCCACTTACAACGGACGTCCCTCATCCCACAATGGATGTCCCTCGACTTAAGACTATATCGTTCAGCCCACAAAGGATAATCGTTATGGGATGAGGGACGTCCATTGAAGTTGACAGACGTCTATTTTAGTCGAGGGATATCCATTTTATGTTGAGAGCATTGTTGGACGTCTCTGAATGCTAAACGATGTCGTTTCTCAATAATCATATCCTACAGCTGATAGCATCCTTGGATGCCTATCATCCCAACTTGAACGTCCATTCCCAACGACAGACATCCCTTAGCTTGAAGGATGTCCCTCACGCCATGGACGTCTACATAAATGGTAAGGTCGTCCTCGAGAGCAAGTAGCAACCCCAAATCCCTGAACATAAGAGAACAGTGAAGTTTTTAAGTGTTGCACATCAAATGGCGTCGAGGAGTGTTGCTGTAACATCCCGATATTTTTTTTATTATCAGAATATTACAGAGGCATATTAAGAGCATTAGGCCTACGACTATTTTAGTGATAAAGAATAAATTAGATAAATTAAATCAATTGAGGGGTATTTTAAAGTAAATAAATAATTAGATTTAATTTAATTAACTAAGTGGATGATTTAATAAAAATGGGTTAAATTTTGGAGTGGATTGAACCGGTTCGACAAGAACTGAACCGGTTCAGCTTAATATATATATATATAATAAAATAAATACAAATAAAAATAAAAATAAAAAAGAAACAAAATGGCCAAAAGGGCCATTCTGTGTTCGAGCTTGAGAGCGAGAAAGGGAGGGAGCAGGGGAGATCGGGAGACGGAGAGCGTCGGCGAGTGCTGACGTTCAGGCAACAGGACCGGCGACAAATGAACGACGTCTAGGCGCGGCGTAAAGCGGCGAGGCGTGGCGATTTGCAGCTAGGGCTCGCGATTTCGGAACTCCAGTGGGTGAGTTCTTCCAGCGTTGCTCTGTCGATTCGGCGGCCGGCAATGGACGATTGGTGGCGACGAAGGGGCAGCGACGGCGACGGGTTGGCGATGGCAGACGGTCGGAGCTCGGCAACTCGAGGGCCGGCGATTTCGTGGGTGTGCTGGCGTGACTCGGATCGCTGGGTGGGTTGGTCGGATTGGGCTTGATGGTGCTCCGACCCAGCTATATCTGGATACCCGGTTTGACCAGGTGGAGTGGATTTGTTGTCTGCTTTGCAGACAACGCCATCTCCTCTCCAGAGTTCGTACAAGGCGTGGGGGAACGGCCTCTGAAGCTGTCGGAAAACTGCAGGTTGCTTCTCTCCTGGGTGCTGGATTAAAGAGACAGAGAGTGTGAGCGTAGAGCTTCTCTCCTCTGGGAGAAATGTTGAGGGCCGAGAGCTTCTGGAGTTGAGGGCCGAGGCAGGGAAGGGTTGGAGCTGTCCAAGAGCTGGTGTTGAAGCTGCTCCGTCTCTGTTTTGGGTTCATAAAAATGGTAAGAACTTGGGTGTGTCGTTGGCCAGGTGGAGGCCCTACACTGCAAGTATGGGTGCGTGTGTTGTGGAGTCTATATACTTTTTCCATGATTCTCTGCCTGTTATATGCTTGTTCGTTTAGACTAGTTTTTCTGAGGATTTTTCTGTTGGTTGTTTGGTTACTGAACGTTGGATATGCTTCTGTTAGAGTATTGTGCTGCAATTTCTTCTAGTCATTCATGAGCATATTTGCTGCCTCGTTGATATTGTTATTGTAGTCTGTAGTAGTTTAGAGGCCTGATTCATAGACTATATTCGCAGTGTTTGTTTGTGGTTATTTACTGCTGTTCAACACCCTGTTTGAGCATTACTTACTGCTATTTATCACTGTTAAAAGACATAAATTCATAGATCTAATTCGTCGTTTTGCTTGAGATCAACTTCTGCTGTTATTAGTATTTGAAAGCATGATCTGGGGTTTTATGCAGTCAAATATCACTGTTGTTTTGTTAGTCGGTTAAGCGCATAATTAGTGTTTATTTTCTGCTGTGTTTAGTTGTTAAAAATGCACGTTTCGCCTTTCCATTCTTGATAAATTGCTACTATACTTTTAAGTGAATTCCCTGTTGAATCTTAGTTGTTAAAAACATTATATTGGCTGTTCTGTTTTGCTACTTTCTCTGCTGTAATTTAGTTGATAAAAAGCATGTTTTCGCTATTTGTTTGACATTCTTCGCTGCTGTAATTTGGTCGATAAAAAATATGTTTTTTGCTGTTTGTTTTGACATTCTTCGCTGTTGTAATTTAGTCGATAAAAAGCATGTCTTTGCTGTTTGTTTCGACATTCTTCACTGCTGTAATTTAGTTGATAAGAAGCATGTTTTCGTTGTTATTTCGATATCTTTCGCTGCTGTAAATTTGTCGATAAGAAGCATCTTTTCGCTGTTATTTCGATATCGTTCGCTGCTGTAAATTTGTCGATAAAAGCCTTGTTTTTGCTGTTTATTTCGATATCTTTTGCTGCTGTGATTTTGTCGATAAAAGCCATGTTTTCGCTGTTGTTACGATATCTTTCGCTGTTGTAATTTAGTTGTTAAAATGCATATGTTAGCTGTTCCGTTTTGCTAATATCGCTGCTGTAATTTAGTTGTTAAAATGCATATGTTAGCTGTTCCGTTTTGCTAATATCTCTGCTGTAATTTAGTCGTTAAAATGCATATGTTGGCTGTAATTTAGTCGTTAAAATGCATATGTTGGCTGTTCCGTTTCACCATTTTCTCTGCTGTAATATAGTCGTAAAAATGCATATGTTGGCTGTTCCGTTTTGTCATTTTTGCTGCTGTAATTTAGTCTTTAAAATGCGTATGTTGGCTAATCCATTTTGCCATTTTCTCTGCGGTAATTTAGTTGTTAAAACGCACGTATTGGCTGTTCCATTTTGTTATTTTCGCTGCTGTAATTCAGTCGTTAAAACGCATGTATTGGCTGTTTCGTTTTGACATTTTCGCTGTTGTTTCGCTGCTATTTTTATATATTTAAAACATGTTTTGCTGCACGTAATTTGCTAACATTCGCTGCTAATTATAGTCGATTTAGTAGACTTAGTTACCCTGTGATATGTCCATCGTTGTTAGCTTTATTGCCTTATTATTAGTTGTGTTAGCTCTCTGTTAATTCGATCGGTAGTTGTTAATTGCTTTATTGATTTCTCTGCTTACATTATTAGTTGGATTGTCTCGTAAATATAAATTGGTTAATGATCAGTCTATGAATTGATTAATTTAGCATGTTGAGATTAACTTAATTAATAAACATGTATCTGTATACGTCCTTAATGTTAAATAGCATGACGAATTAATTAGTTGATAAATAACCCAATGAGTATAACAAACTAATGAGTTGTTAAATAAATGAATCTAAGCATGAAATCAATGTAGTGTGTTGCTTTATTTTTTGTGTTAGCCCATATGATTTTCTGTGTTCAATTGTTATGTTGCTTTGCATAAATCTTGTTGTGAATAAACCCTTTGACCATGCTATTTAAATTGAGTAGTTGTAACTCGTATAATTAACTAATGTATTGAGTACGTTAACCTAATTGTTAATGTGTCAAGCATGTTAATGTAATCAATTTAGTTAATCTAAACAAGTTAATCAATATAAGCATGTAATAATTGGGTTATTAATCTGTCAAGCATGTTGTATTGTTTTTTTTTAATTATTGTCGGGCGCTCTTATGTTCGTTATTGTTTTGCTTAACTTCTTCAATGTGCTGTTAGGATAGTTCCTTATGTGCTTTTAGGATAGTTTCATATCGCTAGAAACAATTAAGAAACATCACCACGGGGTGATCATACTCATTGAGTGAGGAAAAAGAATTATCATTTCCTTATCGGGATTAGAAGACTAATTAACGTAATTTATTAGAAACTATAGGATTTTCCAAACTCCATGCTCCATACACGAGCTATTTTTAAAATACGTAACTATGCCTAATATACGTAAATAAAATATTGGTTTGGGGCGAACCCACTCAAAAGAATTTAAGAGCAGCATTTCATATGAATAAACTCATTTTCTTACTGGACATTTAGGCTCACGTCTTACATGCGGTGTAGGTATACACGATGCGCGGAGTCTTTAAGCAAGGAAGAAACAGTTGATGAAGGATTTGCACGAGCAAGCTTATGGTTGACCAGGCTACGATAAGTAAAGATAATTGGGTTGTGATTTATTTAATGTAATTTAAATTAAGTTTTTTTTTCTTAATTTGTAATTTAATGTCTAGTTTATTCCTTTAAATTCTTTACGCTTTCGCGGTATTTTAAAATGTATGATTTTAACGCTTCCGCAAATGTTTTCTTATTTCTGCAACGTTTTAAGTTAAGTGTTTTCTAACGGCCTGGCTTGCTCTCAGATATTTCTTTCATAAATTTTAACGCGTTTTTCGAAGGGATTTACGAAGAAAAATCTGGGTTGTTACAGTTGCACAATCCATCGATGAAGAATCCATTAAATGCATAAAGGAGGTGGATCCTATTTCAACAATCTAGGCCTATGAACAAAATTTGTTTTATCACAAAGCTGATATGGAGGTGCATTCAATGTCGGCATCTCTAGATTCAAAGCTTTGTTCAATACGAGACTTAGAAAATGATGATTGGGCAAAGAGTATGCCTCCTAAATTGGAATATTATTCCTTTTATATCTACCTGGGAAAGAAGTATAATTCATTGAACACAATTAGAGAAGAAGTGGTTGATTATGCGTTGAAGAATAGGTATAGGATAAAGTTTGTCAAAAGTAAATCTCATCTGTTGATTGCCATGTGTAAAGATGGATGTAGTTGATAGCTTTACGCTTCCAAAATGAAAGGTGAACTTACGTTTCAAATTAAGAGCTATAACGAAGATCACACCTATGCACGACAAATGGAAAGCCAATACGCTTTTGCCAAATGAGTGGCAAACCAATATTTGGATAAGTTCAAAAGTCAGCACAATGTGGGATGTTCCTTCCATCGTTGAAACAACCATGAAGAATTTTAATGTCAAGATTATCCTGAGTCTTGCCAGAAGGGCTAGGAATGTAGCCCAATAAATAGAACAAAAGGGATGGTGATGAATAATACAAGCAATTGTGGTCATAAGAGATGAGATTTGAAGATCCAATCATGGCAGCACATTGTTGGTTATGACAGATAGGAATGATCTTACGCCCTATCCAATATTTCAAAGGATGTATACGTGTTTGACTGCATGCAAGAGAGGTCTGATGGAGTGTGGTAGACCTATCATTTACTTGGATTGATGTCACTTGAAGGGGTCATTCCCAGGCCAGTTGCTCACAACAGTCAGCATTGGCAGCAATGATGAAATTTATCCAATTGCTGTGGCAATTGTTGAATCAAAATATAGAAACTCTTGGTCATGGTTTTTTAGTTGCTTCCTTTTGTATGTAAACAATGATATAGGTGGGGCATGAACATTTATTTTTAATCGACAGAAGGGATTGGCAGCTACTATCGAACAATATGCACAAGCAGTTGAGCATCGTTTCTACCTCAGACACATGTATGTCAATTTTAAAAAATAATTTCAAGGTAATTTGTACAAGGAGGTCATGTGGAAGGAAAATAGGGCCACAACATCATCGCAATTTGAAAAAGAGATGAATAAACTATTTTGGGTTGACCAGTCAGCACACGCATATTTGTAAAACATCAACTCGAGTTTTTGGTCAAAACATATTTTCAATTCTATCTCACAGTGCGACATAAGCCTTAATAATTCGAGTGAGTCCTACAATGTTTGCCTCTTGCCAGCTAGGGACAAACCGATCATCACTATATTTGAGATTATTAGAACAGCATCATGTGTAGGATCGTATAGAGACATGACAAGATGGCAGGGTTGACGAACTTATTGTGTCTTCATATAAAAAAGAAGCTTGTTAAGCTACAACATGCGGCTCAAAATTGGTGTCCAACATTTATAGGAGGTAATCGGTTTGACGTTAGTGACAGTAACGAATGGTACATAGTCAATTTGGACACATGCACCTATAACTATTACTGGTGGGAGCTGACTAGAATCTCATGCGTGCATGTCATCCCGTGTATGCATTTTATGAGGACTTCAGTTGAAGATTATGTTCATGTATTGTATCATTAGGAAATATATATGAGGATGTACTCTTACTTTGTTCGACCTGTTAGTGGCCAACCCATGTGGCTTAAAACGAACCATGATCCAATTATGTCGCGGCCAATTAGGAGATTCCCAAGGTTGCCTAAAAAACAAAGAGTGAGGGATGCAGACGAGCCCCATAGCTGCATGGTCGTCAGCAGGTGAAATGTCCACATGATATGTAACCGGTGTTAGAGTGTGGGACACAATGTCCACTCTTGTCAAGGTGGAGGCTCAACAACTGGTGAGGCAAGTGGTAGCGGCAGAGCTAGAGGCCATAGTGGCAGACGAGGATGAGGATGCTCACAAGACACATTTATGGGTTTTACCACTGTTGTCGAGACACAAGTGAGTAAATTGTTCCACTTTCAAACATTGTTCTACTTATGTGTGCTTTGTATGACATTGTATTGCATTTGTGTTTTGTAGGAGTCTGCCACCCCACACTCGCATCCTTAACCATGTGGCTTCTATTGGTGACAGTTTATTTGTTAGTAACTGTAAATCAACTGTGTATGGTGATGAATGGATGAAAATAAACTTTTTTGTTAATGGATGGATATAAATGATCATGTTTGGTGATGGATGGATGTAAATGAACTTGTTTGTTGTGAATAGATGTAAATAAACATGTTGATGGATGGACACAAATAAACTTGTTTGTTGATGAATGGATGTAAATAAACTTGTTTGGTAAAGAATGGATGTAAATAAATTTGTTTGTTGATGGATGGATGTAAATGAACTTGTTTGTTGATGAATGATGTAAATAATCGTGTTTGCTGATGGATAGATGTAATGAACTTGTTTACTGATGAATGGATGTAAATGAACATATGAATTAAAATCGTAAGTTCCTCGACGTAAAACAGACGTCCCTTGGCCCTTGGATGTCCCTTAGGTCCAAAAAGGACATCCCTCCGCACAAAACGCACGTCCCTCACACAAAATAAAAGACGTCCCTCAACCCAAAACAAATGTCTCTTGCCCTAAACGAATGTCCCTTGCCCCTTGGACATCCCTCTGCCCCAAAATAAGCATCCCTCTACACAAAATGCACGTCTCTCACCATAAAACGAACAACCCTTAGCCCAAAACGGACGTCCCCCAACCCCAAAATGGACTTCCCTAGGCACAAAACTCACATTCCTCACCCAAAATACCAATAACAACCAGAATGCCAACAACAACTAGAATACCAACAACAACAACAACTAGAATACCATAACACAAATAAATAAACGTACAATAACTCAATTGAACAAATGTATGACAACACGGATGAAAAAATGTACAATAAATCACATGTACAATTATACTTTACGAGGTTTGAGACAGAGATCAACGACCTTAAACTTCAACTCAGGGTTGATTTCAACATGAGAGGAGTGCTTGAAAGGTCCTCCGGAGAGACATCGTCGTGAAGATAGAATTCTTTTTGTTGACACTTGCCAATCACCGACTCCCCTACAGGGCACGAGATTTATAAATAAGGCATGTGACCTCAAATTGGGAGGAGAAATTAGTAGGTAACTTCAAAGCACAATGAATATAGTGCAGGGTGAGAAAATATACCAGTTTTTATTTGTATGGGCCATGACAATTGCAATTGCCTCAGGTAACAGCATTTGGTAGCTGTAATGGGTGTGCATATCAACATATGACATAAAACAAGTTTGTTTTGGGTGTGTCTGAAATTAAAACTATATATTATAAGTTGCTCAACAAGAGAAAAAAAATATTGTATGAAAGAATAGAAGTGTCTTACATGGATCCAACCAAAGCTTATAAGCGAGTCCCATAGTTGTACTTCAAGTTACTCCTCCTCATTCAAAGTGTCACACTACATATAAGGAATGCATTCAAGAGATTAATTTTCCATAACAGTGTCTTAAACATTGATTACACATTCTTAAGAAGTTATCCTCACCAAATCAGCTATTCCCTTTTGCTTTGGAATGATAAGGGTTGTTTTTGTGAGGATATCTTCATTCTCAAAAAATACAACATGTTGCATGATGTATTAGGCACACAATCAAAACTAAGAATAACTTTGAAATAATATAGTTTCTTACCTTAGTGCCGACAAGAATACCATATGTCTCTATGTTTTTCTTCGTATTTGCACGGGCTAATATCATTGAACTCAACCCTCTTAGATATAATTACAGAATGGCATATGATGTCATTTTCGTACCTTTCCTTAGATGACACCGTTTCAAACACTGGTGTAGATTTTTCCTCTACAAATAAGTGGGGACAAGTCAAATCACCCCATGATCAACCTTTAGCATTGGATGGAGCGGCTTTACGCTTCTTTGTGACTTGTCTAGTCTTCGATCCCATTTTCTGATTCTAGAAAAGTGAGGAGAGATTTTGAAAAGTAGCAATGCTCGGAGGAAGTTGAAATGTTGCTCAACAATAGCTAGGGTCCAGCGGACATCCTTCTCAATTATATAGCAAAGTTGAAGTTCACTCAACATATGAGGGACGTCCTTCGAGATGAGGGACATTCGTCAATGGGAATGGACGTTTAAGAGGGGATGATGGGTGTCCAAGGCTGCTATCAACCGTAGAATATGATTATTGAGAAACAATGTCTTTTAGCATTCAAAGATGTTCAATAATGCCATCAACATAAAATGGACGTCCCTCGACTAAGGACAACTTCAATAGACGTCCCTCATCCATTAACAAACGTCCGTTGTGGGCTGAATGACATATTCTTAAGTCAAGGGACGTCTGTTATAAGTAGAGGGTTGTCCATTGTGGAACGAGGGACGTTCATCTTAAGTGGAGGGAGTCTGCGCCATTTAAAAATGCATGTGCCTTACACGTGACTTTCTTCATTATAATGCCTTTGGAGTCCATCCTGGCCATCCATTCTTGTTGAGGGACGTCCATCCCTCGATCTAATGACCATGAATCATTAACTGCAAGCACCTTTGAAGGATGGCCTAACTCCATCCTAGCCGTCCATTCTCGTTGAAGGACATTCGTCCTCGATCCAACGACCATGAACCATCATCCGAGAGCGCCTTTGGAAAATGGCCCAACTTCATCTTGGCCATCCATCCTCATAATTATTACGTCCTTCGTCCGCTTGTTGGATCAGCCTTGGATGTCCCTCATCGTTATAGGACGTCCATTGTTGCTACCTTGGATATCTCCACTGAACGTTCCTTGATGTTAATGAAGCTACGGTGTTTGCATCGACGTCTTTTGATGGGAAACGTGACTGTGAGGTTTGCGTAGTTCATTTTGAATAGTTCAAGGTTTTAGTTGTCTGTGATTTTTCTTAAATGTTTTTCATGTAATTGACTCCAAACTATATGGTTTGTTTTGTTAATTTTCCTAAAATAAATTTTGATACAATTTTGTAAATAAATAATAGTGTACAATTTTCCTGTTTTGGTTGATTTTTATATTTATGTGGTCCAATTGTGCGAGAGCAATATATGTGAGTTGTGTGATCATTCTTCGAGAAGAGAAGCCAGTTCACTATGTAGTTCTTAAGGGGATCGGGGATCTGGTCATGACAATTTCTTTATCTTTCTCTTGAATATCCAACTTATCCTTCATTAATGATCTAGTTTGATCCTCAGATGTTTCTTTAACTGTCTTCTTTGGTTTTTCAATGAGTTCAACCTCCAATCCATTTCTTAGAACAATAGCCTTGCAATGTCCCTTCCCTTTTCTTTGTGGTATTTCAATATCACTTGACAAACTTCCTAGTGGTTTGCTATTCAGGGCTTAGGCAATCTATCAGATTTGGTTCTCTAAATTTTTTATGGAAGCTGCAAGATTTTGCTTGAGTGTATCATTCTTCACGACATATTCTCTTGCCAATTGCTTTGAAATCAGCAACTCCGTCCAGTTTTGTCAAATTTTTTGTGAAGTTGATTACTGAGCATAATTTTGATGTTGCTGTGCAAATCCTAGAGAATGTGTATTTGCTGACCAATTCTAGAATGTTCTAGGCATCAAGTTTTATTATTGTGCACTCCATTGGAAATTTGGATGTTGTCTCCAACCCGGATTTTATGTATTTGAATATGGGTTATTATTTTTGTTGTAACCCACATAATTTATTGACTTTGGGTTTGATGGGCACAAATTATAGCTATGTGGTTCTCCCCAAAAATTGCATGATACTTCTTTTGCTTTTGAACTAGATGACATACTCATTGATTTAATAGTATTCTCGAGTGATGATACTTGAGTAATAAGGGTTACAAAAGCATCTAATTTGTGAACTCTAGTAACATGTTTACTTAACAAAGCTCTCTCAAATGGCCACTGATAATTATTGATTGCCATTTTTTCTAGTAGTTCATAGGCTTCATTATATGCCTTCAATAAGATTGTTCCATTAGCAACAACATCAATGATTGATATTGTCTATCCACAAAGTCTACTACAAAAGGTTTCCAGTTGAATCCAATGTGGAGTTCCATGATTCGGGCATTGCCTCAATAGCTCTTTAAATCTATCCCAAGCCTCATACATTGACTTGCCATCTTGTTACTGAAAACTTGGGATGTCATTTCTCATTTTGGCATTTTTAATAGGTGGGTGATACTTCATTAAGAATTTATTTGCAAGTTCACTCCAAGTTGTGATAGTAATAAAAGGTATAAAGTTTATCAATCCATGACCTCAGCTCTTAAAGAATTTGGAAATAACTTCAGTCTAAGAGATTCTGCTAATACTCCCGAAAAGTTAAATGAATCACTAACTCCCACAAAAACCTTGAGATGAAGATGAGGGTCCTCAAATACCAAGCCGCTAAATTGTTCAATCGTTTGCAATGTTTGAAACATGACTAGTTTCATCTCTAATTGTAGTGCTTGTAAATTTGGTCTGACAATTCCTATATTTAAACCATCAAGTGCAGGAATAGTGAAATCTTGAATTGGTCTATCTCGATCATCAATATCTTTGTTAAATCCATTTCTCATTTTCGCTTGATCAGCCATATTTTCTCTTTCAATAAAATGTGATTGTTGTTGTCTCCTTCTAACACAATATGTCCTTGGCAACGGCGCCAAAAACTCGTTTGGGCAAGACTAACACTACGCAAGTGCAAGTGCACCTCATTCTATAAATTCCACCTCTTATCTATTGACATTTTGCTTCCGCAGATACCAACACTTCCACTGCGGATACCAACATTTTTGCGGGCCCAATATTTCATGAATTTCATCTTACATACGCAGACACCTCATTTCGCAAAACACTAACGCTTCTAAGGATGCCTCATTCCCAAATATAATAATTAGTTTCCAAATAATGAATATATAGATGTTTCCCCTCAAATAATCAACTAATAACAACACACCCGTAGATACTCACTCATCCTCCGAGACTCACACTTCTGCTACAGAAACTTATTCTTATAACATTTCCTTCGATCACCCAACATCCACAATTTGCTCATCAACAACAAAAAACATTCATATTTATCTAAGAGCTCTCATTTCTCTTAATCAATTCATTTAATTATAAATTATTTATATATTGAATCTTAAAACAATCAAAGCATATCCAATTTAATCATTAAAACATAATTTTTCCATGCTTTCATTTAAGCAATACAATCATTCTCATATTAACAAAAATCCAACATCTTTAATCACCCTTCTTTCAATTGTTTTCATATTAAAGTCAACCGTGGAAAAAGTCCTTATCTACTTCCTTCTCCTCTAGTTCAGCACGAATATGGCTGAATCCTTAGAAATGTTTCAAGCTTCTAGGGAGTTCTTAGGGTAATTTTACCATTTTGTTCCTTTTGTCCTTCCATTTTATCATTTTACTCTTTAAACTATGAAAATTTATAAAAATACCATAGTTTATTATCTTTAATCACTCTTAACTTAAAGTAATTAATCTAGATTTTTTCTAAGCTAGTCTCAATGATTTTCATGCATATGTTTTAATGTAAGAATGATTGAAACAACAATGAATGTACATAAAAAAGATACGAGGGGTTAAGAACAAACTGTCACAAAGGTTGGACCTATAAGAGATAAGGTCGTTAGTCTAGTAATGTAGGGTCCTCAACAAAGTTTGTGAGATTGTCACGTGTTAAGATCTCAATAAAGGTTGTGAGGTCATCATCAACAGGGACTTCGATACAAATCCCGAGGTTGTTGTGCATGATGAATGTGACAGTTAACAAAGGTCTCAATTGATGTTGGGACTACCTCCCGAAGGTGTGAGATGTAAGTGTTGTGCCTCCCATAGTCATGTCTACTTTCTCTTAAATAGTAAAATGGAAGAAAAGAAAAGAAAGAAGAAGAAAGGAAAAGAAAGAATAGGGCAACAAACATGTTTATGAAAAGTGTATATCATGTTTATATTATTTATGCATTACTTACTGAGCGTTAGGCTCGTAGATGAACTTTTTTACGTAGATAAAGGAGATAGATGATGAGACTCGCTATGGATAACCATGCAGTTGATGGCGCATACCCGTGAGGAGCACTTGAGATTGTTACTGCAATTTTGACTAGTGGGTTATAGCTCAAAATAAAGTGTTTTGTATAAAAGGTTTTAATGAAAGCCTGTGTTGTTGTATAACATTTTCATAAAATGTTTTATTTTTATAAAGCAATTTTTAATGGAATTGAATTGTTTTATAAAAAAATATTCTGTTGTGTAAAAGATTTTCAAAAGTATGATAAAAAAAATATTTAAAAATGCACGTGCACGTGTACAAAAATAGACTAGAATTTTGGGTGTGACAATGTGTCCCTATTGGGTTGCAAATCTCTAGCTCTCAAGAAGTATATTTTGTTGTTTATGTACACCTATTGGGGAAAAATACCAATATGGTGTTGTGACATGATTGTGTACAACTTTACATATGATAAATTATGATCATACATATTCACATTCACATATATATTAATATGATACTTGTTAATAACATTACCATTTAAATTAAATGGAGCTTTTGCATTGATTATTTTATCATTGCATAGGTGTAAAAATAAAATCATTGTGTGATATTCATATTATATATCATTGTGATAAAAAAGAGAAGTTTGAATGTTTGACCTAGGTAATGGAAAGTGTGAAGATATAGTGAATTGCATAGTCATAGAATCTAGTCAATGATTTATATATCATGTGTATATACATATTTATACGTGCATCATGAAAGTCCTACATATAGAAGATGGTGATAAAAATGATTTGAAATTAGATACTATTTAGAAATGTCTAGATAGTTTTGTTGAAAATAAACTATAAAATGAGTAGTGAGACTCCTACTACACATAATTATGTTAGAATTGAAAATGAAGAACATAGAATATGTTCGTATGAGATAAAGATGTGCATGAAGAGTAATTGGATATGAGTTTAGAGTATAATTAGGCTATGATTACTTATATCATATACCTAAGCATTTATATATATGTGCATTATACACTTTTTACATAAAGAGGTGTGACATATTGATGTGATATTAATAAGAAATATCTTGAATATTAATTAACACATAGATCATATGATGCGTGATCATGAATGTTGATAAAGGTTGGAAGTTGAGGTTAAGGTTGTGAGTGTAAGATCTAAATTAGCCTAAGAGGGGAGTGAATTAGCCAAATCAAACTTTTCGAGTGATTAAAATAATTTAACTATTCAGGAAAAGCGAAGTGATCTAATGTGAGTTCAAAAATTATTGTGATTCAAGAACAATCAAACATTGTAATAAAAAAGATGGGTAAGAAGGATATAAACTAATTTGGTGACATGGTTCGGCTAAACACATCTACCTCAGCGCTTCAAGGCTCCTCTTTGAATATCTTTTTACTTTAAACTTTGCTTACAGAGGATTGACCTTCCCGGGCATCAATCTAATCTTATAATGACTTCACCGTCACTCACACGCAATAACCAATTGTTCTTTGAAAATAGTCAATACAACACAACCTCACTCTTAATATGGATAACACCAATGAATGGACAAGAAATGAGGTTTTTCAAGCAATAGAATGAAGGCTCAAAAGGTTAAAGAATTTTGTAGCACTTTGATTTTGACAACTTGCTCAAGATAGTCTTCTCACAAAGCTATTCTCTAATTATAGATTTTTCCAGCCAAGCTGCTGAGCGGTTGACCACTCAACCATTTTGGTCGATCGCTATATGACTATTACATGTAATTCTTCAAGCTTCTAGTCAACCAATTTTTTTCTCTGGTCAACCGCACCAGTCGACCAATGTTACCCAGGTCGACTGCTACAAAATATTCCAAAAACTAGTCTTCTCCCTGCCATATTTTTGTCGACCACCGTCACTCTGGTCGACCACTTTCACTGTGTCGAAAACATGGAGCAATTTGTAAGATTTACAATCAATCACCTAGCCACTAGTCAACCGCTTTCTTTGATATCAATATTTGCTTGCTCTCTATAAGAATATCGATCGACCACCTCTTCATTTTGGTCGACCACCATTTGTGTTTTACTTCAGTCAAAAGTCATTCTTCTCAAAGATTAAGTCATTCACTACAAAGACTTTTAACAAACATGTTAAAACAACTAAATACTCATTTTACATAGTATTTTCAATGAAAACAAAGATAAATTAAATGATAAACAATTTAATCATATTCAAGTTATAAACAACTTATTATCAAATTAATCATTCATCATCAAAACAATTAAGTTTAATAATCTTAAGCTAATTGTAACGACCCAGATTTTCTTAAATCCTTTAAAATGCGTAAAAAATTGAAAAGTTTTTTTGAAACCAAATCAGAGAGCGCCTAAGTCTGGATCGCTACCAACCGTTCGTAAAACTCATTATGAAACCTCCATTTATGAAACTATGCAAAAGCGTAAATAAAAATCGTTTGTTAAAACTTTGCGGAAGCGTAAAGAACTAATTTAAAGAAGAAATACTAAACCATTGAAATACCACTTTTATACAATTTACTATTTGATTGAATTACAACATTTAAAACTTAACTTAATTAAAACGGTTTCTCTTTTACCCATTTTCATATGTCTAGCCAGTCCTGGACTCCCTCGCACATGCAAATCCATCATCCACTGCCTTTATTGTCTGATTATTATCTCTTGCTACTCCTAGTCTGTGCATTCCTCATAGGGTACTAGTACCTACATCTACATCACAAGCAATTGTAAGCCCGAAGGCTTAGTAAGGAAAAATGTTTAATGCATATGAATGCCACTCTTTAGTCCATTTCGAAATGGGAGCCACCCAAACTAATCCTTTTATTAAGTCATTAATCCGTTTATTACTTTACTAATCTTACTTTGATCCCTTGGGATCCATTATTCTATTGATCCCTTGAGACCCATTATTCTATTATTTCATTTTTCCATACTCTTACTTTGAGCTGGAATTGGGAGGTTTTTCTCGTGCAATGGCATAGTGGTCGAACCTAGCATTTTTCCTTGCATCTAGAACTCTCGTACCCTATGAGGGAGGGGCTACGCCTAAATTGCCGACTAGATCTGCTACCCATCCACTCCTAATTCCCATTTCTTCTTCTTCTCTTAACTTTTTACCTCACTTATGCATGCTTACATACCACCACCAAGGTGGCACTCCCTATACTTTCTATTAGCATGATGCATGAACATACATTCTCAACCTAACATGATACATGATGCTTCAACATAACATTCATAATAATTGAAGTGCGCATTAAATGAAAGTAACTGGAAATGAAAGCGCATATAAAAAGTAAAATACATTTCCTATGAAAAGTAACCAACCATATTTGACTAGCACACCCAAGGCAAGTACATCAGTTGAACACCCAATCCAATAATATACAATGAATTTAAACAAGGAAAGCGTGCTCGAATTAATAGAATACAATACTATTAGTTAATCTACTAATTCTTCTAGTTAATTTCCTAATTCATTTACATGTTTCTTACATTTACTATTCTAGGTGATTATTCTACTTAGTTACCCTAAGTGGGTTACATGCTCGAGAGTCAATTACCAACTATTAAGTAGTTTAGAGAATTAAGTTAATTACGATTATCATACTCAGGTTAACTTATTTGGTTAAGCTAATTAACATGCTCATACATTATTAATTAACATGACATGCTAGTTAATTACCTACTTAACTAATCAACTAACTTAGTTGACGTGCTCAATTGATTACCATTAACTACGTTGATTAATACTCAGGTTAACAAATTACAATTAGCTGAGTTAATTACTTTACCTACTCGAGTGGATAACACACTTAAGTCATTTAATGTACCTATTTCTAATTAACATGCTTGATTTGTTAATTAAACATGCTCAATTAATTAATTAACATGCTAAACTAATTAGTTATTTCAACTAGTTAATACCATTGCTACCTGAGTTACTTATTAGCTGATCTACATGCTTAATTAATTAATATGCTAACATTAGATGAGTAAATTAATTAACACGCAAGCTAAGTTAACACTCATTAATTTCGGGTTTACATACAAGTATTTGTTAATTAACCATACTAATTGATTAAGGGTACTAGTTAATTTAACATGTTAATTTATCGTCTGATTATTATCTAACTGTTTAACATAGGGTTTAGTTACCGTATATATAGACATCAACAATAATGGTGGCAACTATTAATTTGTCAAACTACTTGCTTTACCCACGCTAGTAATTAGTTAAAAATGCTAGTTAGTCAAATCATCCTAGTTAATTTTCATGTTAGTATTATTCTCATTGGTTGACATGCCTAATGAAATGATGAACCCCTAACTAATTGGATTATCAATTAGACCTAGTTGGGTTCTTTATTTAACAACTAATTAAGGGGTTAAACTATCAACATGTAAGGAAATGAACAACAACAGTAAAGGAATTTATGGTTCATTCATGCTTATCTCATTCTCACTCTTTTTCTTCTGCAATTTATCATCCTTTATTTCACTTTACACATTATCATCGATCACTGGTATCACTTGACAGCAAGGGGATTCACAGCAAACAAAGAGACAAAAACAACAAACCTATAAAATACTATTGAGCATAATAAAACTACACTATCATTAACACAGAGAGCATTTTCAATAGGGAATGTCATGAAGGGAATTCAACAGGGAATCATTCAAGGGGAACATCAACTAGAAATCATCTAACAACTAACCATAAACATTTTAAGAACACTAACACTAAACTCACACACTCTAGCTTGTGGTGCAGGGCCTCCAAATGGCCAAGACACCCCTAGTCCCTTACCAATTTTTGAAGACCCTAAAACCATGGACAGCTCTCCTCACGGCAGTTCCAGCTCCAGCAGCTCACAGAGCTTCACCACTTCACTCCACTTTTCTTCACTCACGTAGCTCACCCCTCACACTCATGTAGCACACACCTCACTCACAGACACTCTTCCTCCCTGGAACTCTCTCTCTACCTCTCTGAACTCCTCACCCAGGAAGAAGAATGAAACGAAGGGAAAGGAGAGGGAAGGTTGTTACCTGGAGAGACACAATGAGTTCCTAACTTAGAGAGGAAGATGGCTGGAGGCAGGGGAGGCATCCATATACGGTATAGGGGGCGACTTTGTCGTCCATGGAGGGGGAATCAATATCCTTGTCTCTCACGAGCACATTTATTTACTAAACGACAAGGATTTCTAATTATTAACCCTAAATTTACACAGAACTGGGTCATTTTGGACGAGTGCGGATGCATAGGTCTCATCTGCAAAGCTAAATTTCGCAGGCTAAGACTGAGGCTTTGGACGGGAATATGCGTCCCCGTCCTGTCCGTACCGTCCGCAGGTGAGTTTCGGACGTGGAGTGGCGTCCGCACTAGCGTCCACACTATTGTCCGAAAGTGTCCTAAAATCAGACAGAGGCAAATCGGATGATACGTCAACTCGTCCGCAGCCATCCCAACTCGTGCAAAACTGTCCATAATAGAACATATTCAATGCAGACGCAGCTCCTCTCATCCGCATTGTCCTGACCCTCGTCCGCAACACTACACTCAGGATGCCAAATCACGTCCTGAGTCTCGTCCAAATCCTTCTCCGTGTGTTCAACCCATTTGCGGACGACACATCTCGTCCGCGGTGTCGTCTGCATGTCGTCTGAAACTTCACGATACAATGAAGTCAAGATGATACATCTCGTCCCCAAGTCGTCCCAAGCCTCGGGACGACGTTCCACACGTTTGCGAACGACATGACTCGTCCACAAGCATCCGAAAACACCCTGGACAGCTCTTCTCACGTTTTTCTCAATAACTCCTATCCCATAACCCTTCCTCCATGAATTCCTGTCACAAAATGACACATATAAATATGTCATGCAATAACCTCATGCTCCTAACACTTGATTACATCACGTATATGAGGTAAATGTTAATGGCATTACCCCTAAACTTAACACCTAGAATGTCCTTGGTAATAACCCGATAGTTGACCGACTTAAAAAAAGTTAGGGTGTTACACTAATAGTGAGAACTAATCATGTACTCATGTAGGGCGTTAGAACATGATTATATATGATATCTTCATGGTTAATTTGATCATTAGATTATGATTATTTCTGGGCTTATAAAGCTCATGTTGTTCCTCAAATTTTTCATGAGCAGATAATAGCAGCTCAGATATAAAAAGGTAAAGATCAATTGAATTGATGAGTTATACACAACAAAGGTTCAGAAAAGTATTTTGATTTTGTCTTTTCTTGTTTTTAGTTTAGTATGGTCGAGTTTATGAAAATAATTTTGGATAAAGTCTTTTATATAATAAGACTTATGACCTTTTTTTGCATTGAATTTCATATTTTATGTGATCCAATTATGTAAATGTGATTAATAATTGTGAGTTCCATTGATTGTTATCTCTCTGGGTGGAGAATCCTCATCACGATTTTGACTTTCGATGGAATCAAGGTCAGGGTTATGACAGTGACAATATATAAAACTTAAAATTAAATTATCCACTTATCGCACATTTGTCATTGACTTAAAATTAAAATGTTCAAATGAAAACAACTATCATCAAAATAATTAAATTTAACTTCTATTAAGCTAAGACTTATGGTGATTTAATGATTGTCCAGTTGTTAGATGGTGCGAGGATTTTCATGAATTCATTGAGAATAATTCTCTAATGTATTTGGTTTTTAACCTAATAAATTTATCTCATCTATCTTCCTTTTTTTTATCTGAAAAGGATTTTTGGGTAAAATCTATATATTCTTTTCCGGGGTAAATGACAAATCAACCATCGTGATTTGTGATCAATGACAAGTTAACCACTATAGTATTTTTTTTAACAATTTAACCACTGATGTATGGAAAAATGACGAAACGAACATCGCGGTAACGTCAGTTAACAAATTGACAAGACACAGTCTCAAGATACCCCGAAAATCGCGGTGTCTTGCACAAACACCACGAATTTTCGTGGTGTCTTGAGCTGTGAGACACCGCGCACTTTCGACACCGCAAAAATCGCGGTATCTTGCACTGTGAGACACCGCAAAAATCGCGGTGTCTTGAGCAATATTATTTGTAATAAATATTCAATTATTTTTAAAAAACTTGCAATATTATTTGTAATCAAATATTTATTTTTTGTAGGAAAAAAATATATTTGTCATTTTTGGTAAACTTGCCCTAAAAAAAATTATTTATAATCAAATATTTATTTTTGGTAATCAAATATTTTTGGTAAAATATTTATTTTTTGTAGGGCACGTTTATTTGATTACCAAAAATAAATATTTGATTACAAATAATTTTTTGTAGGGTAAGTTTACCAAAAATGGCAAGTTTATTTTTTCCCCACAAAAAATAAATATTTGATTACAAATAATATTACAAGTTTTTTAAAAATAATCGAATATTTATTACAAATAATATTGCTCAAGACACCGCGAAACTTGTCATTCTTGCGCAAGACACCGCGATTTTTGCGGTGTCTCACAACGCAAGACACCGCGCGCTATTTTTGCGATGTCTCACAGCACAAGACACCGCAATTTTCTCGATGTCTCACAGCACAAGACACCGCAATTTTCTCGATGTCTCACAGCACAAGACACCATAAAAATTCCCAGTGTTTGCACAAGACATCGCGATTTTTGCGGTATCTTAAGACTGTGTCTTGTCAATTTGTTAACTGACGTTACCGCGATATTGGTTTCGTCATTTTCCCATACATCAGTGGTTAAATTGTTAAAAAAAATATCATAATGGTTAACTTGTCATTGCTCACAAACCACAGTGATTTATTTGTCATTTACCCTTTTCCTAATTTGATCTTACTATTTGTGATTTCGCTCAACACCCACAAATTGGACGAGTGAGTCATTAAGAGTATGCATAGGAGCTCTACCTAAAACGAGGGAGACTAGTCAAAGACAAGAAGAGATATAAAAAAAATGCCCTATTAATTAAGGGATACCCTCCCCACAAAACAATGCATAGCCTTAAGCAAACACCTTAACAAAAACAGACAAACCTAAGAATCAAAACCATTTGACCATCGAGCCAAAACTGGCTGCAGGTTTGACAATCGTGGTCCCAATGCCATGAACCATTGGACACGAGCCAATATGTTGGGTGTGGACTCGTCAGGCTGCTACCCGTGAAGCCGTTGGTCCTACAATATACGTTTTCATTTCTATGACCCATTCGCGTCAATTCTTTTGTATAATATAAAATAATATAATGTTGTACAAAGCAATTTCCTCGTCATTTGGATAATTTGCAATATTCCCAAGTCCAACTTCCAAACGCGATTTATTCAAACAAACGTGGCATCACATGTAACACGTAGAACGTTAGATTGAATGTGGGCGTGACTTGGTAATTTAGATATCGCTGAATTTCAACCATTTTGTTAAGTGTCATTTATTCAAATTGTGGAACAAATCAAAATAATACGCCTTATCATATGAGACTGTTGCAATGGTCGTTTTAGAATTATTGTACTATAAATTGGAGCATATTCTTTTACTTTTATTCTTCAATAAATAAAAATATATATATATATTAAACTCTTAATTTATTTTTATTGTTGAAGAAAATAAATTTTGATAAAATATAATTTATTCTTTAACATTTTGGTCATTTATAAATTAGACTTTAAATATTTTTTTTTTTCACAAATCAAATTTTAACTTTGTAGATATTAACAATTGAATCTCAATATTTTAGATATTATTTGGGTTAGAAATTGGTGCGGACATTATAAATCTAATTAGGACACATGATTAAATAAAAAAATAATAATATAAATTAATGATAATATTTAAATTGTTGATATCTAAAGGTGAAGATTTGATTGGTTGAGAAACGACGCCGTTTGTATAAAGAGTTAAAGCGTATGACGTAATCTGACTTTCCGTTTATTACGTGCTTTCTCAAAATCTTTAGCCGCTTCCATTCTCTCTCTCTCTCTCTCAAAACAGAGTCTTACTAACTCATCGTCATTGGGGGGAATATTCCGATCAGGTGGGACTCCTATGATCGCCGGAATTCTTTTACATCGTCAACATTATTTACCCAGCTCGGAGGATTTTGTGTTCTCTTTACGCGGATTCTCTTTTAGACCTTCTACTAAGTTGAAGACCAGAAGACTGAGTCTACCCATTTTTCATTTTCAACGTGAAACACCATTTTTATAGTTCTTGTTTTCGGTTGAAAATCGGAAAAGAAAGATAAACGCTGCTTTTTTTTTTTGGTGGGGGAAATTGGTTGATCTTGTAATGGCGTCGAGTTCGATCCGCAGGGCAATCGGGGCTGTGAAAGATCAAACGAGCATCAGCATAGCTAAAATGGCTGGAACAGTAGCCCCAGACGTAGACGTCTTGGTCGTGAAAGCGACGAGCCACGACGAAGACCCAGCCGACGAGAAACACATCGGTGAGATTCTGAATTTGACTTCCTGCTCGAGAGGATACGTGAGTGCATTTGTAACTGCTATTTCGAAGCGGTTAAGCAAAACCCGCGACTGGATTGTAGCCCTTAAGGCTCTGATTCTTGTCCATAGAGTCTTGATAGATGGACATTTCTCGTTCGAGGAAGAGATTGTTCATACAAATCGAAACGGTATGCGAATATTGAATTTGTCCAATTTTAGAGATGAGGCGCATTCGAATTCATGGGATCACGCTTGTTTTGTTAGGTTTTATGCAATGTATCTCGAGGACAAGGTTGAGTCTATGGTTTATGCGAAGAAAGCGAAAGGAATTGATGGTAAATTTGACGATGATAGCAAAGATAATTTTGATTATGGGAGATCGCGAAGGTCTAAATCGTACAACAACGCGAACGAATCAGTGGGAGAGACGCCATTAAAAGATATGCGTCCTGAACGAGTATTGGAGGAGTTGAATCAGCTGCTTTGCATTCTTGATCGAGTTTTAGCTTGTAGACTAACAGGCAAGGCGAAAACCAGTAGGTTAGCCATTGTTGCACTTTATCTGGTAGTTAAAGAGAGTTTCGGTTTTTATGTACAGATTTCCGAGGCATTAGGGATTCTGCTGGATCGTTTTATGGATTTGAATTTTGATGATCGAGCTAAGGCTTTCGAAGATTATGTCACTTCAGCGATGAAGATTGATGAGCTTGTCGGGTTTTATAATTGGTCTAAGGACACGGGTATTGCAAGATCATCTGAATTCCCAGATGTGCAGAGAATTCCAAATGATCTTCTGAAGATGTTGGAGGGTTTTGTGAAGGAGATGAAGACTCAACCAAACGACAGTGAGAGAAGTAGGAAGGAGAGGGTAGAACCTCAAGAGGAACCTGAACAAAATATGAATGAGATAAAGGCTCTTCCCCCACCCCAGAATTATGCTCCTCCACCACCATTTGTGCCACCAGCTACCGTGGAACATCCTCAAAAGACAACAGAGGACTTGGTGAATTTTGAAGATGGAATTTCAGCTTCTGAACAAGGCAATAAGCTGGCTTTAGCTCTTTTCTCCTGTCCATCGACTGCAAATCCAGATGGCTCATGGGTGTCGTTCTCGTCAAATTCTGAGCCGGAAATTTCTTCAGCATGGCAAACACCGGCTGCCGAGACTGGTAATTCAGATTGGGAATTGATATTGGTCGAATCAGCCAGCATCTTGTCTAAGCAAAAGGCAGAGTTAGGGGGTGGATTTGATCCATTGCTACTAAGTGGAATGTATGAGCAAGGGTTAGCAAGGCAACATTTTAGCGCCACACAATTAAGCGGTGGAAGTGCGAGTAGCTTAGCAATACAAGGCAACAGCCGGAGTTCCACTCCACTGCTGGCATTGCCTGCACCAGATAAGACAATCCGACTGGGCGGGCAGCATGACCCATTTACCACATCACTTTTCGTGCCTCCTCCTTCATATGTTCAAATGGCTGAAATGGAAAAGAAGCAGCAGTATCTTTTGCAAGAACAGCTGATTTGGCAACAATATGGGAGAGAAGGGATGCAAGGGCTAGTGGGATTGGCTAAGATTGGTGGTGGATCTGTCAACTATGGCTTTAGCACTCAAGAGATTGGAGGGCGTTACTAAGCTGCCAAGTAAGGTCCATTTTTTGGAAGAGATTTGCTGATGAATTGAGTTGAATACTGTCTTTGGTTCTTCCACTGCTTGAACATACAAAATAAAATTGGTGTTTCATGCTTCATTAACTTGAATCCTAGATATCTTGCCCAGTGTCCCCGGCATATGTTGTCCATCCATTCACCTTGAATATAATGAGTAATAGAGATGGGCCAAATTGTTGTAGTAAATATGTTATTATTTTTACAGTCAATTCTTTAGTCCTATTACGATAATATTAATTTGGGAACATGACAAATCAACCATCGTGGTTTGCGATCAATGACAAGTCAACCACTTTGGTATATTTTCTAACAAGGTAAACCACTGACGTATGGAAAAATGACAAATCCAATATCGCTGTCACGATTGTCGTTAACAAATTGATCTAGAGCCGCAGTGGTCGTGTGGAAAGAAGGCTAAATTTGGCCTAGACGCCACGGCGGCGTCCATCAGAATGCCTTCTGCAAAAAATTTTGGCCTGTACACCGCGGCTTGGTCTGAAAAAATGTTTGATCACAAATTTGAGGGCTTAAACGAGTGATTTTGGGCCCGAGAAAGGGGGGTTATGGGGTGAACCCCATGATAATTGATAGAGCTCTGAGAGAGCTTCGATTTGATACATTCTGCGATCGATTCTGACACTTGTAGCAAAAGTTATGATATTTTGAAAGTGAAAAAGTCAAAAATCTAATAAAAACATTGCATTCGTAAAACATATACATAAAGACTTCGAATTAACCATAAAACACAATTGATCGAGAACCGTTGCGGACTGTAAAGTAGCCATGCCTAAAAAAACAAAGAGTTCCAGAGACGCCGCGGCGTCCAGGCAAAAGGGGCCTAGACGCTGCGTCATCTCTGGACCTCTCTGTTTTTCATGCATGGCTACTTTACAGTTCGCAACGGTTCTCGATCAATTGTGTTTCATGGTTACTTCGAAGTCTTTATGTATATGTTTTACGAATGCAATGTTTTTATTAAATTTTTGACCTCTTCACTTTCAAAATACCATAACTTTCACTACAAGTGTCAGAATCGATCGCAAAAAATATCAAATCGAAGCTCTCTCATAACTCTATCATATGTTATTGGGTTTACCCCATGACCCCCCTTTCTCGGGCCCAAAACCACGCATTTAAGCCCTCAAATTTGCGATCAAACATTTTTCCAAACCAAACTGCGGTGTACAGGCCAAAATTTTTTGCAGAAGGCATTCTGATGGATGCCGCTGTGGCGTCTAGGCCAAATTTGGCCTTCTTTCCACACAAACGCAGCGGCTCTAGATCAATTTGTTAACGGCAAACATGACAACGATATTAGATTTGTCATTTTCTCATACGTCAGTGGTTAACTTGTTAAAAAATATACCACAGCAGTTGACATTGATCGTAAACTACAATGGTTGATTTGTCATTTTTCCTATTAATTTTATTTAATCTGCACGGAAAAAGGTGTAGAATTAGTCTACCATGCCCGTAGCTGATCCTTGGCTTCCTCTCCACGTCCTGGTCATAGCCTTTGTTTTTTTTTAATTCATTCATTAATAATGGGGTTCCATTTTGCTGTTTACCCAATTTAAAACTTAATTGAAAACCAAATAAACATTTATTGTGAATGGCAGGTGTACTAGTATGTCTCTGTCCAATGTCATCGACTTAGACCACCGAGACGGAACCATCCATGATCGTACCAAATTACACCCATCGTCCTCTGAAGTGCATCTATGCCGATGGTTGTTTTATGTTCATGGCTCTCTACGTGCATCTATGAGAAGCCTACTCGTTGGTTCGAGAGAAAGAAACAATAGTTTCTACAAATTAAACGTTAAAGATTGTGACTCTTCAACATATAGAGTATTTACCCAAAAAAGAATTGAATAAATTTCATGTGAAATCTTGGTAGCATCCAACTCTATAAGCCCACCTACTCATCCAAACTTCACTGCTACAAAATCAAGCTTCTCTTTAGAGTGGTAGCCCAAGGGCCTTCCGCCTTATAAACCTCTGCACAGTATGGCCTCCCTAAAACATAAGCTGCCAATGTTTTGGCTTAGAAACAGCCTTAATCTTTTCGATGTCCATTATGAGGTCATTCCCAAACCTTTCATTCCCGAACTCCCCTCAAGAATGCATATCAAATGAGCTGAAGTGGCTGTCGAGGGGTTGCATGTTTTAAACAAATGAAATACTTGATGAAACGAGTACTTTTCCTCAGTCGGAATACGGCTGAGAATCCATGCAAAGATGAACCAATTTCTTTTGGTATTGACCGTAATATTCACCGACTGCAATCACATCTTCATTATCTGGGTTTAGGCCTGGGAAGCTAAGCAGTGCATCTTTAATTGACGAATTTGATTCCTCATCTGGAATTTCTAAATTAGAGACAATTTCCTTGTGAATTTCACGACAAGCAAGGATGAACATAGCTGCAGTGTCTGGTTGTTGTGCCTCACGGAGCACGGCTAGTGCTTCTTGCAGAGCACCTGCCGCTACGTAAAGTATCAAAGCTCTGCATTGGGCCATCATCGAGATTTAAACAAAAAGGAGGAGAAAGCTTTGAAAAGGTATCCAAAGAAAGACTAATGATACCTCCAGATATTGTGCTCAGCCTGGAATACATGTCCGGCCCACCTTATCAACACCCTGTAATATTGGTGTTAAACCAAGGCATCTAACATGTTGATAAAAACTATTCATGTTGAAGAAAATGACAATCTAAGGATTGGTTAGGAGAGGATCTCAACGGCAAAAATTCAACCAAAGGCAATCTAAAACGATTTAGATAAACCTCGTTGTTTCACTTTATTCATGGTAAGCGAGGAGGTTTTTTTATAAATTCATTAGTTTTTTTTTTTGCTTACCAAAAGTTCTATTATAATTCTTCAAGACTCAGTTTCCCATTTATTTTTTCTTTAGGTTATTTGGCAATTAGGGAAGAAAAAGGACATCAAAAACACATAAACAAGCAAGGATTATTATTGACAGCAAAGTTAAGTACCTTGCATAATCAGATCCTTTCAAATGAGTCGCAGCTAAAGTTGCAGCATCGGCCCAACGTCCAGCATCTTGTAGCTGCACAAAGAAAAAGAATTGAGTCCAAAATCAACCCATATTCTTGACAATTGCCAAAGAAAAATTTCCTTCCAAACCAACTTCCTTGCACGAAAATATGATTGTTGATCACAATCACAGGAATCTTCTCTTACACACCAAGTTAACTGTAACTATCACTACATCAGCATTGCCTTCAACATTTATTTTGGCTGTGTGCCATTCAATCCTGCTTTTGTATGTACCTCACGCGAAAAATAAAAATTGTATCTTAAAATGCCCACTTTTTTTTTATCTCATTAACAAACTCAATATTAATAACAAATCCAGCATTTTATTACAGGTTTAAAGACTACAAGATTGAAATTTCCAAAATAATAAGGCCTCAACTCAACATCCAGCTACCAAGGACATGTTCTGGTTCAATGTCAGACGAGATTAACGGTCAAGCACAAAACATAGTGACGAAATTATATGCCGAAACCGACCTTGCAGAAAAATCAAGAGCCTTCCCATTTGGAAGTTGACAAAGAATTGACTAGAATATTGCATTCTTGAAATGAGTTTCTCACAAGAAAAAAGACAGGAATATGAATGATCCTCATAGAGTTTCTGATAGGCTCACGAAATGAGTTTAGATCGAACCAGTAAAGTGGGCGAGAAATATAGGCGCGGACGTCCTCAGAATAAAGGTAGCACCTTTATTTGTGAAGCAACAGATATCCTTTATCGTCTCAAATCCCGGAATGGAATCTTGGAATATGAAAGTTGGCAATTTTAAGCTGCCGATGGATGAACTGTGGATAAATGCACCACTTCTCACCTCCTTGGATAAGGATGCGAATGCAAGTTTCTTTTGTGATATAACTCACACAAGAGGATCTTTGGATATGACTCACCAAAGGCCTTTAGATATAACTCACCAAAGAAAGAAAAAGAATGGCTTCAATTTCCAAATCAAAGCAAAACTTTAATTTATATTCAATTCAACTCCTCTAAAACATAAGCGGTGATGGCTTCATATAGCCGATTGAAAACATAAATTAGAAATTTAAATAAAAGATAATCTAGATAAGTGGATCTAGATATCCTAGATAAGTTAATCTTTTTAGAGATAATATCTAAAGAGATAATATTTTTCTCTCTCTTGTCCTCCAAGCTTGTCTTCATGGGCTTGCTCTTGAGCTTCTTTTCATGTTGAAATCGTCCACTTGGATGGCTTCCATATCTTGAGTTTCTTGATCTCCAAGTTTGGAAACTCGGACTTCCCTAAAACTTTTGCTCTCTGTTCTTTGGGTTTTTACCATAGCAAATGGACTCCAAATTAAACGATCTAACATGTGTTAGAAAGCTTAGGAAGTTGGTTACAATCTTCATGAAGAACGCTTCTTGAAAAGACATCGTCTTGATTTCCAAAATAATCAATACGCCTCAGAGGTCAAAAAGAAACAGTCTTTTTGGAAAGTTTTTCCATCTCTTTCATTGCTCTTGACTTCCACCTATACTTGATCTTCATGATATTCTTTGAGGCTTGATAAATAATAGAATGGTCTCATTTTGCATCATCCTCCCAGGGTTGAAAAAGATTCGACTTCGAATCATGTATTGTGTCACCATATATAGGCGCACACATTAATATTTATAGAAGATTTTATGGGCGCACGGAAAGGGCTTAGATCTAACCTGTAAATATGATGACTTTGAATGTTGAATCCGCCTTGAATTGAACTTAGGACAATTTAATTATCTTCCGACTTGTTTCTTTAATGAAAGAAAAATATGTATGAAGAAAAAGGATTATTTTTTTTTTCAGAAAAGTAACATTTAAGATAGGGCTCCCATAATATGACTCACACGAGGAGTTTTTTGGATATAACGCACCAATGGATCTTTGGATGTAACTCACCAAAGGTTTTGAAAGAGGAATCACTCCAATTTTGGATTTAGCAAAAGCTATTTGTATTCAATTCTCCACTCTCCCTAAAACATAAGACTATGTTGCTTTATATAGCATTTTGCGAACATAAATTAGAAAACTAAAAGAAAATAGAAAATAGAAACAAAAATAGATAAGAAATCTTCTAAAATCTATAGTTTGCTTTATCTTCAAGGAAGATGATATCTTTGGTATCTTTCCTTCCTTTAATTCCGCCTGCAAGATCGTTTTGTTGTGATTTTTAGCCGATTTGAAAAGTTTCCTTGATCTTTGACTTGATATCTTTTGATTGACTTTCTTGTCTTTCAAGCATGTCTTCCTGGGCTTCTTTCCATTGTAGTGAGTGAATGTGCTTCCCTTGATCTTCATGAGTTTGGACCTTTGCTCTTGTCATTGGGCCTTGTTGAAGCCGTTCACTTGGATGATTTCCTTAATCTTTCACTCTCTGTCCTGTGGGCTTTTGACATAGCAAATGAACTCCGAATTTAGCGATCCAACTTGCTCTAGAAAGCTTAGAAAGTCAACTACAATCGTTATGAAGCACACTTCTTGAAATAACGTCGTTTGGAATGCCAAAATAATCAAATACTCTTCGAAGGTCAAAAGGAGGACAATTTTGGAATGTCCTTTAATTATTCTCTTAAACTTCCACCTATGCTTGACCTTGCATTTATCCATGATAATCTTTGAGGCTTGATCAATAATAAAATAGTTCCATTTTGCATACTCCTCCCAGGGTTGAAAAGGATTCGACTTCGAATCATATCTTGTGTCACCATATTTGTACGAGATGTCATGCATTAATATTTCCAAGCTATTTCCTTTTGTTAGGGTTCAGTGTGACCCGGATTCTAATTGGGCCAGGCCGGTTTGACTCACATTGGAGGTTTCCTAATTCCTGCAGGATTAGGGTTACCAATTTCAGTATGACTAGGGTTTCCTTTATTTCCTATAAATAAATGCTTGAGCCGCAAAGCTCGTTGTATCGATTTCTATAGTGATTTCTCCTCTGCCCATGGTTTTTTTTTTCCGTCTTGGGTTTTCCACGTAAATTCGGTGTCCACTGTTTTCTCTTTCTCTTTTCCAAATCTCGTTCGTTATTTCAATGTTATTTTCAACAATTGGTATCAGAGCTACGGTTGAGGTTATCTATATCAATTTTCAACAATTGGTATTAGAGGCAAGTTGAAGGTTTCTGAAAATCGAGGTTTTCGATTTATCGGAGGTGGAACGAGTTATTGATTTTAGGTTTTGGAAATTAGAAATTGAAAAAGAAAAAAGTTTTTTTTATTCCCGCTGCCCGAGTGCTGCTGCCCGGGAAGAACCTGCCCGGCGTCCTTCTTCTCCAACAAGCTGCTGCCCTGCGTCTTCTCCATCGACGAACTCCAGTAGCGAAGACGAACTACAGCGAAGAAGGGAAGGTTGAAACCGCACTGCCATCCCGCGTAGCGTCATCCAGTCGTCGATCGTCCGAGAACAGAGACGATCTCGTCCCGAAGCCGTGATTCCCCGATCCGAAGCGCCACCAATCTGTTCTGCGAGAGGACAGAACCGCGGCGAAGAAAACAGCACCGCACCGCTGCAGTCGGCCGAAGCAGCGAAGAACCGAGCACCGCCGTCGATCCGTCGCAGTCTGCCATCTCCGACAAAACTCCATTGTACAGCCACCAAGGCTATTTTGGGGCTTCAATTTTAGTGCAGATATTCTGTCAGATTTTTTGGGGAAAATTCTCAATTTTTGGGAGAAGACTACAATGAAGTATGAAATTCCGATGTTGGATCGGAATACGAGGTTTCTGATATGGCAGATAAAAATGCGGGATGTTCTTGCTCAGATGGAATTGGACAATACGTTATTAGGGTTCGATAATATGCCAGCATCTTTGACCGAGGAGGAAAAATTATTGAGGAACAGAAAAGCGTTATCTGTGATTCGTCTTCATTTATCAAATGAAATTTTGGAGTATGTCATGAAGGCGAAATCTGCTACTGAAATATGGACAAAGTTGGAAGAATTGTGCAAGCATAAAACCCTGACGAGTAAGCTGCATTTGAAGCAGCGGTTATATTTTCATCATATGGAAGAAGGACCTTCGATTGAAGAACACTTGACTGCATTTAAAGGAATTGTTTCGGATTTGGAAGCAATGGAATGCAAATATGATGAGGAGGATTTGGGTTTGATTTTGCTATGTTCATTGCCTGCATCGTACAATATTTTCCGGGATACCATTCTGTACAGTCGGGACACGTTGACTCTGAAAGATGTCTACGATGCTTTGCTTTCAAAAGAAAGAATGAAGCACCTTGTAGTTGGATCTGGAACTCAGGGAGAGGGATTGATCACCTGGGGTAGAACATCAGAGAGGTCCGATAAAGGGAACAGTAACAAAAAAGGTTCGAAAAGCAGATCAAAGTCTAAGAACAGAAACAAAGTTTGTTTTTTTCTGTCAGAAAAAGGGGCATATTAAATCTAAGTGTTACAAATTGCAGAATAAGAGAAAAGAGCAAGCTGATCAGAAGGGAAAACAACCAGTGAATTCTGGTGAAGCAGTTGTCGCTGAAGAAAAAGATTGTGAATCAGAAGGAGATCTTTTGGTAGTGTCTGACGGAAATTCAAAGCCATCCGATGAGTGGATTCTGGATTCGGCCTGTACGTTTCATATGTGTCTCAATAAAGATTGGTTTTCGACATATGAGCCAGTGCTAAAAGGTGCAGTATTGATGAGTAATGATTCATCGTGCAAGATAGCAGGGATTGGTTCGATCAGAATCAATATGTATGATGGTGTTGTCAGAACACTTTGTGACGTGCGACATGTTCCCGATTTGAAGAGAAATTTGATCTCGTTAAGTACTCTTGATCTGAAAGGGTACAGGTACACCGGTGAAGGTGGAGTTTTGAAGATCAGTCGTGGTTCTCTTACTATGATGAAGGGGCAGAGAAAATCTTGTAATTTATATCTTTTGTAGGGATCTACAGTTGTAGGGGATGCTGCAGTTGGTACTTCATTGTCAGATGAAGATCTTACCAAATTATAGCATATGCGTTTGGGGCATATGAGTGAAAATGGGATGAATGAGCTTCGCAGAAGAGGACTTTTGAATGGTCAGAGTACAAGCAAATTACAGTTTTGCGAGCATTGTGTTTTTGGGAAACAGAAGAGAGTTACATTCACTACAGCCACTCACAGTACGAAAGAAATACTTGGTTACATCCACTCAGATCTTTGGGGTCCAGCACCGGTGCCTTCCAAGGGAGGGGCACATTATATGTTGACCATGATTGATGATTATTCAAGAAAGCTTTGAGTGTTCTTTCTCAATAAGAAAAGTGATGTGTTCGTTACATTCAAGGAGTGGAAGACTTTAATTGAAAAGCAGACAGGAAAGCAGGTAAAATGTTTACGCACCGATAATGGGTTAGAGTTTTGTTCGGGAGAGTTCAACTCTTTCTGCAGGTCAGAAGGCATTATGAGGCATCTGACAGTCCCGGGAACTCCACATCAAAATGGAGTGGCAGAGCGTATGAATAGAACTTTAATGGAAAAGGTGCGATGTATGATTTCAGATTCTGGTTAACCTAAGTCATTTTGGGCTGAAGCTGCTGCTACTGCTTGTTACATTGTGAATCGGTCTCCGTCAAATGCTCTTGATAAGAAAGCTGATGAAGAAGTTTGGTCTGGTAATCTTGTTGATTATTCAGGTTTGAGAGTATTTGGTTGTTTCGCGTATGCTCACGTTGATAATGGCAAGTTAGAGCCAAGATCATTAAAATGTATATTCTTGGGATATCCGTCTGGTGTCAAGGGATATAGGTTATGGTGCCCTGAATCCAAGAAAGTGATAATAAGCAGAAATGTGGTATTTGATGAAGCTGCTATGCTTGGAAATTCATCTCCTAAAGAGTTGACAAATAAAACTAATCATTTATCTGGTAGCGAGGTTGTGGTTGAAGTTGAATCAGGGTCGGCATCAGAGTCCTCAGGTCAGACCAGTTCAGATAATCAGGGTGATACAGTTTCCGCACAATCACCAGGATCAACTTCGGCAGAGTATTCCATCGCTAAAAACAGGCCAATAAGAGAGATTAGACCTCCACAGAAATATGGTGAAGCAGATTTAGTTGCTTATGCTTTGAGTGTAGCTAAAAGCATTGATTCCAGTGAAGAACCGTCTTCTTATTCAGAGACCGTGAGTTCAGAAAATTCAGGGAAATGGATGATTGCCATGCAGGAGGAGATGGAGTCTCTTCAGAAAAACGGCACATGGGACTTAGTTAAATTGCCGAAAGAAAAGAAAGTGGTTCACTGCAAATGGGTGTTCAAGAAAAAGGAAGGTACACCAGGTGTTGAAGAAGACAGGTACAAAGCACGGTTGGTGGCTAAAGGGTACAGTCAGATTCCAGGTGTAGACTTCACTGATGTGTTTTCTCCGGTGATTAAGCACAGTTCGATACAAGCTTTGCTAGGTGTTGTGGCTATGCATGACTTTGAGATTGAGCAGTTGGATGTGAAAACTGCTTTTTTACACGGAGAGCTTGAGGAGGACATCTATATGCAGCAACCTGAAGGTTTCATAGTCTCGGGAAAAGAAGACTATGTTTGTTCTTTGAAGAAGTCCCTTTATGGTCTGAGGCAGTCGCCTAGACAGTGGTATAAGAGGTTCGACTCATTCATGCTTGCTCAAGATTTCAGAAGGAGCAATTATGACAGTTGTGTCTATATAAAGAACAGTCAGAATGGGTCAGTGATTTATCTACTCTTATACGTCGATGATATGTTAATCGCAGCTAAAGATATTGAAGAAATTAAAAGGGTCAAAGCACAACTGAGTAAATAGTTTGAGATGAAAGATTTGGGAGCAGCGAAAAAGATACTTGGTATGGAGATACAGAGAGATAGGAAATCTGGGAAATTGTACCTAAGTCAAAGGGGGGTACATTCAGAAAGTTCTCTGCAGATTTAACATGAATAAGTCTAAACCTGTTGGTACTCCATTAGCGGCTCATTTCAGGCTTTCGTCAGACTTATGTCCGCATTCAGATGATGAAATTAATTATATGTCACGAGTTCCGTATTCTAGTGCAGTGGGATCTCTCATGTATGCTATGGTATGCACGCGTCCAGATTTATCTTACGCAGTCAGTGCAGTTAGTAGGTACATGGCAAATCCAGGAAATGAACACTGGAGAGCTGTTCAGTGGATTCTTAGGTATCTGCGGGGAACTACCGACGCTTGTCTTCAATTTGGAAGAACTCGAGATCCTATTATTGGATATGTTGATTCTGATTATGCAGGGGATATTTATAAGAGGAGATCTCTTACCGGATATGTCTTTACAGTTGGAGATTGCGCTATCAGTTGGAAAGCTACCTTACAGGATACCGTTGCATTGTCTACTACAGAGGCAGAATATATGGCTATTACAGAGGCTTGTAAGGAAGCTATATGGTTAAAGGGTTTGTTTGGTGAGCTCAGTGGAGATTTGCATATTGCCACAGTGTTTTGCGACAGTCAGAGTGCAATATTTCTCACTAAAGATGGGATGTTTCATGAGAGGACGAAGCACATCGATATTCGTTATCATTTTGTTCGTGAAGTGGTTGCTCGTGGTGATTTTGCAGTTAGTAAAATTAGTACTCATGATAATCCTGCTGATATGATAACAAAGACTTTGCCCACACCCAAGTTCAAGCATTGTTTGAGCTTTGTTGGTATTAGCTGCTGATTTCGCCCTCAGGGGCATTTGTAGAAGAGGAGGTTTTTTCTAAAGTTTTCTATTGTTATATTTATAGGGTGGAATTCGTGTTAAGGTGGAGATTGTTAGGGTTCAGTATGACCCGGATTCTAATTGGGCCAGGCCGGTTTGGCCCACATTGGAGGTTTCCTAATTCCTGCAGGATTAGGGTTACCAATTTCAGTATGACTAGGGTTTCCTTTATTTCCTATAAATATATGCTTGAGCCGCAAAGCTCGTTATACCGATTTCTATAGTGATTTCTCCTCTGCCCGTGGTTTTTTTTTCCGTCTTGGGTTTTCCACGTAAATTCGGTGTCCACTGTTTTCTCTTTCTCTTTTCCAAATCTCGTTCGTTATTTCAACGTTATTTTCAACACCTTTAAATATGATCAAAGGAACCATGCTAGCAAAAATTTCATCCTAAATATCTAAAGAGCAAACCTTGCCATTGTTGAAGCTTTGGCTATGCACAATTTGTTTCTCATGACAATCCTCTTGTGGTTCCTCTTGTATTGTTGTTGTCAAGAACTCATCTTGGCTTTCTATAGGTTCAGATACTTGTTCTTCTTGACATTCTTCCTCAATTTGCTCAATAGTTTCTTCTAATACCTCATTTTGTGCTTGTAAAATCAGAGTGCTACATAATCTTCCTTTAAGGTGTTCTAACGATGCACTAATTTAAGCAAGTTCGGCTTGTTGACTTCCAGAAGAATATCCATACCTTGGGAGTGGTGGTGATGAGTATAGAGCATAATTTCATCTCTCGATTCTTTGAGTCATTTTGATCACATCCTCAAGGGTGTCGTAAGGTCTTGTTGCCATACTTTCTAGAATGTCATCGTGAAGTCCGTCGATGAACCTTGCTATTGTTTTTCCTTCCCGTTCTTTCAAATTACATCTTGTTTTTAAAATTTTGAACTATGCAGCATATTCTTCGATGGTGGAGAAACCTTGCCTTAGGTTTTGGAATTGTTAGTAGAGATCTTGAATTTCTTGTTGGTTTTGGTTACTCTTTAGTTGAGCAATTTGTTGTTGATTTTGATTCCTCAATACTTGATCAATTTGCTGTTGGAGTGAGAGAACGATTTCCCTCCAATTGCTGTCGGAGTGAGTTGTTGAAGTTTCGGCTAGGGGTGGGACGATTCGGTTCTGTTCGGTTCCAAATTAGGACCTAACCTATTCGATTCGGTTTTTCATTTTAGAAAACCGAAATTGAACCAAGAGAGTTCGGTTCTCCTCGGTTCGGTTCTCTTCGGTTTCGGTTCTAATCGGTTCGGTTTTTTATGGCATCAATTTGTATGTTTTCGATTTAATTTTTCAGCTTTGTACTCGATTTTGAGATTCGTTCGGCGGTTCGGTTCTTTTAGTTTTTTTCGATTTAATTTAGTTCCTAACTTTCCTAATATATTTCATGCCCCTTAATTTTTTTAATTATCCTAATTACCTCTTTTAAACTCTGATTTGACACAAAAAAATCCAATAGTGCAATATTACATAACAACTAAATAGCACATCAAACTCATAGTTTCATGATATGAGTAAATTTAGAGTTTCCACAAAGATTAACAATTCTAATATTCAAAACAGATTCTAAACTGTGAATCAATAATTAAACAAACAACAATTTCTTAATTAAGAGACAAAAGCAAAGATTACATGTATTTATAGATCTCCAACCAGTCAATCTATGAACAAATTTCAAAGTTCAATCATTTAGGCAACACTCAATCTCACCATACAAACATTTTCTTTACCACCAATTGAAAAAGTTTTCAATCTTATAATCTTAAATACATACCAAGAACTTCCCTCGACAATATAATTACATATTAGATACAATTTATCGTTGCAGAAAATATAAGAAACACAAAAGAAAAACTTAAATTCACTCTATCTATATATCCCTGCTAAGTAAACATATACAAGAAGAAAATAAATTTGTGTGTAGGACAGAAACGTTGGGTGGCGTGGGATAATTGAGGTTTTCAAGAGAATAAGACTAAGAAGAATAGGGTAGAGGAGAGGACAATAAATTTTTGAAAAAATAATCATTTATGTCAAAAACTTTTTACCATAAATTAGGACGAGTAATTAACAAGTTTATGGGTTTTTGAGGTTTTTATATTTTTTTATTTAAGTTTCGGTTCGGTTCGGTTCGGTTTATCCGGTTCTTAAAAAAAAAACCGAGAATATAGGCGCGGTTGTCCTCAGAATAAAGGCAGCACATTTATTTGTGAAGCAACAGATATCCTCTATCGTCTCAAATCCCGGAATGAAATATTGGAATATGAAAGTTGGCAACTTTAAACTGCCGATGGATGAACTATGGATTAATGCACCACTTCTCACCTCCTTGAATAAGAATGCGGATGCAAGGTTCTCTCGTGATATAACTCACACAGGAGGATCTTTAGATATGACTCACCAAAGGTCTTTGGATATAACTCACCAAAGAAAGAAAAAGGATGACTCCAATTTCCGAATCAAAGCAAATCTTTAATTTGTATTCAATTCAACTCTTCTAAAACATAAGCGGAAATGACTTTATATAGCCGATTGAAAACATAAATTAGAAATTTAAATAAAAAATAACCTAGACAAGTGAATCTAGATATCCTAGATAAGTAGATCTAGATATCCTAGATAAATGAATCTTTTTAGAGATAATATCTTTGTCTCTCTTGTCCTCCAAGCTTGTCTTCATAGACTTGCTCTTGGGCTTCTTTTCATGTTGAAATCGTCCACTTGGATGGCTTCCATATCTTGCGTTTCTTGATCTCCAAGTTTGGAAACTCAAACTTTCCTTAAACTTTTGCTCTTTGTTCTTTGGGTTTTTACCATAGCAAATGGACTCTGAATTAAACGATCTCATGCGTTAGAAAGCTTAGTAAATTGATTACAATCTTCATGAAGAACGCTTCTTGTAAAGACGTCGTCTTGATTTCCAAAATAATCAAATACGCCTCGGAAGTAAAAAAGAAGTTTTTTTGGAAAGTCTTTCCATTTCTATTTCATTGTTCTTGACTTCCACCTATGCTTGATCTTCATGCTATTCTTTGAGGTTTGATAAAATAATAGAATAGTTCAATTTCACATCAGTTTCTGCGATCATATTCATCACATCCTACCTTCTATTCTTCCGGAAAAATTCAATAACTTCTTTAGTTTCTTGCGACAAAGGGGCAATGTTCTACAATTATTTTCCACATCATTGCAGAAAAGGAAAGAAAGAATAAATGGAGCAATTCAACCACAGATCAATCGAATAAAAGCAGCAAAGCAGCCATCTGTTATGCACATATTGCTCCTCAAGGTAAAAAAATTATAAGACATCTTTAAAGTATAGATAACGCCCAAAAAATCATCCTGAATATAAATGAAGATTAAAAACAATTTATAACATGTTATATGAAGTCAGAATGACTCAGGTAGAATCTAACCTGAGAACAAGCTTCTTGATATCGTCCAACAGCACACAGAAGGTGGATTCCAGATAATGACCTATCAGTTCTTACCATGTTGGCTGCCACAACCTACGTGCAGGAAGGCAGAGTTATTTGTCTACTAGTCAAGAACTAATAATTTGCCCCAAAAAAACAAAAAAAAACTAGTATTTTGACTACCAAATAACAAGCTTTCTAGATAAACACCAACCTTAACAGCAAGTTCCAGGAGAGAACTTGACACAGCAGAAGATAGAGCAACTGCACGTAGAGCATTTGCAAAGAAGTAAGAGCTCTCTGGAGGTGTGGAAAGCATTAGACTAACTGCTGCTTCCAAGTTTCCAACTGATACAAGCCTGATAAAAGATGCAGGAAAGATAAATGAAGAATATATGACTGAATAACTAACTACATATGGACACATATTAGAAGGTAAAATTGAAAATGTTGTCCTTGAGCACTCACTCATGAACACGGTTTTGAATAGCCTCTTCCCCTTCCAATTTTTCATGCCAAGGGATGCGTTCATTTGCACTTTCCCATAGCTCTTCCTGCTCAAATGCCATCGCCCTGAGGTGTCTTTGGCACTGCAAACCATGAAAAGCAATTGTAATACAAAGAATTACATAAAAGAATCAAATATTACTTGCTATATTTATCATCAAAATTATGTAAGAAACATGGAAATAACTTCAAGTATTCAACACGTTTGATGACTTACCAATGTTTCCCTCTTCCCCACCTTTCCCGTTGATTTTCCCTTGGAAGCTATCCTATTCAGGATAGATGCCTCATCAATATCCATGTTTGGTGATGAAAAAGGACCTTTTTGCGGAGGCTTATTCACCAATTTACTCATTAAATGATTAAGAGCACGGGGAAGTTGTAGCCAGAAAAGTGATTCAGCTGATTCACCAAAAATGGCAGCAGCAAAGGCAAACCTTACAGTTGAACCTTTGTTCACTATTTTGGCATATAGTTTGGCCCTCTCATCATCAAGAACGCAACCTTGAGCATTGGAATATAGACAATATGTACGATAAAAGAGAAGTCAAAATCCAAAGAAAGAGAAATTTCAAGGTTAGAATTACTACTACAAAAAAAAAAAAAGAAATTACATACCATCTTTACGATAAGGTTCCAACACCTTCAGAAGTAGTTCTGGGACTACTGAGTCACCAACAGGTGGTACATCAATCAAGTAACTGCGAAGATCTCCACTTGGGGCAGCAGTTCCTGGAATCAAGTGAGGCCTCTTAACTATAGTGGTACTGCAAGTATTGAACCAAGAAGGTTTTACGCCTAACTGTAAGATCATCCGTAATGCCTGTAGAAGAATATTCCAATATGATGACCAGAGAGACGGTGAATGTAAAATCCAATTTTCTAACTTCTGCAGCTCATTCTTTGCCCACTGCTACTATTATATACAATTAACATAGGTTTACAGGGTAACATTGATCAATGTGTCTGATACGTCACTTAAAGTTCACTTATACAATGAAGAACGCAAGGGAGAATTAAATTGATATGTCTGTTGGTATTCTATTAATATTGTCTTTTTGAATTCCTAGATTATCTTTTATTGTTCCTAGAATGTCTTTTAATATTCTAGAATGTATTTTACTATTTCTAAAATGCCTTTTAGTATTCTTAGACATTTATGTCTAAGTCTTTTAGTATTCTAAGGGTGTCTTTATATAAGGAAGTAAATGTAATGGGAGGGGGGGATATCTTTTGTGAAATCACTTGGGAGAGCTAGCAGACCTCTCGAACGTCTCGCTATTTTGTAATTTCGTTACGAAATTATATAGGGTACGTATCAATAGTATCAGAGCAAAAATATCCTGGAGATTATGAAATAGGTCAACTCTGCGAAGAGATTCGATCGGAGATGAGTTCTCTCCGTGATGAAATTTCTCACGAAATGAAGTCGTTGAAGGCGGACATGGCTTTAATTTTGGAGCAACTGACTCTTCTCACTATGATCCAACAAGGAAGAGAAATCCATAGTGCTATCAGTTCGGGTGAGCAGAAGGCTGAGAAACAAGAAGTTGAAGCGAAAACAAGGAAAGAGGTTGGATCCGAACAAGAAGTTCTGAGCCCGCTGGAAAAAATGGCAGCATTGGAACTCTATCATGTTCGGCCGACATCAACTGTTGGCAAAGAAAAAACGACAGAGAAAGATGGTGACGGTTTGCACGTGAAGATTGACGGGTTGGGGTTGGCAACAACAAATCCCGACAATTTGACGGTGGACGACTCGTTGAGAGGAGGCCAGCGTCGCTCTAAGGTGGAGGAAGAATGTGGAGGAAAGAGATTTCACCTCTGATCTGACCAACGGAAAGATAAAGACTTCCACTTTATTTTCATCTATCCTATTGAACGACCAAGGTTGTGGTGGAAAGCACAATTCAAGATCATGCACCTTGAGGACAAGGAGCATTTTTTGCGGCGGAGTATTGATACGTCACTTAAAGTTCACTTATGCAATGAAGAACTCAAGGGAGAATTAAATTGATATGTCTTTTGATATTCTATTAATATTGTCTTTCGTATTCCTAAATTGTCTTTTATTGTTCCTAGAATGTCTTTTAATATTCCTAGAATGTCTTTCACTATTTCTAAAATGCCTTTTAGTATTCTTAAACATTTATGTCTAAGTCTTTTAATATTCTAAGGGTGTCTTTATATAAGGAAGTAAATGTAATGGGAGAGGGGGATATCTTTGGTGAAATCACTTGGGAGAGCTAGCAGACCTCTCGAACATCTCGCTATTTTATAATTTCGTTATGAAATTATATGAAGTACATATCAGTGTCTCATGTCTGGAGAAACAAATCAAATATTTTAGTAAAGTTTCCATTAGCTTTCTAAGCTTTAGAAAAACTTACTCTCATCAGAAGTTTATTCATTAGTTTTTTGTTTCATTCCATTGTTAAGGAAGATGCAGAATAATGGTTGAGTTAGGTAGTTCATATTTGATAAGACAAATTAAGGCCATTTGAGGGTCATATAAAATATTTAGACACTAGTCAATTGCAATAAAAGAAATACAGAAAAATGGTTACCAAGGCATGTGGCGTGGGAAGTAATGTAGGAGAACATAAAGGCATAGGTCGGAATCTCTCTTTAACATTTTTAGGACTCGCCCCAGAACCTGGTTTTTTGTTACTTCCGCACCAAATAAAAAAGAAAAGAAAAAAGAGGATAAGAAAGACTCCATAAATAAACTAATCATTACACAAAAGGATTCCATCAGTTTCAATTGTTACTTAAAATCAGGATCTATAGCTGATCCCATCTAATCAGTAACAGTACATCCAAGAAAGGTTTTTCTATAATTTTTTCTGACCCAGTATGGATAAATTTGCATCATCTTTAACATATATTTAATAACTATAAGTAATATATTGATTAACAAGGAATTGATGTGATTATATTTTTATGCATAAAATATATATATATATATATATATATATATATTTAGTTGCATGTATTATGAGCCCAATTCATCTTAGATGGCAATACGATTTATTAAGAGAGATCAGATAAAAATAAAACCTCTCTTAATAATGTGCTAGGTACTTAATATCATATTCATAAACATAGATAAACAAGCTTAATAACATTGTTACTTAAACATGTATTGTAATTTCAATTGTTTATAAAAATAAAAGAAATACATTTGTTTTTTTTTATAAGAAATGACAATTCATTAGGAAACGAATATACAAAGAGATGGGAGGGAAAGAGATTCTCTCTACAATAATCCTAAGACATTAATAGAAAATAATTTTCCTCCAATTGGAGAGAATCAAATTAAAAAAATAATTCTTAAAATTCTTCAAACTATAAACCCACTTAACAATAAGAAAATTAACAAAAATAATACATTTGTTAAAAATGGTACAAATGATCAAATTAATGTTACCTCAGTAGTTTAAGATTTTCCAATTAACAATAATTTAATATGGTGTCAGATCAGCAGATCCTGCTTTTAAATGTATTTCTCATTAGTTTAACTATATTTAAAATTAAATATACAAGTGTAAGGACAGAGAAAATCAGACCAATATGTTAGGAATTGCGAACGCAAGTAGGAATGATAATAATCAAAAGATAAATAAGTCTTTTTGGAGATTCTAGTCTCACAAAAACTTCAAACTAGTAGTTATTGCACACAAAAAAGACTAGAATCCTAAGCATCAATAACTTGAAGGAATTCAGGGTACATACATTATAGTCTCAACAAGGCGGAAGCTACCATCAGCTCCAGCAATGCACAAAACCAGAGGATCAGTCTTATCTGTTCGGAGAGGCAACCAGTCAAGCTCCAAGACAAGGGTCCCTGGAAATTGAGGTTGTAAAAGGGCATTAGCTAAGGGATCTGGTGAATCCTGACAACAAAAGAGTGAGGGTCAGTTCGCTATAGGTGTTGCTTTTAAGAATGGCTGTTAGTTTTACTGTTACAAGGATCGGTTGGGATAAAAAGACAAAAATATTCAAGGGAAAAAAAAAATTCAGAAGTGGAACAAGTTATTCGAAAACGAAAATCTAGAAATTGCCTTTTATTTCCTTTCCAATCATGATAAATTATTTTAAAAAATAAATATTTTTAATTATCAAACATTATTAAAGAGTTTACATCAACTTCAACTGAGGCATAATGTTCGTTCTGATTAAAGAAAACTTCTTAAACCCTGATAAGGTATGAAAAAAAATCCTTATTTAATCTATCATCAGAAGTTGACAAAAAAAGGTCTCTTGTGCCATCAGCCTCTCCCAGGCAAGTAGCATGATCTATAAGTTTATGAAACTACAACTTGAAATAATACCATGAAATAACCAAAAACAATCATTACTTCCATCATAGCAGCAATAATGAATATGGCCCACCACTTATAGTTTTTAATATATAAGATAAGACCAGCTTATTACTCACAAGATCAAATATTGAAAATGTATTATCATAGAACAACACAGCAATTCTTCCTCTGCTACGATCTCCAGGAACGACAGGTGAAAATTTGATCCGACGAATTCCTTCTCTACGGGTGTTAAATGAGGAAGACTGTCCAGTTGTGACATCCCACCAGCGGATATTACCAGACCTATCACCCATGACCTTGAAATAACCAATTATGACACTCAGAATCTTGATATTTCTCATTAAGCATACAGCAGGAACAAAGAATTAGAAAACAAATGACATGTACCACGTGAGGCAAGCGATAGGCCATAGCTGTAATTAACCCATCAGAAGAAACAAATGAAGAAGAAGGCCATTTCGGTCTAGATGGAAGTAAGATAGAACCATTATGGATTAGTTGGAAGATAAACATCTTAGTAACTTTTTTATCCCTGGGAACTATCAAAATAAAATGAAAAATTTTGAAAAAAATGTAAAGTGCAATTTAGCCTCTGAACTTAGGTGTCGGAGACAATTGTTACTCTAAACTTTCTTTTTTTTCATAATTACTCTTGTACTTTATATTGTTAGCAAAACGGCTCATGACTTGATAAAATTCATCAAACATCTCATGTTTTTCTATTCAATGGTTATTTTGACATACTCAGGTTATCTTGACTCACTCTATTTACCGCACACGCTCGATATCACAATCGATTTCAAAAACTAGAAGAAAGTTCAACTGAGTTCTGTATTCGAAATTGAGTACGAAATTGAGTATATGTCTCCAATCAAGTAAGTCAAAATAACCAGCGTAGGTTAAAATGACCACTAAAGAAAACGTGAGACACTTGACGAATTTTATCAAAACATGAGTTGTTTTGCTAATGACTCAAAATATAATTTGCTCAAAAAATAATTTAGATATCAATTGTCTTTGATTCTTAAGTTAGGGACTAAATTGCACTTTGCCCAAAAAAATAGTTTAGTCATTGTAATGTATTTCTTGACAATATGTTAAACTTTAGATAAAACTACAAATCTATATCAAGTTTTCAAAGCGACAAACAACGTTCAAAAAGTACCTATAGTCTCTAATTCTTCGCCCTTGAACCTCAAAAACTCCAAGAGCTCCATTTACAAGGGCAAAAGAAAAGCTTTCAGAAGTATCATCCTGAGAAACATCTGAGCACGGTACCTCTATATGAGTAAATACAGTTGTTTGGTATATTTGTGAATCCAAGTACCACAAGGACAAAAGGCAAAGGCCTCCAAAAGTCTAATGTGAAAAAACAACTTACTATTATCGGATGAGGATGCCTCTGTTGCAACATCAGGTGTCACAGTTGGATGATCTTTGGAGGATAACGATGCTTGACTAGACTGTCCATTTTGAACAGGACGAGAAACAGTTGGAAGAGTCCATTCCAATACTGTAAATGGAAGAGCTAATGACCTAAGCTACATGGAGATACATAATCAAATGAATCTCTGAAAGGCACACAAAATAGTCTTAAAAAGAGTATAGGTCTCCATGACTGTCGATGAATAAATAAATCAAGTTACATAAATCAACAAGAAAATTGGATAAAAAGTTACCAATCATAGATGACAAGAAATAAAAGCTTTACGAGTATAAATTAAAACGCTGCCAATTTACCATAATTGGACTCTTTGTCATTGCCCAAACTTCAACAGGAGCATCACGGAACACTATTAGAAGATACCTGATATTTGATATTAAAGGATAGTATCAGCAACTGGAGCCCTAAAAATACAATCTCTTTAACATTTCTTCAGCATTAGTGAGTAAATCACACAAGGAAAATGCAAAATAACTAATTCAATCAAGGATTATTAAATAAATTTTTCATATATTGACAATTTCAAGCCTTTCAGTATTTCCCACTTCATGAATATTAAATAACATACAGGAAACAATTAACAGAGGGACTAGGCTACACTTTTTTTTAGTAACGAGGAAAATGGAAGAAACATGATAGCCTGAATTAATGAGCAAACAAAATTACTTTTAATCTCAAAAAATTGAGGTCGACCTTCCAGATGAGGAAGCCCTTAAAGCTCTGATATGTGTGCGTTCTGGCTTTTGTAGAACTCGAAACTGTCTATTAAGCCCACTTCTAACACATGTCACAACGAGACGATTGATGTAGCCTCCAGATTTTTCACTCACCTGATTCCATATCCAGCAGAATTGCAAGTGTGTGTTAAAAGAAAGCTTATAAAACAACAAAACTTGTAACTTTTTTTTTCCGTGAAGAAAAAAACAGTTACCAACTCTACACACTAAAGCAAGAGGAAAAACTAGGAGAAAACATTAAGTAAACTTATATCCAAACAAAAATAACAACTAAAAAGAAAGGATAAATAAATGATGCGAGGTTTCCAGAACAAGTTCTGACAAGTGAAAATTAAAGGAAAACCCAAATGCTACGTCAACATACCTGACTATAAGAAAATGAAACCAATCTTGAATTCCCAAGCCACCGTAAACCTCTAACAACACTACTATGAACTGAAAAACTAGCAGCGACGGAATTTGCAGAAACATCAATGACATCAATTGTACCACTTTGAGTCCCTAAAGCTACGAGTGGAACTGCAGCAGCAGGATGACTTCCCCCACCTTTTGTAATAACATCTCATAAATTAGTTGAAAACAGCATATAAATTTTCCAAGCTATATACAGACTGTAAAACAGTATTTTCTTAGAAAAGTATTTCTCACGGGCCACAGTTGCAATAAGAGAAGGAGATGGTACAGCCAGCATGCTCACTGCCGAAGAAAGAAGCTGCAGCTGAGCCACTAAGCTAATCTGCAACAGTTATATGAACATTAAGTAAGGAAGAATTTTCCAAAATGATCAGGAACAAATATAACAACATATCAACAAGATTCATTGTCAGCAAGAAAAAACCACAACTTTGTTGGGATAGTGTTATCTCATCAGAAACAAACCAGTATGTTTCTGATTTATACTGCTTTCAAGGTTTTTTTTATAAGAAAACTTTTACGGCTTATTAAAATTGAAGCATTTTTTAATTAGTAATTCTCATACAATTTGTATTAAATTTCAGACAAATGTTTTCCTCTTCCTATAAAGGACATAACCATCTTACGGACATAACAGCAGATATTGATACTTGCCCTAGCAATAACTAATCATATTTAATGGGACATGGTGATGGACGTAACTGAAAATTTTGAAAGAAATTAATAGCACTAGTCAAAATATGATTAGACAGGATTCTGGGTTTTCCTTTTGTCATGTCATCATCGCACAATTTCCATGTGGAGCTTAAGAGGCTATCCAGTATGAAATCCAGATTAAACAGGAAGAAAATTCATGAAATTGAACCTTAAAGGACACATATGTCGGTTTAGTTTTAGAGTTTGAACGCCTTCTTCCACCATTCCCATGTTCTCCTTGCTTATCTGCTTCTGCAATTAGTTCATCTGCAGAGGAAACTACAGCATTATGATTGTTTACTGGAACAGGCACTTCACTGGCGTCAGCAATCATGGGCGAGCTTGTATCATCCGTCTGAGTATCTTCTGGCCCTTCAGCGGTTAAAATCCAGTTCCAAATTTTCCCATCATCAGAAATGGAAATCAAATGCGTTTTAGAAACAACAAGAGATTCATCGTAGAAATCAAAAGGGGTATCAATATCCACATTAAGAGAAGATGAATGGGGTACATCAGAACAGAATCTCCCAATTGTTTGGAGAGTTGCGTCTGACTGGCAAATGATAACAGTGAGAACTGAAGGTGAGGGGACAGTCGTGCCAATTGACGGCATTAATTCTTCCATGGAACACATCATGTGAATCTGCTCTCCTCTGTGATCATAAAAAAAAATTAAATATATGGAATGACATGAGAACTCAATTGTTAGAATTGAGTGTGTTTATAGTTGGCGTAAATATATGCAGTTGAAAGAAACCAATGACTGATGCATTTATGATGATCACAAAGTTCATAACTCAAAGAATTATTTAAGGATATAACGATCAATATGCATTAACTTCACAATCAATTTCTGCAACAATAAAGAATCTATTAGTTAGAGCTTACTCTTTCCTTCGCCATGTACTAAGCTTGCCGTCTAGATGTGCACAATAGAGCAGTTCACTATTTGGGTCTGGCAACACATCGGAAAACTTTCCGCACCCACGAGGCAATGCAGAGGCGAAAAGCGTTGTCTCGTACTGCAAGTCAAACACCACCAGCTCCCTCGGAAACGTAATGAATAGAATGTGTTTCCACAGCGGAGAAAAGGAGAACTTTGCCAAGTAAAGTGGGAACGCCCCAGAAGCCGGTGATTGTCCAGAGTCCGAGTCCCTCTCCAGTTTATGCAATTCACTTGAATCTGAAGGAACCTGAAACTCTTTGATGATCACATCATCCTCGTTCTCGCCTAGAATTTTTACTGATAGGAGGAAGCCTTTGAGTCCAATTACACAAAAGTGGCGCGAATCGAAGGGATCGCGACGAATGCAGGACAGAAGTTCCAGGGCAGCGTCGTACTTCCAGACGCAGCGGGCGGTGGCAGTGTTGTATAGACAGAGAATCGATGGTCCATGGATCGCGGCAAGAAGATATAACTCTGGCCGAGCCTGGACCCAACAGAGGTCCTGAACTCCTAGCTTGGCGTCGGAGGTATCCAACCAGATGGACGGAGACCGGAGACGAAAGTCAATGAGAGCAATGCGACCCTGACGATCACCCACCGCAAGGAGGAGGTGCGATGAGGAGGGCTCAGTAGAAAGAAGATCGCGGCGGAGAGGAAGCGGCGTCCATCGAACGGAGGTGACAAAGGGGGAGAGAGAAGCGGTGGTTAAAGAAGGTGGAGGGATTGGTATGGAAGTGACGAGCTGCATAGAAATGGAATCGAGGACGGAGATGGAGCTCCCCGAGGCGAAAGCGAGGAGGCCAGAGAAGCTAAGATCGGCGGATCCGAAATTGCTCCGGCTGGGAGGACCAGGGAGCATACAATCCCAAGACTCGTGAGGCTGAGTTTGGGATTGAATCAGCTGCGATGTCGCAGGACCAGAATGTCTAGGGCTCATCATCTCGCCAATTTCTGAGCTACGCAAGAAACAGAAAAGGAGAAAGTTCAGTATCAGTAAGACATCAATTTTTCGCGTGTGCTTGATTCCGCCATGAGAGAGGTAGGAAGAGATAGTCTGTCTCTAATCAATGTCAATGTCATTGTGAAGCGTCAAGACTGTTAACTCCATCAAGAAACGATTCATGTCGACCTACACCTACAGATAGAACAAAACAGAGGAGAAGGACGATGAATGAGATCTGATTAAGTAAGTCACTTTTGATCCCCATAATTGATCTTGCTTAAGGGAAAATGACAAATAAACCATCCCCTTTGTGATCACTGAAAAAAAAAATAATCGCTAAACAATTTTTTCAAACCCCTTTAACGTTAAAATTATAAAAAATAGACAATATCATTATCCGTTGAAAAATAATACTAGGAAGACGGCACCAATTCAATTTTTATTATCTACAAATTTTAATTTTTATGTTAAAATTATAATAATTAAAGTAATATTACATAAAAGACAGGGTCATGAAGTTTTGACATGGTTTAGCCTATTTTTAAAAATAATTTTCACGTTTTTAGTTTTTCAAATATTTTCTAATCGTTGAAAAAAATTTACTTTTCTCAATTTTACCGTCAAGTTCTCATCACTATCTTCTCCTTCATCGTCCTGGTCCATCGTCGTCATCCAGTATTCATCACCAATATTTCATTTTTTTCAGAGAAAAATAATCATTCCGCCACAGAAAGTGATCGTTCTGTTGCCGAAAGTGATAGGTCTATAGTAGAAAGTGATCGTTCTGCAGCGGACAGTAATTTGTTTGCAAGCAAAAAATTGACGTTCCGCTACGGAACGTTGTCTTTCCGCCGTGAAACGACAACGTTCCGCTGCAAAAAAAAGACAACTCTTTTTAACGAATAGTATAAAGATAACGTTTCACCGCATAAAGACAACGTTCCACAGTTGAACGACAACACTTTTTTAAGGAAAACATAACTGCGGTGTTTGCTTCGTCTATTTTTTATAGTTTAGTGGTTAAGTTGTTAGTAAAAATTCTTTAGTAATTAACTTATTGATCACAAAGTACGATAGTTGATTTGTCATTTACCCCTTAATTAATTGCATCCACTTTATTAATCCCAATATCATCTTCTTTTAATGAAATCTCATATTTTTTAAGACACAAGTACAAATTATTCTCCAACATCATACTCAGCGATTCGCCCACATTGGGTCGGCTATTGAAAAGAAAAAAGATCGGCATGTCGATGTTGGGCCTCGTCTTGAGAGAGAAGGCTAGTTTCCGACATACCTCTTATGGGCCTTGTCGAAGTCCAGCAAACTTCCAATGGATCTAGCTAGTTTTCAACAAATATTTATCAAAATTCAAAGAAATTGAAATAGAGATGTCAGAATTCGACAAAATATTGGCAAGACCGGTCAGAAGTTTGGTGCCTCGCCAGCATTCGACAGAGGCTCGGTGGTCGAAGGCTTGTGGGCCCAACCTGGCCTTGATACACCAAGGCGATTGGGTTCAATCTTAGGCATGGTGTCGAAGCGGACCCTAATGTTTAATATAGATGTTAAATTATTTTTTTTAACAGAATCTTAAATTTCCCCAATTGTGAACAATTTAAAGCTTATGATTAATGTGATAGTGTGACTCTGCATTAAAATATTAACGGAGCTTAATGACCGTTAAATATAGTTAACAACTGTGAAGTATATAAAGATGAAAAATCTTAATTTTCAGTACGCGGGAAGAAGTGGTAAAATAGCTCTGTTCTTGGCGGTGAAAAGCAGGGACGAACAGAGATGAACAGTGTTGCCTTTGATAAAAATTGCGGTGAAGCAGATATTGACGGTAAGTTCAATGGAGGTTCTGTTCTGTAGGATATTTCTTCTTCGTGTGCTGTAGTTTCTGTAGAGTCTGTAATTCTACTGGAAATTCTTGATTAATACAAGTGGATACCCTTGCCCGTGGATGTAGGACGTTTATGTCCGAACCACGTAAGACTTGTGTTGTTATCGTTTTACGTTTTCTTGTGATTATCTGAGAGTTGTGAGGTGAGATTAAACGCAACAATTGGTGCGGTGAGCGTGGAATCTTGCTCACCATTATAATCTCAGTTTAAAGATTTGCATTCTTGGTACCTCTACTTGCTAGTTTGATTCGGAACCCTAGTTTTGCTTCATGGCAAAATTTGAAGTGGTCAAATTTTCGGGTTCAAACGATTTCAGCTTGTGGCGTGTGAAAATGAGGGCGTTGTTGGTTCACTAAGGATTGGCCCAAGCCATTGATGAACCAGCGATGAAAGCTCTAAAGGAACTTGACAATGCCAAAGCCGAAAACGTTGAAACCAAGGCACACAGCGCTATATTGTTGAGTCTTGAAGATGAGGTACTACGGGAAGTCACAGAAGAACAAAGTGCGCTCTCGGTCTGGTTGAAGCTCAAGGCGCTGTATATGAAGCGTTCTTTGGCAAATCGCCTATATCTGAAGAAGAAATTGTACACCCTCACCATGTATGAATCAAAGGAGATGCGCAAACATGTAGATGATTTTAACAGAATCATCTTAGACCTCAACAGTATTGGAGTGAAAGTGGAAGAGGAGGATCAAGCCATCATCCTACTTAGCTCTCTGCCAAAAGTGTACGAACACTTTGTTGATACAATGTTATATGGTAAGCAAACATTGACTATGTCTGAAGTTAAGGCAGCTCTCAACGCCAAGGAACTACAGAAAAGATCAGATGTTAAGGATGTCTCAGTTGGTGAAGGGTTGATTACTAGAGGCCGTTCTCTAACCAGGGAAGGGAAGCATCAAAAGGGTCGGTCTCGATCAAAATCAAAAGGTGGTAAGAAATGTTTCTTCTATCATAAAGAAGGACATTTCAAGAGGGACTACTATGAGTGGAAAAGGAGAAAAAATGACAAAAATTCAGAGAAAGGGGAAGTTTCAGTGGCCTCTGATGGTTATGAGTCATCCGATGTGCTTGTTGCCTCTGCAGTAGACTCAAAAGAATTGTGGATCCTAGACTCTGGTTGCTCCTTCCACATGACTCCAAGAAAGGAGTGGTTGCAAAACTATTGCTCAAGAGCAGGCGGTAAAGTGCTGCTAGGTAATAATCAGTCCTGTCAAGTGGAGGGAGAGGGACAGATACAAATCCTTCTGCATGATGGATGCATAAGAACATTGCAGAATGTAAGATTTGTGCCAAAACTCAAATGCAACCTAATTTCTATTGGGATGCTTGACAAATCTGGCTGTACAATCAAGATTGAGAAGGAAGCCATGAGAGTTCAGAAGGGAATACTTACTGTCATGAAAGGGAATCTTCAAAATGGTTTATATGTTCTCCAAGGAAAAATCATCTCAGGAGAATCTAATAACACTAGCCATGATCAGACTAGTGTTGCTGAGCTCTAGCATAAAAGACTTGGACATGTAAGCCAAGGTGGACTACTTGAACTGCAGAAGCAAAAGCTGCTGACAGAAATGGATCTGTCAAAACTCAAATTTTGTGAGACATGCGTACTAGGCAAAAGTAAGTGTGTCAAGTTCAATAGGTCCACACAAAAATCTGCTGCAATCCTTGACTACATCCATTCCGATGTATGGGGTCCGGAGAAAACTGCTTCAAAAGGTGGAGCTCATTACTTTCTATCCATAATTGACGACTTCTCAAGAAAACTATGGTTATATTGTCTGAAGACTAAGGATAAGGTTTTTGAAACCTTCAAGCAGTGGAAAAACATGGTTGAGAAACAAACAAGCTCCAAAGTAAAGAAGCTCAGGACCGATAATGGTATGGAATTTCGTTCAAATGCGTTCAATGAATTTTGTAAACAGGAAGGCATTGCTCGACATTTAACAGTGAGCCATACCCCCCAACAAAATGGGTTGGCTGAAAGGATGAACTGTACCATACTTGAAAAGGTTAGATGCATGATGATCACAGCAGGCTTACCACAGGTGTTTTGGATAGAGGCAGCTGCCACTACTGCATATATAATAAACCTGTCTCCTTCAGCAGCACTCAACTTTAAGACCCCGTTTGAAGTCTGGCACAATTACACGGCTGATTATGGTATGTTGAAAACGTTTGGATGTGCTGCCTATGCACATTGCAAACAGGATAAGATCCAACCACGTGCCCATAGGTGCATTTTTCTGGGATATCAGGAAGGCACCAAAGGCTACTGCTTGTGGTGCCTTGAACCAGGTCAACAACGAGTAATAATCAGCAGAGATGTTACCTTCAACGAGTGTGAATTTCCTTACAGACACTCCACTGGTAACTCAGATGAGAGTAAGTGCAGACAACATCAGACTGCCCCAATTGAGGTGGAGTGTGACAGGGAAAATGCGAACAATGATCATTCAATGCATCAACAAGACGCTGATGTTCAGAGCAATGAAGATATGATAGACCCGGAAGATTGTGAGCAGGTTGATTGTCAATTAACAAGGGATAGAACAAGAAGAACCATCAGACCTGTTCAGAGACTGGGATATGCAGATATTATTGCATATGCACTTCTTGTTTCAGCAGACCTAACACAAAATGAACCTGGCAGTTTCCCTGAAGCTATGTCTCGACCTGATAAAGAATTGTGGATGAGAGGAATGAAGGAGGAGATGAGTTCTTTAGATAGAAACAAAACCTGGACCTTTGTAGACAAACCAATATCACATAAAGTGATTGGATGCAAGTGGCTGTATAAAATTAAAGAAGGAACTGGAGAATCTGAAAGGCCTAGATACAAGGCTAGACTGGTGACTAAAGGCTTCTCTCAAAAGGAAGGTGTTGATTACAATGAAATCTACTCACCATTGGTGAAACAAACCTCAATTAGAGTATTTTTATCCATGGTGGCAGTAAGAAACTTGGAACTGGAACAAATGGACGTTAGGACCGCATTCTTACATGGCGATCTTGAGGAAAAAATCTACATTTCTCAGCCTGAGGGTTTTCAGGTTAAGGATGACAATAGAGTATGCTTATTGCATAAGTCACTCTATGGACTTAAGCAATCTCCCAGACAATGGAGCAAAAGGTTCAATGACTTTATCACTGGAACTGGTTTCATCAGAAGCAACAATGACCAGTGTGTGTACAGAAGGGGATCAACATATGAGGAATCAGTATATGTCCTAATATATGTCGATGACATCCTAATTGCTGGCAAGAGTTCTGATGAGATTTCAAAGCTTAAGATAGAACTGGGAAATGAATTTGAAATGCAGGATTTGGGATCTGCCAAGAAAATCCTTGGAATTGAAATTCATAGAGACAGAAAGCAGAACTTAATATCACTTTCTCAGAAACATTACTTGCAGAAAGTGATTGACCGGTTAATTTCAACAATCTGAAACCTGTATTGACACCTCTAGGAGCTCACTTCAAGTTGAGCATTCAACAAAGTCCAACAACTAAAGATGAAAAGGTATTAATGAATCGAATACCATATTCCAATGTTATTGGTAGCATAATGTACGCTATGATATGCACACGACTTGATTTGGCGTATGCAGTTAGCATGATCAGTCGGTTTATGGCAAATCCTGGATTGCCTCATTGGCATGCGTTGAAATGGCTAATAAGGTACATAACAGGATCATTAGATGTTTCCCTGGTTCTAGGAAAATGGAAGTCTAATGAAAAGACTATAACCGGGTATGTACATTCAGATTTTGCTAAGTGTGCAGATACTAAGAAATCGATCTCTGGATACATTTTCACAGTTCTTGGAGGGGTTGTGTGCTGGAAAGCTTGCCTGCAGAAAATGGTAGTCCTGTCCACTACTGAAGCTGAATATTTAGCAGCATGTGAAGGGGTGAAGGAAGCACTATGGCTTATGGGTTTAGTAAGAAATTTTGGGATAGACCGTCTTCAAGTTACTGTTTTTTGTGATAACCAAAGTGCGTTGCATTTGGCTAAGAATCCTATTTTTCACGATCGAACAAAGCATATCGACGTAAAATATCACTTCATACGTGAAGTGATTAGTCAAGGTCGTATTAATCTCCAGAAAATAAATACTCTGGATAACCCAGCGGATATGCTTACTAAGGTTCTCCCAGTCGCTAAGTTTAGGCACTGTCTAAACTTAGTGAACATACATCTGTGACTCCTGAAGAGTGATGGTGAAAGGGTATCAATTTTAATACAGATTCAAGGTAGAGAATTGTGATAGTGTGACTCTGCATTAAAATATTAACGGAGCTTAATGACCATTAAATATAGTTAACAGCTGTGAAGTATATAAAGATGAAAAATCTTAATTTTCAGTACGCAGGAAGAAGTGGTAAAATAGCTCTGTTCTTGGCGGTGAAAAGCAGGGACGAACAGAGATGAACAGTGTTGCCTTTGATAAAAATTGTGGTGAAGCAGATATTGACAGTAAGTTCAATGGAGGTTCTATTCTGTAGGATATTTCTTCTTCGTGTGCTGTAGTTTCTGTAGAGTTTGTAATTCTCCTGGAAATTCTTGATTAATACAAGTGGATACCCTTGCCCATGGATGTAGGACGTTTATGTCCGAACCACATAAGACTTGTGTTGTTATCGTTTTACGTTTTCTTGTGATTATCTGAGAGTTGTGAGGTGAGATTAAACGCTACAATTAATTTATTTGTTCAATTGAATGTGTGTTTTGCATGATAGCTTAATTTTTTGAGCCAAAAGACACAGAGGACTCGTCTCCCTCTCTCCCTTAGCTTACTCTATATATGTCGCTTCTAATGCTTTTGTATGCCTTTTACAAAGTACTTACTTTCATTGCGCCTTGTACAATGAGGCAGAGGAGATTCTCTGTTTCAAAGAGAGAGAGAATAATTCGCCCAATTTTTAACACGTGTCATTCTCCTAACAATATAACTTTTGATTTTAAATAGATTTTTATCAATAAATTTAACAATATAAACAATTTGCTTTTAAATATCTCAATTTGTTAAAAACAATTTTAATTGGCTCTCGTTGAAAATATATCAAACTCTTATAAATGTTTTTAGACAAATATCATGTTTTTGTTAGCAAAGATAAAAATAAAAAATAATGTCAATTACCGTTAAATTTATTGATAGAAATAAAAAAAATCTTTTAAAAATGAGCATAAAATTATGAGAACTGAATTGAAAAAATTAATCAATTTTGATACCAAAATTTAGTCGCGTAAAAATTTACTTAATTTGAGTTGGACAAAGGTCCATAATGATATTTGTGCTGTAACACCCATTTTTTTTTCAATCAACTAGTTAGGAATATTGTGCACATTGTAAAATTAAAATGATTTAATGAATAATAATAATAATAATAATTCAATATTTTTATTCCAAACAATAATAATTAAATGAGGGAAATACAACAAACAACTAATCCTGTAATACTAGACTCGGACCCGGCCCCGCCCCCAACCCGAACTCTAACTAAGCGAAGAGAGCTACTGCAAAGGCCACGACGACGAGGGAGAAAGCAGAGGAAAGAGACTGAGCGGAGTTTGGGGGAGGAGGAGGAGTTGTAGTGGAGGATGGACCGTTGGCGGCCCCAGGAGGAGGAGCAGAGGTTGTCGGCGTAGTTGAGGAGGAGGTTCTGACATCGGTGACACTCAGTTTCTGTCCTCTGCCGCAGTGAGTTCCGATGGTGCAGATGAAGTAGTAATCGGAAGTGTCGTCAATGGTGAATGAGACAGGGGGAGTTTGCGAGATGGAGATCGGCGATGAGATGTCGCAGGCTTCATAAGCTGTTTCTGTTACTCTGGCGACATCGTGTTGTCCTGCAGCGAAATTGAATACTGCAAGGAAAAGAAGGATCAAATTTCAGTAAACGTTGATGAAACTGGATTCGCTGCAATTGAAGAAAATTTTAAAGATTGGGAAACAAACTTAGAGTGTCGCCGACAAAAATAGTCTGATTATCCTCCCAATCGTCATAAAACTCAGTGTTGGAAGGAACAGTCCAGCCGGTGTTGCCTCCGACGGTGATCGTCGCAGCTTCTCCAAAGGCAACAGCCATAGCCAAGAACGCAAGAAAAACAAGCTTCGTCATCCTCTTTCTGTCTGTCACCGTGGGTGTTCACTCCGTCAGATCGCCCCGGAATCTGCCTCTTCTAGCTTCGGAGGCTGTTGAGATTGTGCCTCCTGTGTGGTAATTGCTGGGTTTATATAGGCGGGTGTCCATGGGAGGAGCCGCGTTTTCTCGGTAGTCGGCGGAAAGCTGTGGAATGGTCAGAGCTTAAAGTGCGTCAATGGTGACAACGTTCTTAGTTCACATTTGGTGGGTACGGTACTTTTTCCACGCCATTAAATTATATAAAATTAAGAAAATAAAAACTGACGTGAAATCACAGAAAATAATCAACATTAAAAGTAGCACAAAAAAAAATGCACTATTAAATCCACGTAATTGACACTTCACGAGTTACGACATTACTTTCTTTGTGTTAAACCTCTGAAAGATTATACCATAAGAAATTTACCCTTTTCGTTGCAGTGATGATTGTCTAGACAATTCTTCGTTTTCTCTATCCAATAAATTTTATTCAAATTTGATGGCTTAAATTTTATCTTTTGTGGGCCCGAAAAGCTCACAATTTGACAACAATTTTAGGAGAAAATCATAAACTTTTCAGAGGACTAGTTTTTGGTACGTACATGGACACGATCAAGTATATTTTTTTTTATGCAATATAATATTTGATAATTGAAATAAAAAAATAATTAAAATAATATATATTATATTATTTTATTAATAACATTGTTATGAATAATAAAATATATACAAAATGAAGGATATTTTAATATCTTTTTTTTATAATTTCATGCTTTGAAATGGGAAGAAGTGTGACGACACAGATAGAGAAAAATTAATTTTGTTATTAAAAATATAAAACTTTTTATTATTATTAAGTCAAAACACAAAGTAATTAAGGTAAAAGAATTATTAATATTAAAAGGAAAAAAGAAGAGATGTAATGAACATGCATCATCTAAATATTCATGTGAAATTGTATTAGACAACATTCATGAAAATCTTAATTTGACGAAAAGAGAGATGCACTATTGCAACAATTAGTGGCAAATTTAATAAGTTTGTGGTGAACACGTTATATGGAATGAAAAAAAAAAGTAAGTAATATACAAATAGTGAAATGAGCACAATATAAAAGTTGAAAGGAGACGGAAGAGAAGGAAAAAATGAAGGAGAACAACAATACATACCAACAACTTCAAAATATATTTTAAGAAACAAAAAATCAGGATAATATTTAGCTCAATTAAGGATTCAAGATGTTTTGCCAAGGATGACTATCCTATACCGAATATAAAAGGGAACAACAACAAACTTACTCTTTTTTTTTTTGTATGTTAAATCCTTAAAGGAGGCATGAGTTTTGGATAATATTTAGAAACATAACCTAATATAACATTCAAAAGTAATATATCAAAAAAATAATATCAAAGTTACTACTTTACTTTTTTTTTGTTCTCTTTTTTATCATATACTAATATTTTCGTAATTTCTTTTTCAAATATAACTTCTAAACATATGTCAAGAAGTGCAAAATCATGGTAGCATCTAACTTGACTAAGGATTGAAGTTGTGTTTGCCAAAGGTGATTACTCTATACGAAATACAAAGGTCAACAATAAAAAAATTACCTGAACCTAGGGTTGGGCAAATCGGTTCTCGGTTCTGGTTTCGGAGCTCTCGAAACCAACCATTTGGTTCTCGGTTCCAAGAGTAAGGAACCATAACCAAGAACCGCAGGAACCAGAACCAGAACCAGAACCGCAACTCGGTTTCGGTTCGGTTCTGATACGGTTCCGGTTCCCAAATAGAGAAAGAAGGTATTGTCTGATATGCACTCAATTTCGCCATCTATTTCTCGCTCGCTCTCTCTTTCGCAGTCTCGCTCTCTCTTGTGCCATCTCTTTCTCGCTCGCGGTTTGCCTTTTTCTTCTTCAGTTCGGCATCATTCCTTCCGCTGATTCCCCGATGAATCAGCCCTTCCGCCGATTCTCTGATCAATCGGCCCTTCCGCTGATCAATCGGCCCTTTCACTGATCAATCGCAGTTTCTTGTTCGATAAGAGAGCTGGGTCTCTTGCAACTCGTTAGTTGCCATAAGCTTTCAATCTACATGAATATCAGTAATTTCTTTGTCAAATTTAGTGATTTATATATATTTTGGTTCTGTTGTTGGGTATAACAGGTCGTTAAGGTTTCTACTTCCAAGACGGGGAAGCACGGACACGCAAAGTGCCACTTTGTGGCTATTGATATTTTTACTGCCAAGAAACTTGAGGATATTGTCCCATCGTCCCACAACTGTGATGTGAGGATACTATCTGGAAACTCATTATTTTCTCATTAAAGCAATGTAAATTGCTATATGTTGATTAGCTGATAATGTTTTTCCCCTTTCCTTGCATTCTTAGGTTCCTCATGTTACTCGTACTGATTATCAGCTGATTGACATATCTGAAGATGGATTTGTGAGTATTCTACTTACTATTATGAATCTGAGTATACAGTCATGATATTCAAGAGTTGGTAAGCTTTGATGCATTTCAGAAACTATAAATTCTATTGTACACTGGATATCAGGACATGCTATCACAAGCTATACAAAGACATTATGTCATTATCTGATGAGTTATTCCTGATCGGTTTGCAGTTGAGTCTTTTGACTGATTCAGGTAGCACAAAAGATGACTTGAGACTTCCTACTGATGATAACCTACAGATTAAGGAATTGAACTCTCAGGGGTATTCTAAATGATATGCTCTACGACTTGGCTAATAATATTCAAGCTGCAGAGGCCTAGGTTGCCAAGAATGTAACTGCCTTCATCTCCGCCGTGGACATTAGGTACCCCTCTCTCTCTCTCTGATGGATTCATCTGTGAGTTCATCTCAGACGAACAGATTTCTTGCAGAGTAATATCTGAATATCTGAGTTATGCACAAATAGTACAAATTGATTACAAGTCAAGTTCTGATAAAAGCATGCATATGGGAAATTGATGGAAATTCTACTTTAACTTTGTTCTAAAAACAGATTTGGTTGTGCACAGTGAATCTTCTTTGCTTCTTTCATTTTGACAATTTACATGCCTTCACATGCTATGTTTGATGATGCACTACTTGGTTCTGATCAATTTTCCTTTCATCCATTCTTCTGAAGGTATGTTGCAGTCGGGAATGAGCCACTAGAAAAGAAGAGAATTAAATTTCCTGATATTCTTGGAAATTTGAAGAAGATTGCAGAGAAGCTCCAAAGTGCAGTCATTACTAGAGAAGCTCCAAAGTGCAGTCAGTACCAGAAAAGCTCCAAAGTGACTCCAAAGTGCAGTCAGTATCAGAAAAGCTCCTAAGTGAAAGCTGCTATCTATGCAGCATATGCTGGCACATTTTTTGTTTATTTTGCAAGTGCTACGCACATATGCTGACACATATTGTAAATGATAATTATAATATTTCAAAGTTTTGCATTGAATAAGGAATAGAAACTGATTTACTCTGGTGTATTACATAAACGATTGATCAAAATGTTCTAATATGCCTTGATGAGTCATCTTCGGATTTTGAATCATTCTCAATTTTAACAACACAAATTCATTTGTCTGATTAATTATTATTATCATATCTTTAACAACACAAATGAAATCAATCTTTAACAGAGTTTGAGATAGCTCAGAAATTAAACCAACCCTTCATCCAACCAATATAAAGTAAAACTAGAGACATAATCTGAAATCAATGTCCACAATTAAGAACTGAAACTAGAAAAAAAAAACAACACACATTGACAAATGTCCATTAAACCAACTGTCGAAAAGTCAATTGCTGAAAAAAAGTCAAATGTCCATTAAATCATTGTTGATCATCTCCTCATTCGTCATCTTTGTCTTTATGGTTGTAAGCAGTAGGTGCTGAAAAAAATTATCATATTAATCACTTAACATTAAAAAGTTTCATCAAATATATAAAAGTAATTGTGGAAGTAACGCACCTTCGTCAATAGTTTCGTAGTCGTTTTTTGGCTACGACGTATCTAGATGATTTTGGGAATGAATCCAACTTTGAGTGCAAATTATAGCTTCAACTGTTTCAGGTTGGAGGGCAGTACGTGATGAATCAATAATACAGCCCCCACAGCTAAAAGCTGACTCAGAAGGGATAGTGGAAATCGGAATGCTCAATACATCTTTTGCAATGTTGCTCAACATTGGATACTTATGTGCCATCATTTTCCACCACCTCAATATGTCAAAAGTCTGTGTAAACTTCTCAGCTCGCTCGCTCAAATACTCCGCCACTTCTGACATATTATTTGAATTTGAAAGACTCTCAAGTGCATTGTCATAGAATTGCGCATAAAACATATCTATCTCATTTGACGGATTTCTAATATTAGCAACATTAACAATCTCCACATCATCAGCTGAATGACCTCTATACTCCAAATATAATTGTTCTAAAACATTCTCAATTACTTTCACATACTCATCAACTCTATCTGCTCCAATGAGAGTGGAGATACAATGTCTTAGAAACTTTGATTTCCCTCTTGGGTCGAGGAGGACTGCCACAAATAGAATAGTGTTCATCTTATCGAAATATCCCTAATACTTTGTCAACTTGATCATCATTCCATGAGCTATGTTCATCAACGTCAAACTATCACCTTCGGCATACTGATCGACGATCGTCTTCAACTTGCAAGCTTCAATGACATACTGATGAGCTGTAATTGACAAAGATTTTAGTGCTATCATAAAACACCTTCATAAACTTGACAAATATCTGAATGTTATTCCAATCTGTAGAAGTAGGATGTCCTTCCTCCACCATCACCATTGCGTAAGTATTATTACATTCTCTCATCTTATCGAATGCTACAACATATTTTTTGGCATTATCTAGCATCAAATAAGTGGAGTTCCATCAAGTCGGCACATCAAGAGTTACATTGCCCTTAAATGTAATCTTCACATTGTCGATGCATGACTTGAAGAGTCTAAGTCGTTGCGAAGAAGATTTAACATACTTCACCGCATTTCTCACTCGAACAATTGAGTCGTGATGCTCCTTTAGCCCATCAGTAACTATCAAGTTCAGAATATGAGCAAAGCATCGAACATGCATGTGCTTTCCATCTAAAACCAAACCATTCCAATTTCTTATAGTTCGCACCAAGTAAGAAATACCAACATCGTTAGATGAGGCATTGTCAACAGTTACCTTCAAGACTTTGTCAATCTCCCTCCAAGTAGACAATGCTCCATTGTGCGGCCAATTGTTTCTCCCTTATGGTCATAGATCTCACAGAAGTTTAGTATCTTCTTTTGCAACTTCCACTCGTCATCAATCCAGTGTCCGGTTATCACCATATAGGACTTATTTTGTGTAGAAGTCCAAGTGTCCGTAGTCAAACACACTCGTTGACTTCTTTGCTTGAAGTGTGCTTTCAAAATCTGTTTTTCTTTTTTGTATATATTCTCTATGTCTCTTCCAACAGTTCTACGGGAAGGCATAATGAAGTCTTTTCTGAATAATTGAAGTAGTTCTTTGAAGCCTTCCCATTCAACCATTCTCATCGGCAACTCATCCTTGATTAACATTCTAGCTATATATTCTCTTGCTAGCATCTGACTATATGTTGTCTTATTGGAGCATTCTCTATCTTCTTTTTTTTGGAAACGGCAACTTGCTTTGATTATTATCAAGATCTGCCACATGCTTTTTGCACGATTTTATGTGCTTCCACAAACTAGAGGTGCCATTCTTTCTAGTATTCGCTGCAAGTATTTGCTGACAATACTTGCATTGTGCTTTATCATTTTCTGCATCATGACTTCCAATCTCAACAAAATGCTCCTAAACATTAGAATTTCTGGTGCGCTTTTTAGAAATAGTTGGTGTCGTTTCTGACATTCTGTTTGTATCCTGAAAAATCAAAAAGTAAAGAGTGATTTTATACACTGTGTAAACATAAAAAAAAAAGGAAGTTCTGGATTATGAAAAGGCAACAAAACGTGGTAGTAATTGAAAAAAATTACATAGAAAATTAAAGTCTAGCACGTGAAATCTAACACAGAATTCAATCAACGAAATCTATTAAGTTGAATACTAGAAAGTTTGATACCGCCCAATATTCTTCGTTGGACTGCAGCCCGCTGTGCTAGGTCCATGGCTCAAACCCATGGCCGAACACGTGGATGTCGTTGTCCTCATCGCGAACGATAACGTTCCCTGTTGCGGACAAACCCGACTATGGCTGAGACAATCTGTCTCGGCCAGTTGCCCAACTGACCGAAGCTGATGACTTTCCACACCGTAGCTCAGCCTCCGCCGAGTTGCATTAAGGCGGCCCAACGCGGACAAATTCCTCAAGATAACATCGACGTAAGGAAACGAAACAACAGGTAAGGGAAAAAAAATCATTTTTTGATTATCTCTATTTTGAAATTACATGAGGCGAATAATCGAAGCAAAGCAAAACAAAATTCATGACAAATAAAAAACAAAACTGAACTGATCCGTTAAAGCCCTACTTAATCTAGGCGACTAGCGATGTGACTGTATAATTTCAGGCGAGACGAGGCGAGAAGAAAACCTAGTCCGAGGCAAGGTCAGGTGACTGGCGTTCGAGGAGCAGTGTAGCAGACGGCGTCGCGAGAACATAACAAAACTTATATTAAAAAAAACACAGAGATAATCACATAGTTGATTCCTTGGTTCCTCGGTTCCCTACCCAAATATCCAATAACCCAACCGAATATTAAAAAAAGAACCGAACCTAAACCACTTAAATTTTGTGGAACCAAGAACCAGAACCGACCCATAACCGACCACCGGTTCCGGGTCGGTTCCCGATTCTGGTCAGTTTTTGCCCAGCCCTACCTAAACCTGTTGGATACCAGATTCTTAAAAACAGCACGAGTTTTGGATGATATATGGAAACAAAACCTAATACAGCATTCTGAAAAAAAAATATATATCAAAACAATAACATGAGCCACTATATTATTATTTTCTCGTTTTCTTTTTTAATATTTGCCAATCTTTCAATGATTTCTTTTTCAAATAAAAAATATCAGTCTCATGTCTACATATGTACATTATGCATATTTAAATGACAGAGAGCAGTCTTTTTCATTTATTTCTATTATAACATGCACTTGATATTTGTCCAAAAAAGACGTTGATTACACAAATATTTATGATATATAAAGCGAACATAACCAAATAGATGAAAAAGATGTAAGAACTAACAATACTTCATTAAATATCTTGAAACGATAACAAGAAGCAATGTTTACCAACGTTAAGTTTTTTGTTGCAGGGAGAATGATTTTTTTCAAACCAGCAATCTTTCCAAAACTACCAACGGAAAAAATCAGATTTTGCATTAGCAAATTTTTTTAATGTTGCTATATCAACTCTAGCTTTGTGAAGAGAATTTTTAGTATAAGCAAGTACCTTAGTTTCTTCTAAAGCAAATCTGTAGAGGAAGATCATGGGGACTCTAGCAAAGCAAATCAGTTTTGTTGACATTATCTTTTCTAGCAATATATTGAACAATCTTTTAACATAAACAACAAAACCTTAGTTTCTTCCAAAACAAATTTTTAAATGAAGCATGAAGCGAATGCTTACTAACAACAAGATTTTTGTTGCAAGAAGAATGATTTTTTTCTTAAACTATCAAACTTTCCAAAACTACCAATGAAAAAATTTATATTTTCTTTTACAAAATTGTTATAATGTTGCTATATCAACTCGAGCATTGTTATGAGATTTTTTTTATGGAATCAAGTACCTTAGTTTCTCTGAAAAGAAATATGTACAGAAAGATAATCAACATTCTGCACAAGGAAATCAGTCTTAGTCAACAACCTTTTAACAAAAACAATAAAATCATTTGAAAAAAATGTAGAGTTATATTTGCTAAAGAAATTTACAAACTTACATGAAAAAAAAAACAACCATAGTGTTATCTTATGATTTGAGGTAAATTAAATATAATGGAGATCCGCAAAAGTAACTTAATAAATGGGCAAAAAGAATACTTTGAACACACATTTTTCTATCTATATTTGTAATTAATAGCAGTGAAAGACCACATATTAATATTTGTTATGGTAAGGGTCATTACTTACTATATGAGAATGCGTGAACAAACTATTCTAAGATTTTGTGTTTCCACTTGTTTTTGATGTCTTACGTTCCCTCACCCTACATTCTTTAAAACATTTTGAAGTTTTGCTCTGACCGTTTTTATTTAAAAAAGCAACACAAAATTTGATAATCCACAAAACAATTTTGTATAAGTGACTTTAATGTGGTTAAATTTGAAAGTAAAAAAAATGTAACTGACCTCTGTTTTTTTATAAGTGTTCCTCTGATATGCATGCATAATTTCAATAACTTGCGTGAAAAATTGAACTATCCAATTTTTCTAATGCCCTGCAGATAAGATAAAGTATAAGAGAGTAGTGTTAAAGTATTTTGAAGCTTATAATATCCAAGATTTCATTTATTTATGTGTTGAATATAGAAAGAGAGAGAGAGAGAGAGGATGGACTAAATATGCATATATGTCAATTACATCAAATTTATTGTCAAAACGACAATTATAGAATAAATTTTCTTCCTTTGATAGAGCAAGTTATGGGGTAAATATAAAGTAAAAACATTAAGAGTAGTTTTTTGATATATGAAGTTAGTTGTATCTCACAAATCGAATAGATTGAAATAGAGTCAGTTACTTATAAACAAAAATCTTACTAGGAAAAAAACAATAGTTAACAACAGTTTTTGCATATACGAAAGAAAAGATATCTACATTGTCGTTGCATATAGTAGCATCTGAAAAAAAATGCGATAAATATCGAGAAGTTTTTCTTGTTCATTCATCTTTTAGACTACATTCATTTCACTATTTATTGTAAACAAAACGAGACTATATGCAGTAAAACAAAGAATATTAAACTTTGAAAATAGAGTCGAAGATGAATAAAGCAGAGAAAGAAGAAAAGAACGACAAATGTTAATAAGTACCTATAAAATTGTAGATATGCGAATACACTGAGAAGGCCAATTTCTTCATGCAACAAAATGAGATTTGCCATTGATTTCATCTAAGATTTTTCTGTAGACGACATTTTTAGCTAAATTTGGTAAGCTTGTTTGTGTATTTTGAGGCCTAATAAGCACTCCGAAAGATGACAATTCTTTGTGCGCGATAGAGCAACATATAGTTGTCCATGAGTGAAAACAGGTTCTGGAAGATAAACGTCGATGAAATTCATTGTTTGACCTTGCGCTTTATTTATTGTCATAGAAAAAGCGTATAGGAAATTGTGTATGTTTGAAAGGGTAAACAATACTTTCATTTTCAAGTGGAAGAAACGAAATACGAGGTAAGAAAATGCATTTGCCACTGTAATCTGTACATATTTCTACATCTATAATATTTTTTTGAAAATGTCAACATATGAGTCGCGTGCCAATACAAAGTTCTTCTGACGTATTGATATTAGAAGCAACATGACCGAACAGCTTTTCTTTAAAAGTAATTCATGAGGTGGAAATCCATAAGGCATTAAAATATTGATAAAATCTTGGTTATCATTTCCATTTGTTATATCTAAAGGACTATCAAAACTATAATAGCGAATAAGTTCTCCAGGAAAACGCTAAATCAAAATGTTGTTTAACATGTCAACATATTCATTTTTTGGTTTTAATATTCCTCTATGCACTATTTCATTGAAGTTTTCTGCAAAACCATTGAAATGAGAAAAAACAATATCTAACAATGCTAATACTGAGCTGAAATCATCAATATAAGGAACGATAATATCATGAGGTAGGAGGATATAACTATTATTGTCACAAGGTTCTGTTCCATCACTAATTCGAAGTAACAATTTTGCAAATTCGGGGTCTGCAGAGGCACACATATTTGATGTTAAGGAGAATTTCGTAAACTTGTCCCACAAAAATGATTGAGCTAAACAAGCATCAATAATTGCATTCTTTGTACCTTTTGGAATCACGGGTAAAATTTGTCAAAAATCTCCTCCTAACACTATTACTGTACCCTCAAATAAATTTGTATTTTCATTGATATCTTAGAATATGGCATTAACATCTTCAAATGTTTATTTTCGGCACATTGGAGCTTCATCCCAGATTATAAGTCTAGCTAATCGTAATAATTGACCAAGATTAGATTGTTTACTAATAGAGCATGTTGTCGAGCCATCAATTTCAAGGGGTATTTTGAAGCAAGAATGTGTTGTTCGACCCCCTGGTAGAATTGATGCTACTACTCATGGTGAAGTAGTTGCTAATGCTATAAGGTTTTTTGACCGAACCAACGTAAGCAACGCCTTAAATAAAAATGTCTTTCCACTACCTTCAGGACCATTAATAAAAAATGCACCAGATTCATTATAGAATATTTTTTTTTCAAAATCGAGTCATATGCATTTTTTAGCATCATTTAGCAATGATATTCGAGCAATATCAACTTCATCTACTTTCACTTTCATTTTTTCATTTATTTCACGATTGTCTTCATAGAAGAAGTCATCATTACATGTTGAAGGTAGTAGATAATAGTCATTTAGAGATTTTCATATGCTTTGAATAATACTATTAATGTGATATATAATACTTTTGATCTGACCACATTTGAAAGGAAATTAGAAAAATTGTAATCTTCTGATAATTGTTCTTTTTAATTGTTGAAAAGATTGCTTGGATTATTTGGCTGGCAATAAACAAGAAGTGTAGCAAATTGTCTTCTTAAAATAGAAGACATTTGGAATGTTGTTGTTTCTTCTATAGAACAAGTTATGTAACTATCATCTTGTAATAAGTCATGCAAGAGAGCTGATTCACGAAAGGTGTTGAACAAGGTTTTGCGTATATTTTATAAGGACTCGAAAGAATTTAAACCTCTAACATGATTTAAAAGTAAACGCAAATAATAGCATTCTCCTTCAATAGGACTAATAGAAACAACTCTCCGTATAGATTTTCATGTCTTTCTGAGTTCTCACATTTTATCACATCTATTCCATGTATAATATTCTAGAAATTGTTTGTATAATATGTTTCTTGCAAATGGATCTATACAATTGATGCTAAAATACTCTATAAGCATACTCTTTGAGAATAAATCGTACGCGACTATATTTTTAAGAGAAGAAGACTCTCTAAAAGTGATAGGTTGTTGATGCTCAAAGTGTAGTTGGAGAGTACAGACAGGAAGGGAGATTTCATTTAAAGAAAATCCGTAAATACACCACATTGCTTCAGGTGGGGAAATCCAACGAGCTGTATGATAGTCTTGAATTTCATTATTTAAGGGGCTTGATTGAAGGATTTGTTGTACCACAAAGACCATGCATTATGTGTTTAATAACTATAGCATATAAATAAAAATTCTTTGACTGCTCAGGTAATTCAGCACAAATATAGTTATCGAATGAGTTTGTAGAGAGAATTTTTGAATTAGGTTCTAATATCAATAAAAAATGTGTATGAGGCAACCCACACTTTTGGAATTCAACCACGTATACATACGCAACTACGCGACCAAATATTTGATCTTTAAATAACTTGATCTTTAATTCTTCTAACTTTGCTCTAAAGACAAGCATGATTAAATCAGGTCTGTTGTAACATCTCGTAACTTTTTCCATATAAAAAATTTCTATTCTTTAAAACCATTGCGTGATGGAAAAACTAGAGTAACATACAGCGGAAGTCTCAATCGTATAAAACACAAAGTAAACATACAGCGGGAGTCTTTTACAATTTAATGCCACAAACCAATAGTTTTAAAAACTATTTCAACAAGTATCGTTAAAACTTTTATTTAAATTCCATTTAAACCTAATAGCACTCAAAACACTTCAAACAATTTAAACATATTTATTCTATTTCCATGAGCTAAAACCACAAGGCCAACATCGCCAACAGCACAAACGCCCACACAACAATACTCCATCAACTACGTCCATTAACAGCTTTATCCAATCATCGGCTCCTTACCTATATCAACGGGACCTAACTATGAGCCTTAACCTCAGTACATGGTATAAACATAAAATATATACAATTTCTATAACAGCATATACAGTTTTCTGTTTCACTTATCTGTTACTGTTTGTGTCTTTTACTGTTATTTATTCCATTTATGTGCCGGGCGTATCCAACTGGACCATACAAATATCTATTACTATTCATTTCTTTACTGTTATGTGTCGGGCGTATCCAACTGGAACACACAAACATCTGTGTCGGGCGTATCCAACTGGATCGCATAAACTTCAATTTATTGTTCCTGTCTTTTACTGTTTATGTGCCGAGCGCATCCAACCGGACCACACAAACATCTATGCCCAGCATATTCAACCGGACCATAGTTATTTACTTGTCTTTCGTTTCTGTGCCGAGCGTAAGTAACCGGTCCACAGTTGTTTACTTATCTTTGGTTTTTGTGCTGAGCGTAACTAATCGGTCCATAAAAATAACTATTTACGTTCATTTCATTTTCGTATACTTTGATTTCTGTGCCGAGCGTAGCCAACCAGACCACAATTGTTTAAGTATATTCCATTTTTGTGTACTTTAGGATTCCAAATATTAACGTTGTCGTGCACATACAATCCTATCTAACGTGTTCCTTAATCGTATCCTTAAAATGTGATCCGTCGTAACTAAGGAACTGGACTTAAATCTAATAAACATACAATTCGTAATAATCAATTAAACAAACAGTAAACACCCCTTAATTCCCGTAATATAGGCCCTTTCAGACAAAACACATGCAGTACCACGTACCTGAAGTCCTTAGCTTTAATGGTTTTACACTTTAAGATTATTCACAAAAAACTTAGTTATTATCAACATGAGATAATCAATAAAGATTCCCCAATAAATAACCCTAATAATTAGCAGTAAGTATCCCACGACCAATACTATCCTACAACCGACCTAACAGTTATAATCATTAACCAACATGTAAGACCTTATTTCTTATAGTGTCCATTCAATTTGTGCACCCTAACCATATCCTAAATTTAATGAACCAACAAGCTATAACAATTGAGGAAATAATTACACCAATATTTCCCTTTGATAACAATAATCAACAACACTTAAACCTCAATCAATAACCCTATTATTTTGCAGAGAACAATCTTCCAACAGACAACATATCACTTTCATCCTAATTATACAAAAAGTACAAACAGAAAGAATCCAATATGTGAACACCAAAGGTTTTCTTACAAATATCCTTTCGGCCTTGCAACTTCTCTTCTTCACAAAACTTTTAGAATTTCTCTTGGTTCACCCACACCAAACTTCTCCATAGAAGCATTCTTAAAGAACCAATTCTCCAAAACAGCCTCACTCCCAATCTGCTCCCTCAGAAACTCTAGAAACCCACATTGCTTCTCTTTGTTTGCATCCAAAGAATATCCTCACTTTCCTTTCACAGACTAATCACTACAACTCCTTCCTCACTGACTGCTAACCGCCAAAACCCATTCGGCTTTCTATCTCTCTCTCAAACCAAAACTCTAGAAGCTTACGGTTTCCATGAAAATTCAGCATAGGTAACATTATCTTTTCTTCTCTGTGAACTCACGCTGCTATTCCCCTCTATTTATAGGCAACCACAGATGACTCTTCAACATCCATCCGTGTGAAGACAGAATGCCAAGAGATGTAGCTTCATCAATTTCTAGCAACACTTCGTTGTCCAAACACGTATAACGTTGTTCCTTTCAACTTTAGACGCGTCTAACGACGTCTCCTACAATTCCAGGCATTGGTTAAACCTTCGAGATTACGTTCAATAAATGGCGGATGATCATACCAGTCATTCTTCTCTAGATTACTTCGTGACACACACACACACACACACACACACACACACACACACACATGTAATATCCCGAATTTTCGTTGAGCTAAACATAAGGTTTATGTGATGATTTTGGGATGTTATGAGTTAAATTGGATAATTTAGGATGTTGGTCAAGTGAAACACATTTTGATAAATTTAATTACGATGCCTGAATTATGTCCATATTTACTTTAGGAAAAAGATTAAGGTTATGGAGAAGTTTGTGATTATATTTAGAGTTAGAGAGGACAATGTGAATTAGATCAACTTGTAGTGAAATTAGCAAGAGAAAATATAATTGGATGTAAATTGGATATTGTATGGACTAAGAGTTTGTGAATAAAAAGGTTCTTATCCGTTATTGGAATTTAACTTGGACAAAGGTGAAGGAAGAATAGTGGAATATATAGTATAATTTGATTTAAGTGATATTGATGTCCAAATATATATATATATATATATATTTATATGGATTTAGTGCTTATTGATTTGGAGAAGGTGAAATCAAATAGAAGATATTAGAATTTGAAATTAAGAGTATTTTCAATCTAGTGCGGGTTTTGGATATGTGATTTGTTTATGTGACATATAATTGAATTAGAGAGTTAGGAGATAGTTAAGAGAAATTAAATAAATAGTTAATAATGAGTATATAAGATTATATATATATATATGATTATATATTCACATATAGTGATTTTGAGTGGCGGATGGTAAAAAATGAGTGACGGTTGATTGGCCATGAACACCAGTCAATTGACATGTAAAAAAATGGGTATATGACTAGTCAAATGAGCATGACGGTCGATCATGGTCAAGAATTGATCGACCGCCATTTGCAATCAATGAAAAAAATAAATATCTGTGGTCAATTGAATAAAAGGTGGTCGATCGACCACTGGTATATGCAAGAGACCGCCAATTAATGAAGTCATCTAGAAAGTTTGTTGAACGTTTGGAAATGAAGCACTTCATTTTTTGAACGTCAAAATAATTAATGGAGCGTTCGTGGTCTTCTTTATTTTGGACAGTGAAGAGCCGATAAGTGTAGCCTATAAATTGAAAGGTGAGAGTGCACGGAAGTTCTGGAGAAATTGAAGAGAGAGATATCGTGTTTACTGTGAATGAAAGCATGAAGGGCAGTACATGTTGTTGATGTTTTTGGAGAAAGAGAAGGTAACATAAGGAAGAAGAAAGGAGAAAACACGGGGGACCTCTGCCAAAATATTGTGATGTCTTGCTTCTGGATGAGTGATCTATGAGGCTATGGTTGAAGCTCTGTAGTGTTGAGAATGAAGTGGAAACTGTGGCTGAGTCTCTGTTGGTAAGTAAAAGATTTATCGTTTTGAGAATTTTAAAAGAGCAGAAGGAAAGAGAGTGAAATTGTGAGGAAATATTGTGAGGCTTTTGTATTTCTTCATGGGTAATTGTGAAGGATTGCTGGTGATAACTATGATAGTGAGAACACTGCAAAGGAGGGATTTCGTGTTGTCTCTAGTGCTTCAGGTTTTGTGAAGAATAGTTTATGTGATAATTCTGTAAAGTTAAGGACTCCAAGTACGTAGTACTGCATGTGTTTTGTCCGAAAGGGCCTACATCATGGGAATTAGGGGGTGTTTGTTTGTTGTTTGGTTATTTAATGCATAGCTTATGATATATTGGAAACGTACCATTGAATGTTTACTTGTATGTTTATTAGATTTAAGTTCGGTGCTTTAATTAGGATATGGTGCACATAATGATGTTACGATAATAGACATGATAGATAGAATTGTATGCTTGCATCATTGTTCCTAATGCACACGAAAGTACAAACATAAATGAATTGCAAATAAATGTAAACGTAAAGGGATAGTTTTTACGTGAGTTCGGAAACTTGAGAGGTTGCTCTCACGTGGGAACAAGTCACAAAATAAATAATAGTAAAAGACGATCAAGTAAAAGAATACGAAGAGTTTGTTCTTGATTGATGTCAAAATAGACTAGCTAATGGTAAGTGAGACCATTAGTGTTGAAGCGTATGGCTGCTTGTGCGTTCTCGATTGATGTCGAAACCGATTGTCGTACATTGATGTGTATAACCTCTAGCATAGCTTTCAGTTGATGTCGTAGGTGCTTATCAGAAGTGAAACCGTTTGGGTGAGTTTGGAGACTGAAGAGGTTGCTCTCATCCAACAGGTGAATGAGTTCGGAAATTGAAGTGGTTGCTCTCACTCAATGAAATGTTAATGAAATAAAGGAAAAATAGATAAAGGAAAACTCAATAATGAAAAGGAAAATGCAATGGTAAAAGACAGACCAACAACATAGAAAAGTGTATGTGTTTGAATAGTATTGTATGAGCACGTTTTACTTTTATACTATGTACTGAGCGTTAAGCTCATAGTTAGGTTATGTGATATAGGTATGCAAAGGATCAAAGATGGTAGCAGTTGATAAGGCATTTGTGTGTTGCGGGCTTGGCAGCTGGTTAGGCTAAAAGGTTTAAAGAAGAATCGTAATGTTTGGCAAGAATGTTTTTAAGTGAACTTTTGTTATGGTATTTCGTTACATAAAAGAGGTTTTTCAAATGATGTTTAATTCTTTAAGTATTAGAAATACAAGTCTTCCGCTGTTGCAATATTTTACAGTATGATGTGTTTTAAGTAATAAATAGTTTAACGAAAAAGAGTTTATTTACGCACTTCTTATTTAAGTTAGTTTTCAAATGAAAAGTCTTCCGCTGTAAATTAAAAGAAAAAGTTTTCAAAAATCGTGACTTTTAAATTAAAAGAATGAACGAGATGTTATCATATATATATTACTCTTAGTAAACCATATTTCACTCTTCCAAATGTCCAACCCTCAACATATACCATATGTTTCACCATTCCTTCTTCACATTATTTCTCACTAAATCCAATATACCCTAAAATATAATAAATCCTATACCTTCAACCTTATTATTAACTAGCTCTCAATCCTTACAATATCCAAATACGTCCAAATATATTTTCTCATACTATTTCCACTGACTATCAATCAAATTGATATCGTCCAATATAACTTCAAGTATCATCATACAATCCTCCAATTAACTTCAATCCTTTTCATAATCTAACTATGAACCTAACAGGGTATCATAATTCACTTCTTTCAGTTATGTTTCTCTTGACCAATACCTTAATTGTCCAACTCAGTTCTTATCATCCCCAAAATTATCAATTAAATTATGCCTTCAGCTCAACAAAAATTTGAGATATTACATCTATTGTGGGCTTCTTCAAAAGGAAGTAATTCGAATTTGATTTCTGGTCGGTTTGGATTGCAAGTTATTGTTAGAAAGATATCTGGTTTTTCAAATTTTTGCACAAGCGACATTGCATCCATGTAATGTTTCTGCATATCTTCTTGGGCCTCCTATAAACATAGCTGGTAAGATGATTTTGCGTTCCAACATTTGCAGCTACTGTTTTGCCAGAATTAATACTATCCACTAAAACTTGACAAAGCTCTGAGCGTATGTTCACCTGATTTGTATGAAAAAAATCCAAGTGAGTTGTTTCAATTTTTATATACATGTCCATAACATATTGTTGTAGCAATCACCTTGAGTGTAACAAACATGAAAAATCTCCATGTCTAATTTGTAATTTGTATGAATAATACTCTCGACAAGAAACCATTTTTCTATTTTTCCCCTGTTTGATAACCCAAAAGAATGAAGTATATTAAATACAAACATCATCTAACTTTAACAATTAAGTAATGTACAAAGAAGAGAAACACACCATTATTTTCTTCACGTAATAACTCTTTTGGTGATGCGAAATGTAAAACTTTGGTAAGAAGCTGCATATTTTCACTTGAGCAAATGTGATTATGTGTTCGTGGGATTGTTTGATGCCATCTAGTTTCACCATGAGGAAATAGCAAGGGATATTGTAAATGATCATAACAGTCATAATAATGGTGAACTTTGTATACTGAATTTGAGTGTGCAGATACAAGAAATTCTTTATTGGATGTACCAAGTGTTGAACCATCACCAAGCCATACTGCAACAACTTAAGAAGTGTCAAGGGTATTATAAGTTCGTTGATCAAGATTCGTATGTGATTTTATCGAAATAACACAGTCTAACAAATTGGATCTATTGGCTAAACTTCAAAAAAAGATGGCATATAGATTTCGTTGCAGAATATGTACTAACTTTGAAATAACAAATGGAGAAAGACTTTCTGTTAACTGCATTCGATGCTGCAATTGCATGTCTGTATCATAAAAGTATAGTTGCAAATTAGAAGAACTCTCATTTTCTGGAATAATTGGATTAATAAAATGATAGATGTGTCCTTGAACATGGAATGTATATATGTCTTTGTTGTGGCGAGATAAGTTTTTGTCTTCTTTCCCACCGAAAGATGTGAACGCAAAAGTATTATTATAAGTTTGGACAAAAGTACGAAATTGCACAGATTCAACGCTATTTTTCATGAATAAATTATATTGACCTTCAGGTGCAAGGTTTGAAGCTAACTAAACTTCTTCCGATGAACAACAAAACGAAGAGGTTTCATGTATGAATTTCTTTGCTCCCCAAAAAGAACATGGTGCAATATTTCGAATGTGATTTGGCGCAAGAGGAATGTTAAATAGATCAAAGGTAGACAAAAGATGACTTTTTTCTATTGGGCGAGATATATTAGATGTAAAACTTGAAAAATTTATGATTCACTTATAATATTAGAGAATTTGCAAAATAGATATAATAAAACTATATGAAAAGTAAAATACGAAATATATCTCATAAACATATAATATAATAGAAGAAAAATGAAAGAATATGTACTATGAATAGAAGAAACAAAAAAACAAACCACAATCAATGGATTGCGCAGCCAAGTTTCTTTTAGCATAAAGGGCACGCCATTTTTGGCAAATTAATGTTTTTTTGGCATCACTTTGAGATTGATTATAATACCCCGAAAAGTGTATTTCCCTTTTTTGATAATGTAATAATTCTGGATAATCTTATTATATGGCTATTTTGTCAAATTATGCAATGATAAGTGAAAGTTGTCCACAAAAAGTTGAGGGTTAATGTTGGAAAAATGACCTAAATGTGAAAACTTAGGAAACAATTCATAAGTGTCGGTTGCGGACGCTGTTATGGACATTGCGGACGAGAAGGCATGGCGTCTGATTGAATGTGTTTCAAACCTGGTGTGTTGCGGACGACACTGCGGACGAGAAGGCATGGTGTCCGATTGAATCTGTTTCAAACCTGGTGTGTTGCGGACGACACTGAGGACGATGCGGACGAGAAGGCATGGCGTCCGAATGAATCTGTCCTAAATTCTGGACAATGTGAACGACTGCGAACGAGAACAAAATGGCGTCCGAATGAATCTGTTCTAAACCCTGGACACATTTGGACGATGTGGACGATGACTGTGGATGACTCGACTCGTCCGCAACATCGGGAAATTCCGAGAAACCCATTTTAAAAATCATCTCTCTTCCGATTTCTTGCAAAAATCAATAAAACCCCTCTCTCCTCCTGCCTCCTTCTGCATTGACCGGACATCTCCTGTAGCTTGGGAAGCTTTCCACGTGGGTTGGATTCATTGGACCATATTGTTCTTGAATTAGGGAACTGCAGACTGTCCTGCAGTTTATCTTCTGCAACTGCTTAGTCTCCCTTCACCCTTCAGCCTACGTCTATAAGAGGTAAGTTTTCCTGTGAACTCCAGTGTTTTTGGGCGATTGTAAGAGGGTGTGAGAGTGTAGTCCTACTGAGAAATGGCTTGGTGAGTGTGAAGTGGGTGTGTTGATAGAACAGGACAATTTAGTGCAACTCTTAAGGGTTCTCAACGTGAAGGTAAGGGCTTTACTTTGAGATTTTTGGTCCGATCAGTTCTTAATTAATTGATAGTGCCTTGAATCTAAACGTTACTTTGCTTAGGGAACATTGAAAGTTTGGAAAATTATTGGCTGTTGTTATTAGACCTTGCTGAGATTTTGTTGGTTATTGCTGAGCTGAGTATTAAGGTAAGAATTTGGAATATTGCTTTGGCCAAAGAATGGCCCTACATTACGGGTCCTTGTTTTTTTTGTTGTAGTGTATTGTTCAGTGTTTAAGTGTGATGTGTAGATTATAGTTTAACTATGCTATTGTTGTGAAATTTTGGAAGAATGAAATCTGTTATCACAGTGAACATTGAGATGGATGAAAAGCATGAAGTGAATTTGGATTCTGAATAAAAATATGATCTTTAGAAGTTATTGAGCCGAACCTAGTGAAATGCCTAGCAGGTTGTGAACCTAGTGAAATGCCTAGCAAGTTGTACTGTTAAATTTTAGAGATCATTCTTTCGGTACTCTATATATTTTTGGATAAAGATTTGTATGCTTAGGCTAAGCTGTGAAATGAATTTGTTACTGTCATTAGTATTCCATTGTTGATATTGTTGAGTTGCATATGTCCTTACCTGTCGTCTTGCATGAAGTAATCTCTGAAGCATGTCAATATTGATAATTGAATAGAGTGGAATTAGAATTCATGTCGGTTGGAATCGAACATAATTGTCTGGTTGGAATCAAACGTAATTTACCCTGCTCACATCCTTAATAAATAACCATAGAATAATAATGTCTGCCTCTATTACGTTAAAACCTGTTACTCAAATATGACGACAATACTTGCGACATTTTCCTTTATGATTATATCTGTTATATGTATATAATTGTGAGGGATACTTTACTCTGCTATTTTTGTGTTTGATTCTTTTCTTGGCATTCATGCATTCATACTAGGACTTATGAATCCATTCACATAATGTATGTCATCCTAAAAAAAATACGTAAATAGTCATGTGGGGGTTCGGGAGGATTGAGAATGGTTGTCGTGGTGACACCCCTATTGGAGTGCCTACTCCCAATTAGGGGGCAGTGAGGTACGATTAAACCACGGGAATCGTAAGATTCTCAATTCTCTTGTTCTGAAATCCCCAATGGCTTCAACAAAAGTGTATGGGTATGGCTCGTGGTGACACCCTGATTGGTATGTTTTCTAGTCGGAAATACGGTTAAGCCACGAGACCTAGACGTACCCATCGCCCCAAACAGCAGACAAGATACGGTTCTTTTCTGTAATACATCGTATGATCATACATCACTTGCATTGCATTTAATTCTGATTCTTGCTGGGCGTTAGGCTCATTGTTTACCCCGTAATGTAGGTAATGATTATAATAAAAAATTTGTACCAGTGGAAGAGGAGGCGTTCCAGGATGACCGCTTGTGTTATCAGCCTAATTGACCTGATGGGTGCAGCTCACATATTTTGGGAAACATTAGTATTTTGTTATTTGTGTTTTGATGAAGAAAGGGTATTTTGGTAATTACTATTGGCAGTATTTGAACCTTTTAATCAGTGTAATAGAGACTTTGAAACTTTTATTAAGAAAACTGAGAAGTTATGTTTTGAAATCCTATTATTATTCCACACTTTCGCTCTGATTACGTTTTCTTCAAAAATGAATTTCAATTGATAATTAATTAAAGCGAAAAATTTTTATGATACGTTTTAAAATCAAGGAAAAAGTACTTTTGAATTAATGGGGCTTTACATTGATACCAAGAAATAGGACGAGACATGATTTCAATTGAACCTACAATCATGTATAGAAATTGTAAATGTTAATTGAATTTTGAAGAATAACAATTCTATCTTGATCAATTACAAAAGTTGGGCTAAAAATAATCTAACAATATCATAAGTAAATAATACGTAGAAAAATAAATTTACAAACATCCGCTTAGACTATAAAAAACATATACCAAAAAACATCAAAGCAACAATAAGGAAAAACAAAAATCATATTAGTTATTCAAGAAATAGGTAGAACATGTATATTTATATTATAAATATAGCATCAAAGGAATGTCGTAGATGACACTAGAAAAGGAGTCACTCCTTAGAGTCACGAGGTCTCTTTTCAAGTAGCGCAGGACGAGTTGAACTTGAACTTTCAACTTTGGTTGTTAGAAAGGAAGAGGTTGTGATAGGAACAAGCGAAACCGAAGGTGATGAAGGAAGAAGAGCATCAACTTCTTCAGCAATATCGAGTATCATGAACCTCGAGTTTTTATAGTCTAGAAAGCTTTGTTTGTTAACTTTTAGTTGAAGTAGCAAGCTTTAGCCTTGTGTGCATCAAATGATTCCATTACTTTTTCGAGTATTTCCTAAATTTTATTTTTCAAAAAAAAGCAAAAGAAAAAAATTTTCAATAAAAAGACATCTAAGTTTAATGTTGAAAAGACAACAAAAGTAGAACAAGTAGAATAGAAAAACATAGAAACTCTAACCTCTGGAGTCATGGAGGCCAAAGTTTCAATGTCAATGGACAATATCTTTTCGACATGGATACCGAATAACATTCCTTTTATTGCACTAGTGTTATATGTAACGCCCCGCGTTATTAAACCTTTTTCTAACTTTCATTTTTAGCCATAAAAAATTTTCTTTAATTTATTTAAAATGTGTATTGGAAAATATATTTGAAAACATATCAGAGTAAAATGAGCGGAAATAGATGATAAATTTTCAAAACATAGTTTCCAACAAAAGTCCATGGTTACAAAACATTTACCATATTCCAAATACGAAGTTAACTGTTCAAAATAACCAACATTGTTTTCATGAGCCATAACCATTAGGTCAAACCCGACTGATAACCCAAGAGATCGTCCTGAAATGCCTCCTCCTCAGCTTCCATATCACATGTCTCATAATAATCACCTACATCATGGGATAAAACAATGAGCCTAACACTCAACAAAAATTAGAATGGAATGCAATGCAAATGCTCATGCGTGCTCATGCAATGGGTTTCAGAAAAGAACCTATCTTTTCTGTTATATCAAGAGAAAGGATACATCCTATGGTCATGTGGCTATCCGTCACTCCGATGAGGAGATACATCCTATGGTATCACCACTAATGACCATCACCATTCTCCTTTGTTTAAGACGTTGGAGATTTCTAGAACAAGAGAAGAGGATACAAGTAACATCCCGTTTATTCTTTCAATTTAAAACTTATGATTTTTGAAAAATTTTCTTTCAAAACAACAGCGGAAGACTTTTCATTTGAAAACTAGCTTAAATAAGAAGTGTATAAATAAACTCTTTTTCATTAAACAATTTATCACTTAAAATATATCGTACTGTAAAACCATAAAACATTTACGACAGCGAAAGATTTGTATTTATAGTACTAAAAGAATTAAACACAATTCGAAAACCTTCTTGAAAAAAATGAAGTACCATAACAAAGGTTTGTTTTCCTAAAAAATGTTATTATCAAACATTATATTTCTTCTTTAATCTTTTAGCCTAACCAACTGTCAAGCCTGTAACGTACAAATGCCTCTTCAACTGTTGCTATCCTTGATCTCTTACATACCTACATCACAGGAGGAATAATGAGCCTATTGCCCAGTAAGGAATATAATCATGAACTATAATTGTAACTTCTATGACAACTCTACATGATTAAGTCTTATACATTTGTAAGTTGAGTGAGAGCAACCTCTTAAGTTTCTGAACTCACTATTTGGATTCGCTTTTACATGAGAGCATCCTCTTCAGTCTCCAAACTCAATAAAAAAGGACCCACCTACATTTACATTCATTACCATTTAGGTGAGAGCAACCTCTTCAGTCTCCGAACTCACCACTCGTTGAGTAAGAGCAACCTCTTCAGTCTCCAAACTTACTCAAACAAACTGTTTTCTACATGTGAACAACCTCTGAAGTCTCCGAACCCACGTAGAAAACACTATTATTATCTTCATTATTAGCTCATGCAATGCATTGCGTACAATCCTATAACATGTCTACATAAATGTCACAAACAGCAGCTCATATATTGCAAACAATACTACAAACAACTAACAAACAATACTATGCTTCAACTATAAAATTAATATTAAACACGTTCCTATTACACTATAACGTCATACGTATAATCTTCTATCTTGGGCGTATTATTTCTAACTTAGTCTTAAACAGTATAAGCATTATCTTATGGTATCTATCACTTGGATATAAACTAAGGACTTACTAATTAACTATATTATTAGTAATCTAATTTTTCCTATATCACTTACCATCATTTTAGAAAACCATTTTATCACAACTGTTAGTAAACTAATGTAGGAATACAATCTAACCAGATAACCATCACTAAAGACTAACATAACAATTTACACAAAAATCCTACTCTTGCTATGTAGGTCCTTTCGGACAAAACACAAACATTATTCCTTACTTGGAGTCCATAGCTTAAATGGATTACCACATAGAATTATTCTTCATGAAACTATCTTCAGAAATTCATAAACCCAGCAAACCCTCTCGGCCATGCAACTTCTCATCACAAAACCCATGGTATTTTTGCGTACAAAATCATAGTAGTACTCCTTTCTCACAACTTCGACAGTCTTCACACTTCATTTTTCTCTTTTCAAAAGAGACTTAGCTACGGTTTCTCCTCATCCAAACAAAATAGAATAGACTCACAAACCTTCTCTCTGTTATTCACACCAAAACACCAGGCGCTAGACCTCTCCATATTTTCTACTCTCAAAACTATAGAACACTTACGTAAGTTTTCTCTAAATTTTGGCAGAGCTTCCGCATGTTTTCTCCTTCCCAAAAATTGCTCCCTTCTTCTCTATTTATAGGCTACTAACATTAACTCTTTATTAACTGCGTGAAGATGGAAGGCCACTGGACGCACACTAAATCGGCCAGGCGTTCAGACAACCAATCGCTTGTCCTTCAGATGTTAAATACCATTAACAGATGGCCAACATAAATTGCCATTCACCAACATCTCTCCAATAGCCTTCTGAAGATGAAGAGGTGACATAGTGACGTTCCATGCATCAGTGAAGCGTCGATGTTGAAGACTCTTCAGTTCCAGCGACAGTTTAACATCTTCAGACGACCTTTAGGATTGGCGGTTGAGCAATTTTGATGAAGGACGATCGACCACAATTCAATCAATCGATTGTAGAATTCTTTGGTTCTGAACTGCAGACGATCATGCCGATCGACGACACCACTCCATGCTACAGCCCCCACCGACCACAAAATTTTTCTTCTTCAGAATTATGTTATATATATATATATATTACCTTATAACCTAATTATTAACACTATTATTACTTCTTATAACTCTAGTTATTACCTTTTAACTCCCTAATTTATTCTTGTATCTCATAAACCACTTTATATCCAAGATCAACATACACTAAATCCATATATATATATATATGAACATTTATATCATCCACCTCCACATTTCTATACCCAATTATATCCAAATTTCAATTCCTTACAGTATCCTTACAATATCCCAATACGTCTAATTATGTTCAAATATATTTTCTCTTTGGCCAACACTTGAATTATCTAACTATCCATAATTTTATCCGTTCATACTCAATATATATTCTATAACTCCTCTTCCACCTTATTCTTTTATTAAATCCAATATACTCCAAAATATAATAGACCTTATAACTTCAACCTTATTATATCTAAGTGCATCTTCTCTTACTAATCCATTGACTACCAATCACTGACTCTGTCTCGATGTCATCCTTTCTAATTCCAAACATCACTAACTCATTCACAAATAACCTTAATCCTCCCCTTAAACTAATTATGAACATATCGGGGTATTATAATTCACTTATTCCAAATACATTTATCTTGACCAATATCTCTACTTGTCCAACTCAGCTCTTATCATTCTCAAAATCATCACATGAGCCTTGTGCTTAACATAACAAAAATTTGGGATATTACAATACATCCTATGGTCCATGTGGCTAACCATCACTCCGATGGGGAGATACATCCTATAGTGTTGCCACCGATGGACCGTCACAAAATCTCCTGAACCCCCACACGCCTATTCACATTTATTATGCATGTCATGCAATATGTCAGCAAATTCATAAGCCCAAATCCCGATGCATGGATGTCATGTACATTTCAATTCACAACAATATATATATAATACACAAAGACAGGAAACATAGCATTTTGACATAAATATAGTAGTGTGGCTCAAGCTAAAGCAATCTCTTCTATCATCTAGCAATGTATCAGTGATTTATAAAAAAACAATTCAAGAAACAAATGCATTAGAAGGACTGTTAAATAAATCACCTATACAACATTTTATTAATATTTTGTAGAACCAAGGCTGAGATCAATTACACTGAAAAGTAGTTATTAAAGAATCTATGTAAGCATTATATTAGAAAGTAATTCAATAAACACCAGAGAACAACCCCTCACCTAACGGTCGAGCAAGCCAGAAATAATAGATTACTAATAATCCCCTCTTTATTCTTTTTAATTTTTCCTACAGAGTATTATTTCATAATTAATTAACAGGACCTTTCCCGTATCTTCCTCAAGTACTCCCTCACAACCCACAAAATTATAGAGTCACAATCAGCAATAAATCATAGCGGCCAGAACCATATATCAGTAGACCTCAACAATTAAACCAAGCAGTTCACAGTCAACAACATCCTTTAAAATTCTCTACATAGAGTAACACTTTCCTTCAACAACCAATAATTCTCAGAAGTGATAAATCACAGAGCAACATCACATAGTGCATGACAAAACTTCCCAATTTCTCAACCCATAGAAGAATAACAGTAACAAATGGCAAAATATTTCTTCTCAATGAAAGGTGTAAGCAATATGTAAGTAACAATCAAGCCTTAACTATTACATGCTGCCTAAACCCATTTTTCGTTCAACCAAAATCAGCATTAACAATAGTATTTCACAACAAAAAATCCAATCCAATATTTAACGGCAAACAAACCTCGTGATGTAGGGCCTCCTTGGCCAACTACATCTCAATTCTTACTTCAACAGAATGTCACTCCATAGCACGTTCACCTCACAGCCGCAACAACCACTCGGAGAATCAACACACCCAGAAGACTTCCAATACAGGAGCTCACCTCTTTCACTTAACTCACGGAACACTCTTCACTTACAAAATAAAAATGTAGCACCCTCACCTCTTCTCTCAGTCGCAACTCGCAGTGCATAATCCAGAAGCATCACCTAACGCCATCATCTTATAGATGAAGGAAGACCCATGAGAAGGCTAGAGGTTGATGGACAGTTGTCCAATTCAAGGGAGAATGTCCAATGTGCAAAGGCCACGTGGAAAAGTTACTATCTTCTTGGGGAGAAAGAAAGGAAATTTTGCTAGAAGAAAAAGAATTTTCATTGGAGGAGAAAGTACTGGCCAATGGAAAATAGAGTTATCTTTTTAAATTTATTTTTTGGTCGAAGGAGTCATCCGAAACATCGACCGCGCTACAACGAAATTTTCAAATTTTGCTTCTATTTTGCGTTCTCGATCGCACCTTGCAACCGCGTCCCGACCGAAGGTTCAACCGCAAAATCGACGAATTTGACAGGTTTGAATTGCTGATATTTTTCAGTTGCACATCACTTCCGCAACCTCAACCACGTTGCATTTGAATTTACAAAATGTAGTCTGAAACACATTTTGGCCGAATTCTCTGCCCCTAACTCAGATCGCAATACGACCGAAAATGTAAGGAGTCATCCGTAATGCATTTTTGGTCAAGATATTCGACCGAAACCACGACCTCAACGTGCCTGAAAATGTAGAATACACAATCCGTGACAATTCTCCACTTTAAAAATTTCAAAAATATTTCTTCCCTCATTTACATTGCATCAAGTCCCAAATTAACAATTACGAAACATATTTTCTTTTTATAAAATACTTGTTCATTCCATAAAATCTTTTACATAGTACATGGAGTATTTATTCGGGCATTACAATCTCCCCTCCTAAACAAAAATTTGTCCTCAAATTTGGCTAAGTAAATAATTTTGGATATCTAGCTTCCATATCATCCTTCCTTTCCCATGTTGCTTCTTCCGCGATGTGATTTTTCCATAATACTTTGACGAGTAGGATTTGCTTATGCTGAAGTTCCTGTATTCTAGAGTCCAGAATCTGAATCGGTCTTTCCTCGTAGATCAAGTTGGCTTGAACTTCAACGTGTTCTTGAGGTTCCACTTGAATTGTATCCCCAAGGTATTTCTTCAACATTGATATGTGGAATATGTTATGCACGCCCACCATGGCAGCTGGTAGTTGCAACCGATACGCTACTTTGCCAACCCTTTCTGTGATCACAAAGGGGCTAATATATCACGGATTTAGTTTCCCTTTTCGTCCAAATCGCATAACACCCTTGAAAGGTTATAATTTTAGAAAAACCAGGTCTCCAACATTGAATTCCAAGTCCTAACAACAATGGTCAGCGTAGCTTTTCTGGCGACTTTGAGCAGCCAGCATTCTTTATCGAATGATTGTCATTGATTCAGTTGTCTATTGTATCATGTCAGGGCCATAAAACTCAGTTTCACTGACTTTATTTCAATATAGAAGGGATCTGCACTTCCTGCCATATATCGCTTCATAGGGTGTCATACCAATAGTTGCTTTGGAAACTATTATTATAGGCAAATTCAACCAATAATAGCATTTTTTCCCATCTGATTTGAAATTCCAGTACGTAGGCACGCAACATATCTTCCAATATCTAAATTGTACATTCACTTTGGTCGTCATTCTGCGGATGAAAGACAGTACTAAACTTTAATTATGTGCCCATGGCCTTGTTCAATCTCTTCTAGAACATAGATATGAATCGTGGATCCTGATCAGATACGATGGAGACTGGTACACCATGTAGTCGTACAATTTCCTTAACGTACAGGTCTGCGAATTGATTCATTTTATAGGTCATTTGTACTAGTAAGAAGTGGGCTGTAATGACCCGGTTTTTCATAAATCCTTTCAAATGCGTGAAAATTTGAAATTTCTTTTTTTTTTTTACACAAAACATATCAGAGTGCGGCTAGCCTGGATCGTTACTAACCTTTCGTTAAAGTTGTTATGAAAACCGATTAATAAAAGTGTGGAAGCGTTATGAAATCGTCTATTTAAAGTATTGAGGAAGCGTAAATAATTTAGTAAAATAACTAAAACAATTAAATACGACTTAATTAAGTTACAACTTAATACAACCATTTTTCTCTTTTTGTTTAAGCCTAGCCAGCCACAATCTCACTCGTGCAAATCTTCCTCCCTGCTCCGTTATCTGTTTACTATCCGCTTATTATCTGTTCGTTGTTTGGACTTACACTACAAGTAAACTGTAAGCCCAAATGCTTAGTAAGGAGAATGGTTTAGTGCAACGTGAGATGCCTCTCTTTAGTCCTTATTGGAATGAGGGCCACCCAAACAAATCTTTTCATTATGTCATTCGTTCGTTCTTTACTTTACTTTTGTTCATTCGTTCACTCGTACATCGAGCAAGAGATTGAAGGACCTATATGGGATGGTATAGTTGATCGGATCTAATCTCCTGTGGACAACTAGGTCCTGTTCCCAACAAGGTAGGGGCAGTGCCTAGCTGCCAGACTAGACCTGACTACCCATCCGCCCCCAACTCCCAATTTCCTTCATTTTCTTTAACATTTTGCCTTACTTATGCATGTGCGAGTACCATCCCGAGATGGTACTCCCTATTGATTTCTATTAACATGATGCATAACTCATTTCTTAGTAGGCCTCAGACTCACAGTTTGCTAATGGTGTAGGTACATGCATGCAAGAATGTTGAATGAACCAAGGAGCAGTTGATGAAGGATTTGCACGGACGGGACTTGTGGCTAGCTAGGCTAAGGAAAGTGAAAGAGAAAAGTAAATTGTAATTAACACGTAATTATTTGTTTAGTATTTAAAAATGAATTTCTTACGCTTCCACTATGTTTTGAGAAAAGATTTTATAACTATGGTTTTTCACTATTTAGAACGATTTTCATAATGAGTCTAAGGAAATGGTTTTTAACAGTCTGGCTATTTAAGGAAGAATTCAGATTTAATTTAAAAAAATTTTCCACTATTTTACAAAAGAAAAGAATTGGGTCATTATAGATAGGGTCATCTCGTGTGTATTTCAATTTACATAATGAATTTCTCCTCCTATTTGATTTTTCATTTTTCTTTCGTGTCTGGGTGACTTATTATTTGAAATTTAAATAGAGAATGATAAGTAGATGAAAATAATAAGTTGATCTTATTACATTAGAATTAGTGAAAATAGAGTTATTATAATATATCAGCATAGCCTTTTGCCATTTTGTTTGACTTTAAAGTTTGAAGCTCACAAAGTTTGGGAAGAAAAAATGGCCAACGTCTTAGAAAATCACTAATTAAATAAAATTATGATTCAAAATTATTTCGTACGAATTGAGGTCAATGCAAGCATTTTATTTTTTAAATATTAAAGATAATAAAAATAAATGGGCACGACTGATTCAAAGCAATTTTAAAGCATAAAATAATAAAATAATAAATTTAAAAAATCCAATTGAATGAGCCCCCTTTTCCTTCGCCAACTCCAACTTGACCAGCGACTACGTCCCTTCTTCGATCTTTCTTCTTTTATATTTATTTTTTGTTTCCTATAAATTATGAGAAGATTTGATTTTATTTAAAAAATATTTATTATGCGTTAGAAATTTAAGTTTACTTTTAAATTTTATATTTTAATCTTACCCATTAATATTATGCTTATTTACTGATACAACTAATTTTATATTTTAATTATTTATAATTTATTTTTATTATTATATTAATTAATAAGTAATACATAAACATTAAAAAAACTTAGAGCATCAAATTAGATAACAAATCTACCAATACTTTATTCATTATATATAAACAGATAATTTTATGAAACAAAATTAATCAAAACTATATAAGATCAAAAAAGTGTAGCTAGATTTCATGCCAGTTTGACATTAATTTTAGAAGTCGTAAACGTGATTATTTGATAATTCTGCAGTAATTTGGTGTTTAGTAACTAAAAAAATAGAGGGCTTTTTTTAAGTTACATCAGTTTCAAGAAGTAAAAAAAATGTATTTTCTCAAATCTTTTTTTCTAACAATAAATTCAATTACAAGACCATTTATTTATTTATTTTATAATTCAGGTTTTAAAATAAATATATAAATTTAAATTTTTATAATTATTAAATCTACTATTAGAATCTAATCAACTGGTTCGATTCTAAGAGGTCATAAATTGAAATCGTATTGTGTCAATTTCAAAACTAAAACAAAATTTAACCAAATTTTTTGACTTTGCTTAATTTGATTTACATTCAATTTCTTAGTCTTCTAGGCTCGATTTGTGGTTGATTTTAGTTAATTTGGGCTTGGTTTATGGTCTATTTTAGTTGGTTTAGGTTGGTTCCACTCTCAAATGGAACCGAATCGATAAGTTAGTTTCAAAATTTTGAAACTAAAACCAAACTGATTTGGTTTTTGGACCTGAACTAAAACCGTATTGATTTTTTATTTAGTCTTGTTTTTGGATATGTCTTAGTTGGTTTAAGCTCAGTTTAGACCCACTTTGGTCAATTTTGTTCTTTTTTTTTTTTATGATTTTTAAAATTAAAATAAAAAATATGTATATAAATAAATAATATGTGGTTCAATTATGTTGAGTTCGGTTTCAACTAGTTTTTTAAAAAAAGAATTGAAAATTGAAAATTGAAACAAGAACTTTTGCTTCACTCTGTTCGATTCTAAAATATGTTTTTCAAAAATCAAAATCGAAACAAACCAAGCCTTAATCATCGGCTCAGATGGTTCTACTCGATTCAACCCTAACTATTTTTTATTATCATAATATATATTTATTATATTGAATTAATTTTTATTTATTAGAAAATTTATAATTTATAATTTTTTTTATATATTATGAATTTTTAAATTTACCAAATATGTTCATGCAGTTTTACATAATTTAATGCTTGAAAAGCAAATTAAATATCATAATTTACAAAACACTTTATTATATAAAATCACTTTGAAAATGTTAATTTATAAAACACTAATTTAGTTTTTTACATAGTTGATTATTTTGACATCTAAAATTGATTATTTAAAAAGCTGCAACAAGACTAAATTGAACTCTAACTGTTATAAGTTTAGTGACCAAAAAAGATATCGAACAAAGTGAAACTAGATAACAATTTCTCTTACTTTTCTTTTATCTTAGAAGAAAGTTGTACAAGAATACAAAAATAGTGACGTTAGTTTGATTCAATTCTTTTGTCAATAGTAGAGTTGTTAAATGGTGGGGCTGACAGCCCATCACTGTAACAAGTCGAGCCAAGCCTAATGTTTCAGGCTCTCGAGCTCGTAGAAGATCGGGCCAAGCGGGCTCACTAGCTGATTGGTAAGCCAGGCGGGCCGACTCTACAAGTTAGTCTAACTTAAACCAATAAAATTAAAAACTCATGTAGATAATAGGTGAAATTCGACTTATTTAATGTTAGAAAATGCTAGGCCATATTTGCAAGTTATTTGTGCTTTTATTAATGAGAAAACACAAAGTATTAATCTTGATAAATCTAGTTATGATGTAGCCAATACATTTCTTGATTTTTTAAAACCATTTTATGATGCTACAAATGAATGTTCGGGAATTTATTATCTCATTTCTCATCTTGTTCTTCTAATTTTTGTAAATTTAATGGGTAATTTTGCACAATATCGACAAATAAATGAATTTGGAGATATACTTAAAAAAGTGAAAACAAAATTTAAAAAATATTGGCTTGACATTTCTCCTATTTTTTGTTAAGCATGTATAATGGATCATAGGTATAAATTAAGAGGAGTGAGTCTTATGAGTAATAGAATTTCTACTAATTTATATATTACTCTTTTACTTTCTAGTGATCAAATAACACATGAAATTGTTAGTTTATATTCTAATTATGGAATTAAATATTTTAATGTTAGTCGTTCATATCCTTCTTCACATACTAGTTCTAGTAGTGGTGGTGGAGCTACAATAGCTCCACAATTTGGTATTCATGATTATTGGAATGATTTAGATACAAATATTTATTCTAGTTCAATGTGAAATAAACTAGATATTTATTTTGATACTCGATATCAATTTTCTTGCAATAAGAACTTTGATATTTTAGATTTGTGGAAAAAGTTTTCCACTACATATCCTATTCTTTCTATAATGACACGTGATCTACTAACACCTCTTGTCTTTAAATAGCGTCGAAGTCTGCTTTGAGTGCAGGTGAACGTGTGTACGATGAACACCAAGGAAGACTTGCACCCGACCTCGTGGAGGCACTCATTTGCATGAAGGATTGGAACGACGTCATTATGAGAAATCAACAACGAGAGGACGAAATACTAGAAGAATTTAAAATTTTGGACGTTGAAGATTAGATTTTCATTTAAATTTGGATGAATTGTAATTTGAATTTTAAAGTATTTTTTAACTTATAATTTTTTTGACATTTTGCACATGATTGACAATTAGATGGCTGCCAACCTAGTTAGAATGTATCTAATTTGTAATGATACAAGTGTCGAATTGATAATGAATGATATATTGTTTTTATATATTTGTCTCAAATAATTTTTTTGTAATTACTTATTACATATTATTTTTATATTAATTAAATAATTTTATTATTTATATGACTAACTATCATCTATTTAGGGAGTGCAAAAGTCGATTCGGTTCAGTTTTAGGTCGAACCGAAACTGTAATACCCGAATTTTGATTATCATAAGCCTAAGATGATAATATTAGAGAATAGTTAGAGTTATGTGAGGTATTTCTAGTGGTTAAATTGTGGTTGGTGGATCATTGGTTTGAAAAATGTTGGATCAGTAGAGAAGAGAAAGTGGTAAGTAAGAAATACAGAGGCAAATATATTACAATGGCGTTTTTGGTTGACCACATGCACGACTGATAACTCGACTGCAGATTTGGGAAGCAATTTGTCTTTAAATTTGGTCGACCAAATCTTCGTTGCACGACCGTTTCGTCAACCGCAGAATTAAGATGTAATCTGTAATATATTTTGGTCGATCTCTTCGGAGAGCGAAGAAGGAGGAGGAGGAGGAGGAGGAGAAGGATTGGTCCAGGAGTTCAACTTTCTCCTTCTTCCCTCATGTGCTCTTTTGGCAAGAAATTCATTCAACACTGCTTATGGATTTTATGGGAATATATAGTAGGAGATAAAATATTGATGGATGTTTGTAATGCTTCACTATTGGAGATTTCTACCCTTTGATTGAATTATGTTTTGCTCTTCCCTATTGTGTCTGGTTAAAGGATATTTTTGATGTTTTATTCTGTTGTTTTAGTAGAGGAATTCAGATTGGATTATGGGATTGGAAATCAGTAATTTATAAATCAATGTAGTCTGCTGCAATATTAGGACTTGTGTTGAAGCTTGATGACCATGAAGTATTCTCGTAATTACTGCTGTATGTTTTGATTTTGTATATGGCGATGTATTTCACTGTTAGGTTGAATACTCTGTTAAATTGGATGATTCTTTGTGCTCCTTGTTGATTGAAGGGTTATATTCTGTGAATGACATTCTGTTGGGATGTGGAGCCAGTTGGATTTTGGGTTGTGGAATTCTGTTAGGCATTGAATGGGGCATTTGGGTATACTATTGAGTTATTATTGACCAGTTCCGGTTCGGTTTGCACACCCTTATCATCTATCATATTTTAACACTACAATAATAAATATTTATAGTTTCAATAACTAATATATATATATATATATATATAACATATTTATATAAAATAATTTTCGTTATGTATGCTGAGCTCGTTAAGCTTGTCTTGTTAGGCTCGTTGGGCTGGCTCGGCTTGGCTCGGCTCGGCTCGTTAGGCTTGTGGCTCGCAAGCTAGCTCAAGTTGAAAAATTTTTTGGGTCAGCTCGTTAGGTTCGGCAAGCTCGTTAGGTTTAGCAGGCTCAGTGAGCTGGGCTTTCACAAGCTCAACTCGGCTCGGCTCGGCTCGTTTAACATCTCTAGTCACGAGTTTTCTTTTCTTTGAATTTTGGTTTATTATATTGTTTCACTAAGTTACACATTAGATAGGTCAGGCACAAAATCATATTTAAATAATTATAAAAGCTCAAATCACAATTCTATTTTATAATTTTAAATTTATTCTCTAATTCTATATTTCAATTTTATCTTTTGACGTCAATCATGTTAATTAATTAATATTTTATTTGTATCGTAATAATTAATGAGTGACATATCATCATCACATTAAGAGGTAAAAATAAAATATAAAATTAAAAGATGAACCTAATATTACCCAAATAAATAAACTAGACTCCAAAAAATTAGGAGCAAAGCTATTCAGATTTATTAGCGGTTATATTTAATGTCTAATGCAAGAACAATAGAAGTATTTGCCTCAAAGCCCACCTGACCCAAGCTTAAACATTGTATCCTTTTTGTCCATTAAACTTTCGAGCTTCTTGACCATGTTAAATGTAACTCATCAATAAAGTGAGTAAACTCCAACTTCTGGCTCATGAGCTCCCTTGGCCTAGTCCTATGGGAGCTCTCCAATGAGCCAGCTCGTTGGCATAGCCGTTTTCCTAGACCACTCTAACCCTTTATTTCTTTTAAGTTCACTCGTTAACTTTAAATTATTTAACTTGTTAAGTTTAATAAGTGAGTTTTTCAAACCTACTAAATCGATTCTTTTTACACATTTAGTTAAATGACATACATATCCTTGATCAGCTCCTCATTTCGAACAATTGGCAATAATTTATTTTTGTACTTTCGAAAATATAATTCATGTACATTGACTATGAAATTTTTAAGAATGGGTACAAGATCTATTGCTTATGCAATTTGGGATCTTCATTTTAGACAATTGGCCTACGAATCTTTTACTCGAGGAAGTGGTCTTGGCTAGGGGTGGGCAATTTGGTTATCGGTTCCGGTTCTAGACATCTTGGAACCAACCGTTCGGTTCTCGGTTCCGAAAATAAGGAACCGGAACTGACCGGAACCGAACCAGAACCTGAAATGCAAAAATACAGTTAATGTATCTTACTTCTTAGCTCAAAAATTGTAAGATACATAAACAAAATATGAGCTAATTTACCTGTCTAAACACTGCCTCAAGACTGTCCTTTTTTTAGCCAAGACTTTTTTGCTCTGTCTTACAAAACCTCTTTTGATTTGTAGAAAGTTCAAGATCCATTATTTGATTAGCTAATCTTTCCTGTTGCCCATTATATGACAAACTTAATAGTAAAAGAAGAAGTTCCAATAGTATGTATAACCAACTAAATGCTATAAAAAGGTAAATAAAAACACAAGAAGTTGATGAGATCAACCTATTTCACGCCTTTTTTGTTTTTAGCTCATCTTTTGTTTATGTATCTTACAATTTTATTGATTCTAAATGCTCTTAAATGCAGCTTAAAAAGAGGTCAAATGAACGCTAAAACAAACACAGCAGAATTACCCATTTATGTATCTTCACAAAAACAAATGTAGCAGTCAATGATTCAAAGTTCAAATATCAAAAATAAAATCAAACGGATTGTGAAATACCTATTCTCTTAGAATCTTTTAGCTCTTCTTTCATCCAACCCATCACTTTATCTACCATTGCCAGTTTTAACAAATTGTTAAAGCAAAAATCAACACAGAATTATATGGAAAAAAAAAAAAGCAAATTGTTAAAGCAAATTGTTAATTTGCTGTCAAACCAGTGGAAGCATACAAGGGCGGAAACTCTTTCAGCTTAAGAGCAAAAGAACAGACCTTTTTTCCACATCCAACTTCATCTTTACAGAGTCTAGTTCGATACTGAGCAAGATGAAGTCAACACTTAAAAATTCCATGGGCATACTCACAAGCATCTCCTTGTTGACAGTAGCCCTTTCTAAACTCTGGGCCAGGAACCTAGCTGTAATGGTATTTCCTCAGATCTCTTCACCTTGCATTTTCACCCAGGTGTACGAATGGGCATTCAGTTCAGTCATGAGAGTAAGCTCTGGAGCAGGGTCTGACTTTAAATGTAAACATTCGAAACTCATCGGTACTGTAAATCCCATTATTCATGTCTGGAAGAGAAAGATCGACTGGATACTCTTTCTTTTCACTCTCATCCTTCAACACTGCAGTTGTCACAATCTCCTCTCCCATATCTTTAATTACTCATTCATATGAACCAATCGATTCTTCTTCAAAATGGCCCTTTAGCACTGCTTCAGGTGATTTTTTCATCAAACCCTAATCGCAGGTTCAGAATCAGGTTCAAGGTTCCAGAATCGCAACACAGAATCAAGAAGGGGAGCAAGGGTTTGTCTTCGAATTCGTCTTCAAGAACGCAAGAGCATCGCAAGTTCACCTTCTCTGATCTTCAGATTCGTCTTCGCCTCTTCGGGAACACAGAGAAGAGAGTTAACACTTCACAGGTTTTAAATCACTTCAGTTCTCGGTTCCATAAACCAAGAACCGAGAACCGAACCGCATATATGGACCAATACCTAGAACCGAACCCATTATTGATTTAGGAACCAAGAACCGGAACCAGACCAGAACCGAAATGCGGTTCTTGGTCGGTTCTTGCCCACCCCTAGTCTTGGCTCAATCAATGTTGTTTATTTTTGTATTTATAGTAAGAGTAAAATTGTTCACATACTAATAATGAGAAAACAACCTCTCGTGTTTTGTCTAATAAATACATGTAGAATGGAGAATCGCATGGGGAAAATAAATCATTTGGATAAAATATATCATTGGTTTTTATATTTGAGAGTTTATTTCAATTTAATTTTTGTAGTTTCAATTTTATGACTTGAGTAGTAATAGTTTCAATTCCATTTTGTAAATGAATTATCGACAAATTTTCATCAATAAATTTAACAAAAGAAGACGAATCTCTTTATTTTTATTCACGTCAAAAAACCGTGTTAAATCTTCTAAAATATTTTATTTGACTAATTATTTTTACTCGGTCCATCATTTATAAAGATGAAGTCTCACCCGTAAGGGTCAAATCATAAAGTAAATAAAATTATTAAATTAAAAAAAGATACTAGAGCTTACAAGAAAACGATCGGCCAATTTATCAACAAACCATTTTAAAATGTTAGAAAAAATGACAAATCAACTATTTTGTTTTATGATTAATGATAAGTTAACTATTAAATTATTTTTACTAATGAATTAACCATTAAATTATGGAAAAAGATCCCTATAAACATCGTTATCACGTTTGTTGTTAAACAAATTCATTTCGATCCATGGCGGTTCATGTACTATTCTGCTGTAGATCGATATTTTTAAAAATAATGTTATTATATTTATGATCTGCATGGATTGAGACACGTATTGCCGCGAATTGATGATGATCCGCCGCAGATCATCGTGCATCGTTTTACGTTCATGTGCCATACTATATAAGATTCGATTGTGCGCTCCAGCGAGGTCACCACAAATCATGAAATCCTCGGTGAACATTCGTATTTTTATAGCTTAGTTCATCACATTATTATCGATTTGAATGGAGTCTAGGGCAAAGAAATTGACTCTCAAGCGAAAAGGGTGGTCCGTCGCAGACTCAACCGTAGCTACAGCCAGAAATGACGGACTCGGGTCATGAATGACTTCAGATTGCAACCGATCTCATTGTTAGTCAGTTGTATTGCAATGTTTCCGCCATGGTGCAAGGTGGAGCACCTGCAGCGGAAGGTGCAGCAACCGGGGGTGAAGTTGGAGTACCCATGGCCGCCTCTAAGGTTGAAGCACATCCTCAACCTCAACCTCAACCTCAACCTCAACCTCATCCTCAACAAGGACTGGCAGTAGGTGCATTGGTCTGTTTCCAATCCGTTACAGCGGGTTTCCACTCTCCACTCTTTAGGACATCCGACGCGAAGGAATGATATGAAGCTAATGTTAAACACCGTTCAATTATTGTTTCTAGAAGACTAGACTTTGAGTCATTGGTTGAGTTGGAAATTGAATAATTGCTTGAGGTGCTGGCTTAGCCAGTTTGTGTCCATTGGGTGGAAGTTATTGTAGCGAATTGTCAAACTGTTTTATGCAAATTTGGAACTGTCCACTCAACCATTAGAGGTCTAGACTTACATGTTTAGATGGGAGTTGAGGCTGACTCCCAACTATATTAACGTGTTGCTTGGATATTTGGCGGAGGAACCAATCGAGCACTACTACCACGTGTAGTGAGACTTTATTTAAAGAACATAAGGGATAGATTCTCTTCTGACATGAAAGACATGTGCATAGAGTCAGCATAAGCACTCTGACATTTCATTATATTCTTTTACTGATCGTTAGACCCATTATCTCTCTTGTGATATAGGTAATGATTGGGATCCTAAAGAAGTATATGTGGAGGAAGTATGAAGCGATGAGTGCCTGTGTTACCATGCACATAATGATCTTGGGCGTTATGGCTCATGAATGGAATAAGAGTGTTTACATCCTTTCAAATACTCTAAATAATTGGTTTTAAGTATTTTAAACAGTTTGATTTTAAAGTACGTTGACATTGTGTTTTAAAATATGATGGTATGTTTTAATGTTCCATGTTTATTAACTCAGATTTTTTCCTTCATGCGTTTTGAATAAGTTTAAAAAGAAAAGTTTTAATGGAAAGCCAAATGGAAAATGGGATGTTACAATTCACCTCTCAGGTAAGGAGGGGAGAAGATTGCAATAGGGAGCTTACTTATTTAAACTCTCACAAATGATCAAGAAATCTACACAACACAAATTGATTAATAACAACCGATTGGGGCTGTGGGTTCTTGCAAAAGAGCAAGGAGAAGCCAATGGCTATAAGGGTTTTCTTTCATTCAAAACTTCCTCTCTAGGTTGTATCTTTCTCTAAAAATTAGAGGCCTTATTCCTTACTCTTGACGTGAATTTGTGTCCAAAACTCAGAAGCATACGCCTTAAACTGACCAAGTTCTTGTTCTGCCAATTCGGTAAACAGATTCTATGAAACTACACAAGCTTGTGAATTACAACCTTTGGTGTTTGGATTCATGTCATTTGATATCAGAGCCCAATTTTGGTCCAAAACAAGCTATTAGAGTGAGAATGATTATTTGGGTGGAGCAACTCTTTCCTGAAGATGATGAGCCCAACTATGGACATAGAAGGCTCACTGCAACATATAGTTCAACTAGTTGACAATCTCTCAACTTTACAAAGGGCTGTAAGCTCTCAAATTATGCAACCATTTGATCATGACGACATAGTTGAAGAACATGTGAAAGTTTAAGAAAGAAGACATGACAACTCTTTGGCATTGGCTAAACAAGAAGAGGAGCTATTAGAGGAGATTATATTTCCCTAATAAGGAACATTGCTTATGTTGGACTCTCGGTGGAAAAAAAATAAGATGTTTTAAAAGAAGAAATCCTCAAGCTTTCATGTACACAAAATAAAGAGGTTTCCAGGTCACTCTCTTATGATGAAGAAGGGTTGGTTACTAAGATCATTACTTCGTATGAAAGTCCATTACTTCTAATGAACACAAAGATACGAGCCACCAAAGTGAGAGAAGAGGAACTTGGTGCAAAAATTATTTTTTCAACTCCGATAATCAACCTTGGATTCATTAACTCTTCGTTGCACATTAGCATCAAATTAGAGAACTCACCAAGCATTGCACCTCTACTAATGGCAAAAAAAGAGCCATTAGTCTTGACAAGACTCCGAGCTGAGATTGAAGCGAGGAAGAAACAACCACATCCTCAGAGACATTCGATGCAACTTGATTACATGGTTCCAAATAACTTCTTAAAAGGTTTTCCATCATTAATTGGCTGTAGTGGTGGATTCTTACAAAACCTTTATGGTGTAGATTTTGTTGAGATTGGACATGCTCACTTCAAAGATTACTCTTTCTTGGTCACTTTGAGAAGGTTATCCTGGACATTGATATGATTCTACCCCTTGGCATTGCTGTTTATTTTTGTAACTCTACAATTGTTATGAATCCTTTACAAAGAAGATTATGGCCATGTGAAAAGAGAATAGTGAATCATTTTGTAAGCAATTTTCAATCATTTGATCCTTGTGGAAAGCTTATAAAGCTAGCTCTAGTTGGTGGGGACCAAACACTTCTAAATCTAGTGCTCTCACTATTTTCCAAAAACAAAGAAAAACTCCAAGGAAGGCATAGAAGAAGGGATGAATCTCTGGATGGTACTCTTTATATGACCTTTTGCAATTGGATGAAACCTTGTGTATTGACCAAGTACAAGTGGGGAAAATCTATTGTTGTGGCTGATGCAACCTTTAGGAGGTATGTTGTCATGACTCGGAGGCGGGCCTGACAGAAATGCCAAACCAAAGGACCTGATCCTTAGAGACGACCCGATTGCCCAACCCAAGGTTAGTTGAAATTTGTGGAAGACTTGAATAAAATTCCCAACCATAGCCCACTCGAGATGGGTCACGATCCATATAATGATCGTAGGAGTTAATAGTATGATAATATAAAAATTAAATCCAAATGCCAACTGTGCATACAATCCAAATATGTAGAAACCAAATCCAAAGTGTCATACAAATTATACAGTAGTATGCTTACCAAAAAGTAAAGATACAACTGAAAGGTAGAAAGAGAGAGCAAATCCAACAATGGTCCAAAGCTCAAACACCACGAGCCTAAGTGCTCCTCTCTACCTGGAGGGGAGGGGTCATTAGGGTGAGTGGCTAACTCAATAGAAAACTTATACTAACTGCGATGCGCGTGTAAAACTTGTTTTTACCTCTTTTTATCGAAAACCATGATTTAAGGAGTTATGCATGTTTATCAAAACATTTCAAATACTGTTTCCATCATTTTTTGGAAAAATCAGCCTCGAAGGCCTCCGACGACCTATCGAAGGAAACATGGCTATGTGCATAGATATCGAAAACTATCATCAGTGAAAATGGAGGGTCACTCAGGGACTTCTCCGATCAAACATACAGAAAGGAGGCCACCATCTCGGGCAGCACCTCATGAGTCCAAAAGAAAGCAACAACGATCCATAGACAAGGCTCGTCACCCTAGGTTTGCCAATGAGCTAGGCTCAGTGCCGACACTGTGATGCCCAACTTCAAAATCCTACTTTCTTACTTTAAATTGTTGAGTAAAATTTTTTATATACTTAAAACGTGTGAGAGAAAACTTAAGTTTAACTTGGAAATCTAAAGAGCGTATATAAATCAAAGTAAGTGGAAACAGTAAATGCAATAAATAAAGTTCAGGGTTAAGAGCATAAACCTAATTAATATTCAAAACATAGTTTGAGGGTTAGGGTGATAGTTCATATATTACAAAACATGTTTGTTATCAAACCCTTTTTCAAAATAGTGAAATCTTTCTTTTTTCTCTTGAGCCATACTTTTACTTTGGTTGTGATTTGTCCGGATACTCTACAGGCTCCACAGGAAAGGAGTCCTCCTCTGCTCTAGGCATTATCATCTTGTTTCCTAGACCACAAGTAATACATAAGCCTAAAGGCTCAATAAGGAATTGGGTTATGCATTATGTTTTATGCCTCTCTTTAGTTCTTTTTGGAGTGGGTACCGCTCCAAACCAACCATTTCTTTTCTTTCATTCTTTTGTTCTTTACTCGTATATCGAGCGGGAGATTAAAGGACCCATATGGGATGGTATAGTCTTGGTTGGGTTCTAACCTCCTGTGGGTAGCTAGTCCCGTTCTTGATGAGGGAGGGGTGTAGCCTAGCTACCAGGCTAGATCCAAACTACCCATCCGCCCTCCAACTCCCCATTATCTTTTCTTTCATTCATTTCATTTATCATTTTCCTCACATAATGCGTATGAGTATCACCGCAAGGTGATACTTCCTACTTATTTCTATTAGCATGATGCATATTGATATAGTAGATAATTTAAACAACGCATATAATTAATAACAGAAATTAAAGAATGGAAATGGAAATTAAAGCAAATACAAAAGAATGGAAGTTAAAGCGGACACCAGGAATATTTACAGCGAGTTATTGGAAACATGTTTGGGATTTAGCTCATAGAAACATACTTGTAATTTGAATGGAAACATGCTTAGTAATCGTACAGGGGCATAGACAAGGAATTAATAATTAAATGGAAACATGCGTAGTAATATGAAATGGAAACATGCTTAATAATTGAATAACTTAATAAATTACTACGAGCTAAATACATGAATTGAAATGGCATCGTATATTCGAAAGTAAAGCTTGATTTAGATCCTTTTTAGCTAGAGTTAATGAATATTAGCACAAGTCATGATTTAAATCATTTTAGCTAAGGTTAACTATCTTGAGGTTACTGATTATTGACACAAGTTATAATATCACACATAATTGTATCAAAGGAAGTTATAACTACTAACCAGAACCAAAAAATAACAACATTTATAGGTTAAGTCTAATGATATGAGAAACAACAATTTCTAAGAGAACAGAGTTATTATCCAGAAAGTTGCTAGCAGTTTATACGTATCATTCTTCAGTTCATCAGTTCAAGTCATCAATTTATAACATAGCAATCCATTATCTACTTTTCTATCGTTGAAGACATTGCGTATAGGGAAAACATTGCAGTAAAGTAAATTGCAGGAATTATCAACAAAGAAAACTAACACCACTCACACACACACTTGTGGATAGGGCCTCCAAATGGCCAAAACTCTACCCCAAATCCTTACCCTTGCTGAAGAAACGATTCAAGGACAACAGCTCCCAACACACTCCTCAGCCTACAAAACCTTGCTCTACCGACGAACACTTATTGCTTTGAAGGAATACCCAAACTCACAGACTCCTTCGCACACAAATCACCAGAGAGCTCTCACTCATGCAGGTGAAGCTCTCACTCACTCGCAGAAGAAAAATGTTGAGAGGAGACTTCTACAGAATGCTTAATAGATGAGGATGTACCAGACGACAAGAGGCTTATCGAATTGGAGAGGGGAGGCAGGCCTCAGTGTGAGAGAGTCGTCCCCTTTGTCATTGGAATGCGCTTTAATTAACAAAACGACAAATGATCTATCCTTTAAAACCCTAATTTTATGCAGGTCTGGGATATTTCAGATGAGGAGAGTTGTCCTGGCCTCGTCTACATGCGTCCGAAAATCACTATTCCATAGGCAAAATTGCACTCCCAGACGAAGGATGGCATCCTTGCCTTCATCCACATTCGTCTGAATCTGTCATTCCGACGAAGGAAGTCATCCGCATTCTGCGTCTGTATTCGTCTGAAATTGTCTAGAAATTAGACATGTTCAAAATGATCGCATTTGCATGTGCAGTCGTCTGCATGCGTCTGAATAATCGAGCTACAGATGAATCAAGACACACAACCTCATCCTACATCATCCCAAAACACAGGGATGACGTTCCCTGTGTTTGCGGAAAACATTTCTCATCCCCGTGTTGTCCACATGCGTCCGAAACGTCAGATTCCAGCTTATCTTTACATTTTCATACTAAACTTTTATCCCATAATATTTTTTTCATAAATACACGTCATAATTTAACATGCATCGATACACAATGTAATATATTAATTATCTCAAAATTGATTTCATTGCATATACAAGGAAAACGAGGAAAACATTATCGGGGTGTTACAGACACAACCCATATCATCACCCGAGTTTTCTGACGAGCTAGGCTCCACGTCAACAAACTCATAACAAAGAACACCCTGATTATGTTCTAGGAGTTGAAACCCAAGGGACGCATCATCACTGCCCTATTCCCATTTTTCACACAGCGTGAAAACAAACATCTCCACGCAATAGGAGATGTACCGAGGATAGCCTCGTGATACTTTGACGTTGAGACTGTCCAAAGTATCAAGAGAATTCATCATCCCCAAATTAGATATCATAACACACCATGAGATCATCATGCATGAAAGTAAATGTGTAAAACTCTCATACATACATATTATAAAATCTAACGTGCTGTCAAAGAGTCCCCGTCAATTTTTCATGTGTGGTAGTCCACAAAATATTTGTTTGTAAAACCATGATATGTAGATGCAAAGCATGAATGTTTAAAATCCCTACCTCTTTGGTGATCCTTTTTAATAGTCAAGGCAATGGTCTCCTTAGGAAGGATCTCATAGTCCTCAAAGTCGTCAGAGCCTAGAAACAAGTCAAAGGCAAGAATTATCACCCATAAATCTTAAGGAATAGGTGGAAGGATCCTATATTGGGTCTCGAAACCCAACCGGTGTGTAATCAGCTCAATATACTTAATTCTACACTTTGTGGTTGACTAGGAATAGTGTTCTGGTCGACCAGTAGCGAATTTGGGGGCAATCTGCCCATTTTTAGTCGACCAGCACTAGGGTGGTCAACTAGTCATGAGGCGGTCAACTGGTGACAAAATTCGAGACAATCTGTCCATTTTCGATCAACGAGTCCTAGGCCAGTCGACCACCCTGGTTGACCGGCTCCACTTATGGTCGATTAGAACTATTTTTGGCATGATTGTTTTTACCAAAAATGCGCCCTTTTTCCTAATTTCTGCCTCCAATCGACTAATACTCCTACATAAATTTCCAATACACCAATATAATCCAATAATGTCCCTCAGATTCAAGTTTTTAAGCTCGATTTGATGCTTAAAATTTTCAGAATTTCAAACCCTAAATCGAAGATGAAAACTAACCTATTTGAGAACTGTCTTTACAAAGATTGACGGTCGTGATGTCGAAATTCCAAAATCGGGGTCAATACCTCACGATTTCTCCTCTTCGATTCTCCTCTTCTCGCATTTTGCCTCCTCTCAGCTGGGTTTTCCCTTCCTCTCTTCTTCACTCTCACCTTCTCTTTTCTTTATTATTATTTTTTCTTTTATTTAATTTATTTAATTATTTTAATAAATATTAACTAAACTCAATCCAATTTCGATTGAACTTTCGATTCGAATTTTGATTCCTTCCAAATGTTAGCCGACAACGTTTCTTTAACCAAATTAATTTACCAATTTCGTTTCCTCAATTAATTTACACTTATTAATACCAAATTTTAACGATTTTGACTATTAGACCAAAAAATCACATGTGGCCATCACGTGACAAATCATGTCAACTTTTCAACACTTTGATCAATTATTACGTGAAAATTTTACGCATGAAATTTAAAATTTAAAATTTCATGGGTTTTACATGTGCACTCTTATATGAATTGATTGCTAGCCTAATGGTTTTAATTGAATTAAAATATTTATTTTGGTTACAAAGACTTTGGTTATTGGTATGTGAATTGTGTTTTTGAAGAAGAATATAACATTTTTTGTTAACGTTGACCATTTATTTAAAGAAAAAACATTATGCATATTCTGTTATATTATTCGAGAATCACTAAATAAAGTAGCTCTTGAAGGTGGGCCTTCATTCTATTTTGGAGAGAATAAAGATTATGAAACTAATGAAGAACTAATATTTTGGCCTTACATGTTAAGGGAAGTTCTCATGTACGTAGAGAAATACATAGTTTGCAAAGGGGCTACAAGTCAATTACCAATCTTTGGTTTGCACAAACCCTTGCAGTTTCCTAGTCTTCCATGTATAAGTTGAGCATGTTTTTTGTTTTTGATATAGTTCATTCAGCAAGGAGGTTAGAAGCTATCCTAATGGCGATTTTCAAATTATCCAAGGTAGAACATTTCATAATTTGTAGCATTATGGAGGAAATTTTTCTTATTGCCGAGCCATTTTCTAAGGAAGTAGTAATTGTGCTTGTGATACCTCATTCTGTTAACTTGAATAAAGACATAAAGTTTGTGAGCTTTGTTTGGAAGACCCTTGACTATAGAACTTTGACAATTTGAAATGTCAAAGACATTTCTCCTTACTTTGGGAAACAAGATGAAGAAGTTGATGGTTCCATGGATTTGAGGTCAAATTCTTTCTCACCTGGGGATGATGATGTGTCACGGGGTCCAATCACGTAGTCCCAAGCAAAGAGGCTAATCAATCTTTATATGTCTTTTAATTTTGCAAAAACTAAGATTCAAGAGGGCTTGGAGGAACAACCTAGCAACATGGATAAAGATATGTCAAAACAAGTGTTTTTGTAGGAGCTCAACATTCCATTGCACTTAGTTGAAGTCAATTTCGATTGAATGAAAAATTTGAAGGTTTTCAAGAGCGTCATTGCTGCATTCAAGAATTAAAGAAGCATTGATATTTTTATTTATCTTATGCTAAGTTAGTAGATTATTTTAAAAGTAAAGGGATGATGTTTTCTTGGCTAGAGCATGTTCTAGCTGAGAAGGGTATCATGAGTTGTTTTTGTAATTTTCTCTTTGGACATCAATTTTCTTTTGGAGGACTACTTAATGTACTCTAGGGCTAGCAGGAAATTAATTTTGAAAACCTAAAATACAGAAATTTTTTTCTCTTGCAAAATTTCACATTCCACTCAATTGTTTGCAACCGATTGTTTGTGATTGTTTCTGTGTCCATTCGTGAGAGTTGGATAAGGGAACTTCTTTATTTAGCTTCCTTCACTTCATAGGGGTGAAAATATTTAGTGAAGCTGAGGAATCTCACACTCCATCAAGTTGGAGTGGTGCCTTTCAACTGAAAAGTAGCCATTGTTATAGAAGGGTGTATTTGGCTCCATTCCGATCAGCTTGCATAATTTTAGCTTTGCACCTATATCTCAAACAGGGTTTTAGTTTTACATCATTTTGTCTGGTCCCCTAAAGCTGCTTCTTCTTTCTAGACATTGAAATCTGCTATGTGTCAAAATCTTGTCCTTGCTCTTCCAAATTTCTCTGAGCCTTTCATCATCGAGATGGACACTTGTTATATCGAGATGGATGCAGTTTTGATGCAACGTGATCGTCCACTAGCATTCATGAGAAAGTCTTTCATTTTCTAGAATCTTAGTTAATTGATTTATGAAAAGGAGCTTCTAGTGCTGGTTTTGGCAGTTTAACTCTAGCATCAATACTTGGAAGGCAACAAGTTCATTATTAAAATAGATTATCAATCCCTGTAATACTTGTTGGAGCAACGCATTACTACTTTGATTCAATAGAAGTGACTTACAAAACTCCTGGGTTTGGATTACCATATCCAATAGGTCGTCACAATATAGTGGCCAATGTTTTCTCTCATGCACCAGCTTCTGATAGTTCTTGTTCAACTTTGTCAACTGTTTTTCCAGTTTGGATAAATAAAGTTCTTCTTAGCTATGAAGGAGATCGCTAGATTTTGTATTTGATCAATCAACTTCTTATTGACAGCACGTCTAAACCTGAATTTTCTTGCTCCAATGGCTTATTGCTCTACAATGGCAAGGTTATGGAAATGATATTCAATCCAAGGTCATTCAATTTATTCATGATTCCATTGAGGTAGGTCACTTGGGTGTTTAAGCTTTGGTGCACGTTGCTCGCTCACTTTTCTTGTGGCCGGATGTGACAAAGGCTATCTGCTCGTATATTTTGCAGTGTGACATTTGCCAGAGGTGTAAGTATGAGAATATTTCTTACCTAGGTCTTCTACAACCTCTTCCAACTCACAATAACCTTGGACTCATATTTCAATGGATTTCATTGAAGGCCTCCCTACGTCTCACAAAGCCAACTGTATCCTTGTTTTGGTGGACCATTTCACTAAGTATGTCTAATGCTTACCATCTAGACTCTGATGGCTAGACAGAAAGGTTGAATCAAACATTAGAGATGTATCTCCACTGTATGGTACATGCTCGACCAACCCAATGGCGACAATGGTTATCTCTGGCCAAATGGTGGTACAATACCACTCTCCAAACATCCATCAAAATGTCTCCTTTTAAAGCTCTATATGGTGTTGTCTCTCTCTAGTCATCATGGGCCCTTTACAGTTCACGGATACAATAGCTACTGATAAATTTCTCACAGATAAACATGAAATGGATCGTCTCCTATTTGAATAGTTGTCTCAAGCTCAAGCCCACATGGAGCTATATGCCGATAAAAATCGTTGCGAGTGTCAATTTTAAGAAGGTCATTAGGTTTTCTTGAAGATTCAACCTTATAGACAAACATAGTTGGCAACAAGAAAATCTCACAAGCTCTCACAAAGATTTTATGGCCCTTATAAGATTTTGGAAAAAATTGGCCTAGTCAATTATTACCTGGAGTTCGATAAGAATACACCATATTTTCCACGTCTCCATGCTCAAGAAATATTTGGGCGTTTCAGTTATCCCTGGTCGAGACTTACCTTCAAAATTTACTACAATGGTTCATCAACTACCTTAGACATTACTTCAGACCCGAGTGGTGAAACGAGGCAATGCATCGATGATCTAGTGGCTGATTTAATGGCAGGGGTAGACAACCTTTGATGCATCCTGCATTGACTTTGATATCATCATGGCAAAGTAGCCCTCCTTTCAACCTTGGAGACGACCGAGGGAGGAGTATGTTATGACCTGCCTACGTGGAGCAGGAAGAAACGAAGGACGCCCCACTCCAACAGTCATAACGGCTAATAGTGAGACAACACCGTTTGGAGTGGGTGACATGGAAGACATATGGAATATCGTACTAACAGAAAATATATAACAAGGGAGAGGGAAGGAGGCGGGTGTGAAAAATGTGATTTGTTTTTTTGTTACGCTCTTTTCTTCTTCTTTTCTCTGTTAACTCTCTGATTACTAATATCAAATAAGTCTTCCAGTAACTTTTCTTTCCAATCTCTTGTTAGTTCTGAGTAGAGATGACAAACGAGCCACCCGAGCTAAGCCGAGCCTAAACAAGTCTGGCTCATCGAGCCTAATGAGTTAAACAAGCGAGCCTAACGAGGCTAGTGAGCCCAACGAGGCTAGTGAGCCCAACGAGTAGATCCTATCGAGCTCGGCCAAAATTTTTTTTGACTCAAACCGGTTCGTGAGCCACTAGTTAAACGAGTCAAGCTGAGCCGATTAAACGAGTCTAACAAGCTTTAACGAGCCAAGCTTGATAAGCCGAGCAAACATAAATGTTTCTAATTTATATGAATATAATGTATGTTTTTAAAAAATTTAGTTATTAAAATTATAATAATTATTTATTATTATAATGTTAAAATATAATAGTTAGTTATCTAATTAACAAAATTATTTTATTGATATATAAAATGACATGTATTGAGGACAAAAAGTTATTTGAGATGATTCAATAAAAAATTATAAGACACGAATATCATTACAAATATTTAATATTATATGTTATTGATGGAGTATTATAAATTAAGAAGTAAAAAATTAAAATATTGAAAGAATTTTTAGTGAAAAAAAAATGAAAGAGAAATGTTGTATTTATAGAAGAAAGAAAGAGAAAGAAAGAAAGAGAGAAAAGAGAGAAAGAGGAAAGAAAGAAGTGTGGGGGATACAGCAATGCTCATATTGATATATTTTTCTCATTAGTACTTTAATTGTATGGATCTTATAACATTTTTTGATTTTTCATCAAACACAACATTTTCACCAGACACGCATGACGTAGTTATAATTAGTGTTTTCAGTAATGCTCGAGAAATATTATAATAAAAAAACTATTAACTAAAAAGATATGCAAATATCATATTTTACTGAATTTTATATTTCAATTACCAATTTCGATTTAATTAGTCTAGTTAACAATAAAATGTATCTAAAATAACTAGGTAGAGAATAAAAAAAGTTCACTTCGAATGATGAGTGTTAATTGAGCAATTTACTTTCATCGATGAAACTTTCATCTAGGCATTTATACAAACAGGTGAAGTGCATATGGAGGTAGAGGGGACAAACGAGCTGACCGAGCCGAGCTTGATAAAGTTTGGTTCACCGATCCTAACGAGATAAACAAGCCGAGCCTAATGAGCTTAGCAAATTCAATGAGTCGAACCTAACGAGGCAAGCCAAAAAAAAATTTCAACCTGATCAGCTCATGAACTACTAGTTAAATGAGTCGAGTCAAACTTGGTTTCTTACAATACCAAACCAAGTGAGAGGGCCAACTCATTTAATATCTCTAATTAAGAGCACCCACAATACCGTGGTCAAATTGCACTAATTCATGGTTTTCTTTGCCTGGTCAAGTTCATAGCCTAAATGTGAAATTTGAGAAGCTCATTCAGTTATTTCTACTGGGTTTAATGATTAGAATTTTTCAGTACTCGTTTTGTTTTCAAAATCAAGGTCTGAAATGAGTGGATATTTGCTGGAACTGGTGCATAAGCTTAGCAGAGTAGCAATCGACAATAACGATTGACCAGGAGCAAGTTCAGTTCTTGGGAAAAGCACCGATGAAGAGTGGATTCAAAAGGCTAGTTTAGCCTGCACAAAGGTGCATTCTCTCACGCATTGTTTTTTGAAGGAATAACCACTAAACAAGATCTGAGGCCTGTTTTTTAAATTGATTGGTTGGTTGCAAAATATCTGAAAGCTTTAAATTGGATCGGCAGAGCTCTAGCCCAGAAGAGAAATCTGAAGTGGATTCATTCATTTCCTCCTTATCTTCATTGATTTTATCAGGTGGGCATTTCTCATCAGTTCTAAGTAGGAATGTTGTCTCTCTCTTCAGTGAATTCCAGCTCTCTAATGACACTTTTAATCTGTTCTTCAGCTTTGCAGCTGCGAAAGACATGCCAAAGCCTCCAAAGTTGCGTTCGAGAAGTGGATGACCTTAACCGGACTTGTTGGACAGCTTAAGGGACTACAGAAATGGAGATTTCTCTCTGCTTTTTTGTCCTCCTCTTTTATTTGAGACAACTTCTGGGTTTTGTCAATTCTCTACTCTGATTTGCTCTTCTAATCCACAACATTCTTCTGCAACTACACCAAGTCATTACATTGAAATGTGAAAGCTGAACAGATGAAATTTCAAGTGATAGGGTTATATGATTTCCTCCAACATACACAATGGCGGAGGTACTTTCTGTGTACTTTACTCACAAAAAAGTGTCAAATACAAAGTAGGAAAATAATCCATAGACACAAGCAGGCACAATCCATAGACACTAGGGTTGATTTGAGAGAGAATCACTCAAGCTTTTTCATCTTTAGCAGCTGAATGTCCTTTAAATTGCAGAGAATGAAAGATAAAAAGATTTTCCATCAAATGTGTTGCCATGGAATTATTTAATCACAAAACTAGAGCAGAGTTTCGCAACCTTTTATTACAGTCTACAGAGGCTATAACAATACAAGGCCTAATCTTTTACAATATATGCAGACGTTTTGATCAATAGTTAGGATATTAATATTAAGAAGTTAAGACTGGATATCTCCTCAGCAACCTAAATGGATAAAGGCAAAGAAGAGGGCCAAATTCAGTAAGGTATAGATGATATATTCAAAGCTTGACTTCGCAAACTTTCCGACTATGGCTTTCGTTCTTGACAGTGGCATCTCCTTCGACCTTATTGCTCCTCTCACTCCGTTCCTCATCTTTCTCTTTAACTGCTTCTTCTACCTTGTTTTCCCCCAATTCATTTCTCTTACCAATTTCTCTCTCTTCTCCTTCCACTTCATACTCTCTTTCTTCAGACATTAGTGCATTAGCTTCAGCCTTCTCTTCATTTTTTTCTCCTTCAGTTCCTTTCCTGTCACTTACAGTTAATTCAGATTTTCCAGTTACCTTATCTTCGATTTCCTCCTCTCTTCCATTAGATTGTTTATCCCCTTCAAGATCTTCATGAGGAGCTCCTTTCTCTTCTCCTTCCACTTCATACTCTCTCTCTGCAGACGTTAGTGCATTAGCTTCAGCCTTCTCTTCATTTTTTTCTCCGTCAGTTCCTTTCCTGTCATTTACAGTTAATTCAGATTTTCCAGTTACCTTATCTTCGATTTCCTCCTCTCTTCCACTAGATTGTTTATCCCCTTCAAGATCTTCACGAGGATCTCTTTTCTCTTCTTTATCTTCCTTCAAATCATCCTCCTCTACCTGGGAATCAGCATCTTTCTCTGCTATGGTTTTTGAAGCTGTCAACTTCGTCCTTCGCTTCTTTGGGAGGCTATGCTCTGGCGGCAAGGATGCCTTGGTCTTTTCACTGATTCTCGATGATCTGCGAGGAACCTCGCCAGTTCCCCAATTGAATTCAGAAGCAGCTGGATTACCAGGGTGTTCTTTCAGGTAACAGTCTAATTGTCTTTTGTTATTTATCTCATCCCCGGTCGGAGATGTGAAGACAATTTCCCTTTTCTTTGGAGTTCTACCGCCTTGCATGACAAAGAACTGGAAAGAAAACTACAAAGTTAAGTCCTTTATGGATTTTACTGGTCATAAAGGTAGAAAATTGATCAAAATATCAGACCGTGAAATAAAGAGTGTCGACGAGAATGTCTTCTTTGCTTTGCTTGTCATAACTAGAGTGTTTTCATTTTAGAGAAGCAAATTATAAAAATCTCATTTATTTGATCATGAACATTTTGGAATGCATCTGCCAAACAGAATCTATATCGCTCTTATTGAAACAAATCAACCAGTGATGATAAAAACTACCTTACAGCATCAAAGAAAAGCCACAAGATTTAAAAGAGAGTCAACAAAGATGAAACTCGAAATAGGAAATAGATAGATTCGGATTTCGCTAGCAATCCAGCATGATTTCTTGATGGGTAATGTTACGTTTACACTTTAATCTTGTTTTCTGATACGATGCTTATGCGTCATTTACTCATTGATAGAATTATTATGGTATAATATAAATATTTAAAATCATAGGTTACATGGATTAAAGAATGAATGACACGTAAATGCCACGTCAGAAAAACTATAATGTAAAATTAAAATGTAAACGTAGCATTACTCTTTCTTGATTGTCTCAACATAATATACATCCACATAAAAAGAAGTTGCAAAACATGACAAAACAATACATCCCAAGGATGCCAATTCAACAGGCCAATTCAAAAGGCACAAAAAAGATGATCAGTTAACAAGACTATCAATTAACAACAAATCAAGAGTAAAATACACTCCCCCAATATCCTATTCCCAAAATATACAGGATACTACGCTTCGACCCCCAAAAAGTATAATTACAACGCCTACCTCCTACATTCTTGCAATTTTACAAAACAGTAAAGCATGAATTATACAATGCGCATGAATCACGTGTTTGGCAAAACAGTAAAGCATCATTTTCTGCCGTATTTATTTTAATTTTCACTCAAAATAGACCTTAGATTTTATTTCATGAACACTTCAATTCATGGTAAAAAAAAGAAAAAACGAAAAGAAATAAATAAATGACAACATTTGGTCATTTTCCAGCAATCAAGTGATTAGGACATGCAATTTTTAAAGAAAATTTGACAAAATTGGCCGGAGAACTTACAATGGAATTGAAATGTTTAAGTGTTGCAATAAAGAAATTATGGAATTAAGTGTTGGAGCTTCAATAATTCATGAGGAAATGTGTAGTTTACCCACGAATAGAAATATGGAGTCCATCCTCCGTTGCTCTCTCTCTCTCTCTCTCTCTCTCTCTCTCACTAGATTAATTACTTGAGTATTCTAGGGTAAGGGGCGCAACAATGCCCTTAATCGGAACGAAACCAAAACACAAAATTTTCGAAAACTAAAGAGAAAGAAAACCCCCAATTAAGATTCTGAAGTATTCCAAATTCAATATTGACCTAAATTTTCGAATTACTCACAAGCCCTAGCTTTAAGAACAATACACGGGAACATCATAGTCCACCAATAAACCAAAAACAGCACATAACCAATTCAAAATTCAGTGCATAACATAAAAACAAGCACAAATTCCACCTAAAAAATACATTAATCAAAACCAGAAACTTTCATCGGAAAGAAAACAATGCCCAAAAATTAACCTTTTTCTTCCAACCAGGAGGAGCAGGAAGTTCTAAGGAGACAACCTCCTTTTTTGCGTCATCCTCCACCGCGCTTGACATATTTACCTACCCAATCAAACTAATTATCAAAAGATTAATCAAATCTAACCAAACCGCAACTACCCAGAAAGCTAGAAAGAGAATAGACAGAGATATGCTTCGACATCTCCTGCAAGGTAGAAATCTTCGCTGAAATGTAAACTTAGATGGACTTTGAAGAAGAAAACACAGACCGATGAGCGGGAAAGGACAAAATTAGCTGAGCTGAAATCTGAAGCGGAGAGATACGTTTCAGCTTTGAACGAAGGCAGTGCTCTCTCCGAAATAAACGGTGCTGTCTAATCCGACACCTGTCATCTCATTAATCTTAAATTGCTTATTTAATTATTTTATAAATTAAATTAATTTACCAAATTATTTTTGTATTATTTATTTTAATTTAAAATTAGGGTAAACAAATCAACCATCGTGATTTGAGATAAATGACAAGTCAACCACTATTGTATTTTTTTTAACGAGTTTACCATTGCAGTATCCAAAAATAAAAAATTTCACATCGCGGTAACTTTCTTCGTTACTAAGTTGACAGCAGACACGTGTCTCACACTAAAACTACGAAAAAAAAGCACTGACTGCATAAAACACGGTCTCTCGAGTCAAGAGAGACCGATTTTTTATGCAGTCTCTCATCATGCCCAGAGACCCCGTAAAAATGCGGTCTCTCCTGACTCGAGGGACCGTGTTTTTTGCGCGGTCTATGGGCATGATGAGAGACCGCGTAAAAACGCGGTCTCTCCTGACTCGAGAGACCGCACAGCGTAAAAACGAGGGGGAGAGCCCCTATTTCTTAGGGTTCTCTCCCAAATTTCCCCCAATTTCCCAAATTTCTCCCCAATTGGTTGAAGAAGCGACGCGAGGAGAGGACCAGTGAGGAGAGGCAAGGAGAGGACCGGCGAGGAGAGGACCGACGAGGAGACGAAAGGAGAGGACCGGCGAGGCGACACAAGACCGACGTAGAGGACCGGTCGAGGCGACGTGAGAATGACGGAGATTTACGAAGAAACACCACACCGCCGAGCGAGGGACGCGACACCACACAAAACCGCCGAGCTAGGGTTCAGCATTGTTCGAGCATTCCGACAACCGGCGACAGCAGCTCCAACACCGAGCCTGTCTTCCGACTCCGGTGAGTACAGCAGAACACCAATTCTATTTTTGGCTTCGGTGAGAGATTTCTGTCTTAGTTTTGAAATTTTCTGTGATGCATATTTTGATTTATAGTTTTGTTCTGGATAGAATGATTTATCCGTTGGTTGAGTTGTTTGTTTCAATTCGGTTCACTGCTCTTGACAATAGGTTCTGAATATTGCTGTGATTTTGATTTGGACTCATGAATGGTTGTTATTAGATCTGTGTCTGGATTTCGGCTTTGAATGATGATGTGTCTGATTTACAATTATGGAACCATGAAGAAAAATGAAATTTGTAGCGAGAAGTATAAGTTGTTCATTGTTGGTTTGTGCAGTGATGTCCATTGATCACAAAAATGTCTTGATGCATTGGTTTGTTGTGCATTGTTTTGGATGTTGGTTCCTAATTTGGGGTTTGGATAGAAAAGCTATTAATGCATTGAGAATTGACTGATTTGTTAATTTGAGTTTGGTTTGTTGTGCATGGTTTTTTTAGTATTGTTTATGACTTAGTTTATAATAAATTGTCCTTAGCATATTATGTTCTATTAATTCTAACCATGATTAGTAAGTTAGGATAAAAGAAAGTAGTTTATTTTTTATCATGTTAATCGATTAGCTATAAGTTGTTGGACATTGTTCATATACTTGATTTCTGAATTGTTTGCACGATTTCATCTTATTTTTGAAAATTTCCCAATGTTAGTGGTTGTTTTACTAATTGGTTCTAAATTACTCAGGGCAGAATGTATTACCGAGTCAAAAGATTGATGCAGAACCGTGGGAAGCCAAGGGGGGAGGGTAGTGAAAGACAAGCATCAGAGGTGGTGGAAGCCGTGGGCCGAGAAGATGTTCAACCCGAGGCTGTCGAAGAAGTTGAACGAGCGACGGTAGTGGAAGACAAAGACACTGCTGAGCCTGAACAAGGAGAAGCAGTGGCGTTATTTAACACTGACGATGCCAAAAGATGGTATGAAGAAGATGTTGAACATCGAGGCATCATTGTTTCAAAAATAGTCGAATTTGATTCTTTCACAGAAATGAGAATTGAACATATGCTGGAAGAGGCTGGATTACTCGGGTTGTGCTGGATGGGGGGCACTTATTGCGAGAGAGTTATCAAAATGTTTTATGCAAATTTCCAACTGTCCGAGGAGCCAGTAGAGGTGGCAAGCTATATTTTTGGACGGGAGTTGAGATTCACTCCCAACGATATCAATAGAATGGTCGAATGTGTGATAGACGAGGAATGTGAAGAATATTATCACATATCTCGGGTGCCACCATTTGTGAAGAGCGGAGAAAGGATAGCGGTGCTTAAATTGTTGCACCGAGATCTACAGATTGCCCATTACAAGAAGCCAAAGGCTAATGAGTTGAATGGAATAGCCCGAGTGATCCACTTGATATTGACGTACACAGTTTTGCTTAGGATTGGGCATCGAGACCATGTGACCAGCATAGATCTTTATCTTTTGGAGAAGGTGTTCAAGGGGAAAAAAGTGAACATCGGTTATATCATTACGAAGCACATGCAAGAGGTCGTGAAGTACCCAACAATGAGCCTGCCGTACAACTGGTTGATCCAGAGTATAGTTGAGCAGTTTGGGGTACCTATCTCAGTGAATGAGCCGAGAATTGAAGGGACTGCCAATGACACTTACAACAACTACAACTTGGACCGATTGGGTATCACTCATGTTGGAGGCGAATGGGTTCGCAAGTTAAAAAGTAAGGCAGCACCTCCACCCTGCCCAGAGCCTCAGTATGGAGGCACTTCACATCAAATGCCTCCTCCTCCCTGCTCAGAGACTCAGTATGCAGCCCCCTCAGATGAAATGCCGCCGCTTCCACAATCATCACACTTTACTGCTATGCTTGAGGAGTTGTCTGCCTGGATGAGCAGAATGGAAGAGCTCCATCATGCGTCGATGACTAGAATGCAAATGATGGAGGAGCACATACAAATGCAACAAATCCAGCTGCACAGAGCGAAGGAGGTGGGAGACGAGAGGTGGGGCATTGCACAACAATGGTAGGTGCAGGCAGCAAAGAGGTGGGACATTGCACAACAATGGCAGGTGTAGGCAGCAGAGAGGTGGGACATTGCACAATAGTGGCAGGTGCAGGCGTTGGAGAGGCATCACGCTGCAGAGCAGTGGTGTCTGCAAGACGCGGAGCTCGCTGCAGCGAGGCATAACACTGCAGAACAATGGCAGACTCAAGAATCGGATCTCGAAGCAGATAGGCATCACCAAGCAGAACAGTGGCATGTTCGAGAGGAGGAGCGGCATGTTCGAGAAGAGGAGAGGCATCATGAGATGTTGACCGCACTCGAGAGACGTGGGCGGCGATTAGGTCGTTCACCATCCTCGTCGTTCGATGGACATGATACCACATTTCACTTGTAGGTCATTTATGTTGTACCAAAAGTCCGGTCTTTATTTTATTGTTTGTTTCACATGATGATCTGTTGTTGATATGCAGGGCCCCTGTGGGAAGACGATCGGTCCCACCTCCCCGCAATAGAACTGTGCGCGTGGTACGTCTTGTATTTCATTTTCAATCATGTTCATCTATTCTTTATATGTTGGGGTTTTCACATTTTTTGTTGCAGCCTATGGACCTCATGTCGAAGTTCAAGGACTTTGTGTCAGGGAATACACCGCGGAACAAAGAGACGTTGGCAATGCTTGGGGGAAAGCTGATCGAAGATATCTATGTCGTCACTGAGCTCATCTTTCCAGTGCAAGTCGAGACACAAGATACGGTACGAACCATTCTTTGTATGTTAGTGTGTAAGCTTTTATGTTAGTACTCATCCCAATTTGACTGCAGTGCGTTGTGGTCGATGAGACAGCCGTATTCGCGTATCACAAGGAGAAACGTCTATTTTTATTGGGGTGGATTCACGTAAGTCACCATCTCGCTTCTCCTCATTATCGTTCAATCATGTTCCTGAAGATAATGTAATGTCATGACTTGTTTACATTGCAGACACACCCAAAGCACCCATTGATTATGTCGTCCGTTGACCTGCACGCTCAATATGCGTATCAGCGCATGTTGGCTGAGGCAATCTGTATCATCGTAACTCCATCAAACAAAAAGAAGTATTTACTTTCACTTGTGTACATTTTTATATTGTTTTTCGCTTCACTGATAGACAATTCTTCCCTTTGCATTGCAGGCCATACGGCATCTTCCAGTGTACGTTTGAGGGGATGAGGGTGCTATCAAAATGCGATAATGAAGACCAATTCCACAACCATGACCCTGCAATCTTCCATTATGAGGGTGAGCTGTACGGTGAAGCAGAATACGTTGTCTTGGAGCCAAACGACACTTTTGAGATACAGGATTTTCGCGAGCCACCAAATCCACCAAAGCCACGGTCCAAGAAGCCTACGTCGTGATTTAGTTTAAATATTTCTGTTGTAATGTTTTTTAATTTTGTACACATTTGCATTCTAATTGATCTGTACTAGAATGATTCAGAAGATACTGAACTGTTGTGGGATTTTTTGTGCAGCGTGTATGAGAAATGCTTTTGGGGGAGCAAAAAAAGTTATGCCCAAAATTTTGAAAAATTGTTCAAAGAAACATGTTGCCTTCTTGATCACCTTAAACTGAACATAACTGCATTATTATTTCTCCTAATATAATTTACAATTACAAAACTATTCGATCACATGGAACAATCCATCAACGTAATTTGTAAAACAACTGTGTTTGATCTATGTCACGGAAGATTGAGGTCCACGTTTGTGTATGATTGTGTGTGTGGATCTTGAGCATCAAAGTCCTGCACAACACATCACAAATGAAATTAGCATATTACAAAAATCAATTCATAATGACAATGTGATAATGGGTTCACCTGCGTTTCAGGAACTCTGTCGGGAATTGTCTCAGGGGTTGTTTCAAGAACTCTGAACCCCATAAATGTTTCCACTGACCTGCCTCTACTGCCCCCTGCCTCTGTTGCTCCCTCTGCAAGCCCCGGCGCTTGACTCACCTCCATTATTGCATGTGCGAGAATTGTGCCCAACCTGCCCACACTGACCACAAGTTACGGGCAAATTTCTTCTACTCAACACTGTTCGGCTTGGAGCCTCGTCCACATCCCGTATTCTACTTTTGCGCGGCCTGCCTAGAAGTCTTTTAAATAGCAATGGGGTAATAGGATCAAGATTCGGCACCGGAGGCCACTCGATCGGTCCATTGACGGGCCAGAGAAAGTGGCAGTACATCGCCATGTATGTTTCCCGATGATAGCACGAATGCACAAATTCCTCAGGGGATCTCCTCAAGAACTGAATGCAGGGGACTGCATGGACACATGGGATGCCCATCAACTCTCATCGGTAAAATGAACAAGTACATCTGTCCAAATTGACAGAGTACCGTTCGTCACCATTGCTAACCTCAAACTCGGAAAATCCTGAAAAACTAGGGGCTCCAATTTCGGCAGGCAAGTTGTATTTTGGCGAGCCGAGTGCTGATCTTTGGACACAATAGGTCTGTCGAACGACCCATCTTTTCATTTTTTTTCACAATCCTACCCATGATGCCCTTTGGGTGCAGGCGTTGAATCAGTTTGTCCCGAGCTGGTAGGATGCAGGCGTTGAATGACTCACTCAGATTGTTAAGGCTTATGTCGCACTTTGGGTGGGAGTAGAAGGCATGTTTGGCCCAGGATGTCACAACTATTCCACGTAAGTAGTCGTGGGCCGCCCGGTCAAGCATAAATAACTTACCCATCTCTCTCTCAAATTGTCTCACAGTAGTGGCTCTAGATGCGGCCCACATTGCATCCTTTAACAACCTGCCTTTAAATTGTTTTTGGAAATTGACCTACAGGTGTCGGATGCAAAATTGATGGTCCGCTTGCCCTGGCACCGCCCTCATAGCTGGCACTAGACCCTGCAAACATTCATAATATTAGTCAGATTCCTACAAATTGCATAACCTATACACATAAGGCAAAAGCAATCAACCGCACCTTTAGACGGTCGGAAATGATTGTCCATTCATTTCCAGATGGACTGTTTAGATCATCGAGCAACAATTCTAGAAACCAGCTCCATGAATTCCTATTTTCTGCTTCTACCACTGCTACAACCATCGGATACATGCCATCGTTCCCATCAATGGTCACAGCAGTGAGCAGTTGGCCTGAAGTGGCTCCCTTCAAATGGCAACCATCCAAACAAATAAGTCGTCTACCACAGCTTAGCACAGCCGTCTTGCATGTAGCCAAACACATGTACATTCTTTTAAATGTACTCATGTCGAGGTCCACGCGCACAGAGCTTCCCGGATTAGACCTCCGAATCTCCTCGGCATACGACCATATGAGTTTATATTGCTCATTTCCATCACCTTCGTTAATTTTCTTTGCTGCATTTCTTCCCCTTCTAGCAAGACTAGGTGTGATGTTGACATTAAAGTCCTTCCTCACTATCTCAACTATGGAAGCGAGGTCCCAATCTGCCTGACTTTTAAATCTTTCTAAGTAATGCATTGCAACCCATTTGGCAGTAGCATGACGATTTTCCATCATTCTGGAGCATGTGTGAATATCATTGTAAAATTTTATTTGAAATGTTAATTCACCTTTCATTTGTGAGGCGTGCAACCGCCACGGGCAGCCTTCTTGGCAAGCAGCCCTCAATCACTTCCCGTCACTATGGGTGAATTTTATCCCGTACCCGTTCTTCAATGCATGATCAACAATTTCTTCTCTAATCTTGTTCAAAGAACTGTACTTTTTACCAAGCCCCATCCAAGGGAAGCTGCCTTCTAATTCTACTTGTGTTGGACGTCTAGGCCTACTCTAAGCCATATCTTCATCACTAGTTGATTGACATAACGATCGGAGGTCCTCGTTGCCTCCTCATGTAGAGTCAGTGATACAGAATGCAAAACAATGGACGCTTCATTTCCAATTCCACGTACCTCATTTTCACTTAGCACACAATTGGTGCTGGGTCCCACTTCAAGTTGACAATTAAGCATAAATGATTCGTCACTGGCCATTTGCTTTTCAACTAATTGATCACCTTCGCTAATCGCTTTGTTTCGCTCTCCACCTTTTCTAGGGTTAGCAGGTTGATTACAAAATGCTAAACAGACCGCATCAGCACAATTTAGGAGGTGTAGTGGTGCGAGAGACCGCAGAAACCGCAGTCTCTTGCATAAGGAGAGACCTCGTTTTACGCGGTCTCTAGGCAAGAGGATAGACTGCGCAAAAATGCGATCTCTCAAGTCAGGAGAGACCACGTTTTTACTCGGTCTCTCATCATGCCCAGAGACTGCGCAAAAATGCGATCTCTCGAGTCAGGAGAGACTGCGTTTTACGAGGTCTCTCATCTTGCCCAGAGACCGCATAAAACACGGTCTCTCGAGTCAAGAGAGACCGCATTTTTACGCGGTCTCTGGGCATGATGAGAGACCGCGTAAAAACGCGGTCTCTCCTGACTTGAGAGACCGCATTTTTTGGCGGTCTCTCTTCTTGCCCAGAGATCGTGTAAAACGCGGTCTCTCCTAACGTGAGAGATTGCGATTTATGTGGTCAGTGCCTTTTTTCGTAGTTTTAGTGTGTAATTTTAGTGTGAGACACATGTCTGCCGTCAACTTAGTAACGGAGAAAGTTACCGCAATGTGGGATTTGTTATTTTTGCATACTCCAATGGTAAACTTGTTAAAAAAAAATCATAGTGGTTGACTTGTCATTGATCTCAAACCACGATGGTTGATTTGTCATTTACCCTTAAAATTATATTAAGGGTAAAAGACAAATCAACCATCGTGGTTTGAGGTCAATGACAAGTAAACCACTATGGAATTTTTTTTAACAAGTTAACCACTCACGTATGTTAAAATGACAAATCCAACATTACGTCGACGTTTATCGTTAAAAAGCTGGGTGCCAACGTCCAAACGCCGAAACGTTCCGCTCCGACGTTCTGAATTCAGAACGCCCAACGCGACGTTCTAAAGAATTCACGGTGTTATGAACAAATCAGATTGCCCGCTCCCTTAGTTCTTGATGATTCCCCCACTCGCTAATCTTTCTCTTCTTCTTTCAACTCCTCATTAATGCTGTTCTATTTCCAGCCACCTACGTTCTCTTCCCTCCGTTGGTTACCACTCTGCTTGACCAATAATTCATTTTAGAGAAAGAGAGAGCATTATGTTAAGCTTTACTAAGCATATCAAACTTTTGAAATATTTTTTGTTTTGCTTCGTGAATTTGGCATAACTGTGAAAAAAAAAAGAGTTTCAGAACTGGAGCAACTCATCAGGCGATCAAGTAAGTGATGCTGTTCATTTAATTTCAACTTCTGTCCACTAAATGAAGAAGAAAATTAGACAAATGTTTTAATTGTCTCACGCGAGAGACCGCTTTACGCTGTGTCTGGCAAGAGACCGCGTTGTGTCTGGCGAGAGACTGCTTCTGTCGTCTTTGGAAAACCAGAAGCAATTGTTGTGTTTTTCGAAGAATCGAATCTGTTTGATGCCATGAATCGAAAGAACGTCCATTTTTAATTATGTAAATGAAGATTTTTTGACTGTTTCGAAGCGGGTTTTGTTTGATTCTTGCCGAAATCGGAGACTATGTCAATCTCCAGCACTGAATCATCTACGCCAAAGGAAACCAGAAAGAAAAATGGCGAAGAAGAAGAGGAAGAAGAAGAGGAGCTGAAAAAGGAGAAGAAGAAATTGAAGAAGCTTAAATCGATCAAGCTTTTACGATCTCCCAGCTTGAAACCACGGAGAAGAAAATCGAAATCTCAGTCGCGTTTTAATATTCTTCTCTCGCCATTTTTTTCGTCTTGTTATTCGTCTTCATCTTCTTCATGGACTTCCAACCAGTCCAGCCCTACTTCTGCGTCGGATTCTGTATCTTCTCCCAATTACATGAAACCCACTTCATGTTCTGATGCAAGGAAGGAGAATTTTCAGGTATTCTTCATTTTGTTTTGGTTGTTCTTTTGGAATTTTCATTTTCTGTAATTAGATTTTGTTATTTTCCTTGAATGTGTAGAAATTAGCTGCAAAATCGAGTGGGAGACTTTCTTCTAAGTCTGTCAAGAGCGAGATGAAGAAATTTTCGAGTAGATTCAGTGACTTCGAATCTGGTATGAATTCGAAAGTTTCGGTTTCTTCGAACGGGAAATCGATTTCTTCTGGTCAGAGATCAGGTTTTGTCTCGAAATGTCCATGAAAGATAAACCCAGCCATTGCAGAGAAAAAGACGCAAACTGGGCATTGCATGAAACGGCAGAAATAGACCTCTCTTCCACAGCCATTGTAGAGACAAAAAAGGCAAGCAAATACCCAGAAGCCTTACAATCTGAGTAAGGACAGTTCTTTACATTTTTACTTGGTTTAATTTATGAAGTTCTTTCTCTCTGTATTAGCTTGCTTCTCTGTTTAGTTATAAGAATAGAAAACCTCATTTGATAGGCAAGAATGGAGTGATGAGGATTAATATCAATGTCCTTTTCATTCTGTTTTGTCCATTTTTGCTTTAGTCTGCAAGAGCATGTCTCTGAAATACAGTTTTAGAATATATTAATCCTCATCATCAGCCATGCAAAAGAGGCGGTGGTCGGGAAAAGCCAAGAGGAAGACTCTGGAGAAGACAGGAGAGACCGCGTTTGACGTGATCTCTCGTGAGAGAGAGACCGAGACACCACGTAAAACGTAGTCTCTCGTGAGAAAGAAACCATGTTTTACGTGGTCTCTTGCCAGACACCCCGTAAAATGTGATCTCTCGTGAGATTGAGACTGCGGAAAAATGTGGTCTCTCGCTAGACACTTCGTAAAAACGTGGTCTCTCGCCAGACACCGCGTAAAACGCGGTCTCTCGTGAGATAGAGACCGCGTAAAAAAGCGGTCTCTCGCGTGAGACAATTAAAACTTCTGTCTAATTTTCTTCTTCATTTAGTGGACCGAAGTTGAAATTAAATGAACAGCATCACTTACTTAGTCGCCATTGATGAGTTGCTCAAGCTGTAAAACTCCTCTTTTTTCGCAATCTTGCCAAATCCATGAAGCAAAAGAAAAAATATTTCAAAAGCTTGATATGCTTAGAAAAGCTTAGCATAATGCTCTTTCTCTCTCTCTAAAAGGAATTATTGGTCAAGCAAGGTGGTTACCAACGGAGGGAAGAGAATGTAGGTGGCTGGAAATAGAACAGTATTAATGAGGAGTTGAAAAGAAGAAGAGAAAGATTAGCGAGTGGGGGAATCATCAAGAACTAAGGGAGCGGGCATTCTGATTTATTCAGAATGCCGTGAATTCTTTAGAACGTCGCGTTGGGTGTTCTGAATTCAGAACATCAGAGTAGAGGGTTTCAGCGTTTAGATGTTGGCACCCAGTTTTTTAACAGTAAACATCCATGTGATGTTGGATTTGTCATTTTAACAAACGTGAGTGGTTAACTTGTTAAAAAAAATACCATAATGGTTGACTTGTCATTGACTTCAAACCACGATGGTTGATTTGTCATTTACCCTTATATTAATTTACAAAAAAAAAATGCTACTAAAAAAATAACTCCAATAAAATAAGTCTTTGTTGACTTAATTATTAATTGATTTAAAATTTTGTAAATACTAAATTATCATAAATATATCAACTATGTGAAAATGGCAAATCAACCATCATTTTTTGCAGTCAATAACAAGTCAACCACCATTTTTTTTTTTGCTTTCAAATTAACCGCTGAACTATAAAAAAATGACGCCGCTAATATCGCTGTCATGTTTGCTGTTCAAAGGGATAATGTCGAGTCGAGGCGGCTCGTATACAAACTGTCGTAGCTCCATATTTAAATAAAATAACACTACAATTTCACTGTCCACCGATTAAACAGCAGCGATTTATTGTCACACCGCTGCAGTTTCATATGAAACCGCCGCGGTTCAACTATAAACTGCAGCGGATTAATACGTGTTTCGTTCAACAATTTAAGAAACCTGTGCATAAATAGGCTTAACAAATTCAAGCAAATTGAAACGCGGTCTATCAAAAAATGAAATGTTGGCTCGGGGAAATATTGTTACTTTTACAGTTTCATATTAATCAATTTTCATTTCATCATCAACAACCAAATTATAAATTCCATTACAAACATATCATGTACATGTGTATCACAACTGCAAACTAATTTACCAATTCTATTACAACCATATCGTATATATGTTCATGACAAACACAAACCAAATTCTGTTACAACCATATAATGTACATGTGCTCTAAGAATTGGTGTGTTGTAACCACATCAAGCATTTGTATTGTTTCTTGAGGAACATCCCGAAACTGTTGTAGATGATCATTGCATATTTGCTCATTCAATCCCATTATCTGATATTCCATATTCGATGGACTTGCCGTGATGCAAAACTGATGCTCTGCTGCTACCCGTTTGGCAGAGGCATGAGGGCTTTCCATCTTTCTCAAGCAAGTGTGAACGTCGTTGTGGCACTTTATTTGAAACGTCATTTCACCCAGTAAACATCCCTTAACCGATGCTTCGGCGAGTTGACCGTGAACCACGAAGTCATCGGCAAGGCTGGAAGTGGAAGCAATGTTGGAGTAGAGCTCAACGGCGATGTTTTGAAAGTTAAGTACTAGGGTTTTCCTAGTGAGCAAGACGAAAGTTTTCATCTTCAATTTTAGGGGAGGCTAGGTTTCGGCCATTGTCAGTACAGTTACAAGACTCCGAGAGCTCTGAGGCACTCCGTTGTATGCAACCGGTTCAGAGCACTCGTAGTCCTGTAACTGTCAGACAATGGCCGAAACTTAGCCTCTGAAAACATCGAAAAGGAACACTTTCGTCTTGCTCGCAACCGTAGTACTTAACCCTCATAACATCGCCGTTGAGCTCTACTCCAACATTACTTCCACTTCTAGCGTTGCTGAGGATTCCATGGTTTGTGGTGAACTCGTTTGACTTTACATGCAATTCTTATATACTAGGGCTCTGGGAACGCAGAATAAGGCACGTTGAACCGCTACGGCATCATATGAAGCCACCGCGATTTATATTCAAACCGCGGTGGCTTCATATGACACCGTAGTGGTTTATCGTCACACCGCTGCGGTTTAGTAGGAAACCGCGGCAGTTCATGAAAATTGTCGTGTTGTTTTTTTGCAACTATGGTGCCAAGACGTTTTGTTGACGAACTGCCGCGATTCGACATTATCGCCTTTAATGGCAAATGTGACAGCGATGTTAGCAGCATCAATTTTTTATAGTTCAGTGGTTAATTTGTTAATGAAAAAAGGATGATAGTTGATTTGTCATAAATAATAAAGGATGATGGTTAGTTTGTCATTTTCCCACCAACTATTTTTTTTTATTTTATGATAACTTGAATGGACAAAAGAAATATATTATTTTTTCATTCTTCTTCAATAACTTTTGTTTTTGATGAACCTCTTAATAGAATTTGAACCTAATGAAGTTACGACGGTATCTTGTAAGATTGCTTTGGAATTTTTTGATTTTTTTTATTTGAATAGTCGAGATTAAGGGATATTCATAAAAATTAGGAAAATTAACAAATCAACCATTATACTTTGTGATCGATGATAGTTAACCATTAAAATATTTTTGCTAACAACTTAACCACTGAATTATGAGAAATATATGCCACACATATCGTTATCACGTTTACCATTAAACATTTAAATTTTGTTTTGCGGCAGAACACTATACGTTCCTTCACAGAACGTCAGTACTAAATGTACAGCTTATAGTTTGTTGTTCCACAGTAAAACATTACAATTTTCTCAACGGAATGTTAGTACTAATTAAAATTTCTCCTTGTCTGTCGTACCCCTATGTGGAACGTCATACTGTCTTTCCACTGCAAAAAAACATCGTTCTTGGGTGGAAACGTCATACATCGTTCTGCCTTTTGTTGCCCTAGTATATATAAATTGACATTCCACTCTTTGGTGAGATCAGTGATTTCCTCAGCAAAACCCGAACCCTTCGTACTCTCAAAGCGATTTCTTCATTGTTTTATCCATTCCAATGGATTCTAGGATGACCAAATTGACTCTCAAGCATAAAGGTGCTCTGTCGCAATCTTAGCTTCAACCTCAGTCAGAAAGAGACTTGGCCCGTGATAGCAGACGAAGCACAAGTGAGTTCATTCGCGCTCAGTTTCAGTGCAATGCACCGGTCGCGGTTGAAGAACAATCCGAGGTTGAAGCACAACCTCAACTTCAACCTCAATGATGACTAGGAGCTCAATTGGTCTATTTCGAACTGAAACAGAATGTCATCTTTCCTCCATTGAATATCATACTTTCCCCCACAGAATGACATCCTTTCGCAACGGAATGTCAGAGTGCCTCTGCCTCATATAGATTGTTGTAATGCACATGTTGTTTAAATTATTGTAATGAACATGTTAATTGTTTGTTGATGATGAATAGAATGGATAATTTGGTTTGTATCAAAGTTTTGTTCTTTCTCTTTCAAAAAAAAAAGAAAATTTTGCAAAAGTTTTTCTTGTTTTAGTCTATCCACTTGTGGTGTTATCAAAACCAAATCAAGCAATGAGGTTCTCAACAGGTATCCAAACATCTATTTCCCAAACAAATATGTTCCAAACAGACATTTCAAACAGATAGATATTATCCAAACATATATTTTCTCAACAGGTATTCAAACAATTAACTATGCAAATAAATAAACAATATCCCTACACATCAACTAAACTACGTCAGCGCCGCCTTCTTGCGAGTTTTCCTTCATAAATCGGTGATTCAAAATGACAACTTTAGGTCCACGTATACGTTGGAACCTTGGGCGTACAAGGTAGCCTCATCTGGTAGATCTTCGTAAGGGTGGAAGCCTCTCTCCTTACGATTTTGGAGCAGCCTTAAAACCCTACTGGTACATCGAAATATGTCATTCATGCTAAAATGGAATTAGAAAAATCAGCAAGTAAGTGGAAACCAATATGAATATACACAAGTTAAAAGATATACCTCACTTTGTCTATTGGCGCTATGACGATTGCAATTGCTTATGGCAGTAATGTCTAGTAAGGGTAGTGAGTGTGCAGGTCAATGAACAACAAAAAACACGGTTGCTTTGGGTGTGACTGTGTTATGACAATGGTCTTATGGGATGGAGAGTGAAGAAGAAGAGAAGTCCATGCAACAACGGCTAGTTCAGAACGACACCTTTTAGCCCAATGACGTGGAAGGTAGTTGGGCGAGAGAGAGAGAGAGTATTAATAGGAGAGTAAACAAAAGGAGATAGTGTGGATTGTGTGTTCATTTTCTTTTCGTCTATTTTCTTCTCTGTGTAAATCGATATTTCCAGAACAGTAAAATAATCCTTCCACAATTCTCTCACTAACACCCACTTAACTGTACATAACAATTAGTATCAGAGCAATCCGATAACGGATGGCTAAAACACGCTCCAAAACAAATGAAGATTCTCTCCTCCGAATGGATTCTGAGGTGAAGGATTTGAGCTCGACGGTAGCAATCATTACTGCTCAACAAGAATGGCTTGAAAACACAATTATCAACTTTGTCTAGGATGCTTCTACCAAGCACGAGGTGTTTATGGCCATTCTTAATCAATTGGTTTTATCCAAAACCGAAGCTCACATGCCGCCGCAATCACAGTTGGATCATTTGATCGCTACAAGCTCCGACTCACAACTGGTTAGAACAAGTGATGGTCCTCGCCTTGAAGCTTTGTATCAGTCTCAATTGCTAAAACTCGATTTTCCCTTCTTCTCAGGTGAAGGTCCTCACGAGTGGGCATGGAAGGCTTGTTGCTATTTTGAGATTCATCAAATTCCAGCTCCTTTCAAGCTGGGCATTACAAAGCTCTATCTTAAAGATCAAGCAGACATTTGGTTTCATGGGTGGAAACGTTCATTCCCAAATGCCTCATGGGAGTGATTTTCATCAGACTTATGTCGTCGCATTTCAGAAAATATGGTAGAAGATGTCATCAAAACTTTTAGCAAGTTGAAGCAAACAAGCTCAGTCAAAGAGTACCTTGAGCATTTTGAGACACTACAAGCTCAAGTACAACTTACTCTTCCCCTGCTTCTGGATTATTTTTTCGTAGCACTGTTCACCAGCGCCTTGAGAGACGAGATCAAAGCCATGGTTAAGATCAATAGACCTACCTCCTTAGCCCATGCTTTTGAAGTTGCATTACTACAGGAGTCAGCAATCACTACAATTCGGAGAGCACCAAAATTGTCTAAGCAATTTGTTAACTCAAAATGGCCAGATAACCATAGCAGTACTACAAAAGTGAGTGATGATTCTTCTATAGTGCCAACAAGAATTCAAAAACTATCACAAGCGGATTTACAGCTTAAGCCGCAACTCGACCTATGTTTCAAATGCGACGATAACTATTGTGCGGGTTACATTTGTAAAAACAGAACACTCAATGTTCTTATAGTAGATCAACCAGACGAGAGCACATCTATTCAGGATAATGTTGCCAGATAACACTACCGAGATGGAGGTATCTTTACACGCTCTAGTTAGCCATACGTCCACTTCCACTTTTTGAATTTCTAGGTTTATGAAGCAACAGCAAATTTCGATTCTCATCGACAGTGGGAGTACACATAGTTTCCTGGATGAGCAACTAGCAAAACGTCTCCATTTGGATGTGCATTTTTCTCTATCGGTTTCAGTAACAATGGCCAATGGAGATAAGATCACCAGTGCAAAAATTTGATCACTCACTGAATGGAAAATGCACAATTTATCATTCTCTTTTCCATTACGCGGACTTAAGTTGGGAGGAAGCGACATGATTCTGGGGTTGGACTAGATGACTGTTTTCAGTCCAGTCACCTTTGACCTTAACCATAATCTTATTCATTTTCGGTATAATAACAAAGATGTTTCAATACCAAATGCAACAAGTTCAACATCAGTAGACCCAGTAACGGCCCCATTGTTCTCTGCGTACCTGAAACAACAAGAGTATTGTCTTATGACACATATCGCTGTTACACTTGCGCCAATTGGAGATTGTCCATCGGAGTGTATTCAGGCTATATTGCACAGTTTTTCAGGATGTGTTTGCCGAGCCGGTGGGTATACCTCCACATAAATCCCATGACCATAGCATTCCTCTGGTACCTAACGCCACTCCTTTTAAAATTCCGCCATACCGATGCCCATTTTCATAGAAGGCTGAAATTGAGAAGTTAGTTAGAGAGATGTTGGACATTGGGATAATTATTCCAAATAATAGTCCTTTCACTTAGTCGGTTCTTCTGGTTAAAAAAAAAGATGGGCAATGGTGTTTTTGTGTTGACTATAGACAATTAAATGCACTCATCATCAATGATAAATTTTTTATGCCAATCATTGATGAACTACTCGATGAGCTTCACAATTCGTCGATTTTTTCAAAAATGGATCTTCGGGCAGAGTATCACCAAATCAGAGTTTGTGAGTCTAACTGCTACAAGACAACGTTTAAAACGCATCAAGGCCTTTACGAATTCAAAGTTATGCCTTTCAGATTAACGAACGCCCCAGCCACCTTCCAATCCCTCATGAACGATATCTTCAAACCTCATCTTCAGCGGTTTGTCCTTGTTTTCTTAGATGATATTTTGGTTTACAGCCCAAACATTGCATCCCATTGCGAGCATTTATAAGCAGTACTGTTGTTATTACGTCAACACCATCTTTTTGCTAAACTCTCCAAGTGCTCTTTCGACCAATTACCTATTGCTTATCTAGGCCATATCATCTAGCACAAGGGGTGTAATACCCCGATTTTCTGTAACAAAATTTAGTAAGGATAATTGTAAAATTAATGAGGTGTAATAAGATTATTTAGATAATTATTGAAGATTTATTTGATGGAAATTATTAGAATTGGTAAGGTGTGATGATTTTATTATGTGATATAATACCCCAAAAATTGGTTGGAATAATTAGTGATAATTATTGAAGATTTATTAGAGAATAATTGTGGGATAATTATAGTGTTTAAATTGTAATTGGTGAATTGATTGGGGTCTAGAGTTAACTAAGAAAGGGTATTAATTGAATTAGAATGAAAATTAAATGGAGAGAGAAGAGCAGCAATGAGAAGAAAGGATTTAAGTGTAGATTGTTGAGAATTAAATGCAGCAGTGGCAAAACAGTGGCGAAGAGATGAGGAAGAGACATCCTTTACGGAGGAAAAAGGACTATTAGATGAGGCCTAAGAAATATCAGATGAAATGTAAACCGTAAGATTTGCATGAGGGACGTCCAACGCTGAGAGAAGGAAGGGCCACATGTTGGGCATGTGAGGATCTAATGGAAAAGAATGTGTAAGGATGGTCGTCGGATGAGGGAACGTACACGGTTAAGGCCGTAAGATTTGAGGGATAGACGTTCATCATACAAGAGGGATGTCCATTATAGAGGGGCACTATGTGCAAGGCACATGTGAATCAAAAAGGAAAATTGAAGCATTTTATGATCGTCGGATGAGGGAGCGAACGAAGTAGAACCATGGGATTCATGGGAGGGACGTCCTTCAAAGGCCGGGGAACGTCCACTGTTGAAAGGTAAGCTCGGTTCCTCAAGGTGACATTGTCTCGGGGGAAGAAACCTGCGAACGACGACTCTACGCCTAAATAGAGGGTATAAATAGCAAAAATGTTGAGAAAAAGAGGACTATTTTATCAAGGGCGGCTGTAGTGACCTAGGTTCGTGACCATTTTGAGGAGAACGGATTTCAATGCCAGAGAATCAGTTCGGGCTGAGTCAAGGAGTTTCTTTCATGTTTTTGATCACAGTCTTAAAGGGTGAAGGGTAACGTTAATTGCTTAATGCCGAGAGTTGAGAAATAGAAGAAGCAGAAGAGGGAAAAAGAAAGATTGTGGAGCAGAGGAGAAGTAGAAAGAAGAAGAAGAGGTTGAGGGGAAGCTTCTCGGATGTCTCCTGGTAAGATATTCCTTCATTTCTTTTATGGAATTCATGGGAATAAAAGTAGAAAATAAAAGTGTGAGGATGTTGATAATATTGTCTGTGATGACTTATACTCTGTTAAGGCTTGGATATGCTCTCTCTTGTGAACTATTGTTAAAGATAAGTGGATTTATTTTGGTAATTTGTCTATGGCAGTGCGTAGAATATTCTGTTAGATTAGGCTCTGTATGACCTACTGTGTATTGAGTATAATTGATGGAAATTGTTAAGTGTTATGAGTAATGGAATTCAGTGCATGGTTGTTGAGGAATTGAAATTAATGAATAAACATGATTTATTGTGAAGGATAAATTGGAGTGCCGATACACGCTAAAGCTTCAAGGTAAGTGATACGTATGTGCTTTGGTCTTCAGACTCTGCATCGCAAGAATTATGGTTGTTTGTTGATTGTTTATTAGAATTTGGTTCTTTACATTACAAATTCGATATGATTTATGTCTTGAGGTTCATAGCATTTTTATATTGATATGCTTTGAGGATGTATTGATGCTTGCTGTACGTTTATTAGAATTAGGTTCTTTTAATGATGTATTTATAGATTTAAGTAAGGATATTGATAATGATCATGTTTTGAGGATGTTACTTATGTTATAGAACTGTATGTATTCACGAGTATCATGTATCATGGTTTTTAAAATGATACAAAAATGAGTTTTCATGCATGGTTTTGGGAAGGAAACGAGAATGAAATATGAGTAAATGTAAAGAAAATAAGAAAGATAAAGAGGTTGACCGGTAGGTAAAGCTCGGCAACCAAAGCATGTAATTAAACGGGTTTTGTGGACCAATAGGTAAAGCCCAGCACAGAATGAAAGAAATAAACGTAAATAGGTGTGACGAGATGTGAGGTTGGGTTGGCTGCTCATCTTCATCAAGTTTAGACATCTCTAATGTCGTCAAGTCAAGATAAATGTAAAGGGTCATTTCAAGGTGTGAGGCTGAGTGGGACGCTCTTCCTTGTCAAGTTTAGACATCTCCAAAGCCCATCAAGATAAATTAAAGTTAAGATTAAGAAAACGGTAAAGGAAAATGTAAAGGAAAAACAGAAAAGAAATATAAATAGAAACGAAAATGGATTTTAAGAGCTGCATGGCATGTGCATTCTAGATTTTATTTATATCACTTATGGAGCGTTGGGCTCATAGTTTAAGTCTTATGATGTAGGTATGTACGAGAAATAGGAGAACAGGTCAATGACAGTTGATGAAGGATTTGCATGGGCGGATCTTGTGGCTTGCTAGGCTAATGGATGTAAAAGAAATGGTTTGTAAAGGTTTTGTAAATGTATTTAAATTGAAAAAGTAAAGAAGTTATTTATTGTATTCCAAATGCTTGGTTTTATTTATTTAGTCTTCCACTGTGCTTTATGAAAGGTTTTCAGAAAAGAACTCTATTTATCATTTCAAAGAGATTTTAATAACGAAAAGTCTTTCACTGTATTTATAAAAGAAAAGTTTTAAAATTTCACACGTTTTAAAATGTAAGAAAAACAAGGTCGTTACAAGTAGGGATGTTCACGGTCCGGTTCGGTCCGATTTTGAAGTGGAACCGCACCGAACTGGTCCCATGGGAGTTCGGTACCAAACCAGTACCGAATCGAAAATTCTGTACCCGTTCCGATTAAGTACCAGTTCGATACCGAATATATATATTTTTAATATTATAATAAAATTTTATGTTAGACTGAGACTATACGAATTTTCTCGTTCTTTTTCTCTGTTTCTGACTTTTTATTTCTTCTTCTTCTTCTTTTTTATTTTTAATCTTAAATTTAAGCGGCTGCGACTATACTGGTTATAAAGTTATACCCTTGAGCAGAAGATTTAGGGGGAGAAGAAGAAGATTTTCTTTGATCTTTCTTCCTCATTGCTTTCATGGAAGATATGCTCAATTTCTTCTCCTTCGCTTAATCAATCTCTATCTGTTCTTGTCTGCACTCTTCACTACAAAATGGAGTATCCCCTCTGCAAATAGATTAAAATAAATAAACTTTAGATCCGATTAACCGGTTGGTCACTCAGATGATAAATTCTACTCATTCCACGACATATCATATCTACATCATCCCAAAAAATAATAACAATTCAAGCCTACAACCACTAGAAACTCTATCTTAAGATCCTCTCTTGACTCCTTAAAAACTGCTAAACCTGTTTGGTTACTGAGAAAAAAAATCAAAAATTTCTTCACTAAAGAAGAGAGCAAAAAAGGCATCGTCTGCTCAAAAGAATCCAAAACAAAACAGCTATGAATTTCAAGATGTTAGGCTAAAAAAAGCCACTCCTTGAATCCTAAAAAAAACAACTAATACAAAGAGAGAGGGAGAGAGAGGACAAACCTGTACATAAAGATATCGTTGTTTCCACCAAGAGGCTTCTTGCACTGAGAAGAGGCCTCCAAGAAATGAGGACGATGTTATTCAAATCTCGCATTAGAAAACTTTACAGATCTCAGAGAAGAAACCGAGAGGTTTCTGAAACTCGCTCTTCTGCTAAAGGAATAACTCAAATAGAGCGACCTCAAGAAGAAAGCATGGTGGTTATGGGTATGGCTACCGGAAAACCCAGCTTCCATATCTGCAAGAGAAGCTAACCCATCATCTTCCTCAACGAAACAAGGCCTTCTTGATGGTGGAAATTCCATTGGCAGTGAGAAGCAGAGAGATGCAGCGGGACTGCGGGAGTAGTCAAAATTTAGGGTGCCCTAAATATTAAGCAAGTCTCGGTTCTTCGGTCGGTACCGGTTCTGCGGTACCGAGAACCGAGAACCAGACCACCAAATTTGGTTCTACTCAATCAAAACCAAATTCGGTTCGGTACCAAATAAAAATGCACCGAACAGGTACTGAAACCTCCGATTCCAGTTTGGTTCTTCGATACCGGTTCGGTTTGCACACCCCTAGTTACAAGGGGGTCAAAGCTGATCCTTCAAAGATAGATGCCATGCTTAAATGGTAGAGTTCCTCTTCACTTAAGAAACTTTGGGGATTCCTGGGCTTAACAGGATACTACCAGAAATTTGTCTGAGGCTATGGGGTGTTAGCCAAACTCCTCACTAATCTGCTTAAAAAGAATGCATTCGCTTGGTCCCCGGAAGCTGAAATCGCTTTTCAAACATTACAGTAGGCCATGTGTTCCTCCCTGGTGTTAGCTCTTCCTGATTTTACCCAACCTTTTGTTCTTGAAATAGACACTTGCTATGGAGGTATGGGGGCAGTACTGATGCAGAATAGAAAGCCAATTGCTTTCATGAGCAGACCATTTACCTCACGGAACCTTAGCCTATCCGTTTATGAAAAAGAGTTGCTGGCTCTTGTTTCGACAGTTCATTGTGGCGCCATTACTTGGAGGGTAACAAATTTATTATTAATACAGACCACTGCTCCTGAAGTATCTATTAGAGCAGCGCATTACCACACTTATTCAACAAAAATGGTTAACCAAGCTTCTCAGACTAGAATATCATATTCAATATAAACAAGGTAAACTCAATGTTGTTGCTGATGCACTTTTTTATACTGTGGGTTCAGACCCTACCTGTTTGGCTATTTCTTCTCTGTCACCTACTTAGATTTGTGAAGTTGCTGCTAGTTATGAAGGGGATCAATGGGTCTTAGATTTGATAAGCATATTGCTAATGGGGGACTCTACCTTGTTAGATTTTTCCTATTTAAACAGTCTACTCCATTTAAAAAACAAACTAGTATTGGGCTGCGATAATTCTATACGAGCTAAGCTAGTTCAAGCTATTCACAACTCAGTAGAAGGAGGCCATTCGGGCATCCAAGCTTCCCTTCTTCATGCCCGAGCTCTGTTCTGGTGGCCAGGAATGTCTAAAGCTATTAAGAACTTCATTTTACAATGCGATACGTTCTAGAGATGCAAGCACGAACACACTACATATTCGGGTCTACTTCAACCTCTTCCTATTCCCAAACTTCCATGGACTCATATTTCCATGGATTTTATAGAAGGTTTGCCCACATCCGACAGAAATAATTGCATTCTGGTTGTCATTGATCGCCTAACCAAATATGGACACTTCGTGGCTCTCACACATCCATTTACAGCAATAATAGTGGCCAACATATTTCTAGACAACATTTACAAGCTTCATGGCTTACCACAATCCATCCTCTCAAACAGAGACAAGATCTTTACTTCAACTTTATGGAGTTCATTTTTTTCTGCCCTTGGCACTCAACTTAATATGTCTTTAGCATATCACCCAGAATCCGATGGCCAAACGGAGAGATTGAATTAATGTTTGGAGATGTATCTCTGGTGCATGACACATGATTGCCCAAATCAATGGCGCTGTTGGTTACCTCTAGCCGAATGGTGGTACAACAACATAGTTCAATCAGCTATTAAAATGTCCCCTTTTGAGGCTCTTTATGGATCTCCACCACCATGTTTGGCGTTAGGTCCATGCCAGCTCTCCAATACAGAGGCTGTGGATACATTTTTAGCTGTCAGACACCATATAGACTGCTTGCTACGTGAAAACTTGGCGCAAGCTTAAAGTCGTATGAAAGTATACACATATCAACATCGAGTTGAATGCCAATTTAATACAGGGGACTGGGTCTTCCTAAAAATCCAACCATATCAGCAAACATTGGTGGTAGCTAACAAAAATCATAAACTCTTCCCTAAGTATTATGGTCCTTTCAAGGTTTTGGAACGTATTGGCCAAGTTGCTTACAAGCTAGACTTACAACCGTCCACTCACCTTCACCCAGTTTTTCATGTTTACCTGCTCAAAAAAATGTTGAGGACCTTGGCAACTACTAGCAACGATTTACCGAAATAGTTTACAACATCAACTTCCTAACAACTACTCGCTCTTTTACAAACTCAGGTGGTAAAGTGAGGCAACGCACCTGTCACACAATGTCTCCTTTAGTGGGAAGGCCAATCTTCAGCGGACGATGTCTAGTCGACTCTAGCCTCATTATAGCAACACACCTAAATTTCTAACCTTGGGGTTAAGGTTTTTCCAGGGGAGGTGCCTGTTATGACAATGCCCTTATGGGATGGAGAGTGAAGAAAAAGAGAAGTCCCCGCAACAACAGCTAGTTCAAAACGACACTGTTTAGCCCAATGACATGGAAGGCAGTTAAGCTAGAGAGAGAGAGTATTAATAGGAGAGTAAACAGAAGGAGAGGGTGTGGATTGTGTGTTCATTTTCTTTTCATCTATTTTCTTCTCTTTCTGTAAATCGATACTTCCAGGATAGTAAAATAATCCTTCCATAATTCTTCTCGCTAACACCCACTTGACTGTCAATAACAGACTGAAATGTAAACTAATGCATTAGGACTGTTCAAACACGAACTACAACAAGTAAAAGTGAGAAGTTTACTTATGTGAATCCACCCCATTGTAATAAACGATCTTTGCATTAGAACGTCAAAGTACTCTTCTTCGTTCACCGCACTACATTGCATACAAAGAATGCAACGCAAAGATGAATATTAAAATAAAATCTTCTAAACTACTTAATGTAACATAACGTAATTCTCACTGTGTTTGATGTCACTTCTTACTTCGGGAGAATAAGATTAGTGATGTGGTACTCAACATCAAACTAAAAATGGAATTAGGAAGCAAAATATCATAAGCATCTAGTCAAAAACACTTAATACCAAAAATGAAATAACCTACCATAACCCCTACAAGAAATATGCAGATCTCCAGGTTTTTATTGGTATTTGAACGAACCAATTTTGAGAAAATATCCATCAGTTTACCTAATTGTAATGAACATTTTTAAATCATCATACTAATAAGGCATGAATATGTGCAAACACATAGATAACTAAATCGAAGACATACCACGCACACAGTTTTAAGTGGTAGAGGTTGTATTTCCCCCGACGCATCTATCGATAGAGGAATGTGAGCCACTATCTGTTGCACCTTGGCAAGCATAGCAGTATGAGAAGGTTGGTGTCTGCGGGCAATAGCGCTACAAATTTGAGACACATTATTACGTCACATGCAAATAAAGTAAATAATGAACTTTACGTATAAACTAAAAATCTTACAAGAAATCTGTGCATTCGGTTGTTGAAGAGGTTATTGGAGGGGCTACTTGTAGTACTAATTATGGGATTAAGTGAGGATAATTAGAGCTAAATTGGATGTTCATAGTATTAGTTTGGAAGATTTGGATATGTTGTGTAATGATTTGTGGTGAAGTAAGTGTTTAAGTGAGGTTATTAAGGAGTGTGGTCGATCACTTGAAGAAATGATAGACCACAATTAGTGTAATTGAGGAGATTGAAGTACACTGTTAGTGTAATTTATGTTCAGGGCTTTATATGGAGGTGGCGGTCGATCAAATTGAGTGGGGGCGGTCGATCGTTAACATTGTAAAATATTACAGTGGCGAGCGAAATGCTAGGTGGTCGATCGTGGGTTGAGTTGGTGATCAACTGGCATTTGTGGTTTGTGATCGATCAAGGCTGAAATGGTGGTTGATCACGGTCTATGTAGATTGTGAAACTGGAATTCGCGCTCGATCGTGGGAAGAGCCTGATTGACCGAGAATTCAAACCGTCACATGGAATTAGTAGAATGTTGTTCTCTAATTGGAGGGAAGCTCGGTGGAACTCCATCGATGTTCATGCGAACGTCCACCTATTCCTTCTCCTCCAGTTGGTAGGAGGTGAAATGTATGGTTATGGAATATAAGATAGTTATAAAGCAGAGTTCTAGATTTTGAACTCTCAAGGTTGTCTTTTCTACTCTCTCTTGGGTTTTCAAGTATTAGAACTTCTTCCATGAATTTCCTATAGTTTGCATGTGAAGGATATATAGTGGATGAAAGAGAAGTTGTTAAGACTCTCTCTTTCTTTAGTTTATCGCCCTGTAAATGTTGTTGATGGTTTCTGCTGATAGCATTGTTGAGAGCCATTTCTCTCTAGGTGTCCTATACTGCATTCTTGAGTATTGGCATATATAGGAAATTTATATCAAGTATGTCAAGTTAGAATACCCTGTTAGGTTAGCATATTGTTCATATTAGACATATTTAATAGCTAGTAGTTGCTAAGCAATGCTACTGTGCATTTAGTTTTTGATTATTGAAAATTGTTAGGTGATTAAGTTGGATTTAAAGGTTTATGGAATTCTATTAAGAAATGAATAAGGAATTTATATATGATGTTGTATTTAGCAGTTAGGACTTTGTTAATTGTTGTTGAAGAATTGTTATTGATGATAAATATTATTGAATTTGAAGGTTTTGCGGAGAAAGATTTTAAGTGCTAACTCCCTAAGAACTTGAGGTAAGTGATAGATGCTTGTCTTTTCCCCTTAAGGGTTATATCACAAGAAGTAGAATTTACTGTTTATTCACTTGAGGATTGATTAATGTGTGATAATTGTATTTAATAGATGTTAAGTGTTGATCATGTTATACTTGAGGATGTACTGTTTTTGATACGTGGATTTATGCATTGGTTGATGTATGTTTATTAGACCTTAAGTTTTAGGATTATGATTATACTTTGAGGTTGGATTGTTGATATGTTAGACTTTATTAAGTTGCATGTTATCATGCTCATGCATCATGGATTTGAAAGGATACGGAAATGATTTATGATGCATATGTTTTGAAAACGGTAAATGGATGCTCACATATATCAAGTGGATGTGTTCTGGGTTGGTGGTATGAGATGCTAATCTAAGAACAAGTCTGTTTGGACTGGTCACTCAAAGCGGACAACATTCATTTAAGCTGTATGATTATCCATTGTATCATTAAAGGTAAATGATTTAAACAAAATAAATATAAATGGGCGTGTGGGGGGTTTAGGAGATTGGTTATGGTCGTAAGTGGTAACACTCCTAAAGGATATATCTCATCTCGTAAGGGGATGGAGTGACGGTTAAGCCCAATATGGACCATAGGATATATCCATTCTTCTGTATCAAAAATCCCCAAAGCATGGATTGATAAGTAAAAATGTAAATTGAAAGACAGAAAAGATACTGAAATGAAAACGTAAACTGCATATGGTTTATAAAACTGCATAGCATGAGCATTTGTATATTTATCATCTCTTACTGAGCGTTAGACTCATAGTTTAAGTCTTGTAATGTAGGTATGCACGATGACTAGAAAAGGAGTAGTTGATGGAGGATTTGCTCGTTGTGGACCTTGTGGCTGGATGGGCTAAAAGATTAAAGAAAAGTGTAAAAGGTTTTATAATAATGTTTGATTTGTAAAACAAGAAGAAATTTTACCGATGGCATTCTATTTTATTTCCTTTGGCTTTAAATTGTTAAGTCTTCCGCTTTACTTTATAAAGGAAAATATTTTTCAACCATACGTTTTAAATGTACGAAAACTGGGTCGTTACACTGCTGGAGAAGATGTTGAAGAGATTACTGGAGGAGCTACTAAAGAGGCTGCTAGAAAGGATGCTGGAGGGACTGCTTGCTGCCCTATTCTTTGTAATTCAGCTAACAACTCATGATGGCACCCCTCTTCTCGCTCCTCTATTGTTTGCATTTTGTGCAGCCCCATTTGATGGTGCTCCTCTATCCTTAGAAGTTAGTCCTCCATCCTTTGAACTTGATCCAACACCATTTGATGCTACTCCCCCACTTTCTCCTCCATTCTTTGCATCCAGCCGAAAATCTCCTTTGGCATCAACGTAAAGTGAGATGACTGAGTAGAGGGCGGAGATATCGGTTGCGAAGTAGCATCCTCCATGTGCTGCAGAGGTGATGATGGTGGTTGTTCCTTCGAGGTGGATGGAAGGTGTCCCAATGAGGGGGCTGGAGGCTATACAACTCAGGGGGCTGGAGGCTGGGGAACTTTTGCTCTAGTCTTCGAGGTGGGCTTGGATGGAGGATTGCATACCCATTCCCCTCCAACTTTGGAGATCCCCATGCGGTCCACTTTCAATTTGTTATAGATGTCGCTAGCCTTCTCTTGGATTCTCGGCTCCTCATTCGAGACTGGTACCCCGTTATGCTCAACATTCCTCTTAATGAGCCAATTAAAGGGTAGACTCTTGGCCGAGTTGTTGAGGACCTCGTACATATGACTCAAAATCACATAGGTGATGTTCACTTTCTTTCGGTTGAACACATTCTCCAACATATAGAGATCCATACAGCTAACATGGTCTCGATGATCATCTCAAGGTAGATTAGTGTGCATCATAATGGTGTGGATCACTTGGGCTTTGGCATTCAAGTCATTGGACTTTGGCTTCTTGAACGTTGCAATTTTGAGATCATGGTGCAACTATGTAAGCAATGTCAGACCTTCTCCTTGTCTGATTAAATCTAGCTCTCAAGACACGTGGTAATATTCCTCCCTTGATTCCTCCATGAAACATTTAAGGAGCACGTTGATATCATTGGGAGTCAGCCTCAACTCCTGTCCAAACATATAAGTCTGGACCTCTAATGGTTGGGTGGATAGTTCCAAATTAGCATAAAATAGTTTCACAATTTATTAACAGAAACTTCCACCCAATCTGCACAACCCGGCTAAGCCAGCCCCCTTAGCCAATTCTTCAATTTCCAATTCAGTCAATGAATCAAAGTCTACTCTTTTAGATATAATAATCAATGATGTTTAATATCGGCTTCATACCTATTGTTTGCTACCGCAATCTTGAAGAGCGGGGAGTGGAACGTGTCTGTAACATGTTCAAAATGGACCAATTGAGCTCCTGGTCACTGTTGAGGTTGAGGTTATGGTTGAGGTTGAGCTTGTGCTTCAACCTCGACTTGTGCATGTGCATGTGATTCAACCTTGGATTGTGCTTCAATTGTAGCCGATGCATTGCACTGAAATTGAGTGCAAATGAACTCAATTTTGCTTCGTCTGTGATCATGGGCCGAGTTCATTTCTAGCTGAGGTTGAGGCTGGGACTGCGACAGAGCATGTTTACACTTGAGAGCCAATTTGGTCGTCCTAGAATCCATTGGAATGGATGAAACAATAAGGAAATCGCTATGAGAGTACGAAGGGTTCGAGGTTCTCTGAGGAAATCGCTGATCTCACCAAAGAGCAGAATGTCAATTTATATATACTAGGGCAATAGAAGGCAAAATGATGTATGACGTTCCACCTAGGAACGATGTCTTTCCGCAGCAGAAAGATGTCATTCTGTGGCAGAAAGTATGATGTTCCGTGCGAAGGAACAATAGACAAGGAGAAATTTTAATTAGTACTAACGTTTCATAGAGGAAAGTATAACGTTAAGCCGTGGAACAACAAACTATAAGCTGTACATTTAGTACTGATGTTCCGTGAAGAAATGTATCCCATTCCACCACGGAATAAAATTTAAATGTTTAATGGCAAACGTGACAGCTATGTTTGTGGCATCTATTTTCCATAGTTAAGTGGTTAAGTTGTTAGTGAAAATACTTTAGTGGTTGACTTGTTATTGATCACAAAGTACAATGGTTGATTTGTTAATTTTCTTAAAAATTAACTTAAAAAAATAGTAAAATATAGCTCAATCTCAAGTGAAATGAACAAAATATCAAAAATATTTTACTCACTTTTTAAGTAAGACAAACGAAAACTATGTAAATTAAAAAATATTTTCTTATATTTATTCTCACCTTTTTTATTCTTTAAATTCTTCTTTGGATAATTAACAAAACAACTATTGAACTATGATGTCAGTGACAAGAAAACCACTAAACAATTTTTTCTAACAAATTAAGCACTGAACTATGTGAAATAAACAGAGCAAACATTGCTGTCACATTTTTCTTTAAAAATTTCAGCATATAGGTCTTCTTTTTGCAGCGGACTCGTACATGAAGTAGTTTGATTTAATGACTTACTTTTCATAATCGAAGGCAATTATCCACTGCGACAAATAGCATTTCCATTATGTTGCGAAAAATAATCCAAGGACTTTTTTTCTACATTTTCCACAATGGAAGGCACATTTCCGCTGTGGAAACAATATTTTCTGCAGCGAATACTTGCTTTTCGCTATGGAAAGTAAGTTGTTGGCAGATACTATCCTTCCTTTACCTTTGGATATAACTTCACATTCTGGTCCGGATAGAGCACACTAGTAAGAGTGATTTCCTTAGCGAACTTCGAACTCTAACCCTCAACCTCACTGTCTAATCCAATCCAATGGATTCTACCAGACCTACAAAATTGACTCTCAAGTGTAAAGCTGCTCCCTCTGAGTCTTAATCTCAACCAGAATCTCAATTGGCCCTTAACCATAGTCGAACTGTAACTGAGTTCGTTCAAGCTTAATTTTAGTGCAAAGCATAACTCGATGGTGAAACATGACCTCAACTTGAAGCACAACCTCAACAATAGACTCAAGAATGATCAATATCTCATTTGGTCCATTACCAACCTACATAAGATTTTTTCTAATCACTGGTCTTCAAAACTGAGTCGGCGAATGAAAGGTACAAAGATGATATTAAACATTGTTCGATTATTGTATCCAGAAGACTAGGTTTTGATTGATTGTCTAATATGGGAATAGAAGACATAGTTGAGAGTGTTGGATTACAAGGTTTGTGTAGATTTGGTGGAAGTTAATGTGAGCGAGTTGTCAAACTCTTTTATGCCAATTTGGAACTATCTACTCAACCATTAAAGGTCCGGACTTACATGTTTGGATAAGAGTTGAGGTTGACTCCCAATGATATTAATCTGCTGCATGAATGTTCCACAAAGGAACCAAGCGAGCAATATTACCACATATTTTAGGATCCAGATTTCATTAGACAAAGAGAAGATTTGATAGTGCTTCAACAGTTGCATCACAATTCCGAGATTGAAGCGTTCAAGAAGCCAAAGTCCAAGGACTTGAATTGTATAACTGTAACGACCCATTTTCCTTTTTCTTAAAATATTGCTATTTGAAACACTTTTTCTTTATAAAATGCATAAAATTTAAAACTTTTCTTTTTAAATCAAAACCTTTCATTAAAGTGCGCAGTGGAAGTCTTTATCTTTGATTTCAAACACGTTCCATATCAATCATGCCATATTTATAAACCATAGTGTTCACAAGTACCGAAAGTAGTCACAAGCGTTGTTTAAGATCTATTACAAAACATTGACACAAATACCACAACATGTTATCATAAAACCTGTTAATTGAGCCATAACCCACCAGTCAGTTTGCCAACAGAGGATTTTCTATCCAAGGAAATTATGATGATTGTTCCTAAGTTTTATAAATTGCTAGTTGAAAATTTTGGAATATTTAGCAATTACATGAAAAATGGTATTTTTAAAATCTTAGATGAACAACAAATTCGCAATTGGATATGCATTTGCTGTTATTTTTATGAATATGGAGCATGCATAAATTTAAGGATTAATTTAAAAGAGAATAGTTGTCATCAAATTCAAGTAAAGAATGTTGATGAATGGAAAGTTGCGATTAAAGTTATATGTGAGTGGTTGATTATAATTTATGGATTATTCAATGCTTATAAGAATTTTATGATATTGATGAGTTATGTGATTTTATATATTATTCGAAAAATTGATATTAAATGCATTGATGATAATTTAGTTTATGAAAAGAAAAAGGTTGAAGTTGTTAAGCCTTTACATGCAAAAGATAGTTTGGCCATTCAACCACAAGGAGAGGATCCATTTCAAACCTTGAAGCACACCAAAGATGATGATACTAAAATTGACCTACCAAGTGAAAAAGGTAAGGTTAGTGCTTCTTTAAAAATTATTAATTTGTCTTTGTATGATGTAGGAGATTCGAGGACAAATCTTCTCCAAGAAGGGAGGAATGATGTGATCCGAAAAATGCACAAAGAGAATGGTCCTTTAAGATGCAATGGAGTCCCAAAGAATAAAGTGTGGATAAAGAAGGTGAAGAAAAAACCACAACTTTTTATGGAAAAGATCCAAGAAAGGGGGGCCAAAATCCATGATAAAAAATGCGTTGGACTTGTTAAGCATTGGAGAGAAGTTAAAAGAGAGATCCAAGCCAAAGAAAGCAAAGGGGCCACTTTTCCAAAAAGCCCGAAGGTCCACCTCGCGCGCGTATTCAGACAACGTGAGCAATCCGCGTGCCCACTCAGCGGCCCAGTGCTCCGCACTTTGCAGTGCACCTGAGTGCCTAGCAACGGACATCCGGTTCACCGTAATGGACGCCCATTTTACCAAAATGGACGTCTGTTTCTCCAAATCGCGTGCCAACGGACACAGTTTCATCGACCCGCGCAGCGCCAACGGACGTCACCGATACCCGTGCTCTGTCACCTCACCCCGTTAGCGAGCGCATCTCACCATTCCCATGCCCTTGTTTGAATGACCAGCGCTCCTCTCTGTGCCCTATCTCCCACGTGGCCCAGTGCCCTTTCCGATAGTGCATGGCCCATCACCCCTTTTCAACAGCACACGTATTTCTTGCAGCCCAATCGTCCAACACTCTTCCTGCCGCGCGGCCCCATGCTTAGCCTTCCCCACATGCGCCACACAAACTACATGAGCCAACCCGCCCATGCACCTAAGTGCGCCCATTCACACACCTTCTTCCAACAACACCGGCTCATCACCTCCAAGGGAGCCCATCCACGCCCGCTTCTACCCATTCATACAGCACCTGCCCATCAGCTTTTCGCCAAGTGCGCCTCACTGCCTAGTGCCATTCTACGCCCAACAAGCCATTCCTGTGTGGACCTTTCTGCCCCATGGCCATTCCGCACCCCTACAGCCCATATGTGCCGGTAGCTTCACCTGATGCTCATTCCATGTCTGACCAACAGACATCTGCGCGCAGCCATCATCCATGAAGCCTTATCAGCACGCCACCTTTTTAATTTAAGTTATTTTAATTTTAATTTTTAAATTACTTTATCTTAAGTTAGAATTAATTTTGTTAGGATTAGTCCTAAGTTATAAAAGCACCTTAGTGCTAAAAATTTGTTTTTGGTTTTTACCCAATTTATTAAATTAAGCTTTTAGCTTGTGAGAGAGTTTCTTCTCTTTAGTTCTTTGCGAAAAACTTGATCTTCTTCAAGTAAATTATTGAAAGATCGAACTTTGATAGCTTTGGTTTAACCAACAACTTTAGTTAGGGTCAAGCTCCTCATCTGGTAACTCTGGTTCTAGTCGACAGGTTTGGCTAGGGTTAAAGTTCTTCCCCCGACCTTGATTCATGAGACGATCTGTTGTTTTTCCAAGTACATTGTTGGGTCTAGGGTTCATATAACCTAGGTTCACATACCCTAGGTTCGCATCATAAGGGGTGAGCCACTGGAAGATGTTTGAAAAACTAAAAACGTGAGAATTGTTTTTGACGACAAGAAGACCTTGTCGGAGCTTTCTTGCATCATCTTCGTGGTAAGATTGCTTTAATTATTGTGATTTTAGCACAAAACTGGAGTAGAATTAGAATTGCAGAAAGTAATGTCTCGACATCATCTTTGCAGTGATGTTTCTTTAAATAGGTAATGGTGATATTTATGTCATCTATTTCTCATAGTTTAGTGTTTAAGTTATTAGAGAAAATTTTTCAGTAGTTGACTTTTCATTGACCCTAAGTTTAGTGGTTGTTTTGTTAATTTTCCTTTTTAAAATAACACTACATAATAATATTTCCACGAATAAAGTTAATTTCCAAAATTAGGTAGTCATAATAATAATAGGAAGTTATTTAGTTGCAAAACACGCCTTACATTTAGCTTGCCCCCCACTAGGGGTCAAATTATTTTGATTCGGTTCGGTTCTGTTTTAGATAGAACTAAAACCAAACAGACTCAGTTCGACTTTGGAAAATGAAAATAAAAACCAAACCTACTAAGGAGAAAAATTGATGAAAACCAAACCACAGTTTGTTGTTTTCTCCGTTCAATTTTGGTTCAGTTTTCTGTTTACATCCTAACTCAAGCCCAGCTCAACAGTGGGTTGAGAGACATCTGTTATGGGTTGAGGGACGTCTGTTGTGGGTTGAGGGATGTTCGTTGTGGGTTTAGGGACGTCCTTTGTGGGTTGACTATTGAGGGACGTCTGTTGTAAGCTGAGGGACGTCCGTCTCCTTTAAACAACGGACGTCCCACTCCACAGCGATGTCCCTTTTAACTGATTCAAATCATTTTTCATTTTCTCATTCATTTGCTCTTAATTTATTAATCGTTGACTAAAAAACTTTCTAAACAACTAAAACAAGAAATATATACTTTGTTTGTCAAACAAACTTCAAAAATAAACAATTCATGAATTTAACATAATTTATAAATGAAATAATTAGTTAATTACCTATTAGTTCATTCACTTGAGAGTCTTAACGTAAAGCCCTGTCATTTTTCCAAGTCATATGTTTCATTTTTAAAATCTGTCATAAAATTTTTTGTTTACATCTAACAACTAATTTATTTTAAAATATCACATCAGAGTAATTTGAGCGAAATGACATAAAACAGTTTCCAAAACCTGGTTAGATATTCACAAAAGTTTATTAAAACAATCTAATTACATTTTCAAACCAAAACAGGATAGTCTAACTATTACAATTCCAAAATACCAGTTTTCAAAACCCAAAATACCAACTATGATGAACCACAACAAACAGATCAAAGCTGCTGATAACCCAAGGTATCATCTTGGAATACCTCCTCCTCGATTTCTTCATTATCAGTTAAGACGTCACCTACATCACGAGGGAAAACAATGAGCCTAAAGCCCAGCAAGAATCAGAATGAAATGCAATGTAATGCTATGCATGACCATACAATGCAATTACAGAAAAGAGTCATATCCCTTCTGAAAGCCAGGAGTGAAATACGCCCTAGAGTCATGTGGCCTAACAAGTCACTCTGTGAAGGAGACATATCCATCAGGGGTCTTCCACATATTGGTATTCACTCTTTTGTTAAAGAACATTAGAGATTTTAGAACGGGAGAAGGATGAACCCTAGATTCCACGTAGCTAACTCTTATCTCACCGCTCCCTTCGTGGGAGTAACCTACCGTATGGAATGTCACCAATCATCCCGAACCCCCACACGCCTATTTACATAAATTTATTATGTAATGCAATATGTAAACAAGTTTATAAGTCCTAAGGTGATGCATGTATGTCAATTATATACTGCAAAGAACACCACAACAATTGCAATTGAAAGACAAGTAACATAGCTATACATACTCTGTACCAAATTACCTACAATTGTTAACACATGTATAGCAGGACTTTAGCATATCTTACCAACAGTGAATTTAAATAGCACATATCACAAGAGGTTAACCATGACTAAAATTTACAGTACTTGGTCTACTGATTAGGCACTTAAAACACTAATCTCTGATCCTTTCTAATAAGAACACAATATATAGTCTCCGTTCAAATCGAAATCACTTAATAATAGGAAGCATCACCTATTCACAGATATTAATTTGTCTTATACTTTACACATGGATGACTCTGAATAATTTCAATACCAATGACATCACAGTTTCAACAGTCCAAACTTTCTCTTAACAAATTATGAACTCCAAAACAAAATTAAAGATAACTGAAAACAAAGTCATTCTCAATGCTTCATAATTCGTAGAGTAAGAATCTAACATCCAAAGAAATCAAAAAATTCAACCAAACCCCGCGATGTGCGGCCTCCACTAGCCAACTACATCATTCAAAATTCTTACCTAAGTTTTACAGAGGTTGAGACTTCCGTAACTTGTAAATTCCAACTTTTCAGTAACTTCAAGTCCAAATAGCCAAACCCGAATATCAAACGCCGAATGAAATTCTTCACACCCAACGTACTAATTATCTTTTATGCACAAAACATAGCACTCACCAGCCTTCAGTTGAAATTGAAGACTCCAGCTCACTGCATCTTATAGACAGAGGAAAAGAGAAATTGAAATTGTGCAGGGAGCAAAGGGTGCCGCGTGGAATCGATTCCACTTCCAAGAGAAAGGGGTCCAGCCTCCTGGAGCCAGATGGAACCTCGTATGTCTGTAAAGACGTGTCGCCAGCTGAGGAAATGGAAGAAGAAATAGAAAGACGAAGGAGATAATCATCATATTTAATTGGGTTTTTAAGACAATTTTGATCTTTCGGACGTGGTGAAGTCATCCGCGTTACGTCCACATTCGTCCGAAGTCAATTTAGGACGAGAAAATGCGTCCTTAGTCATTCGTCCGTACCGTCCGCAGGCGATATCTGGACGACGTTTGGCATCCGCATACAGCGTCCGCAGACGTCCGAATGTGCACAGGATTTGGACAGATTCAATTCAGATACTGTCCATCCTCGTCTGTAGTCGTCCGTAAGCGTCCGAATGTCTCTAGAATTTAGACAAATTCAAAGCGGACGGTTCTGCTATCGTCCGCAGCACCCGCACTCGTCCAAACGTTGACAGCCCTGAGTTTAGGGCGTAGAATACCGTCCCAAACTCCATGTTATGTGTTTTTCTTTAAATTTTTATACTTAATTTAATTTGCTAGACCAACCCATACATTTCTAACATACACGAAACCATATTATTGTATAACATGATATTACCACAACATAAAACATTGATTACACGGTAATTTATTTTTGGGATATTACACTTAACTTGAAAGTTGAGTGAAAAAACTTGAAACTCAAATCAAATTATTCATCTTTAACTTATTCTCTATTTGCTTCTGTTATATATCATCCAAATCTATGAAAATTAAACAATTAATAATTAGAATAACATATAAATTAACTAATATCAAATAGGACAAAAGATAAATAAGTTTACCATTTTCAAATTACGAAGCATCTTTCAATGCTTCGTAAATATTTGTCAACCTATCTAAATCACGAATCCAACTCTGATGACAAATGAGATTTTCTACAGTTTTTGGAGTCAATGAGCTCTAAAAAGAATCTAATACTCAACCACCACAGCTGAATGTCGACTTTGAGGCAACTATAGAAATAGGAATAGCAAGTGTATCTCTTGTTATTTTACTTAAAGTTGGATATTTGAATAGGGCATTCTCCACCAACTTAATATGTTCATATCGTTTGAAAAACTCTCAAGTTTTCCAAATAAATAATTTTCAACTTCATTTCTATTGGCAACCTTATCTTCATTGTTCAATTCTCCATGAAATGTCTACTCAAACTCGTCATCATACAAGTCATGAGTAACATCAACAAAAGGCCTAGAAGTATAAGCTTCTTCCATGTTATTTGTTGGTGAATTAATTTTGTACTCACAATACAACTTTCTAATTGTATGTTCCAATTCCATTATCAACTCACAGATCATCTCCAATCCATGTCACAAACATCAATTTATATCGTCGATTAAGCACAACAGCAACATACATGAAGTGATTGACTTTACTGCAATTTCCCCAATATTTTTCATACTTATCTTGCATGCCAAATGTCATGGTTCTTAGTGATGAGTTATCACTCACAGCAAATTCCTTGATAACTCTATGAAGTCTACATACTTTAGAGAAAAATATATTGGCTGTAATATGCAAAGTCAACCAAACTTTCAATGTCATGTCATAAAATACCTTTAACAATACTATAAATTCACAAACAGCATGCCAATCTTCATCAAAGGGAGAAAAACTTACATTCTCATCTTAAAGAAATTTGTACACCAATTGATTGTCATATTCCTTCAATTTTGTAAAGCTTTTTCAAACTTTTCAGCAGTGTCCAATATTAAGTATATTGAGTTCCATCGAGTTGAAACATCAAGCACACGTTACTTTTGCATGTGATCTTTGCACTTTTGGCACATGCTTTAAACTTCTACATCCTCACTAAAGAATACCTGACATATTCCATAGCTTTACGAATCTTCATAATAGAATCATTATGCTCTTTCATGCCATTGCAAACAATCAAATTTATAGTATGAGCAAAACATCTGACATGCATAAACTCTCCATCGACTACCAATCCTATCCAGTTTTTAATTGTCTTTACCAAATGGTTCAACGCAACTTCATTAGAAGAAGTGATATTAACTATGATAGTCAAAACTCTTTCCATTCTCCAATCTAGTAAACATTTTTCCATAATCATAGCAATAGATTCTCCTCTATGTTCAGGAATGATTCAAAAAGTAATAATCTTTTTCTGCAAAGTCCACCTTGCATCAATGAAATGAGTAGTCACCACCATACAATTTATATTCTAGATAGAAATCCACATATCAGTGGTTAAACATACTCTTCAAGACATTTGAGAAAAAAAAAAACTTTCAACTTATTTTTTTCCTTTATGTAAAGCTTGAAAATATCATTCGCAACAATCTTTCGACCAATAACACTAAATTTTGGCTCTTACTCATTCAAAAAATCTACAAAACTTTTTCCTTCAATAACACTAAAAGGGAAATCATCATTGACAACCATTCTAGTGAGCTTATCTCAACATCTTTATGCAATCAATGATTTCATAGTTAAAGAACCAATTGAACTTTCACCTACTATCTCTTTTTTACAAAACATTAATGTCTTCTATGTCTCATCTAAACTAGCCGAAAATTTCTTAGAAGTACTTATATGCTTGCCAAAGTTGAAGTTCCATTCCTCATTGAATGACAGACATATGTTTTTCCACAATAATTGCAAGTCACCCGAGGGTTATCCAAGTCTATTGGTTATGTTTTAGTGAAGTAATGTCATGTTTCACATGTTTTGCTTGTTTTCTTGCTTTCATTTGTACTAGTACTTGTACTATTTTTCATCCTAACTATCAACTGTGAGTCCAAGTCAAAGTTTGAAGTGTGAAGTGTCTATCTGTCGTAGTCGGTAGTTTGCACTCATAGAGTTACAACCTTGCTCACACAGTCTGAGTCGCACTTAATTTTAGGGTTAGTGAAGTCGGGTGTTGGCCGTGTGGCTGGAACTGGAAACTGGATACTTTAATTATAATTTGAAAGGAGGAAACTAATTGCTAACAAAGCAAAAGTTGAGGGACATTCATTGTAAGTTGAAGGACGTTCATTGTAACTTGTAAGCTGAGGGATGTCCTTTGTGGGGTAAAGGATCATGGACGTCCATTATAAGCTGAGAGATGTTATTTGTGGGTTGAGGGTCTTCTATTGTGGGTTAAGGGACATCTGTTGTAAGCTGAGGGACGTCTGTCTCTTTTAAACAATTGACGTCCCACTCTACAACAGACGTACCTCATCATAATACGACATTGTTCCACGGAAGATAGTTGAGTGTTTATTTTAATTTCAGTTCTATTCAATATTAGTAGGTTTTCCTTCATTAGAACTGAAAATTTTGTTTATTTTCGGTTTGGTTCAAAATTCAATTTTTTTATTTTAAAACCGCAATGAACTGATCCTAAATAATCAATTTGGTTCAATTTATTGATTCAAACCAAATCGATTTTCACATTTACCCCCCACTATGGAACAGGTCAAGTGAGTTTGAGGCAATGAGGGTGGTGGATTGGAAATGAACGATGTAGATGCTAACTTCACATGATCCAACAAAACTATTGGCTTGAAAAAGAAGACGATCTTTCTGTCAGACGGAGACCAAAAGAGCCCATGGCTTTCAGAACTAATAATGATAGTGCCCCCTCTCCCTTGGAATGGCTAGCCATACTTCCAGTGGAACCCAAACAACTCCTAGTGGACCCCACCACTCTTTCGTGAAAGAGTTGATTGACTAGCCATGATGTGGGACCCACTAAAAATTATGTTTTAGAAACTTTGATGCTAAAAAGGTACATAATTAATCATATTGAACTAATAACAAACCAAGAGGGAATAAACATAGATTAAATGGATCTTTTCCTTAAAACGTGTAAATAAAGGTAAACCAATAATAAGGGTAAACAGCAAATGATGTAATATTCTGAAATTTCGTTGAGCTGAAGGCATAGCTTAAGTGATAATTTTGGGCATGATAGGAGCTGAATTGGACAAATAAAGATATTGGTCAAGAGAAACATAATTGGAATAAGTGAATTATGATAGCCCATTAGGTTCATAGTTAGATTATGAGAAGGATTGAAGTTAATTGGAGAATTGTATGATGATACTTAGAGTTATATTGGACGATATAAATTGGATTGATAGTTAATGAGAAATAAGAAGAGGAAACATATTTGGATGCAATTGGATATTATAAGGTTAAGAGTGTAGGATTTATACTATTTTAGGACATATTGGATTTAGTGTAAAATAATGTAAAGAAGGAATGATAAAACATGTGGTATATGTTGGGGGTTGGAATTTAGAAAAAGTGAATTTTAGATGATTAAGGATAATCATATATATATATATATATGATGGATGTATACATAAATAGGTGTCACGCTAGTAGTAATCTGGAGAAATTATTGAAAATCAAACGTTAGAGACAGCGGTCAATCGGCGAGATGCGATCGACCAAGGTCAATAGAATGGCGTGTAGATAGACAAATTGATGTGCCCCGAGGACCCATCACTTGAGCCCGAGCCAAGGGCTCCTTTATTTCTAACTTTTTTATTTGTTTTGTAGGTTTTGAATCAAATAAACAAAGAGGAGTTGGCATTTGGGCTAATGGAGATTTTACAATTTTTGGGGAAAAATTGTGAGCTGTTTTTCCGCCTAGATTCTGACATCCGACAATTCAAGTGGAATTTTGACAATCGGGATGACGTCTTTTCAACTTTGGCCCTTCATACCAAATGTATCCAACATCCAAAGGTTTCAAACGTGCTATTGAACGTTGTATTTGGGCTCCATTTGGTATGTCAAATGTCTTTGTTTCAGAGAGCAAAACTCAGACTCAGATTTTATTGTTGTTGTTTTAATTAAGGGTTTGTTTAGTCTTTTGCAACCTAGGGATATTTTAGTCCTTTTATGATTTTGTTGTAAAACCTTAGGGTTTTATATACCCTATTTTCCAATGGAAGAACCAGTTTTGGAATTGAAGAGAAATTTGTTTCTTTGAAGAAACATAGCTGCGGCCTCCCCCTTCCCTTAGCGCCGTCCTCCTCCATCACCCAAGCAAGGGATTCTTGAAGCTTCTCAACCTTGCAATCCTTGGGATATTGTCTCTTCCAATCACTTATCTTCGAGGTAAGGATTGTAGAGTGGAGATAAAAGAAGATTCCATCCTTGGAGAGTGTTGGCCTTCGGCCAACCACAAAGTCGCCCCTCTCACTAGGAGGTCCGCGGACTCCATTGAAGTTACTCTTGATTCTTGAAGATTTTGTTTGTTCTTTTTGGTTCATGGATATTTCAATGTTAGGGTGAATGTTTGCCTATTCTTGCTTGAAGGAATCGTTGATGGAATATTGATTGGGTTTGGTTCATGATAGAATATTTGTTTGCTATTGAATCTATTTATCTTGCTGAACTGTTATTGTCACTGAATATGGTATCTGTTTGAGGCCTTTGCGTCATTCATCTCTGTTTGGTTTCTTATGGAGATTTATTCAGGATTGAGTCAGAGAGCCACCTTCCAAATTTGGGCTTCATTTGATGTATGCAATTCGAGATATCCCGTTTTGAATGTCCGTTGTATGCTGTTTGTTTACTACTTTAGTAGAATATTAAGGTTGTTTACTACTTTATTAGAATATCCAGATATTGAGCATATTTCGTGAATTGTACTGCTGTTTGCTAGGTATTTATTAGAATTAGGTTCTTTTGATGATATGTTTAATAAATGCGGGTTCTTTACGTTAAATGTTATGATAATGAGCATGTTTAGAAGTTATAGTAATGATATTATAGATATTGTATGCATTCACGAGCATGACACGCATCATAATTTTCAAAAAGTTACAAAAACGATTTTCATGCATGGTTTTGAAAAGGAAACGGATACTACAGGGAAATGAATGAAAATGAATATGTTACAGGATAAGACAATATGTCAAAATGCCTAGGAATAAATGCGTTACAGGATGAGGCCATATGTCAAAAGGCCTAGGGAACGTGGGCATTACAGGATGAGGCCAGGGGTGTCAAAAGGCCTAGGAACGTAGGTATTACAGGATGAGACAGTGTGCCAAAACACCTAGGAACGTAGGCGTTCCAGAATGAGATGATGTGTCAAAAGGCTTGAGAACGTATATAAACAGAAAAGAGAATAGAAACGAAAAATGAACATGGAAAAAAGACTAAAACATAAAAGGAAAACGAAAATAGAAAATAGAAAATAGATTTTTAAAAGAACATAGTGTGTGCATTGTAAATGTTACGTTATATCACTTATGGAGCATTAGGCTCATTAGTTTAAGTCTTGTTGATATAGGTATGTATGAGGTCAAGAGAACAGGTTAAAGGGTAGTTAATGAAGGATTTGCACACCGAATCTTGTGGCTGGCTAGGCTAAAAGGATTTAAAGAGATAAAGATGGTTTTGTAAAGTATTTGAATTGTAAAATGTTTTATTATAAATTCTTCCGCTGTGTTTTATAAAATGTTTGAAGAAAAAGATTTCTTTTATTGTCTTTAAAATAATTTTGAGAACTAAACAGCCTTCCGCTACGCAACCAAAAAAAAAAAGAATTTAAGTAAAAGAAAATTTTTAAATTTTACACGTTTTCAAAGGTAAAAAGTTACGGGTCGTTACATATAACTTGCAAAATGTATCACTCTCAACGTACCTCACCAATCTAAAAACATTATAATGTTAAGTCCTTCAATATATTTATTGGCTTAACATAGATTAAACATAATTTTTTTGATAATGAATGTAATTATTTGAATAGATTATTTTAAGTTATTGATGGTTATAAAGTTTAGATTATTGATTGAATGGATTATATTTTGAAAGTATATAAAATATATTCACTTTGAAAATACTATTGAAAGTGGTTGTTTGGATTTATTAATATGTTTTGTTGAGTCTATGCATTATTGATTAAAGTTTATATTTTAGATTCAAACAAAAATGTCGCAAAAGTGTCAAAGTTTGGTCTAATGGGCGCCCTGTGTCAAAGAGCGGAGGCCCAATCCCGAGGCAATGTTTTTCAAGTATAATTTGTGAGGTCGAAACCTGAAGAGATGATGCCCTTAGCGGATGCCTAGAGTAATTTAAGAAAGCCCAATCTAAAGGCACTGTTTTTCGAAATTCAATTTGTAAAAGCTCGAAGACAAGTCCAAACACCCGCAACAAACACCCCAATAGCCTAGTTGAAGTCTGGTCATAGAAACAAGAATTCAAATTGAAGCTTCACGCGAATGCTTGGTCACGAAATGCAGACTCCTAGAGTGGAAGTCTAGTAAAGCACCTACGGAATCCTATCGCCTCATTGAAGTTTCTAACGGATATATCGCAAACGCATGAATGAATAGTAGAGGGCAATCGAAACTCGAGAATTTTGAAGGCCTCTATGAATAGAAGTACTCTTCGCTGTGCAAAGAGAGAGACCACGAAGAGAGAATTTCTTACTGAAGTGCTACACAAAAGTTTGTGATTCAAATCTTCATTCTTGAGTTAGAAATCTAAACTCTCATACTCTTAAACTTGATATTGTTCATCTTTGAGAGAGTTAGGTCTTGTACTTAAACCTTTCCACTAATCTTCTATACTTTATGGAAACTAAGAGAGTGACACCCTTGAAAAGTTGACTAAGGTTTGATTGACATTCGCAAACTCAATCAAAGAAAAGGATTATGCTCATGAAAAGTTATTGTAAGGTTTGATTGATATCTAGAAGCTCAGTCGTTTGTAATCAAAATTATAGTAGAAAGAATATTCAAGGAAGAGTCTTAGAGCACGGATGTAGGCAAGATTGACTAAACTGTGTTGACAAACCGTTTGCACTCTCTTTCTCTTCTCTTTTTATTTTATTATTATTGCTTGCATATTAGAATTAGCACATCTAAGTAAGAGAGACAATATATAATTTAAATTTGCAAATAAATAGACTTTTAATCACACAAAAAAGGTATTAAACCTAATTCATCCACTCTTTTAGATTAAATCAATCCTTCAATATCTAATTTAACATATGGAGAAATAAATTTTTTAGTGACAATGGCTATAGTTTTGTTAAGATCAAATTTAAATCATAAAAAAGAAAAAAAAAACACAAGAATGACTAATTGCTGAGATTTATGTGAAGAAACTCTAACGCGAAAAAAAAATAAATAAATGAACAAGTGAAATCATTGTGAATATCGAAGTATAAAATGATTATTCTGACTCCAGTATAATATATATATTAGTACATCAAAATCCTAAAATAGGTCTATGTTTAGCTCTCACACTCCCACTACTCATAATGCACAACTAGACCCAATGTCTAGGTCCATCACATATTCATGCGCAAAAATCAATAATTGTTGTTTTTCCAAAAAAAATTGTTGCACTAGAAGTTTGAATGCCCCATCTAAAACAAAATAAGCATACTAAATGATCGCTTAATTAATCATAATCGTGGTTATAATACTAATTAATTAAGTTTAACTATTCTTCGTCAAGGCAAGCACTAGCCTATGATAGTACTGGTGGGGACAATCAAATCAAGTCTTTTAAACAATCATTCTTGGCCATTTGATTCATCCAATGGCCAACTATGGCTCTTCTATTATTGGACCCCCCACCAGCCACTGAATTTGAAAATCCACATGTTTTTTGGTTGGCTATCTAATCATTGCCACTAAAGAGAGATTGCACCACGTCTATTCTTTGAAATAATATAAAATTTTATAATTATAATAAATTATAAATAATTATTTATATGAAAAAATGACAAATCAAGCATCGTGATTTTAAGTTAATGACAAGTCAACTACTGTGATATATGTTTTAACAAGTTAACCACTAACGTACGTGTAAATGACAAATCAACCATCGCAGTTACGTTCACAGTTAAAACGTAGTCGGGACACCGCCGGAGTTTCCTGGGACACCCCGCGGTGTCCTAGGACGCCTCGGCGGTGTCCCGGGACGACGCCGCTGCGTCTTATATAGTTTAGGGTTAAACATGTTAAATTGCATATTTGAGGGCTTAGACGATGGATTTAGGGGTCGAAACAGGGGGGGTCATGGGGTAAACCATATAATAAATGTAGATCTCTGAGAGAGCTTTGATTTGATACCTTCTGCGTCCAATTCTGACACTCGTAGCGAAAGCTATGGTCGTTTGAAGTTGAAGAAGTTGAAAATCTAATAAAAACATTGATTTTGAAGGAGACCGCAGGGGTGTCATGAGGACACCGCAGGGGCGTCCCGAGACACCGAAGGGGCGTCCAGACAAAACTTTGTGTTTTCCTTCGCAACACACGACACTGCTGCGGTGTCCCAGAACACCGCTGCGACGTCCTGACTAATTTTTAACGGCGAACGTCACTGCGATATTAAATTTGTCATTTTCTCATACGTTAGTGGTTAACTTGTTAAGAATTAAACCACAGTGATTGACTTGTCATTGATCTAAAACCACGATGGTTGATTTGTCATTTTCCCTATTTATATTAGTAAATAATGTTCCCTTGTAATATATGATTAGTGCATATAATTATAGTATTGTGTATTACCTCTTTGTCATAAAAGTTAATCTTCTTGTGAACGGGAGACAGAAAAAAAATCTGCGAGAGCTGTGAAATAAGCTCAAAAAAATCGAGTTATCAATAGAAAAGACCCAAACTGAACACTCAATGTTTTGCAACTGCATTAGCCTCTGTACGTTTAAGTGTAGCTAAAAGTAATAGCAATGCACCATGAGACTTACATTAGCCTCTGCATCGATTAATAATATGTATCGGAAAAAAAAATATATGTTATGTTTACACTCTAATTTTACTCTTTAATTTCAAATTATGACAAGATACTTACATTTTATTCACTTATTGATTCATATAATTTATTATTTTAAATATAGTAGAGCAATAATTTAAAAATCTCTTAAACTGTAGAATTAGGGACAAACTGACCCTCAAATTATTTTTGTTAACAAACCAACTCTTAAATCATCTTCAAATAACAAAATAACTCTCACTGTCTAATTTTTCTTTAAAACATTAGTTCTGGGCACCAGTGTGAACTCCGGGGATGTCTGCGGCAAGCACCCTCACTTAAATAGCGAGTGCCTGTAAAAATTGTTGATAACATGGGTTATATATCGACTTTTCAGACGCCCAGGGTTCATGTTAGGTCGTCCTCGGACACCATTACTCAAACACCTAGTGCCCACGTTGTCAATCGAAAACTCAATTTCGAGAACTAATTTAATACGTTCATTTTCAGACATTCACAATTCATTATAGATGTATGCCGCAAACACCCACACTTAAATACCAAGCATCCACAACAAATGTTCTCGGCCAAAACATGTCTCGCGCCTGTACATCAGCGAATTTCTCATAATGTCGCTGCCTCGAACGGCCTTGAGGAGATTCAAACCTTAGTCCCAATCCCGAGAATGGATAGTTATGACAGTCAATGCATCTGCACATAGTTGGGAATGCATAGATATGACAGTAAACAAATTGACAATATGATTCAAGCTTACATAGCCAATGGATGGATTTCATTATTATGTAACAGACGAAGTTGAAGAGTACACTTCATGCAGAACCCAGAAAACAAGAATAATATAGAGAAAAGAAAAACTCAATAATTTAAGCAGCCTTTGCCAAAGCTCCTCGTCATCAGCGTATAAACTCGACTGCTTGAATTGAGTGACATTTTACAGAAACTTGAAGCTAAAATTATGCCAAAATGGAGGAGAGAGACTGAAAATATTGTATAAAAGCTTAATCTAGACAACACCCGTCGAGAGTGATGCGTCATGAAGCTAAAACACATATGAGCATTCAGCACAACAAACCCAGAAAGAGATCTCCGATGAATGAACTTTTTCGGGTAGGATTCTGGTAATGGATTCAAAAGAAGCCATGGCCATAAAAGAGGCAACCTCCATTAATGGAGACCTTAAAAGAGCTAAAACAAGCTTCACTTTTTTTCAGAGAAAGCTTGCGAAAAAGTAGAGAGAGAAACTAGACATGGTCCCTCGAGAAAACAACCAAGATCCTACTCAAGTTTTCACCAGCAGATTCAACTTTTACTGGACCAAAAAACTATGCTGAAAAGCACTAATTCTACCTCAAATCCTCCATTAAATTCAACTCAGAATCCGAATTCAGATGAGAATATCACACCTCCACAAGCTTTCCATAAGCAGCTCCACCGTAGTGCTGCTGATTGAATGACAGTTCTGAAGATTCAAACCCACCAGCGTCTTCCCCAATTTTTTCAAAAACCGCAGGCTCTTATTCGATACTTCAGAACACCCAGATAACGAAAGAACTCGAAGAGAAATTTGATCGGCACGAGAAAGAACTGCAAGACCAGAATCGGAGATTGCACAGTCAGAAACATCAAGTTCATTGAGTGACAAGCAATAGTCTGAAATAGCCACTAAGCTTGCATCTGTCATTCTTCGACACCCTTCAAGGTTAAGCTTCTCAAGCGTTCCCCCATGCAGCCTGGCCATGGCTACAACTGCCGCATCGGTCAAATTCAAACAGCCATTAAGATTCACCTTCACGAGCCCTTTGGAGCTCTCAAAAAGGGGCAGAATTCCATCGTTTGTCAAGCTACAAAGCCCGTTCAGCTCCACGTGTTGTAGCAGTGGGCAGAATTTTCCAATCATTGACAAACTATTGGAGCCGAAACCAGGGCAGTTTCTTATCACGAGCGATCGAAGAGATGACTGAGAAGAAATGGGTATTTTGAGAGACTCATCTTTAATTCCCATACACTTCACAAGAATCAAAGACTTCAAATTCGATATGGCACCATTAATACCCATTATAGTGACTCTATTACACTCCTCTAAATGCAGCCCTTCGAGTGAAACTGCAGATTTAGCAAAATTAGCCAGCCCATGATCTGAAACAAAGCAACACTTTCGAAGGTACATGTGCTTAAGGCTTGTGAATCCTTTAGCCATGGCTGCAAGGCTCACATCCGTTATTCCCCTACAGGACGTAATTGTCATGGAGGAGAGTTTTTTCAGGCCTCGGCCATTGCCCATGACCCAAAATCCTTTCTCGCTGACCCGTTGAAGGCCGCTTAAGATCAGATTGGTAAGAACCATTCCATAATGGCCAATCACAGCAAGGCAAAAATCAGTAATGTTCAAACCCTGCAGCTTGACCTTCGTTAGCGGAGAAGAAGCCGATGTGAGTAAGCTTGAAACTCCATGATCGCCAACTAGAGGACAGTCTCTTATAGAGATAGACTGTAACTTAGAGGAGAATTTTCCAATGGCTTGCAAACCCTCATTTCCAATCTTTCCGCAGGATTCTATGTTTAAAACAGATAAATTTGGGCATCTTTCTGCAATTGCAATCAAACCCTTGTTGGAGATCAAAGGGCATTGGCAGAGGTCAAGTTTCTCCAACAAATGGCATTCTTTCGCTATTTCTAACAAACCTTCATCCCCAACAGATGATACATTCCACAAAGAAAGAGTCCTCAGCGATGGGCAGCATCGAGCGATTGCAGTAAGACCAAGATCTGTAACTCCACGCGTAGAGTTGCTCCCGAGGATTGAAAGCTTACCCAATCCCCCTCGGCCACCTGTCCCAACAGCTATGGCAGCAAGTCTGACATCAGTTGCTTTCTTCCCCTCCAAACATCTCGTAAGATATCCATCACTTTCCATTACTTGATCTTCATCGGAATTCACCATTTCAACATCACCTGCATCTGCAATCTTCTCCTCAAATAACGACTCCACCGTATTTTCGATAGATTTAATCATACCCATCGTTAAATCCGTCCTTCGAATGCTGCTCATGAGCATAAGCCATCGCTTGGAGACACAAGCACAAGAACTTCTCTCTTTTGCACTCTGCAGCCATCTGAAGACCTCAAAGAGGCATTCATCCGGAAGAACTTCGATTGACGGTTTTGTGTCAAGCTCATAATCACTCCTCCCAAAAACAAGTGCGGCGGTAATCCGAGATCGTTTACTAGGTGGAAAGTACACATCCACATTAGAATTAACTGAAAGCAGGCGACCCATATCCATGTTATTAGAGTAAAAGGAACTCCCACCGTTACATTCATCGTCACCTATATACAAATTGCCAAACCCAAATCAAGATTTATGCTTAAAATGAAGAAAACGGCTTAGATCTTACGATCTTGGCCTTAAGATCTGAATGTGATGAGGTATTGATAAAATTTATGCTTAAAACAATTCTATAATTTCCAATAATCATAAGATCAGCTAAATACTGAGTAAAAATTGCCTCAATCAACTAAAATCCATGTACTAAACAAAGAAAAGCAAAATCCATATTATCAAGTCAGCTAAAATCGAATCAAACCAGCAAAACAAGAACAACCATGGAAACCCAGGAACTTACCACTGTAATTAACCAAGGTAGGCATGGCCACAGGCACAGAAGTATGATCCGCAAGAACACACGCCCAAACAACTTCTGGGAGCTGAAAACTCGAAGCAGATTAAAGAGTAGCTCGATTTTCCAAAAAAGGGTGGCGCAGAAGCAAAGCAGAAATGGAAGAAGGGGGAAGAGCATCTGAGAAGAACTGCCCCAACAAGAACGGCAAAAATATCAAAGAGTGAAAAAGAGATGGTTTTGGGAAGTGCAGAGATGGGCTTGGATGGTATTTATGTTTGAATGATAGAAATTAAAGAATTTTCTGATTCAAAATATGGTAGCTTCGCAAACATGCACTGAATCCACCCTCAAAATCGATTATTCCACCCACATCACCATAATCCAACCACGCTGGAACTTTTCAGGAAAAATCCTTTTTATTTTATATTTTTTTAGTTCAACTTGTCTTACCCCACTTTTTCTTACCAAACTTAATTATTATTATTTTTAGTAAAAATAACAAACCAACAACCATACTTTATATTTAATGACGAGTTAATCAATAAATTTTTTTTGCTAACAAATAATCACTGAACAAAAAAGTTGTCGCTAACATCACTATTACGTTTGTCGTTAAACCCTTTAATTTCGACCCGTGGCGGCTCGTCTATTAATCCGCCGCAACTCAATATGTTTAAAAAATAATAATCTTATAATATTGATGGCCCGCCGCAGAACATATACGACCCGCAGCAGGTTGACAATAAACCGCAGCGGTTTAATACTAAGCAGTCGCTGGTTGACTATATACCGCAGCGGATTAATATTAATCTGCCATGGTTCATCGTGTCTCGTTCTTTGTTTCTCTACCCTACTATATAAGACTCGATCTTGAGCTCCAATGAGTTCACTGTGAACCACAATATTCTCGGCGAATATTCGTACTCTCATACCTTTGTTCCACACTGTATAATCGATACTAATGGATTCCTGTGCAAAGAAAATGACGCTAAAGCAAAATGATGGTCTTCACAAATTCACCGGCAACCACAGGCAGAAACGACGGACTCTGCCCATGAACGCCGTCGGCTTGCAACTGACCTCGTCAGTCAGTTTCACTTGCTTGTACCAGCCATGGTGCAAGATGGAGCACCCGCGTCGAAAGGAGCAACAGTCGCGGTGTAAGATGGAGCACCCGCGGCGAAAGGAGCACCCTCGGCCGCAATGCAAGCTGGAGCATCCACGGTGGGTGAAGATGGAGGAGCCACGGTGGGTGAAGATGGCGGAATTGAAGCTAAAGTCGAGTTGAAGCACAACCTCAACCTCAACCGCAGCCTCAACAACAACTAGCAAGAGGTGCACTTGTCACGACCCAAAAGGGACCCGAGACAGAACGGGGACCAACATCGTCCAACTCTTTTTCTCTTAAATTTTATTAATTAACAACAGAAGACTTAAATTATTAGTTAATAGTCAGGGTCCAACGAACATGGGCTTAACAGGTCAAACAAGTGATATCGGCTAGTAAAGCAATATAATCCAAAATGAAATAATTGTGCAAAAATTTAGAATAGGGATGACAGTCATCCAGATGAAATATACCTCACAAAAATCTCTCAAGGGAGAATATTACAATAAAAACAAAACTTCGTCGGATCTAAACTTGACTTAGTAACTAGAAATCTAACTGATAAAATCCTGAAAGGTGTCATTGGGGTGAGTTGACTAAACTCAATAGGGATTATGTTTTTAAAGAAAAATTTAATTAAAAGAATGTTTAAGCATGCATAAACTTAAAACTCATTTTATAAAACCCTTTTTCAGAAAAAGGTGTACAAAAAAACATGTGTATGAAATCACCCACTAATACGTGGTATTTAATTAAAACAAGTCCTTGTTGTACAAATTAAAAATCACGGTGAAAATGAAATCACTCACGGACTCCGAGCAAAACATGTCATGTCATAGTCATCTAACAGAATAAAGGCAATGTTCGGCGATCGCAAAAGCTAAAGAAATACCCTGATCATATTTAGGGATTCGCAACCCAATGACACGACACATACAACTGTCCTATTACCTATTTGCACTTTAGGGATTCGAACCCAAAGACATTTGAAAAATCTCATATTATCTAATTCAATAACAAACAAACATATTATTTTCACGGTAGAATGTGTGAAAATAAAGCTGACCCCAAACCGGGTCGATCAAAGTTGATTCGCATGATTAAGTTAATTCAGAATTATTTAAATGCATGCTTAATTGAAACGTGTATAGTGAAAATAAAATAATATAAAAATATGACCGTCATGAAATGGACTCGTCGATTTAATGAGATAAATCTCAAAATATTCACTTTAAAAAATAAATTATGCAATGCAGTGCACAAAATAAACCCCTACCTCAAATTGGGTAACACTGATCAAAGTCCAAAAGTCTCAAAAGTCAAAATCCAAGTGTTCGCGGATTTTCAATTTAAATTTGGATACCTATTCAAAAATTTGGGAATTAAATTTTTGAGTTTAAATTTAAAATATTCAATTATCATTAATACTAATCCAATATTGATTGGATTAAATAACTCAAAATCGGGAATTAAATTTTTGAGTTTAAATTTAAAATATTCAATTATCATTAATACTAATCCAATATTGATTAGATTAAATAACTCAAAATCTGATCCAAAACTAACCCAAAATCTGATCCATGTTCGCAACCCAACAACAATTACACAGCTCAAATAAAAAAAAATACTAAGTTGCAGTCCAAATTCTAGACTTGGGCTACAATTCACTCAGCCCCGACCGCGGCCCAACCCTCGTTTGGGTATGGAGACCACTCACAGACTCTTTTCTCTGCGTTATCACTGGCCAGAGCGCGATGATTCATCGTTGCTGATTAGCGAGGGATACGATCCCATACTTCGGGCGTTATCTCCATCGTTTTGGCCAATCGCCCATCCGGTCAAAGCCAATGGCTTCACCTATCACAACGCATCGTGATGGCCCGACACAAACGGATAACACCAAAATCCTTTCGTCGCAAAACGACTAGACCAGCGGCCATCAATAACTCAAACCAACAATCCAGGAATCCAATCTCTCAATAACATAAACTTAATCCAGAACGAAATCTACAGGTAAGATAAAAATCTCATTTTTGATACCATTGTCTTACCAATTTGATCCTGAAGGCTCCAACCAAGTTGAAATTCCACACTTGTCCAAACTCTTCTTGCATCCAGTTTTTGAACCTAGGATTTAACCAAAATTCATAACTGAAATCAAGATTTTGAAAGTCCAGAGTTGCGAGGAATTAGCTTACTACATCCAAAAGTCTCCCGATTTCCTTATGCCGAGAGACAGGGAGAAGCATTCAATGAAAAACAGGGTTGGAAGGAAATTTTGAAGATTTGTAGAATTAATTCTTGTTGAGAGGAAGAGGATCAAGGACTATAATCGCCAGGGAAGAAAATGGATTTGGCTATTGTTGAAAAGGGGGAGATATGTTGTTGAAAAGTAAAACTAGTTTTCTTTTGCATTGCATTTAGTATGGATTTCTTTTATTAAGTTGGTCACTCATCCCTCGATCCATATTATTTTTTTCTCAGGTTTAGATCATCATAGTCATTGTCTCCCTATTATCCTTGGTGATGATCTTTCTTTCTTGTTTTATGTTTGTTAATTTGTCGTTGTGTTGAATGATTTCTTTTCCTACACAATATTTTTCTCTTTGTTATTTTTATGATATCTTTAACTCGTGTTGATGACTCTGTGGACACTAACCTATTTGTTTTCAGCTTTTGGCTTAATTTTATATTAAGACTTTCATTGCTGACCTAGCCTTGAGCTTGGGGATTAGATCCCCTCCAAGGATCAGGTTGCCTAACCTGACATTTCTGTTAGGTTTGCCTTCGGGTCGTGACATGTTCCAATACCTAGCCAAATTTTCAAGGGAGTCAAGATGCTACTAGGAAGGCATCTTGGGGTCGTTTGTTGGAGGGTGACCCTGTCTTTTCCAATTCGTGCAAGTTGTGGGTGTGCTCTGTGGATCATTAAGAGAAATTCTTTTGGATTACGAGTCTGTGAACTCGTCTAGGTTTCCTTTCTCTCTTTCTTTTTCTCTCTTGGGTGGGCCTATGTGGTTCAGAATTCAAGTCTTTTTGTCTTAGGATGTAGTCCAAGTCACTATCCTTTTCTGAAATCTCAAACTTGTCTTCTCTTGTTTGAAACTCATTAGTCCGGGTTATGACTTTTGGATCATAGACCTTGGGTCATTTACATGTAGTATCTATTCCCTTTATTTGGAGACTATTGGCTAAAATCTCTGAATGGGTCTTGTTCCTGTGCGTTGCAACATTAGTATAGGCCTCTGCGTAGGTTGCTAGAAATACTTGATCTGAAAACTGAAGTGGATTGATGGGTTTTCCCAGAGGGACGAATACAGTGGAGGTTTCCCTGATTGAGACTTTTTTTGTATCAGCTAGGAATAGATGGTGTTGTTGTGGTAGTCACATATTCGTCTTTTGTGACTGTTGCACTCATTCTATAAGAGGACTCTTACTAATGGGACAACAACATTTCTGTTTAGTCAGAATTTGAATAACTGTCTTGAAATCTTTTTCCCTAGTTTTTGTCATTCCTTAGGGCTCTTGTGCTTTGGTATATGGGGAGATCATAGTGGTTTGATCCTTGCACCATGTTGTTTTGTTGGAAGACCGTTCGGTTCGAGTTAATTGCATTATTTTGTCTCCGTTGTTTCTTTCTTCTTTTTGGGTGTATCGGAGGGTTGTGGAAACCTATTGATACTCAGCACTGCTATTTTTCTTGTTGAGATCCTTCCAGTGTTTGTAGGTCTCAATTTGTCCAGGTCAATGTCAGTCTTCTGCATTCTAGACTATTCCTTCGTTAGAACGGTGTGTTTCAAATCCTTCCTAAATTTTTCGTGAGATGATAGCTGTTGTTGTTCTTCATCTAGTAAGGATCTCGTGTATTGTTGAAAGAGTGGAACGTCATCTTCTTCCTCTAGCTTCCACGTCATGTCAATTAATTCTTTTTCTTAGGAGTTGCGTAGATAGTCATTGGAGTTGAAGTAGGGTGGAGATTTTCATTGGTCGGCTGAGTGGGTATCACTGCTAGGCTAAGTACGTATAGTTGGTTGACTAGGAATATGAGTTGCACTTCCCAATAGACTAGTTAGTATGTCTCACGACCAGAAGGTCTAGTTCTACCATAGCTTACTTTCGACCTCTACTTTGACCTTGTTCGTGCTATGTGGGAGGTCTAAGTTGAATTTGGGAATTTGAGATCCTACGTATAGGAGTTGTTTCGTACGAGGGTCATTCGCATGTTCCTAGTTGTTGAGTTTCGTCTCCTACATTTTCGTTTGACACTCATGTGCTTTGGCAGGTGGTGTTGTCTCTTCAAGCTCTATTTCATTTTTTGTCAAAGTCTGTCACTTCTCCATGTTAAGATGGTGTGCTTTTTCTTGAAAGAGTGAATTTTCTAGTTGTTCGGTAAGCTTCGTCGCTGGTTCTCCTAAATGTTGAACCGTTGTTCTAATGATGTCATTCATTGATTCACTGGAGTACTCCTTGGTGGTGGTTTCGTGTTCTAGACTTGGGCATCTTATATTTTTTGTGTAACCCTTCGGTTTGACCAACGCCCGGCTACCTTTGTAAATTTTAGTGTTAAGTTCTAAACTTGCGGTGTCTCGTTCGATATCTTGGTTAAATCCTCTAAAGTTGCATGTGTTGGGTAGCAGTCGTTGTCTAGTGCCGTGCTAGAATTCATGGATTTCTAAGTCTGGTCTGTTGTCAAGTCCTTGTTAGGTTCCTTTCTTTGTTACATTCGTTGTTGATCATGTGACACATGACTCGTGTCAAGTTCGTGTTGGATATTTTAGTTCGGGTGCACTCTGCAATATTGCACTATCTTCCACTTAGTGATACCTATCTGTTCCAACATGTTATGGATCTCAATTATTGACATCTAATTGATATCACAGTTGTCGACCATTTCTTGTTGTCCACCCATATATAGTTCTGCCGTAATTGTATTTTATTGTAAATTTGTTCATCTCCAATTTGCTTACATGCACTTGCCACAAATCAAATTTTAAAAATAAGTGACATAACAACAACAAATAATTGACAAAAAAGAGCAAAAATATTCATCTATTTAGAAAGACTTCAACATTTCAGAAAATGTCCTACAATCTCTAATATATACAAGAAAACACTAAGATTATAGTTTTGGTCATTAGGCTTTCCACTATTCACAACTTACATACTAGGTTAAAGAGTCCAAAATCAAGAACCAAACAGTAGATGGAAATTTTCTTCCATTACATATATATCTCAATTTATACTATATCTCAATTTATACTAAGTATGAGAACAACAAAAACACATCGAACTTCATGGTTTGTTTTATTTCCACAATTTTAGTATGTTTATGTCCACCCCAACTCTTTAAATTATGATATATACAATACTACACGCTGTTTGAACAATATTTATTTTTCTTACGGGACGAAGAGGGAGAGCTCGCGGGTGACGTCGCGAAGGGCGAACGACGAACGGCGAGGGACGAGCACGGGACGGCTGCTGCAACGTTGTCCCGCATGCGGCATGCTGCTGTCGGCGTCGCGAGTCATGGTTCGCGACTAAGGCTCGCGAATTAGGGCTCCCGTCGGTCATGTTTTCCGGCGACGAGTTGAGGTAAGCTCCGTCGATTTTTCCTCCTCCTTTGTTTTTGATTAACCTAGCGTTGGCAGGGATGCTGTACATGCAGGATTCCTGCGGGGGGCTGGGGGAGAGCTCGTTGTTCACGCTGGACTAGCCAAGGGCCTGGGTCCAGCTCACGATTCGAATTGAACTGTGCCAACCGAGAAGAGTTTTCCACGTTTCCTCTCCTTTCCAGCCTGTTGTCCCCTGCCGACAGTGAGGGAATTGATGAGGTTGTCGAAGCTATGAAGAAGCTGTCGGGTGAATTGAATAAATGGAGCCGAGTGTTGAAGGATGGTGGTGGAGCTCTCTGGAGCTGGAAGCTGAGAGAGGTGAGGATGCAGGGCTCGGGTGCTGCAACTTGGAGACCGTGAGTTGTGGAAGGGTGATGGCCTCTCTTGGGTGTTGGTGAGATTTCTCCTCTGCTGTTAATTAATTGGATTCTGTTTGAGTGTTGTCTTGGATGTGTTGGCTGATTACAGTTCAGCTTGGTTTGTAGTTCTGTAATCGTAGACAGTACTGTGTCAAAAATATTCTCTTGAGTGTTAATAAATTAGAATTTGGTTTTGATGCTGAATAATGAGTCGTGATTTGGTAACTCTGGATTATCTGTTGTTCTGGATTTCTAGATGAGCTTATTGGGTGGAATAATCTGTTGGATTATTGTTAAATGGAATGAGTTATGTGAATTATCTCTAATTGGTATGAAGATAGAAATGTGTCATAGGGGTTTATAAACCTCTCTTGTTGCTATTGTTGAACGTGGGAGTTGATTGGTGATTCTCTATGTGGTCATAAGTTTGATAAGCATGCTTCCTGTTAATTGAAGGGCTATATTCTGTTAATAGAATTCTGTTTTGATTAATCTGTTAGTAAGCGTCTGGATGTTAAAATGTTGGAATGGTTTTGGTTGCTAGGAATATTATGCATGTATGTTAGATTAAATTTATGCACTGTGAGATTTAAGAGTATTCTGCTCATTAGAAATATGCTCTGTGCATTGAGACGATTTAACTGCTCCTTGTTAGGATAAAAGACAATGAAATGCATTGGTTGTTGTCGGATATCTACTGCTGCATTGTTTTGGTTATTGTTGGCTGAATATTATTAGACGTTAGATATATTGATAATGCTCTTTGTTAGACGATTGTTGGTTTTAGATCCGGTTCACTAATCAGATTAACATATTATGGAAATTGGGTTAATGTAGATTAATGGCTCGATTCAGATATTGTTGTCGGGCGTTGAATTATGGACTGATAATTAATGTGTAAAATCACGTTAGTCTTTGCTATGTGTTGAACTTAGTTTTTAGACGCTATCGATCAGGATTCATTAATTAAGCTGAGTTATAATTAATAAAGTGGTTTCGTTTAGGAAACTCGAGTGGATGACATAAGAAATAAGAATATAAAAGATGATGAGATTAATAAGTTGATTTAAAGTGATTAGATTAATAATTAAATGTTGTTAAATTGTGAAGGTACTAAAGAAAGAAGAAAAATGATAACGAATAAGCCTTGAACGCTTTAAGCAATCAAGGTAAGTGATATGCATGTGTCTTGGTCTTCGGGCCCTACATCGCAAGAATAGGAGATGTATGTTTCATTGTTTACAGTTTTTAACAGCATGTTTCATTGCTTACCGTTTTCCAAGCATGTCTACAGCTTTAAATGCACTTTTCGTTTTCCAAGCATGTCTACAGCTTTAAATGCACTTTTCGTTGTTTGCCGTTTTACTAGCATGTTTCGTTGTTTACTGTTTTTAAAAGCACGCTTACAGTTATTATTCGCACATTTCGTTGTTTACTGCTTTTACAGCACGTTTCGATGTTTATTTATGCTTTCAGAAATTTGCATGCATTCACGAGCATCAAACAAAACATATACAAATAATGGACGAATCATAAGCCATAAAACGTAATAAGAGAACGAAGAAACAAATAGCGAACGAAGAAACAAATCACGAATGAAGAAACCGATAACGAACGAATAATAAGCAAGTAAAGAAAAGCAATTATAAATAAAGAAAAGTAAAGGAAAGAAAAGAAAAAGAGAACGATATTATGCGAGGTCATTTAAGTCCTTCATGGACACGGCCGCTAGCGAGCTTTCGGATTATGCCATCGTCGCTAGCAAGCTTTCGGATTATGTCATTGCTGCTCGTATCTGTTGCAAGGTCCCTGGATTATGCCGGGACAAACGGCCAATGATTAGCAGGTTTTCAGATTATGTCATTGTTGCTATATCGGAGGTCAACGATAAAAAGAACGACCAATGAAAGATAACAATTAAAACGCAAAAGACAAAAGATAAGGAGAAAAAGACGGAATGATGATCTAAAACACAAAGGATAAAAAGATAAGAAGAAAACGATGATTAAACATAAAATATAAGAAGATAAGAGAAAGACAAAAACTGAAATTGCATGAAGTATTATAGTATGATAGGTATTATCACTTACTGAGTCTTAAGCTCATAGTTTAAGTCTTGCGATGTAGGTACAAAAATGAGAGAAATATGACGAACAGATGTAAAAGCAACTGATGAAGGGTTTGCACGGGCGAGACTTGCGACTAGTCAGACAAATTAATGTAAAGAGTAACTGAGAAGAGCAATTGTAAAACATAAAGTAACAACGTTTTCAAATATTTATAAATGCATTATTTACGCTTCCGCTACGTTTTCAAAGAAAAAGTAATTTATGTTTCCGCTAGATTTTATAACTATAGTTTTCTACAGATCATCACGATTTTAATAACAAGTCAAAGTGAAGAAAAAGGATTTCGTTAACTGTCCGGTTATAAAAAGCGCACTTTGATTTCACATTAAAAAGGTTTTTTATAATGATTTCAATCGTTTTAAGAAAATTTTAAATTTCACGTATTTTTAAAAGATAATGAAAAATCAAGTCGTTACATAAATTTTAATGAACCGTATTATTTTTGTGTCAAATCAATCAGAAAAATATTAAAATAATAATAACTATAACAACTTAAAGTTTAATTCCTTATATTCATCAAGTGTAATTATACCAACTATAATGTAATTTAAAGAAATAATTAAAAAAATGTGTATTGGTTAATTGAACTTGGTCATGGCGTGAATCCAATTATGTTTATCCATCATATGGGCTAATATATTAAACTAGGGATTACCAATTCCTAGTAGCTTTTTTTTAAGTTTCTTTTCCATTTACACTTTTTAAAGTTTGCAACTTGATTTGCACTTCAATCATATATGGTTTTTTTCCTCTTTTTTCTCTGTACATTTGTCAGTCTTGGGTCTAATTCTTACTCCAATCCATGAAACATAAATAAAGAAATTTATTTAAAAAGGGGGACAGTGGAAATTGTCAACTGGTGCCTGCATAAAGATCTAGGGGAATGGTCAAAATTGGTTGTGAGATAGTGAGAGAGAGAGGTTGACTTTGATGACCTAGAAGACTTGGTTTTAGGGAGTGACCCATGTCATAAATAGAGATGATGATTCTTTTGTTTTGGACAATTTGTTGCAAAAGTGCAATGTATTTGAGCTTATATTATAATAAAATAATAATAATAATAATATTATGAGAGAGTAGGTCTTCTTTATCTTAGTTAAGAAAGACAATTTTGAATTATGGGTTAGAATCATTGGATCTCTGTCATACTCCTCGTCTTTTTATTATTTCATTTCTTCGAAACATCAGATTTCAAAACCACTTCTAAAAATACTTTTCAAAAACATTTTTTTCCAATTAAAAAAAAAGTGCTTCTAAAAACATTGTCAAAATGGTGTATTCCATGAAGTTTTTCCAAGAAAAAAAAACAGCAAATGGGTCTAATTGTTGTAGGAATCTAAATGAAGAAATTGAAGGTGGATTATCATAATATTTATAGGAGTTGCAGGTGTTCATATAATGGGTTTATCTTTTGTAGCCTTCTTTATGACCACTTGACTCTTGTGTAGATTAGCAAAGACAGTCTTTCAAACCCCTTGTTTTATCCGGGGAAAAATACAATTTAACCTTTGAATTGATGATTTGAAGCAATTGATAACTTAAACTATTTTTTGAAAAAAAATGATTCATTGGCTAAACAGCTAATATTTTGATGAAATTTTATAAATGTATTACGTTTTTCGCTTGTAATGATCATTTTAACTCATCTTAATTATATTGACACCCTTAACTTTACAAACATGCTTAATTTTGCATTCAATTTTGAACATAGACTTCACGCTTTAGTTGGACTGTCTTCTAGTTTTCTAAATCGATTATGATGCCAAGTGTGTGTTGAAAATATAGCGAGTCAGGTATCCAAAGTATTATAAGGGCAGTTCTACTGAAAAAAATAGTTTAATGTATCAATTGTCCATGACCATTAATTTAAGAGCTAAATTTGCATTTTTTGTATTTATTACATAATGGTACACACATTAACTTTCATAATTGGATTTGATTGAACAATTGCTTCACTTATGTTGCTAATATAGGGCGGGTATGACTTCAAATTTTTTTTTTTACCCGTTGATACATGTATACTACTCATTGTCTTATAGATTCATATATATAATCTTGCATATTACCCATGGAGGGCCAAATTTATTGAACCAATCTGATTTATATAGGCTTGATTGGCTTCGTTAAACATTAAATTAACTAATTAATTACTATCTAATCAAGAAAAACGAAGAGCACAAGTGGGTTAAGCTCTCTTAAGAACTTGTTTTGTTATTTAATACACTAATCTAATTAGATTTAATGAAGCTGAGTTACATTATTGACTAAAGTTTTTGTTTATTTAAAAGGATTAGCTGTTATATTCATTCAATAACTATGATTATTGTTACTTATTACCTATGTGTACTCCACTTGCATGATCTTAATGTTGTCTCATATTGATTGGACGAAAAAATTAACTATCTTTCGTTTAAAAATAATTATTTTATTTAAAATAGACGTGTTAGTTCGAGATTACATAGCGACATTTGTATTTCTCATAAAATTATTCATAACGAGACCAAAATTTGTTGGAATAATTAATTATTATGTGTTATTTAAAATCTCAATCTCTATTTTTATAATTTTATAAATTATGATTTTTGTGACATTTCTTTTTCAAATATTATAAATAACCAAAAATAACACCACGATATACTTAATTATGGAATGTTTATCAACATAAACACATTCTTAGAAATATGATTATGACAGTGTTCTAAGATTCTCATGAACCAAACCTTTCAAACTATCGAAAAAGTCTAATAATAAAAAATGATATTATTTTGACGAACGAGAGATTATTAATGGTACATGTCAACATAAATAAGATTATCACGTTCACACGTAGATTAACATCAAATAAAATAATATATCGTGACAAATTTGAAAACTGAAGACATGCATGAATTTGAAAAGGTGGTAATCAAACATCATGCTGAAGAACTTTAGGCATAATATAATATATAATGTATATTCTTGGTCAATTTTGAAGGTAACACATCACCATTTAATGCCCAGGTTCACTGTAGTCCATGCTTTGCAATGACTTAACTCACATAATGTGCGTATATATATATGGGGAATAATATTCTTATTTTAAAATATTAGAATGTATGTGTAACGTCTATGGTAGATGCGTGTTGTTTGAAAGCATAGTGTAAAGCTGGCCTACTCTATGACTTAATAATATTCATTCATACTGAATTTATGCAACACTTGTTCATGCATCTTTTACCATTTTGAGAAATGGCTAAATTAATGAGTTAGGTCGAGTTGCCCCCTTGAATTCTTGTAAGCCTACGGAATAGTTGTATTTTGTTTACGTCCTAACAAGTATCTTAAAACTATGATTTACAAATTTTTTTTTTTAAAAAAAAGTGTTTAAATAAAAGGATAAATGTTTTTGAAATTAAAGTGCTGAAATTGGGTGTGTAACACAAACGTAACACATTAAAAATCGATTGATGTAAGTGTGGAGTCCTTTGTCCTCCTAGTACTATATTATCTGTTTTAAATCGAAATCTGCACAATTTGGTTATTAGAATTAATTCAAAACACGTTGTACGAGGTAGAAAAGAAAACTCTACTTATAAATCATTTACTTTTCATTTTCTCAAACGATAAGAACCTCCAATGATATGATTGGGTCCTCACAATCAACAGAATATTTGATCATCATTTACATAGCGGACTGCCTAATATTTCTAAAATTAAAAATTAAAGTAACCCAAAAATTAGATTGATGATCCAAATAATAATAAAAAATAAAAACAAGTGGAGAAGAGGGAGGGAGTTACATTGCATCAAGCTCCACGTTCATCACCTTTTCTCTCCCAATCTGAACTTTCCCGAAACTTTCCTACAAAATGAGTCAAATTAGCCCAACTCGCCATCTTCTTCTTAAAATCAAGTTAAATCACTCAAACTTTTCAATCTCCAACTTCAATTGAATCACCTACTCTTGAAACTTCGTTGTCTTTACTTCCTTGATCTCCATCATGTATCGATTGACCGGATCTCATAAATTTGTCAGTATGAGTTATAAGATACACTTAGGAATGTGACAAAGAGAAACTTTTCTGGGTTCTTAATCTCCATAAACATTTATTCCTTCGCCAAAAAGAAGCAAAAACAAATGTCAAAGTTGTTCCTATCCTAACAAAAATATGCTTTTGAGTTTGTGTTCAATTTTAAATTTTAATGACTCACTATGAGTTTCACCAAAAAGACAGATTAGGATTTAAAATAAACATCCAATCCAATATCTAATTAACACAAACTTCATGTACAAATAATATGAAACAAAAAAATAAAAAAGTTAAAAATTGAAAAACCACTGCAAATTTGGGTGAGTTCATGTGGCCAATTTATCCATTCACGTCAGTGTCAGCAACTATCCACTAAATGTAGGCCCCGGTCAAGCTGAGGTCGGGCTTGACAAGTCCTTGGCCCTGTCAAGCCCACTACCACTTTCAAATGGGTAGTTCTGGGTTGAGCTTGCAGGACTTGAACATCCGGCCAACTCACAAATCCACTTAATTTTTGAATTAACTAAATAAAAATAAACAAAAAAAGGACCCCCAAATAAGGCCAGGAGGTTAGCCCGCCTCTAGAAACGAGGTCTGAGCTGGGCCTAATAAAAAAATATTCAAGCCCAATTTGTTGGTAATCCCTCTAAACAAGCATAAGTTTATCGTCAAATGTCTCATTCACACTCAAGTTTGCAGTTAGAAAACTAGATGATGATGAACTACCGACTGCCAACTGCATAGTTGTGCCCGGCGAACTGCAGCTATGAGTTTGTAACTACAAAGGTGACGTTGATTTTTTAACAAACGACAACAGGAAAAACTCAATGTCAATGGGTTGACTCACACTTCTCAGAAGCAAAGTCATAGTGAGACTAAGGAAGGACTAATGAGTGAAGAATGAGAAGGATTGTGCACATTGCACAAGAACGAAGCAGAGGAGAAATTGGGCTAGGTTGGGCTTTCGGGTCGAGTTTCAAGTAGAAATTAGGATTAGATTTGGGCTTTGTAAGATACGTTCGTAATATAGGTTGGGTTAACCCAATTTTTTCTGGGTTGACTCACGATTTGATTTTGTCACGATTTAGACAATTTTTTGACTCCAAAATCGAAAACCTTATTGTTACCTTTGGGTTTGGGGGGAAGTCGAACCATTTACGATTCGTCTCACTAGCAGAATCGATTTGAACCAGATCGAACAGCACAAGTCGGGTATGTCCATGGGTTCAGGTTGATTCTACGCACCCATACTCTCACACTCTAGGTTACCATAACTAGGTGATCAAGTATTTTCTCTTTTTGCGAGTATCTCTCAATGTCTTGATGCCTCGAAGCATTCCTCAATGTATGGAGGATTGTGGCTAACAACCGTAGCCACTAGGAAAATAAGATGAGGACAAGTGTGAAAACCAAATTACAAAAGACTGATAAATTACAAAAAACACACAGCATGCACTCCTCATGGAACAAGGTCATGCCCACTCCACATAAGCCATTTGGATCCTTAGAGAAAATATATCATAACTCGGAGGCAAGCCTAACAGAAATGTCAGGTCAAACGACCCGATCCTCAGAGAGAATTTGTTCACCCAGTTCAAAGCCTGGTTCACAATGAAAGACTTGAACACAAATCAAATTCATAGCCCACAGAAATGAGTCTTGGTTCACATAGTAAGTACGAATAGCAAGAATACAATAAATATTATGCAACCAAATCCAAATTATATATTATCATCCAAATATCTTAATACATACCGAAGAAACAAATAAGTCCTCACCAAAAAAGAAATTAACACTCAAGGGAAAAATAAGAGATAAAATCAAAAAGGTCTGCCACTCAATAGTTATTCTTGTCCAGTCTTTTCTTTACCTAGGATGGATGGGGTTGTTGGGGTGAGTGACTAACTCAATAGGAAACTTATACTAAATGCAATACATGTAAAACTAGTTTTACCTTTTACATCAAAACCATGATCCACAATCATGCATAGATTTAAAATCATTTTCAATGTCTTAAGAAGCCGGCCCCATTGGCCATCGATGAGCAGTCAAAAAATGAGGTTGTCTAGATAGACAGCTAATATCAAAATAACTTCATTGAGTTTTTCACCATAAAATAATTCTCAGTGAAAAGAGAGAATCACTCAATGACTCCTCCAAACAAATGCACTAAAAAAGTAGTGATCGTTTCCGGGTAGCACCTCATAACCTAGGAAAAGAAAAGTGAAGGTGATCCAATGATCTAGCAGCATAAACCGGGTTGCCGGCAACCAAGGCTCAACGATTACACAACCTGTAATAATAAAAACCAAATACACCCTAATCAGGTTTAGGATTTGAAATCCAAATAGCGTGTCATCATCACCCTATTACCAATTTTTACACAGCGCACAAACAAAACATCTTCACACAGTAGAAGATGTAATCAAACAGTCTCATGATACTTCGACACCGTAACCGTCTAAAGTATAAAAAGAATTCATCCTCCTGTATTAGTAGTATAATAATCAATTAAATACTATGCACGTGAAAATAAATGTGTAAAACTCATATATGCATATATAATATAAAAATTGACATGATGTCGAATAGTCATCGTCAGGTTTTCATAAGTGGAACTCACAAAATAAAGTTTTGAAAATCATAATGCAATGTAGTGTGATAAATTATAAAATCTCTACCTTTTTTAAGTTCTCAAACTCGTCAGAGCCTAAAACAAAACAACAGAGTATGAATTCTCACCAATTTAACCACTAGAGAAATGTGGAAGGGTTCTATACCAGAACTAGGAACACAAACTGGAAGGAAAAATACACAACAGCGAACTTCACCGAGGAGACAAAATCCGACTTCAAATGGTTGCCAATGTTGTCCAGATCCTATCGCAGATGACTACCACGGACTCCAGTTCAAAAATTGATTTAGTGCGGATGTTCAAAGTTGTGCATCCAATTTACATTTTTCCTATCGCAGATGAAGGAAATAGAGTTTTCCTTCCCCTTAAACAAATTTACATTTTTATTACCACGTGGTAAACACAGGTACGCTAACCTCGTGTCGCCATGCACACCTATCTACTTGCATGCAAGTGGGCCTCCTGCACACTTAGTGAGCCTTGACCACCAATTATCAACATTGTTTTGTCGACTTGTGCACCCTCTCGTGCACCAATGTTGGCTCAATTCAGCATGTGCCTTCTGTCTACAAGCCTCCCTCAACAATGCATATTGAGCCAGTCAACTAGCATGCTTCCTACACGAGGTTGTGTGCCCATCAAGTGCACTTCGCTTGATCACTTAGCATATCCACTATACCTTGCACTCTAGCTAGTGCACCAGCTCACTTGGCCAATGTTGACACTCTTCAACATTGCACATGCCTAGCTACCACTCCGTTTAACTTGTGGCTCAATTAGAGAGAGCATAAGGAGGTTAGATTGTGAAATCCTCATTGCTCTACTCTGTTTTATGTTGCTGACCCAAACTGCTACCGAAAGTTTGGTGAATATCTTGTGAAAGCCACAATATCTGCTCTTAATGGCTTTTTTTTTTTTTGATATGTTCAAATTCTTTAAATTTTTGGTAATTATAAGGCATCAACATTTTCAATTCACAATCTCATTCAAGTTAGAAAGATATATGATCCAGCTCCTCAACCATGTGTAGAGATTGTGGGAAACTCTACTGGGCCATAACTAGGAGTTGGTTGATCTTTAAGACCAATCTCCTTTAACAAAACAGCTGGCAAAGGAGGTGGAGCGCCTATTATCTGCATTGATAACACTTACAATTGGGATATGTTTTCTCAAAATGTAATCGTTGTGGAGGTAAATCAAATAAGATTATGTTCTTCGTCCACTATAGGTCAACATTGTATGTCTGAAGTAAAATGTAGATGGTTTGAACATGAATTTATAGAATGGTTAATTATAATTATTTTTTTAAATTCATACTTATTTCTTCTTGATTAACCATTTATGCACAAAACATGTAATTATAAAATAATTACAATTAATAAAAAGGAGTATTATAATTGAAATAAAAATAAAAGATAAAATAAATTATTGGTGTTTATAAAATTTTATCTAAAATAATTTATCCACAAGCTTTTTTATATATCTCCACAAAAAAAAAAAACAGAGAGATGAATGCACCAATTTTATGAAATGAAGATATATAGTAAAATAAAATCATCCTCTTATTTAACATGTTATTTACATTAACAAATAAATGACACATAACAAAGTATATTTAACATAGTAAAACAACTTAAGTATATCTAACATTGATTCAAACCGTCAAGAAGAGGAATATGATTGGGTAATTTCTTGAGTTCTGCTCTCCTCCACCTATGGGCGCAATCAATCTAGTTCACTTTTAGAAAGATATCAGATTGAACCGGCCTCTAAAATTTTGTTATGTTTTGGACTAAAAATAAAATTAATCATCTGGAATTATCGAGTTTAGTCAACCCAAAATGAGATCGAACTACTTTTTATTCTATACTTATACAAAACCAAACTCTTTAGTTCGATCCAATTTAGTCGGGTTAACCATATTACCTTTTTACCCTCACTCTTACATCTTTCTCCTCTAGCATTGCCAATGGGTCAGGTCTAGCTCGATGGGCCTTAGTCATGGCCTTGGGAGGTTAGCAAATTCTCTATTAAATTAAATTTTGGGAAATTAACAAAACAACCATTGAATTATGGGATTAGTGACAAGGTTGTTGGCATTAGCAGTTTTTTCAGAGAAAATAACTATTAATGCAACGTGAAGTGGTTTGGTTTTTTTACAGTTTCTATCAAAGAAACTGCTCATATCCTTCACTCAACTTCTATGATAGCAGAGGTTGATAAATAGAAAGATAATTTATGTTGGAGGTCCCCTAAATCTATTATTTCACTTCAGAAACGAAATACACCATCATCACGAGATTTAAAGGTTTAGAAGAGATTCTTCAGAAGAGAGGGAAAGTAGCTATCCCCGTTTTTCAAAGTCAATGGCCGGAGGTATTTATAATTTATTCTGCATTGATCTATATGTTGTAATTTTGATTAATAAAGCATAAATAGATCGTTTAAGTTTGTTTACATTTGGTATCAGAGCCATAATAGCCTCTGTCTTAACATGTTCGAAATCACCATTCTAGAAAAGTTTTGAAATTTTAAAGATAATGTTTTGGATGATTTCGGAGTTTTTTTATCATTAAGAATCATTCAGAAATTCTCTTATGAATATTTTGAAACAAAAATGGTAGAATTTGGTGTTCAAAATCAAGAGAAACCGTCGGATTTTACGACGGGTCTGCGTCGGGTCGAACCGAATCAAGCTGACTTGGCTAGAGGTAGAAGACGACATGAATGACATGTAGTTTCTGGTTGTAGAAAACTACATGTCGTTTTTGCCATTTGGAACACCCATTATGTGAAACTACATGTCGTTTGTTTGACATTTATTGGCTTGCTGAACTATGTGTAGTTTCAGCACAATGAAGAATTCTTGAAAATAAAGAACTGCTCTCGTGAGGCGTCGAACCCGCGTACTATAAATGGAAGCACGAGTAGGTTGCCACTCGGCCAAAGAATTTTTTGTTAATAAATTTGAATTCCTTGTCTAATAAAGATACATTGATGGGTATTAATAAATAAAAGTAGCAATTGGGACTCGAACCTGAACTTGCATGTTTTGTATGGAAAGGGGTTGCCACTTCATCCAATGGCTTTTCTAGAAATAAAATGAATTTATTATTTATATGTATCAATTTTGGCATTTTAGATGTTAAATAATTTGTCAATTAAAATATGCTGTTGTAAGTAATTTGTCAATTAAATAACATGTTAATTAATTTTATATTTTTACATACATATTTAGTTGCATATAGTTTTATTTATTTTGTATGCATAATTTAGTTTATAATATATACAAAATTAAGAGCATGTTATTTAATAACATTAAAATTAAGTGAATTTAATGTCGAGTGATTTAATATAATTTTATTTAATTGAAGTGTAGCCACAATATTTTTAATTAAAAAAAGTTATATATTAAGTATTAAAAATCACAGCATGACATTTATTGTAATTAATTTTATAAATATGGTAAAATTGATCCCACAGGAAATTTTACTATATATATCTAATTAATTAGAATAAAATATCAAGTTATTTTTCTTAATTACCCATAGAAATTAAGAAAATGGATATAACTTGATAGTTTTATTAATTTGGTGAAAATTAATCTTATTAAATTAGAACTTTAGTTCACATGCAAGTTTTATGCTTTTAGATTCATTATTATTGCATGATTTACATTGGTAAAGCATGATATTCAGTTTTTGCCTCAATTAAGCATGTTATTTACTTTTTGTAGTTATAAATTCATTCAGTTTCTTTGATATTATATACCTGAATTGAGAGGTGAAAATTATAACGTATGGAAGGAGCGAATTCTTCTTCATTTAGGATGTGTGGATATCGATTATGCTATAAAGAAAGACAAACCACTAATTACTCCGATCAGCACTCCAGATAATCTTGCTCTTTATGAACGTTGGGAACGTTCCAATCGCCTTAGTGTTATGTTCATAAAGACTAAGATCGCTGCTGGTATCCGTGATTCTGTTGAGCAGTATAATGATGTTGTACCATTGTTGAAAGCTATTAAAGAGCAATTTGTGACTTCAGATAAGACACTAGCAAATATATTCATCATGAAATTTTCATCATTAAGGCTCACTACAATTATGGGTGTGCGTGAGCACATCATGCAAATGAGAGACATTGCTGCTCAACTTAAGACACTTGAGGTTGAAATGTCAGATTATTTCTTGGTGCACTACATTCTAAATACTCTTCCACAGCCATACGGTCCTTTTAAAATCTCTTTCAACACACATAAGAATAAATGGTCTATTAATGAGTTGATGACCATGTGTGTTCAAGAGGAAGAGAGACTAGTAATGGAAAAAGGAGATAATGCATTCATGATGACCCAAGGAAAGAAAAAGACACAAGCAAAAAAAAAAGATAAAGGGAAAGGTAAAATACGATCCAATCTGGTGAAATCAAGAAGGAAATCAAGTGCTATTTCTGTGACAAGAGAGGGCACATGAAGAAAAATTACACCAAATTTAAGGCATGACTTGAAAGAAAAGGTACTTCAATCTCATTTGTTTGTTATGAATCTAATATGACTCATATTATTTATAACACTTGGTGAATTGATTCTGGTTCTAAAATCCATATTTCAAATACCTTGTAGGGTATGCGAAACCTTTGGAAACCAGTGGGAAGTGAACAGAGCATCTATTCAGGGAGCAAGATGCGTTCACATGTGGAAGCTGTTGGAACATACAGTTTAGTTCTCAGCAGTGGTTTTATTTTGATTTTAGAAAATACTTTGTATGTTCCTAGTTTTTCTAGGAACTTAATTTCAGTTTCAAGTCTTGTACCTTTGGGATTTTCCTTTACATTTTAAGATATAAACTTCAGTTTATTTTACAAATCTGATCTTATTGAAAATGGTATAATGTCTGATGGTCTTTTCTCTATTGATTTACAAAATGATATTGCTCATGATGTTATGCATGTTTACACTGGTAATAAAAAATGTGTTATAAATGAGGATTCCTCTATGTTGTGGCACCGGAGATTAGGACATATCTCCATACAGAAAATTAAGCGATTGGTGACTGATAAAGTACTTAGTACTTTAGATTTCACTGATTTTGATACGTGTTTGGATTGCATTAAGGGAAAGCAAACCAACGTATCTAAGAAATGTGCTAAAAGGAGTTCAGAGATATTAGAGATCATACATTCAGACATTTGTAGTCCTGTCATGGACTCAAATGGTCCGAGATACTTCATCTCTTTTATTGACGATTACTCATGATACATGTATCTCTACTTGCTTCAGAATAAAAATAAAGCGTTGGATGCCTTTAAGGTTTTCAAGGCAGAAGTAGAGAAACAATGCCGTAAACAAATTAAGATCATAAAAACTGATAGAGGTGGAGAACACTATGGTAGATATACTGAGGATGGACAAGCACCTGGTCCATTTGGTAGATTTCTTCAGGAGCATAGAATAGTTGTTCAATACACCATGTCTGGTTCTCCGAATCAGAATGGTGTGGCATAAAGAAGAAATGGAACATTATTGGAAATGGTGAGGAGTATGCGTAGCAACTCCAAACTTCTAGATTTCTTGTGGCCTAATGCACTAAAGACAGCAGTGTATATATTAAAACGAGTTCCAACCAAGGCTGTCAAAAACACGCCATTTGAGTTATGGAAATGTTAGAAACCAAGTTTGAGACATATACGCATTTGGGGATGCCCCTCTAAAGTGAGAATTTATAATCCATAAGAAAAGAAGCTAGACCCAAAGACCATTAGTGGCTATTTCATTGGATATACCGAGAGATCTAAGGGGTATAGATTCTATTGTCCATCTCACAACACTAGGATTGTAGAATCAAGAAATGCAAAATTTCTTGAGAATGACTTAATTAGTGGGAGTGATTGATTTCAGGATATCATTTCTGAAAAAGATCACATTGATGTTCAACCCTCTAATTCAAGTGAAAGATTGATTGTTGTTCATAACACTCATCGAGTTCAAACGAGTGTTGAACAATCAATAAATGTTATTCCACAAGCTGCTGGTGATAATTCAGTAGATCGAGTTCTTGAGGAACTATCAGAAATTGTTGATCAACCAGTTAAACAACAAATTTCTAAAGAAAATGTTGGAATAACACTATAGAGATCTACTAGAGAAAGAAAATCAGATATTCCTAGTGATTATGTCACATATCTACAAGAGTCGAACTATAATGTTGGAGCTGAAAATGATCCTGGAACATTTTCACAAGCCATAAGTTGTGGTGAATCAAGTCTATGGTATGATGCCATGAAAGACGAAATGAATTTTATGAATTCAAACAGAGTCTGGGATCTTGTCGAGTTGTCTGATGGTGTAAAAGCCATAGGTTGTAAATGAGTCTTTAAGACTAAGAAAGACTCATTAGACAACATTGAAAGATATAAAACAAGACTCTTTGATAAAGGATTCACACAAAAGGAAGGAATCGACTACACGGAGACTTTTTCTCCTGTATCTAGGAAAGATTCTCTTCGCATTATTTTGGCATTGGTTGCACATTTTGATTTTGAGTTCTAACAAATGGATGTGAAAACGTCTTTTCTCAATGGAGAGCAAGAGGAAAAGGTTTATATGAAACAACCTAAAGGATTCTCCTCTAGTGATGGTGAGCATTTGTGTGCAAGCTTAAGAAATCCATATATGGATTGAAACAAGCCTCCCGTCAGTGGTATTTAAAGTTTCATGATGTTATTTCTTCATTTGGTTTCGTAGAGAACATTATGGATTAATGTATATACCAGAAGGTTAGTGAGAGCAAAATTTGTTTCTTAGTCCTATATGTAGATGCTATTTTTCTTGCAACTAATGATAAAGGTATATTGCATGAGGTGAAACGATTTCTTTCTGAAAACTTTGATATGAAGGACATGGGTGATGCTTCCTATGTCATTGGTATAAAGATTCATCGAGACAGATTTCAAGGTTGCTTGGGATTGTCTCAGGAAACTTATATCAATAAAGTTTTAGAAAGATATCGGATAAAAGATTGTTCACCTAGTGTTGCTCCCATAGTGAAGGGTGACAGGTTTCATGAGAACTAGTGCCCGAAGAACGATCTTGAGAGGGAGCAAATGCGGAACATTCCCTATGCTTCGGTTGTTGGAAGTTTGATGTATGCTCAAGTCTGTACAAGACCTGACATTGCATTTGTTGTTAGGATGTTGGGTCGATATCAGAGTAACTCTGGTAAAGACCATTGGACTGCTACAAAGAAAGTGTTACGGAACCTTCAAGGGACCAAAGACTACATGCTTACCTATAGACGGACGGATAGCTTGGATGTGATTGGATACTCGGATTCAGATTTTGCTGGCTGCATTGATTGTCATAAATCAACATCAGGATACATTTTTATGTTGGCCGGTGGAGCTGTATCTTGAAGGAGTGCTAAACAGAGTTTGACTGCCACATCCACTATGGAGGCTGAGTTCGTATCGTGTTTTGAGGCTACTTCGCATGGTGTATGGATGAAAAGTTTTATTTCAGGGTTTAGAATCATTAATTGAATTTCTAGACCACTGAAGATATATTGCGATAATTCAACTGTGGTTTTTATGGTTAAAAACAACAGAAGTGGTAGTCAAAGTAAGCATATCGACATTAAGTATTTAGCCATAAGAGAACGTGTTAAGGATGGTTCAGTGGTCATTGAACACATAAACACTGAATTGATGGTTGCCGATCCTTTGATTAAGGTCATGCCACCGTTAAGATTTAAGGATCATGTAGTTAAAATAGAACTTGGGTCCATTGTGTAATTTTTTGTTGTAAGAACGAATGTTTATAACTCTTCTTATAATATTTCTTATTATAATATTTATTGTTCACACATTCAGTTTGAGAAATATATTTCATTTTCGAACCTCGAATAAACATAAAGTTTATTCATTAAGTTTATGGGCAATAAAGAAGAAACATAATGCATTGTTATACATGGAAGATAATTCTTGATAACATTAAGAGAATTTATCACTATGATTCATGTATTGTATTTTTTTACTACAGAAATAATATAAAACTCAAACCAAGTGGGAGAAGTTGGCATTAGTAGTTTTTTCAGAGAAAATAACTGTTAATGCAACGGGAAGTGGTTCGGTTTTTTGACAGTTTCTATCAAAGAAATTACCCATATCCTTCACTCAACTTCTATGATGGCAGAGGTTAATAAATAGAAGGATAATTTATGCTAGAGGTCCCCTAAGCCTATTATCTCACTTCAAAAATAAAATATACCATCATCACGAGATTTAAAGGTTTAGAAGAGATTCTTCAAAAGAGAGAGAAAGCAGTTGTCCCCGTTTTTCAAAGTCAATGGCCGGAGGTATTTAGAATTTATTCTGCATTGATCTATATGCTGTAATTTTGATTAATAAAGCATGAATAGATCGTTTAAGTTTGTTTACAAAGGCAGCCCTTAAACAATTTTTTATAACAAATAAAACACTGAACTATGAAAAATGAATAGCGCAAACATAGTTGCCATCTTTTCCATTAAAAACTTAATTTTTTTTCTACAACCGAAAATGGTATCTTCCATAGTGAAAATTGTATCTTTCGCAACAAAAACTTATTTTTCACATTGGAAACGTACTTTCGTAGAATATTAATTAAATTGGTAATTTATTTTTGAGATACTCATTTAATTTAATAATTAATTACCAAATTAATTATCAGGTAATTAATTATAAGGTGAGATTAATTAATTAATATTTTACAGAAAATACATTTTATGTTGCGAAAATTATTTTTCCATTGCGGAAACTTAAAGAGTATTTTTCACAGTGAAAACTTAAAGAATAGTTTTTGTAGTAAAAATGTATCTTTCATTTAGGGGTGGGAATCGGTTCGATTGGAATTGGATAACCGAACCGAACCAAACCAAACAATTTTGGTCGATTCGGTTCGGTTTTAATAAAAAAAAATAGGTTAGAACCGAACCAAACCAAAATTTTTGGTTCGGTTCTCAGTTATGTAGGGTAAAAACTGGGTAACCCGAGAACCGACTCGAGATTAAAAAAAAATCCCCAACCCTCGAGCCTTGAGCGCCTCTTGCCAACTTGCCTTGCTCGAAAACCCATCTCTCCCTTCGTCTCTCTTAGTTGATTCTCATTCTCTCTAAGTCTAGCTGCTCGCCAATCGCCCGTATCTCTCTCCAATCTCCATCTCCTGAAACCACAGCCACACGCCAACCGACCTGACCCTACTCTCTCTCGCAATCTCTCTAACCGAAGGCGGACATCGACGAGTGATGATGAACTCTCTCTCGCAGAAGTAGACGCTCTAGCCCCACATCAGTGATTTAAACTCACAAGCCGAAATAGGTGATTTGAACTCATTGACCGACGTCTCCATCCCAGCGCAGGTCAAAATCTCACGATGCAATCTTTACAGTTCACAAGTTCGGCTTTCAGTGATTTATCAATCTTCACAGTCTCACAGCTTTGTTTATATTTTTGAAATCCATAAACACAGTCTGATCACCCAATTTGAAATGATTGATTTCAACGCAAGGTTCTTGTTACGTAACTTTGAAGTTACTTTATTGTTATGTATGTTTTAAATCTATTATGTTTAATTACTTTATGTATGCTTTAAATTTCTATTATGTTTACTTTCTGTTGAATTTCTTGTTATGCTTTTAATTTCTGTTTACTTTATTGTTATGTATGCTTGGATTTCAACACAAGGTTCTTGTTATGTATGTTTGTAGTTACTTTCTTGTTATGTATGTTTTAAATTTGTTATGTTTAATTAATTTCTGTTATGTTTTATGTATGTAAATTGATTAAGAACTTGCATTATAAGGTTATGCATTTTATTTAAACTTATGGTATTTCTTCTCTGGAGAGATGAAATGTTAAAGTGAAGTCTGATGTCTCTAAGCTGAAGTCTGATAACTCTGGAGTGAAGTTTGAATGTTTGATGACTCTTCTTTGGTTTTTATTCTTCTTGTTTGCTAGCAGGATTACGTGAAATGTGAAGAAGCTGGACTCTGGACTGTATATTACGTGAAATGTGACTCTCGACTGTATATTTTTAATTATTTTTGCTAAATTAAACTGAAAAAACTGAAAGAACTCAACTGCCGAACTGACCACAAAACCGAGTACAAAATCGAAAACATAAAACTTGATGCCATGAAAAAATCAAACCAAAATTGAAACCAGAGAGATTAGAACCGAAACCGAGGTTCGGTTTTTGGTTCGGTTTTTCACTATCTTCGGTTTGGTTTCGATTTTTCAAAATCAAAATTGAACCAAATTGGTTCGGTTCTAATTCAGTCAAAAACTAAACCGAGCTGAACCACTTTCACCTCTACTTTCTTTGCAAAAAAAAATTTTAATTTTAATAAATAACATGAGAATAATGTTGACTTCGTTAATGGCTGATTTCTCGCCTTTCCTATAGGCTAAATTTTAGTAAAACTAAAACTCCCAAGTCAAGAACCAAAAGCCAGTCAACTCGAAGAATGAAAGGGCCACACAACCAAAGGCGGGAGGAGTGTATGGTATGCTTCCGTGTCTTTTCGGACTCTCTCGTTAGCCGACGTATGGAAAAATTTCATTCCATTTTAATATTCAAAAACGCGTTCAACACTGAAATCCTTCTAACAGAGTTGAAAACCTCATTAATGAATTCATCCACCTGCTTTGGAGCTTTCTAAGAGGGATTGATCCAATTTTCTGACTTTTCGGTGAGTGTGTTGAATACAGGAGTAGCATACTGATTGTGAAATTCGGTCTCTGTTTCGTTCATTTCTGACCTTTTGTTACATTTGACGAAGCAGAGGAGCCGAAGCGGTTCTATTTCTGTTACGCTTATACATGATATATTGAAGGATCAAGCGCCGTTTTTCGGAGGTTTGAGGATGAGTACTAGTCACTCCCGCGCCGGTTATTCAGGATCTGGATTTTTGAGCAAGATCAAGGTTTCTCTCTGTTTTTTTGCTCATAATCATTCATACCCATTTTATTCTAATATTTCATGTTTTAGAGTATCGAATGAATTTCCTCCGGTAATTTTCCGTCTACTCTGCAGACTTCCTGTGGTTTAAGTTCCAGATCGGGAAACTCGGGAAAAGGTAGAAGTAGGTCATCAATTACAAAAGTGAGACACGGATTTCACTTGATTGAAGGGAAATCGGGTCATAATATGGAGGATTATCACGTTGCTGAATACAAAAGCAAGAAAAATCACGAGCTTGGATTGTTTGCCATATTCGACGGTCACCTTGGGGATCGAGTCCCATACTTTTTGACACAGCATCTCTTCAATAACATACTTGATGAGGTAATTCCACCATAATCTATCATCTATTAGCAATTTCAATGCTTTTCTTTGATCCCTATATGTGTTTTTTCCATTGATTTTCTCTGAGAGGCGAAATATAAAATTATTTACAAATTTGGTGAGCCGGCTTTTATTTTAAGAAAAGGGAGAAGAAAATTGGTCTAGAAGCAAATCTTTGTCAGTTTTTTTCTTCCTTATCTTTCATTTTTTATTTTTCTTCATCTCAATTTCCATCCTTCATCGAGCAATCTGAGAATTAGGACTGACACTCCATACGAAACTTCTTGGCCACTTTCTTTCCTATATTTACATAGCAACAGTGAGTTCTGATGTTTTTTAATAATACTAATATTTGTAGTAGAACTGTCAACATCTGAACAAATATTTCATTTAATGGCTGTGCAACCCTTCAAATTGAATCATGAGGAATACCTGAAAACTAAAATTTCCCAATCCTGAAACATAATTAGTGTGCAATTTAATTATGTGAAAATGATTTTGTGAACATTTGTTTTTTGAAAAAACAAAGTCTTTATGACAATAGATGCCCAAGTTTTCATTCCGCTACCCCTATTTTGTGGATTATCATTATACAAGGAACTTGGTCGCATGAGTGGTAAATACTTGATGATGTTCTGCATATTCTTAAACATCACAATGAAAGCTCTCAACATGTCAAATATATTGATCTTTTTAAACTATAAAAGAACTATTCAGATTGTGTGAAATTTGTTGAGAAGATTACGTCATTAGGACTTTGAGGAATAGAAGATCTAAGATTTGAAGATTTACATTTTGGTGGCACAAGTTTTGAGCATATTTGCTTTTGTTTGGGCAAAGTGACTTTACCCATCAGGTTTTCAAGCTATTTATTATTTGAATTTGTCTACGTTGGCCTATCTCGTTAGGCTCCATGTATATGGTATAGATTTATCACTGTGTTTTTTTTCAATCAACACCAAAGCCTTGTTATTTGTGGCCAGAGATTCCCCCTTATTCCTTATTGTCATTTATGAAATTTGAGGGTTTGCCGTGGAACTTCCAACAAGTCTCCTTTCTGTCAATTCTCCTCTTGCAGTAGCTGCACCACAAAGAAAACTTGTGTTTTCCGCCTTCATTTATGCTATGGTTTGCAGTACAAGACTTTGTGCATCCTTCATTTTCATTTTTCTTACAGACAATGACGGCAGATCTTTCCCCAATATGTCCTATTTTCCAGGATAAAATTTCATCTTCATTCTTTTCAAATTGTTGCAAAACCATGTTTTGTGATGGCCGTAATTCTTTCCCAAGTACCTACACTCACTCATTTGATTCAACATTCAACGCTGTGAAGAAATTAAACATCCTTTTCCTTCAGTGTTTTCTTTATGTATTGCCACGTGTAGAGTGCATTTTGTGTAAGGTGCATTTCATTCTGATCGGGATATTGATAGTTTGAGCCAAAGGTCTAAAATAATGGATTGTTGTAGTACACTGTTACAGAATGAGAAGTTGTTTGGTGTAATGAATCTTTGTCTTTCGTTCAAAGATTTCGAGTGGCTTCCCTTTTCTTAGAATAGATATAAGACAGAGTCCCATTTTTCTTGGCTGTTAGGAGACCATGCTTGTGCAGTTTATCTCTACTGCATCGATTTCCAATCAATTACATGATTTGAGAGTCTCTTCATCCTGCAAATCTTCCTTGCTCGCCACTCCACTGGGGTTGTTTGGGTTTCCTTTACCCTTAAGACATTTGTCATCATATCCTTACTTCCCACTCCGCTGGGGTTGTATGGCTTTCCTTTACCCTCGAGAAACTTGTCATCATACAGCGTCACTCTTAATATTATCAAGATATAGCATGACAGTTACAACTAACATGGTACATCACAGACAAGGTATTATCAATTACTCAAAAATGCATTTAACAAAGAAAGATCAAAGTAATGATTCGCATATGTAGACAAACTGTTTCTGATTAACTTAAACCAAATAAAAAAGATCAAAATTCAAAGTATTGCTAAAGCGTTGGAGCTTTCAAAATTATTTGTTGTATGATTTAGAACTTATGAATGCATGACTTGTTTGCAAGGCATACCCAAACCTTAAAATTTACTGTGCTACTTGGAGCTTAAAGGTTCATAGCACTCAAAACTGAAGCAAAATTGATTGCCAAACGGATGGCTGAACTGCTTCTTACTACCAAAGCCACAAAATTCCCGAACCTTAAAACCTTTCTATGTGTTTCTTTGAGATCTTCAAGTCATCTGGGGATAGACAATAGAGGACTAATCAAATCACAAAAATAATTAAATAATAGAAGAAATTTAAAATGTCGAGGCTGTAAGTGAAAATGTGTTGAACACTTCTTGAAGAAGTAGAGTGTTTTCTAATGCAATGATTACTTTCTCTTGTTTTTAAATGCTTGCACGTTGATTGCCACAGTTATTTTTATCTTTTTTTTTTCTGATCCCTAAAAGTTAGCTTCCGGGAAGCTAGGGAAAACTACTTGGGATTTCCTTTCGAGAGGAAAGGAGATAGGAGAATCACAAATTCAGTATAAATAATCTCGTCAATCATTCTATGGAAAAAGCCTTATCTTTCTGTTCGTGTACTTTTTGAATTTTCTGCAGCCAAATTTCATGATAGACCAAAAGCAGGCAATCAGGAATGCGTATCACTCCACTAATAAGTTTATCTTGGAAAACTCCATGCAATTGGGTCCTGGTGGCTCTACTGCAGTAACTGCAATAGTCATTGATGGCAAAGACTTATGGGTAGCAAACATCGGTGACTCGAGAGCTGTTGTGTGTGAGCGGGGCTCTGCTAATCAACTAACAGTAGACCATGAACCACGCAGTGAACGACCAAGGATAGAAAAGCAAGGTGGCTTTGTGATAACCTTACCTGGTATGATCTTCTTTCTCCTACTTCCTCAAAAAAATAATTACGATAATCATTTCCACATTAATGACCAGATTGGGTTATGCATTTAGTTGTTAAGTGAATATTATTTAAATGAATTTAGATAATTACGCCTGTGATTATTTTCTACTTTTTTCCAGGAGATGTGCCTAGAGTGAATGGTCAACTAGCAGTTGCTCGGGCTTTTGGGGATCAAAATCTAAAAGAACATTTAAGTGCAGATCCCGACATAAGACATGTTCCTATAAACTCAACGATTGAGTTTGTAATTTTGGCGAGTGACGGACTATGGAAGGTTAGTCGTATATAAATTGCACTTTCTGGGGAAGAAAAATTATTCGAAGTTGATGGGCATTAAATTATTCGGACAACATTTTGATTTTGTAATCTTAAATTCATGTCATCCTTCGATTGGGTGGCAGGTTATGGATAATCAAGAGGCAGTTGATCTGATTAAGGCCACTAAAGATCCTCAAGAAGCAGCGAAGCGATTAGCAAACGAGGCATTGACGAGAAAAAGTAAAGACGATATATCGTGCATTGTGATTCGGTTTGGATGATGTGGTTGAGGCAGGTGGCAGACTGGCAGGTATTTGTTTTCGATTATGAAGATCACATCTTATTCATCTTGAAAGCCCTCCTCATTTAAGCGATGCCAATCCACAATTAGTGAGATTATATAGGAATTCAATTTTTAAGATTGTAGTTTTGTGATGATAACAGGTTTCATTCGTGTGTGTGTGTACCAAAAGAGTTGTACGACTACTTGTAAAGATTTTATTCAGGCGAGACTGTCCACAAATGTTGAGATTTCCTTGCTTTGTTCTTTGGGAAGAAAGGGAAAAGAAACATGACTCTTTTCTTGGTATTTCTCTTTTCCGTCTGTCAAACTATAGAGAAATTAACAAAACAAACTCTATAGTTGAGGATGATAAACATTTCAAACTTTTAAGAGTTTTTTTTAATAACTAAAACCTCAAACTATGAAAAATTAATTAGTTAAAATTTTCGTCACGTTTTTCGTCTAAATTTGCAGAGACACAACTTATAAGAGGTTTGTAGAGAGAGAAAGAATATTGCAGACGATGAAGAATCACTATTATTACCCGAAGAAGAAGAAGACAAATGGATAGATTTATGGGTTCTTCTCTTAATAATCTTTGGTTGTTTAAAAAAGATGAGCCTAAAAGATCATACAAATCTACCGACAAATTTGATGTTTTTTTAGGCAGGTATAGTTGCAACTTTGGATCCCTGGTGAAAAGAAATGTAAGAGCAAATGGACGATGAAGATGAAGAAGAGACTGATGAATAACGCTGAATTAAGGAAATATGTTTCTGTAATGAATCATTTGCAATTCAGCATGTTGGCGTTGTTGAGTTTCATGTGTTTTGGAGAAAAATATAAAGAAGAAATCAACAAAAATCAAAGTCGCCAAACGAGCTATGATAGACTTCGTCGGCAAATTGACAGACGTCCGTCAGCATATGAAGGACAGCCTCGAAGTAATGAACCGTTGGAGAACAGGCCATTGCTCTCTCTCTCTCTTGTACTTGGTTTCGATTCTTCCTTCTCCCATGTTGCCATCTCATATCGTGCTATGAGTGAAATGGAAGATTTGCCGATTTATACTATTTTTCAAATTAATAAATTGATGAGGCAGTGAGCAATGGGTTTAAGACATCCCTGCTTTTACAGTGGTTCCATTCATGGCCGTCGGTGATCGGAATTGCTGCAACTGAAGGAGAAGAAACCCATCAAAGCCTGTCATTTTTTCAACTTTACAGGCATCATCCATCCATTTTTAACCTGGATACGGTACTTTTACTAAAGTTATAAACAAAAAAAAAAAGGATTAAAAGAAAGATCATCACAGACGGAGAGACTTTCTCCATTCTTGTCTGGTTCAATATTTTGTCTGGTTTAAACATTTTAAAATCAAAAAGTAGTTTGACTTGATTGGGGAAGAAATCATTAGACAAAATGATGAAGATAGTTTTGAACCAAACAAGATATTAGACAAGAATGGAGAAAGTCTCTCCGTCTGTGATGATCTTTTCTCCGACGAGCCGAGTTGATTACTTTGACCGATGTCCGTCATATGCCGATGGATGTTCGTCATATGCCGACAAAAGTCCGTCATAGCTCGTTCAGCGGCTTCTCTTCTCCTTCATAAAATGACAGGGTTTGATGTTTCTTCTCCTTCAGTTGCAGCAATTCCAATCACGGACGGCCATGAATGGAACCACTGTAAAAGCAGGGATGTATTAAACCCATTGCTCAGTTCCTCATCAATTTATTATTTTAAAAAACCGTATAAATTAGCAAATCTTCCATTTCACTCATAGCACGATATGAGATGGCAACGTGGGGGAGAAGGAAGAATCGTAACCAAGTAAAAGAGAGAGAGAGAGCGATGGCCTGTTCTCCGACAAGCCGAGTTGATTACTTCAACGGACGTCCTTCATGTGCCGACGGAGCTTGTTTGGCAGCTTCAATTTCTGCTGGTCTCTTCCTTACATTTTTCTCCAAAACACATGAAGCTCAGCAACGCCAACGCTGAATTACAAATGATCCATTACAGAAACTACATCATTCATCTGTCTCTTTATCGTCTACTTGCATTTCTCTTTCTCTAGGGAACCAAGGTTGCAACTATACCCGCCTACAAAAACGTCAAGTTTATCAATAGATTTGTCTGATTTTTTAGGCTAATATTTTTTCAAACAACCAAAAACATCAGGTTTAGATTATTAAAACAAGAACCCATAAATTTATTCATTTGTCTTCTTCTTCTTCGTGTAACAATAGTGATTCTTCAATATTCTTTCTCTCTCTCCAAACTCTTATAAATTGAGTCTCCGCAAATTTAGACAGAAAACGTAACAAAAAATTTGACTAATTAATTTTTTATAATTGGAGGTTTTAGTTATTAAAAAACTTTTTTAAAAATTTGATGTGCTTATTTTTCTCAACTATAGGGTTTATTTTATTAATTTTCCTACGCTATACAAATACACAAGTAATAATTGTCTGGACAGAAGAGGTGTCAAATGAGATGAGTGGAGCCAAGCATAAAAAGGTTGACTCCGATGACTATGGCTTTGCAAGTAAGACAATTATAAAAGTTGGCTTATTATTAAGTGTAGTTAAAGGTGTCTAACGAGTCAAGCCGAGCGAGCCGAGCTTAAAAAAGTCAAGCTCGTCGAGCCTGCAGAGCTTAACGAGCCAAGCCTAACGAGCCGAGCCTAACGAGCTGAGCTTAACGAGCCGAGCCTAACGAGCCGAGCTTAATGAGCCTAACGAGCGAGCCTAACGAGCCGAGCCTAACGAGTCAAATATACACAAATAATAATATCTTATATAATTTTAAAAAAATATTTTTATTATAGCTTAAAATAAAAATAAAAATTACAATTTAAAATAAAAAATGAAAAGCGAAATAATTTAAATGAAAAATACAATTTCAAAACACAACTTTCAACGTTCAAGTTCAAGTAGCAAATATATGAAAATAAAAATTACAATTTGAAATTGAAATGAAAATTTAGTCTCGTCATCCAAATTTTTGAATTCTTCAACTATGTCATCCTCTCGTTGTTGATCTCTCGTCACAGCGTCGTTTCAATCATTCATGCAAATAAATGCTTCAACGATGTTTGGTGCAAGTCTTCCTCGTTTATCATCGTACACACGTCCACCTGCACTAAAAACAGACGCCGAGGCTACTGTAGAGACCGGAGGTGTTAGTAGATCACGTGCCATTTTTTAAGAGAGTTGGTTTTCCACCAAGCCAAAACATCAATTTCTTTTTCACGAGGAATTGAATAATTGGTAGTAAGATAATTATCAAGTTCATTTTTTGTGAAGTATGAGAATAAACATCGTTATTTATTGCATCCAATATATCATCTATAAAATTTTGTGGAGCTCTACCACAAGCACCACTACTAGAGCTAGCATTAACATGTGAAGATTGCATGAAACGATCAACATTAGAATATTTAAGTTCATAAGAATAATATAAATGATCAAGTTCAATTTTTAATTGATCAAAAGTAATTGAAGAAGTAATACCTAAATTAGAAGAAATTTTATCAATCATTATACTCACTCCTTTTAATTTAAATCTAGGATTCATTATGCATGCAAAACATAGGTATATTAAGCCAATATTTTTTGAATTTTCTTTCCATTTTATCAATCAAGGGAGAAAGTTCGTTTATTTGTCTAAATTGTTTAAAAGTACCCGTTAATGTTATAAAAGTTGGTAGAACAAGATGAGTTGTAGGAAAATAAATTCCTGAACATGTCATTGTAGCTTTAAAAAATGGTTTTAGAAAATCAAGAAATAAATTGGCAATATTACAACTACTTTGATCAAGAGTAATACATTTTGTTTTTTCATTAATAAAAGCACAAATAACTAACCAATACGGCTTAACATTTTCCAACATTAAATAAGTCGAATTCCATCTTGTATCTACATCGGTTTTTAATTTTCTTGGTTTAAGTTGAGCATCGATACAAAATTGTTTATATTCTTGTTGTCGCGTATTAGATGAAGTAATATAAGAAATCGCAAATCGAATAGATTCAATATGACGCGAAATAAATGACATGCCATCTCGAACAACTAAATTTAAAATATGACAAACATATCTCATATGAAAAAGAGTATTATGAGCCGTATCTAATTAAAATAACTTTTTAAATTCAAAAATTGCAACATCGTTAGCAGAATCATTATCAAGCGTAATAATAAAAATTTTATCTCTAATACCATATTCTTGTAAAATTCCAACAATATATCTATAAATGGTAACACAACTATGTGGATATTCACAACTACGAAATCCTAATATTCTTTTATTTAATTGCCATGAGTCGTCAATAAAATGAGAAGTTACGACAATATATCCTAACGCATTATGTGCACTCAATAATTAGAAGTAATACAAATAGACATAAACGGAGCATTTGAAAAAAACGCAATTAATTCATTTTTCATATTATTATATATTTTAATAATATCACTTCGCATCGTAGTTCTAGGAACTCGTCTAAAACTAGGATTAACATACTCTTTCATAAAATTTTCAAATAACTCACTATCAAACATAGATAAAGGGATCTCCAACTGTGATATATATTTTGCTATTCCTTCTCTCATTTTATTATGTGAATACATAAAATTTTCACTGCCACTAGCATTTATGAGTGTTTGTCTAGGGTCATTCACTTGCTCCTTTAAGTGACAACTAGCATAATGTCTACCAATTGTGCTCGTATAACTACCGGATTCGTATGCAAAATTTTTAATACAATATTTGCATTGTGCTCTACTTTTTATTTTTCCACCTTTTTTAACATCTTTTATTTCGAAATGATTCCACACACTCGACGTTTTATTTCTCTTTTTTTTTAGGTGACGATGTGGATGCATGTTCATATGATTGACCAATTGAAATTGTGAGATTATCTTCCCTAATTTTCTCAATATCATCGTTAGTGTCATTGAAAGTGTCAAGCAAAAATTCACATGGATCCATAATTGAAAAAATTGACTAATGCGAAACAATTAATAATAAAAATGATACCGTACACCAATTACCCAACAATAGTATGCAATTGTTGTGATCTCCTCGACGAATACGACGAGTCCTACAAAAATTGAAAAAAAACTGTTAGTTAAATAATACACGTTAAATTTAAAAAATGAAATGAAACTAAATAACATATATCTTTTGAAATTGATAGAATAATTGAGAAATTGAGAATTTGAGAGATTGACAACAAAATTGAAATATTGAGAAAAATATTAGTAAAAGAATTGAGAGAAACGAAGAAATTGTGATGAAAAATTTTAGGGAAGAGTAACATCTGTGTCACACAGATGTTGCCTGAGAGTCTCAGGCTGTGATAGTTGCTGTGTCCCGAGGGACACAGCAACTATCACAGACGACGTCTGTGAGTGAGTCTGAGTTCAACTCAGACGCACAGACGACAACGAAGACGTCGACGAGCCCGTCGACGAGCTTCGTCCTTCGACATGAGATCCAGCGACGAGAGCTGCTTCAGCGAACGAAGCTCGTCGACACGTCAACGAACGAACGAAGGACGAGCCCAGGCTTCGTCCTTCGACGCGAGATCTAGCGACGAGCGAGCCAGCTCCTCTTCGTCTTCGTCTTCGTCTGGCGAGCTTCGGCGATTCTGGGCAGAGGGCTGGCGGGCTGGCTCGCCGGCTGGACTCGCGAGCCCGGGCTCGGCGAGCTCACAAGCCCGAGTGTTTGGGCTCGGCTCGGCCCGTAATTATTGATGAGTAACATACGATTAGAAGTTATTTTAACTCATTTGCTTAAGTTTGTTAAGGGGCGAATTTTGAGATCAACCCAAGTTAATCCAGGGCTAACCAGTTGAGTTGACTTGAAATAAAGGAGTAGAGATCATGCGAGCCAAATAGACGAGTTTGGAGTATTAGGTTCCTCGTTTAAGTTGAGTTAAATTCGATTAAGTTGGGAGCTCAAAATCTTGAATTCCGCTGGAGGCGTTGCAATATTTAGCAGAGCAGGGTATGATAATGTTGTTTAGAGGTTTTGTTATTATATGTTCATTGTTTCAAGTTATTGGTGTAGATTTAACTTCAACAGCACGCTTAAATCATCAACTTGGTGATCAATTCCGAGAAACTCAAAATATAATCTACCGACCACTGCAAAAGCAAATAAAAAAAAAAGGAATTACGAACTGGGAGCCATCTGTGATTTAGTAGTATGGGTCCTGAGGCGGCGGAGGAGACGCGTATGAAACCCCCGTCACTGGCGGAAGGGGTGTGGTTCCGGAATCCGGAGGAGGAGCTTGCCTATTGTCTTCTTTAGGAGGTGGCGCCTGAGGCGTTGCGTGGTCATCTCTGATTTCTGACGATGGAGGTGCCGCTAACTGCGTCTTTGGTGGCGGAGGCGGAGCCACTTGAACGATGCAGCCGGACGGTGGCGAGGGTGGATGGAATTGTATTGGAGGAAGCGGCGGACCTGGTGGTGGAGCTGAGGGACTGTATTTTTTAACTGGCGGCGGGGGAGCTCTAGAATGCTCTTGGCCTGGTGCCAGTGGTGGGGGAAGTAGGGGTGGGACGTAGGCGATGGGAGGCGGTGGTGAAATGTGTTGAGTAGGAGTTTGCAGCGGCGGCGGAGGAGGAGGGTGCGATCTGGTCGTCGGAGATGACTCGGAAGCAGGGGGGGGGGGGGGGGGAGGGCTAACGAGAGGTTTTGGTGGGGGAGCTCGAGTTGGCGCCGGTGGTTTCTTAACGGAATGCGACGGTGGAGAGCTACCGCCGCCAATGCTGCCGCTTCCACTACCGCATGATTTGAGCTTGCTGCAATCCGCCGGGCGAGCGTCATCCGAAGAACATTCTCTTGATGATCGTTGATCTGCTTTTCCAGCAATACAGTTCTTCCTACCATCTCGGGCATTCTTCCCAGCCCCTAAAGCCGCGCAGGACGGAGCCTCTCCGGTGAAGTAGTTGAACGAGTAGGTGAAGTTCTGCAAATTCGGGAGATCGCAAACACTTGCCGGGATCACTCCGGTGAACTTGTTGTGCGCAATATCCAATTGCTCCAAACTCTTCATACCACCAATCGCCATTGGAAGCGGTCCTTGCAAATGATTAAAGCTTACATCAAAAACCGTCACACTCTTCAGTCCGCCGATCTGAGGAGGTAAACAGCCGGTGAGATTGTCATTCAAGAGAATGATCTCGTTCAGAGTCTTCCCCATTTTCCCAATGCTCGCCGGAATACACCCGCCTAAACCGTTGTTTGCAATAACAAGCACCGAAACTGGCGAATTTCCGAGATTCTCCGGGATGCCAAACCGGAAACGGTTGTCGTTGAGGAAAATGGCGTCAAGATTCTTGTCGAATAGCCAGGAAGGAACCGAACCCTCAAACTCATTGAATCGAAGATCAAGATACTTGAGGGAGGGAAGGGAGAGGACGACGTGAGGAAACTTCCCTGCAAATCGATTGTTGCTTAGATCGAGCTCGTGCAGGAGCTTCATCCGGCGAAATGAGGTGGGAACAGCACCGCAAAATCTGTTGGAGTTGAGGTGGAAGAGGGCGAGGTCTAAGAGTAGGCCGAGCTCAGGAGGGAGGTAGCCAGCAATGTCAGCGTGGTTGAGGTCAATGCCGGCCACCACTGTGAGTGATGGGTCGAAGAGGGACTTAGTGCAGAATACACCATTATATGAGCAGACATTGGAACCGGACCAGTTTGAGGTGAAGTTCTGGGGGTCGGAGAAAATGGCAGATTTCCAAGCCTGGAGGGCAATGTAGGCCTGTCGTAGCCTCGGGTTTTCAAAATGAAGATGCGGATCGACGGTTTGAGCTGGAGAGGGGAGAAGGCCATCATCTATTTCGTCGGAGGAAGCAAAAGAGAAGAGGAAGATGAGAAGGATAGAGGTAAGGGGAGGCATTGGATGGGGAGTGAGAAATCAGACGGTGATGAGCTATCACATGGAAGGAAAGCAGCCAACAAGATGATGGATTGTTAGTAGCCAAAGGCAAATCTCCCTCAAAATTAGTCGAGACGCATATAAATTGATTCGAATTAGGCAAACTTGAAAGAGTAAGGAGAGTGAAAGAAGGAAGGAAATCATCAATGGCGATGGAGAGTTATGCAAATGGAGTTATGAAAGTAGGCTGTGGATAGAAGATGATCATTGAAGGTCCTGCCCACTTACTGAGCTTCTTAAATTTAGGACAAAAGGGGGAAAAACTACAAGCCAATGGCAATAATGGGGGATGAAAGGACAATGCTGGCTGGCACGTCTGTGACAACCAGATTCAATCTTAGTTGGAAACCAATATATAGAATTCAACTCAGATCATCCAACTCTAAAGTTTGTGACAAGACAATGAAGGAAGAAGCCAAGTAAGTTAACTATTTATTTAGCTAAACTTAGCGTCGGAGAAGAGTATTGCAGAAAGGCAGGAGTAAATTAGCGTGGACAGTCAATTATTATGTTCAGAAAGTTTGGAAGCAAGAGAAAATGGAATGGGTTAAGTGGGTGAGGTAGTGACAGACATTAGGTTGGGTATGGTCATTTATCTTGCTTGCATTTAAGACGCAGTCTGCAAATCACTGTAGCAAACACATTTATCGCAGTTGCAAGCCTTGCAAGAATTAAGAAGGCCCCCCCCCCCCCCGCACTGTCCCCACCATAGATTCTACTTTGTCTGTCAAAACTTGGATTATTGCTCACACGAAGACTTATTTCACGTGGCTTCCCGCCTAAAAGATTTAAGGTTTTTTCTTTAAAAACAGATGAGAGAAATTAACCCCAATAATTTGAACTATTATATTAGTGATAAGTTAAATTTTAAAGTAAATTTTGTAAATAATTAAAATTTTGAATTATGAAAAATGAACAGCATAAGCTGTTTTTAGTTAAATATAAATTTTTTTACGCAGCAGATAGTTCGTCTGATGGGTGCATCATTGTCTTTCCGCAGTGTATTCGTACAAGAAGTAGTAGTAGTCAATGATTTACTTTATGCAGCAAAAAATAAGTATCCACTGCGAAAAATATCATTTCTACATCAGAAACTTGTATTCTGTTATGGAAAGTAAATCCTGTTTCGAGGACTTGCTTTCCTTACCTGGTATGTTCTATAGCAGAAATGAAATTTTTTTGTAGCAGATCTTTTTGTCTTCCATTGCAGAATCTTAATTTCCACAACACGACCTCAATCTGGAGCACAATCTCATATCAATCAATATATCGAAATATACTCTCCTAGATACAATAATCAAACTATTTTTAATATTAATTTTGTACCTATAATTCGCAAACTCAGTCTTGAAGGCTGGTGAGTAGAAACAATCTGATATAGATTAGAAACAGACCAATTGAAATATTGGTCGTGTTTGAGGTTGAAGTTGAGATCGTGCTTTAGGTTGAAGTCGTGCTTCACTCTCTGGTTGTGTTGAGAAAATTACCCTTTTTGTAATATTTTTTTTGCAGCAGAAACTAGTTTTTTGCAGTGGAAGACACGTTTTCTCTGCGAAAAATATCTTTTTCGGGACGGATACTTGATAGATTATTTTAAAAAATTTAATAAAAAATTTGATTACGAGATTTGCGTTGTTCATTTCTTATAGTTTGAGATTTTTGTTATTTGTAAAATTACTTTAAAATTTAGGGAAAATGACAAATTAACCATCGTGGTTTGCGATCAATGACAAGTCAACCACTATCTTTTCTTTTCTAACAAATTAACCACTAACGTATGAAAAAATGACAAAGCCAACATCGCTTTCACATTCGCAGTTAAGAAGCTGACAGGGCGCCGCAGCGGTTCGTAGACAAAACACTGCAACGCAGTGGTGTCTTGTGACACGCGGTGTCTCAAGACATCGCGGTCTCTTGGGACACGCGGTTTTTCATGAGACCACGGTTTGTTAAAAAAATTTTATTGCAATTTTGAGGGCTTCACTAAAAACTGAGAACTGCTGCGAACTTTGAAATAGTCATGCATGAAAAACAGAGAGTTTCATGGCTACTTCAAATTTTCTGTGTATATGTTTTTCGAATCCAATGTTTTTATTAGATTTTTGACATCTACAACTTCAAAGGACCATAACTTTGGCTACAGGTGTTGGAATCGGCTCCAGAAGGTATCAAATCGAAGCTCTCTAAGAGATCTATCACTTGTTATCAGGTTTACCCCATGATTCCCCTTTCTCGGCCCCAAAATCACGATTTTAAACCTCAATTTTGCGATCAAAAATTTTTCCAGTAACAAACCGCAGGACGTCGCTGCGGCGTTGTGATGGATGCCGTCGCGGCGTCCAGAGAAATTGCAGCGTCTCAGCGACGTCCAGGCCAAATTTGGCCTTCTTTCCACGGATTGCTGCAGCTCTAAATTAGCTTGTTAACGACAAACATAACAGCGATATTTGCTTTGTCATTTTCCTATACGTCAGTGATTAATTTGTTAGAAAATAAATAATAGTGATTAACTGCAAACCACAAAGGTTAATTTATCATTTTTCCTAAAATTTAAGTCGTGGTTTACCAAATAGTTTTGTTAATTTATCTAAAAATAAATAACAAGAAAAAGCAGACTTTATGCAGTTTCTTTTTATCCCGTTGCTACTAAGTACTTCCTCTCTCCATCTCGGGTAACCAAATGGTCCAGGGCTCCAGGCCTTTTGGTGGGTCAAAAATTTTTTTAAGACCGGGTCCGAGTCCAACCTAACTTCAAACCAGGCTTGGATAAGTTTTCACAGGTGGGCAGCCCGCCGTGCTTTATTTAGCGAGTCGTCTCGAAGGCTAGTCCTGAGGTCAGCTTGCGAGCTGGCTTTTTGAAGGAGTCACCGCTGTTTGTATTTTTCAGTGCTGCAACGTTGAAAGAAAAATAACGAGTCAATAGGCAGATGCTGATGCTGGAAGAAAAACACTGAGTTTGCAGTCTAACCCATAAGTTGATAAAGCATTGTCAGTAGGCCCAACTTTGGACCACCTAAATATGGATGAGGCACCAGACCTGGACCTGCATGCCTGACTTGGGCCTTGTTTTAGCCAATGAGGCTTACCCACATCTTTGCAACGCATATCACTGATCTATTATCAGTGGTCAGCTTTTTTATATCAACCCAACCATCAAGGTAACATGCACTGATTATCAAGGTACCAAGCATTTTGATATTCTTTCAAGAATGTTAGGAAAAGATTGATAACAAAATGGTGCAACCAAAAATGGAGAGTGGATCTATATCTTGCTTAGAGTAGGGATCTTGGGTAAGCTTGAGGAGAATTGCCTGCAAATCGTAGGAACAAGAACCAAATGCATGCATGCATGCATCATCTCAATGAGATTGGGGTGGGGGGCAGGTGTTGAATACAGTATGTGAACAAAAGTTACAAGTACAAAAGTCCCGTCAATATAAATTCTACCCTCTTGTGTCTTCTAGAACAAGGCGACTTACTCTTATAAATTTGTCACGCCATTGCCCAAGATTTCAATCACATGCTCTTGCCGCCGCCATTGAAACCCCCCAAAATACAATTGAAACCCCCCAAAATACATGCATCTATCAAAGCTATACTCTCATTTCCTACCTCTCTTTGAGTTCCGCTTCGAACTCAAGCATTTTTTCACGAACTGGTGCAAGAAACTGCTTCAAATCTTGGCTAATTCTCAACCTCTGTTCCTGCAAAAGATCCTTTTCCTCACTCACTCTCACTTCCATCTGCACAAAGTCCGAAATGAAATCAAGCCTTTGAAAGGCAATTATGTAAATACCATCTACTGCCCCCACACTCTACGTTTTATTTCTATTGAGCACTGTCAGCCAAAAGAACTTTTTAAGTACATTTACTAAAAATGGACAGACTCACTACAACACTTCCACTAAACTACCAAGTTAAAAGATGACATTAAGAAAAAACAATAAAGATGCACCACAACAAGTGCTTTTATGTTTCACTATGTGAGGACACACCATGAGTAGGATCAGTGTCAATTAAGCACACACATACCATGTGGAGCATTTCAAATGCTAGCTAACGCAGCATAATCATTTTACAAAACACTTTGAAAAGGGAGCCAAATACCAGAATAACAATTTGTCCATGCAATGCAGAAGTAAATTGTACCTGCAGGTCGTCTAGCTCTCCAAATGAAAATTCTGGGATGTCTATGTGCCCCTTCACCGTCCTTTTTTCCTCTCCTATCACCCACTCCCCTGGTTTCATGATCATGCTTATTCAGCAAACACAGATCAAACTAGAGAAAGGAGGAAATAATGTTTTTTTCCGAATAACTACCAAGTTGACAACTCACCCTTCACTTTCAAGGTTAGTTCATAGGTATAGCCCACACGTTTCTTATTTCGCACAGTCACTAAAAACGCCTGTTTAAATAGACCGGCCCACATAATGAATATCAAACTAATCACAGAAGCAAAGATGAAACAAATCACTTTGTAAATAAAAACTGCAAAATAGTAGTGAGACATACCAGGGGAAAAAAACAACTTCTGACATCTATTAGGTCGAACAAATAAAATTAAACATAAATTAACTAGATAATTGAATGGATGGCTAACCCTAAAAATGCGTGTTGAACACTAAGTAAAAGTAGTAGGTGGTTGAAAATAAAAAAGTCAGCAAGCGTCAATTGTCATTCCATGAGAATTAACTAAACACAAGCGTACTTTCATTTTAATTGATTGTGATGTATGTAAATTAGCTAAACACAAGCGTACATCTTTTCCCATCAATAATAATTCAAGTTATATCCATTTTCACCGTAATAAACAATGATATTTGGAGTCTCTCTAATATTCCTAATGTCTCTAGAGCATGGTGGTTCATTTCATTCATTGATGACTATACTCGAATCAGTTGAATCTTCTTAGTTAAACATAAATTTGAAGTTTGTACCATTCTTCTTAATTTTACTAGATGATTAAAAGTCAATTCAAAGTCCAAATCAAACATTTCCTATCTAATAATGCTAAAAATTACATAAATCAACTACCAATAGCTACCCACGATTCCTTATTTACCTTCCAGGGTTTTGGGATTCATGAGTCCAATTGGAAAGTTGTCCATGTTCTACCCTAGCATAAACACTACCAACAATCTTACTCTTAGGATAATCAAGTGTGTTGCCTTTGTCCATGTGCATAATCAAAATAGGGAGAAACTAGATCCAAGAGCTCTAAGATGTGACTTTGTTGGTTAATTTTAGACTCGATGAGGTATAAATGTTTCCATCAACCATGTAAAAAATTGTCCCTGTTGATATTACTTTCAGTGAACAAGAATCACACTTCACCTCCTCTTATCTTCACAGAATTCCACAATGGAAGATAAAGAGAAGGATTTGCTGATCTTTTACCGCTCCCTGGACATTCATTCATCACTCATGTTTGAACTAACTATATACAAGGATGAAGAAAGTTGTGCCTGACTCAACACAAGACCACTCATCTAATCCAACTCCTAAACATGAGGCATCAGTTTCTAATCCCATTTTACAGGTTGAATCCGATAAAAGTGACCAAGAGAATGACCTTCCCATTGGCATTCGAAAAGGAACATGAAAGTGCACTAAATAACCTCTTCATCCTCTTTCGAAATATTCATCATCACATTTGTGAGCATAAACACCATTCACTTCCCAGCAATCTTATTTGAAGCATCATCCAAAGAAGAATAGAAACAAACTATGAATGTGGAAATTGAAACACTGAGAAACAAAAAAAACCAGGGACTTGGTAACGTTGCCAAAAGGAAAAAAATTAGCGAACTGTACGTGTGTAATACAAAGCAGATGGAACATAAAGAAGTACAAAGTAAAGTTAGTTGTAAAAGGCTACACTCAAACCTATGGGATTGACTATCTGGAGAATTTTATTTCTACTGCAATAGTGAATACTATTAGAACATTAATATCCTTAGCATGATTAGTCAATTTATGCATAGTCCAAAAGATAGTCATTTGCAAAAAGTAAATCGGATGTTACAACACTTGAAAGAGAAGCCAAGAAAACCCATATTATTTAAAAGAAATGGGGCTTTATTACTAGATTATACATTGATGTGAACTATGTCGGATCAATTGTTGATAGAATATTGACTTAGGGATATTGCACCGTTTTTTATGAAAATCTTGTGACATGGAGAAGAAACAAGACAGAGTGGCTAGCAATTAGAAGACTTGAAGATAATTGAAATGGCCCAATAAGACTTCATTGCGATAATAAGTTTGCAATTAGAATAGCTCAAGGTCCAGTTTAACATGATTAGACAAAAGCATATTGAAATTAATAGACACTTTATCAATGACTTAATACTTACGCCTTATGTCTCTCTACATGATCAACTTGCAAACATATTTCCTAAAGAATTGAATAATTTTGTGTTCCAAAATATCATATTCAAGCTGGGAATGGACAACACTCACTCACTTTTTTAAAGAGAAGTGTTAGAAAATATGTTCCAAATATGTAAAATATTCCCATCAAGTACGGTAATCAAGATAGAATGATTAATTGTTAAATGTTTTATGTTTCTTATTTAAATGGTTATTATTCTGTGAGTGAATAGAAATTATTTCCTCTAATTTATTTTGTAGAGTTTCTGTCACTTAATTAAGTACTTAAATTAATATATTATATTTTACTTGACATATATTACACGCTACCATGAGAACAAGAACAAGTAGACAATAGTATGTTTGGCTCGTAAAACTGGTCTAGATTGATCAGGATAGGCACACAACAAATCAAAGGATAATGCAGCTAATAACTCTCTATAAATGAAACTGATACTTCTCTGTAAAAAATAAAAAGAATATTACTAACAAACAATAATAGCAACAATAACAAAAGAAAAATCTAGAACTCACGTCGCCAACACATTTTGTTACGTCTTTTATTTCTGCATTGCCACCAGAGAACTCCATCGAAGCAATGGACATGAGTAGCTCCTGCACAAAAAAATGTCAAAAGAAGTCAAATATTGTATTTTTTTGAAGGAATGAAAAAGTCTCTAAGCTATTATTGACCTCAATGGGTCAAAAAAATAAAACTAATAAGACTCTCAAGTGTGTTCAGCATATAGAAGCACAAACCTTCATCCTTTCATTTGCCCAGTTGTTCAAGTTTTTCTCCTCCCAAGTTCCAGCCTGCATAAAAAAACATGTGGGATAGAATGAAAAAAGATATCAACAAAAGCTACTTATTTCTACAAGGAAAACAACAGATAATCATGAAAATAAATTTCTAAGCGTAAGACTCATCGTGCTCTCATACTGACAACTGTTTGTATAAATGTGAATGGAAATCAAATGCAGATAAAACTTAACAGGAAAACAATGTCTATTCATTGAATATTGGTGCTGCAAGAAACAAATTTCTCCACCACAATGAGTTAACCCAAAATAATAAGGAACTACTAAGTTTTTGGAGACATGTAACAAAAGCAAGCACATGATCAGACCCAGATGTTTTCCTTGATTAAAAACAGGGCCGAACAAGGATCCTCTATGACTAACAATTAGGATCTAACACCCAGATATTTTCCCTGATTAAAAGGCTAAAAAAGAATCTTGTAAAACTACCTTTATTAATTAATAAAAGTATTTTGATGCGTGAAATACGTGAACACGCTCAACTACCCAAAACCTACAGCACATTGCAAATAGAGAAACTTTCCCCACAAACAAGTCTTACAAAAGTATAATCTAAAAACCTTTAAAATGCAGACTCTCGTCAATAAAATCATCCTATTTCTTCTGCTTCAAAGATGCTAAAACAAGTAAATCAGCACAAGATCAGCCCCCTCTTTTCTCCTTCAACAAAACTACATCAGTTGCCCAGCTTAATAAACAATCACAATCTCTAGTACTAGACAAGTATGTGCTCACCAAAGTTTCTTTTAAAACAAAAAAAATGGATGTCCTTTTCGTAAGCTTTTAATTAAATATAATTACGTTTTCAAACAAAATTAAAATTTGGGTTAGATCGGCCATTCACGTTGATCTTCTCTATATCCCCCCATCACGGCACCCAGAAAAAGCCTATGGAAATGAAAGAGTTAGTAACGTAATCAAGAAAGCTGTAGCAGCCTCCCGCTGCAAAAAGACAGGAGGAAAGAATGACGAAAATGAAGTTGCTTTAAAATCAATTTCTCTCCCAATTACAGATTCTTGACAACATAATGACAATCGCTGTTACATAACTAGAATGAACAAAGAGCTGGAAACCGAAAAACAAAGGAGGAAAAAAAGGAAAGAGGAGAAGGACCCGATTCCAAACGGAGCCAAGCACTGGAGGATCAGAAACGCGGGAGGAGAGAATGTCATCGGAAGAAAGCTTGCGAGGGACGGGAAGCGGGGCTGCTTCAGCCGTTGCCTCTCTGACCCAGTAAGTGTACGACGCACCCTGAGGTTGTGTCTCCGACGACAATCCTCCGTCTTCCATTGCAAATAAAGACAGATTCCAATCCTTGATTTGCACCTTATTCACGATCAATGAAACAGATGGGAAGAGCAGAGGAGAATTGCGATCTGTCTCTATCTCGAGAAAGTTCCACGCATAAAATATGGAGGAGGCGAAATTAGACCAGGAAAGTGGGAACGGAGGATTTGGAAAGGAGGTCCAATTTAATATTTATAGCCTCTGCTTTCTCTAGATTTTGATTAATAGCTCTGGGGAGTGTCAAGGACTACCAATGAAGCCCCTTCCGGGCCTTGCAGGCAAAATCTATCTTATTTTACTCTCTAATTTTGTTTCTTTATATAATGTTTTGCTACTTCCTAACTATAATAATTAAAATAAAAATAAAATATTAATTATTTTAATTAACAAGCATTATGTTATAAAATTTAATACAAAATCAAAAAATTAATATAACATTACTCATCGTGAAGAATTAGAGATGTTAAATGAGCGAGCTAGTTCGCTAGTCCACTCGCTTAGCTCAGTACTGTAGCGTAGCGAGTCGAGTCGAGCCTAGCCTCACTCGACTTATTTAATTCATGGCTCGTGAGTTGACTTAGGTTGAAATTTTCTTTGGATGAGCTTGTTAGGCTCAACTCGTTTAATTCACTAGGTTCGATGAGTCGAACTTTTTCAAGTTCGGCTCAGCTGCCTCGTTTGTCATACATCTACCTTCAAATGCACTCCATCTGTTTATATAAATGTCAAGATGAAAGTTTTATCAATAAAAGTAAGTTTCTCAACTAACATTCATCATTTCAAATGAGCTTTTTTATTCTCTACCTAGTTATTTTAGATAAATTTCATTGTTAATTAGATTAATTAACTCAAATTGATTATTGAAATATAAATTCCGCAAAACATGATATTTGCATATCTATTATTAGACAACAGTTTTTCGAGCATAGCTGAAAACACTAATTATAATTACGTCATGCGTGTCTATTGGATGTGTTTTGTTTGATGAAAAATCAAAAAATATTACAAAATCTATGCTATCAAAGTACTAATGAGAAAAATATTTTCATATGAGCATTGCTCCATCCCATGCCACCTGTTTCTTTCCTCCCTCTTTCTTTTCTCTTCCACTCTTTCCTTCTTTCTCTTTCTTTTTTCTATAAATACAACATTTTTCCATCATTTTTTTCACCAAAAATTATTTCAATATCTTAATTTTTTACTTCTCAATATGTAATACTTCATCAATAATATACAACGTTAAATATTTATAATGATATTCATATAATATATTTTTTATTGGATCGTCTCAAATAATTTTTTTTCTTCAATACATGTCATTTTATACATTAATAAAACAATTTTGTTAATTAAATTACTACTATTATATTTTCACATTATAATAATAAATAATTATTATAATTTTAATAATTAAATTTTAAAATAATATACATTATATTGATACAAATTAGAAATATCTATGTATGTTCGACTCGTTAAGCTTAGCTCGTTAAGACTCATTAGACTTGTTTAGTCGGTCTGGCTTGACTCTTTTAACTCGTGACTCACGAGCGGACTCAAGTTGAAAATTTTTTTGGGTGGGCTCGTTAGACTTGGCATGTTAGGCTTTATTCGTTTAACTCACTAGGCTTGGTGAGTTGAACTTTTTTAGACTCAGCTCGGCCGACTCGTTTGTCACCTCTAGTGAGAATACAAGTTTGATTTCTTAAAAATAGGGGTGGAATAGGTTTGATTCGTTTATGTTCCACCACTAATTGAAACTGAATCCGAAGTGAACAAATTTTTTGATTTGGTTTGGTTTTAAAATTTTTTAGACTTGTACTCGATTTGAGTGGATTTAGACATACTTTTGGATTGGTTTAGGCTTGTTTTGGGTCGATTTTAGTATGTTTTGCTCGATTTTTGTAATTTTAAAAATGAAAACTAAAAAAATATAAATATTATAATATCGATTCAGTTTTGTTCCAATTCATTTTTAAAAAATAAAATAAAATCAAAATGAGAACTTTTTTTTTACTCTAGTTAGTTCTGTTAGTCTAAGTGTCATTAAGCTTATTTTGTTTTGATGAGAAATGTCTTAATTGAAATTATAAGTTGCCTAGCTGTCACTTGCCTAGCTGGTGAAGATTGTGTATATTCGAAATTATACATACTTTGGTGCTATGTGCATCGAATAGTTATTGATGGAAGTTTTGTTAATTATGAAGGTGTTGTTAGAACATAACCCTAAGTGCTAAACTACATTTAGGACCTGAGGTAAGAGATATGCATGTTTTTAGCCTATTGGCATATATCACAAGAAAATAGAAAATTCTTTGATATGTTATCTATATATGGGGATACTATTATGATATGATGTGATTACTTGTATGCTCACATGTGATTAGTTTATACAAAATATACGAGATTAGTATGAATTTATTTAAAAGACAAAAAAGTTGATTTTTAATGATAAGATAAATGAAGAAATGTGTGGGGCACAATTCCCGCGCATGTCAAGGTGGAGGTCTGGACACCAACTAGGCAAGTGGCAACCGTAGGTCCAGAGGCAGAATTGGTAGAGGTAGGAGAGGAAGCTTGTAGGAAACATTTATTTATGGGTTTCACAATTCCTTAGATGCAAGTGAGCACATTATTTCGTTTATGTTTTCAAGTATTATTTTAACTATGCTAATTTTATTTGCAATGTGTTTAAATTGTTATGCAAGAGTCTGTCGCATAAGGTCCACAAATATGAGAGACCACTACAACACTTGTCCAAAAAACATATATGTGGACATGTTGATTAGATCGTTGTAATGGACATATAGATTAAATGCTTGGAATGGACATGTTGATTAGATCGTTGTAATGAACATGTTAAACATAGATGAATGTAAATGTAAGTTAACTCTTTGTTGATAAATGAAATGGATGGGTTATTGGAAATACTAGAGCAATGATTGCTACATAGGAGCAATCAAATGAAAAGTTTAACTTGTTTGGCAATCTTGTGCAATAGTTTTCTGATTCATGCAATCATCACTCCAAATATTGAAGTGAATAATTTTGCTTGTACATGTAGTGTCACGACCCGACCCTGATGCCCTTGGAAACAGCGCTGCAAACCGGATTCTTTGTTAGGAGAACGATCACACAATTCACAACTCACAACTCACAGTGAAAGCTCACATTATCACACTCACAAAGTGCTCGCGCAATTGCGCCACATAAAAATATAAAATCCAACCAAATAGGAAAGTTATATACTATTATTTATTTTACAAAACTGTCTCCAAATTTATTTTATAAACAATAGCCAAACTAAAACTAAAGACATCAAAATAGAAACCCTAACTCACACTCTAGGCATATGCTGTGTAAACTTTGATATCCAACAAATCTTTACTTTTTTGACCTTAAGCTGCTACCATCTGTTTCTTAAAAACATTATTAGTAGAACCATGAGCTTTTTTTTAGTTCAATAAGAATCTTAATCTAATGATCTATTAAACCATACAAATATCATAAGTAACCATGTTCTAAGCCCAACATGATTAGTCATCACATCCTTAACTTCTAATATATAACTTTTGATCAACTCTCATGATCACATATCTTATATCTATGTTTTATCTAAATCTTTAGATATTTCTAATTAATATTTCAACTATGTGTTACACTTCTTTATGTAAGAAGTGTTCAGTGCATAAGTAGAAACACTTAGGTCTATGATTTAGATAACCATAGCCTACATTTTTCCTATTATCATGTGCAATTTTTCTTTATGCACAATCTAATTCTCATACTTATTTAATTATCAAAATTCTTCAATACATACCTTATATGTTATTCCAAATAAACATCACCAATCTCTATACAATACTTATTCTATTATTTCTTTATACTTCCAATGTGATTTCCTGTAATAAAGATCACTTTCTATTTTGGTCCATTTACCACCATCACCATTTAGACATTTCCAATTAATGACTAATTTCCAAACTATCTCATGGTCTTCCATGGTTTATCTAATACCCATACTAGAAACCTCTAATATGTATATGATCTCAAACTATCTAGACATTTACAAGATGTGTCTATCATAACCTATGTCTTAACCACATAATCTTCTATATGAAGAACTTAATTATTTCTAGACATTAATGTTTATTTTACACTATCTAGACATACATATTCATGTCTATCCACAACTATCTAGACATTTCTATTTAATGTCTATCGCAACTACCTAGACATTTACAATTAATGTCTATCACAAATGTCCTTGTATATGAAGTAACTCTTCAACATGATGCATATATCAATGTCTAGGCTTATGATTTAACAGATCATAGCCTAGATACCTTGATGATTCATCTAACTATGTCATCCCATGACTCACACTTATGCAATGAATATGAAATGCTTATCACGACTCTCCTTTTATAGCAATGTAGTGATGTATTTAACAAGTACTATTTTATTAACATGTACGTGAATGTCAATATTTATGTGACTACCAACATGAATAATCATACACCATCGTATGTAAAGTCGCACACAACCATGAAATCCCACCATACTGGCCACTGTCTCCAATAGGTGTATCCATGAATATCAAAACCTCTAGAGGGCTAGGGACTCTCAACCCAAGGGGGACTGACAGTCACTTCCCTTATATTTTCCCACTTTACATACATTACACAATACACAGTCTGACGAGATATATTGGGTTCCTCTGTAACCAACAATACCACCTAGATAATATGTTTTGTATATATAAATATGTTCATGATGCATGATTTGACATCCTCACTATGCATACATTGAATGCATATAAAACATACTAGTAATGTATGTAAAATGAACCATGCAAATCTTGTTATTAAACACACAATAATGATGCATGAAATTGTCTCATACATCTATCTAAACATATACTGTCTATGTCTCAATCATCTCCCAAAATGGTTTATGTAATAGGTATCAAATGCTTAAAAACCTAAAGAAAATTTTCAAAAAATATAGGGGTCTAGTTGACCACCCCAGCAGCTACGATCGTCTGCTCTAGTGCAATTTGAAAACAATTCATGATAAAATTTGGTCGATCGGCCGCAAATTTCACAAATTCAACCTCAACATTGCAGTCAACCATTTTTTGGTCATTCGCACCCTTAAATTACAATGTTCGATCAACCGCACTACAACCCCGGTCGATTGCAAATGGTCCAGATTAAATTTCTCATTTTTCCCTCAAACCAAAACCATACTAAACCTATTCCAAATTCATACCAAACTATACCAAGTCATATCAACCCGACACTAAACCATCTTAGGATTATACTCATATACATAATCCACCAATTAGACATTTTAATTTATTAAACTAATCCAAAACAAAATTGAACACAATTATTCAAGCTTTTCCATTCAAATCATACATTCATACCAAAGCTCATTTATAACCATAAGCATAGTCTAAATCACCAAGATAGATATTTCTATCTTATCTTAACACAAAACCAAGCATTATATTCTACTAATGCTCCAATTCATTACATTCTTCAATTATTAATACTTTATTTCCATTTCAAGCATTATGTATGCATATTGAGTCTCTAACCCTTAAGCATTCAAATTTCATGCTCATATCAAATCAATATCCATCTCATTGATTTCAATTTCATCACAATATTCATATACAATTCTATGCATTTCACTTATAATTCTAAAATCACTATGTTATTCACCTATATCATAGGTTACATCTTCACTCCTTAAACTACATCCAAATCCACATTTTATTAGCCAATGTAATCATCAACAAATCAGCATCATCCATAGATACTAATATACAATAAACAAATTTCATTTTATAAACCCTAAATCTACCATTTTCTTCCACCAAAACTATACCAAGATTAAGGTTCTTAACTCTTAAAGACAACTTGATTCTTTCCTTCCAAGGATTGATTCTTGATTCAAATGAATTCTCTTGATGAGAGGAACAACTTTGTTAAAGGGGTTGAGGGTCAATTCTCAAGTTTTCCCCCACTTTCTTCTTCTTTTTCCTTTCTTCTCCCTTTTATCTTCTGTTCCTCCTTTGTTCCCGCACGAAATGAGGCTGATACTCAGTCATTCCTCAAGTTTCTAGAGAGCTCCAGGGGTAAAATGACCCTTTTATACCCATTTGTCCTTTGATTTTAACCATTTTATCCTTAATTCCATGGATAATTACAAAAATACCATGTTTAATTATCATGAACCATTCTTAACTTAAACTAATCACTTAAGCTTAGTTCTAAGCCAATCTCCATGATTATCATAATTAATCATGATTAATTAACCTTAATAATTCACTAATTACACCTTAATCATACACTTAGTCACTAATCCCCCAAGTGACACGTGTCCGTATCTCATTGGTTATCTAATTTTATTACATGGTCACATCCTTTAATGTATTAGAAACATTTTTTCTTTTATACACTTCTCAAAATTTCCAATCTAAAGTCCAATTTAAACACCTTTTAAAAAACATTCAGTTTTGGACTTATCCAATTTCAAACATGCATAGCTTTCATTGCGTACATCCAAACCTATCCAATATAAAGCCAAACACTTCATTTATGTGTCTATTTTATGACATTAAAATGGTTTGAATTAATAATTACAATAACCTGTCTAATTAGTCACAAATAGTGACTATACTCATTTGTAGCACATTTATCACTTTTGTGCAAAAATTTATATCTTAATGAACATTTATCCAATTGATCCAATTTCATCATAATTTCATAGTCAAGGGTATCTACTATTATACCTGTTTTTAGTTTTGAAAAATACCCTTAATTGATTGGTCAATTTCTTCTTCGTCAAAGTCATCTCATGATTTATTATCACTTAAACATGTTTAATTACACTAAGTATGATTATTAGTGTTAATCCTTAATTTGGATTATCACATTCTCCCCTCCTTCAAGAAATTTTATCCTCGAAATTTGAATAATCTCTATATGAAGAAATTACTCATCTTAATATCATTTAAGAAAATAACTCTATCTATTAAGAAGATGTACTGGGTATAAAATTCATACCTCCATATGTCTGGTATGGGAAATTCTTCACCTTGTGACCTTGCTCGTGACAAAAGTAACACTCAATGGTCTCCTGTTTATTCTCACACCGTGCTATAATCATTGTACTATATTCATTGTGCTTTTAAATTACATACTAATTTCTTTCTTTCTATTTCAGGCCACGTGGCATATTTCAACTCTCAGACTCTCACGGTGTGTTGGTGATTTGTAGCTATTAACATAGTAGAATCTATTCTCACGAAGAGCCTTTGGAGTCCCTTTTTGATCATTCATCACACACACACACACTCATATATATCAACCCCAAATCGGGGTTCAACGTCATCAATCTCTGATAAGTATAATTGTAATTTTTTCAATGTAATTACTACATTTTTTAATGTAATTTGTTAATATATATTGATAATATAATTATTGCATTTGTTATTAATGTAATTATTACATTTGTTGTTAATGTAATTTGTTAATGTACATTTGTATCTAATACTGTAATTATACATTTGATAATGTAATTGTTACATCTGATAATGTAATTGTACATTTGATATTCTTGTTAGTTATTTTGGTTGTCTCTTTACTTCATTTGATATTTTTTTTGTGTTCAGATTTGGTCATCCTAGTTGTGAAATGACACAATTATTGTACATATTAGGATAGTCAGGTTGCTATGGCACATGGACGTCTAAGGGATGTCCAAGGTTAGCTCATGGACGTCTAAGGGATGTCCAAGGTTGGCACATGGACATCTGAAGCTGGCACATGGATGTTTGAGGATTAACATTGGACATCCTCCCACGCCATGGACATCCGGGGGACGGCCAAAGATTAGCCTTGGACGTCCTCCCACACTAAGCGACATCCAAGGCTAGCATATGGAAATCCTCTAATGACAAGGGATGTCCAAGGTTGGCACACAAATGTCCTCCAACGTCGAGGGATGTCTAAGGCTGGCATATGGATGTCCAAGGGATGACCAAGGATAGCCTTAGACGTCCTCCAATGCCGAGGGACATCCAAGGCTGGCACATGGACATCCAAGGAACAGCCAAGGAATAGCCAAGGATCAGCCTTAGACGTCCTCCCATGCCGAGGGACATCCAAGGCTGGCACATGGACGTCAAAGGGATGGCCAATGATCAACCTTGGACGTCCTCCCACTCCAAAGGACGTCCAAGGCTAACACATGGACATCCGTGTGATGGCCAAGGATCGACATTGGATGTCCTCTAACGTTGAGGGACTGATTATATCAATGAATGAAACGATATACGAGAGTATGTCTGTTTATGAATTGATCTAACATTATTTTTTAATTAATTATTATATATTATTAAATAAAATCATATACCCAATAATCGAATAATGCTTGTATTAAAATATAATACGAAATCATTTCTCTCAAATCATCATCAAGAGAAACTCAAGTTGGCTAATCAAAAGTATGATGATTCCAATAACTTTATATGTTTTTACTTGTTTGCATTATGGACGTCCAAGAGACTCCCTAGAATATTCATATGCAATCCTTGGATGTCTATACAGCAAATAAGTAAGAACATAAAGAGTTACTGGAATTACCGCACAACCAATTAGTCAACTCAAGTTTCTCTTGATAATGATACAAAAAAGACATTAGTATAATTAAGTTACTAAAAAATAAAATAGTGCAATTAAGTCACCAAAGATGTGATCTTGGCACGACAGACTCTTGCATAACAAATGCAATACTGTGTCATAAAAAAATGCACATATTTAAAATAATGTTTGAAAGTATAACAATGTACTCACTTGCGTCCCAGGAGTAGTGGTAAAACCCATAAATGTGTCTTGCTAGCTTCCTCTTCCACCACTGCCACTTCTGTCTCTGGCCTTGCCACTGCCACTTACCTCGTCAGTGGTTGAGCCTCTACCTTGATAAGTGCAGGTATTGTGTCCTGCACCTCGATCCTGTCTACATGTCATTGTGACATCTCTTCTGCTAAGGACTATCTAGCTATAGGGCTCATCAACATTCTTCACTCTTTTTTTTTAGGTCTCCCTGGTTGTCTCTTTATTGGTGATGACAGAATTGGATTCTATCCATTTTATGCCACTGATAGGCTATGTAACATTTGTCATTTTTTAAAATAAAATTGAAGACATTCACGATAAATCTGGCTCCTCTCTCTGTATTTCTGAATTTTTGTAGTAAAGTCTTGATTTTCAATTCGCCTCTCTATTGTAAAGGATTGTGCAAATTCAGCAAAGGAAAGGGATTGGAATTCTTGGTCAATTGACACCTCCTAATAGCTGAGAGTTAAAATTACCAAAGGTATGAAAAAAAACCCTATCTTTCCTTCTCATTTCCGATGCTATTTGTTAGCTTTAGTGTGAATTCTTGGTTGCGCGAGTTCCGTCGAGGCAGCAACGTCGAGAAGCGACTCAGCAAACATTGAGTTGTAGTGTGCTATATTTAGGGTCATTGACTTCTGTTAGTGGACGACTGGCCAAGACAGGGAGTCTCGACAGTTGAGTCGGTTCGCGTTTTCAAACAAAATCGTTTGCATGGAGGACGTGAATGTTCGTCGATGTTCACAGTGAGGAGCATAACATCTGCAAAAGCCTTGCATTTGGGCTGTATTCCTTCTTGATGGGCCTGCGGTCTAGGCTAGACAAAATGTTCAGGTAGGCCGTGGTCCAACCCTCCTTGGGCCGCAGTCTAGGGTCTAAATTGATCTATTTGGACATATTTTGAGCCAGATTTGTAGATTATTCCTATACCAAATTAGTTAGATTAAATTTACATAAAATTTGGAATTTTAAAGTATAAAAATATGACCTTAAAATTAATACTTTATTTTTGGATAGGTACCCGATTACTTAGTTAAATCCATGGACTGTTGGATCTAAATAATTAGGCTTTAAATAAGTAGTAGTCATCTCGAGATAAAGATTTTATTTTTATGCACTGCATTGCATAATTTTTAAATTAAATATTTTGATATTTGTCTCATATTAAAACGACACGTCTATTTTATAGTTGTCGGGTTTTTAAATTATATTTAATATTTCACAGTACACGTTTAAATTAAGCATGCACATTATTTTTTTGGAACAACTCGGTTATGTGAATTGAGTTTGATCGACCCAGTTTGGGGTTCGTTTTATTTTACGCACATTCGTTCGTGTTAGAATGTCTTTGTTTGCTATTAACTAGAGTAATGTGACAACTGTATATGTCGTGTCCATGTGTACAAAACCTTAAATCTGATCAGGGTATTTTATGTGGCTTTCGCGATCGCCAAACATCATTTTTATTATGTTATATGTCTATGGCATGGTGTGCCTGAAGTCCGTGAGTGACTCCAATTTTACTATGATTTCTAATTAGTACAACAAAAGTTTATTTGAATTATGTACCATATATTAGTGGGTGACTTTCAACACGTGCCATTTTGTACACATTTAAAAAAATGAATTTATAAAATGTGATTTTAAATTCATGCATGCTTAAATAATATTTCTTTTTAATTAAAAATTATTAAATCCCTATTGAGTTTAGTCAACTCACCCCAATGACACCTTTCTAGATTTTATTAGCCGGACTTCCAGTTGCCGAGTCAATATTAGACCCGACATAGTTTATTTAATTTCTGAAATTTTAATAATTATCTTTGAGAGACATTTTGTGAGATATACACTTTATTGGATTACTATAATCCTTAATTTATTTTTCGCACAATTATTTTAATTTGGTTATATTACATGCTCTCTGATATCACTTGTGGACCTGTTAATCCCATGTTATCGGGCCTTGGCTTTTAATTAATATTTTAAGTCTTCCACTGCTGATTAATAAATTTAAGTGAAAAGGGTAGGACGATTCAGCTCTTTGGACCAGGTTGTTCCTCATTCTGTCTCAGGTCCCTTGCGGGTCATGATAGGCTGGACAAAGTGAAAGTACATCCTCATATATGTTTATCGGTGATACATGAACATAATCCTCAATTGATCTCCTCATAAAATGTAGACACAAGATTTCATGCACGCACAAGATTCCATTCAACTCCTACCTATAACAATTTTAGATATGTTTGTCCAAATAGACTACATATTGTTCATTAGCATCACTGTCCTCAAATTGACCAGCTCCTGCAAATATTGGACACTAGTTTCGAGCTGCATGTTGTAGCTTGACAAGTTTTTTCATAATCTAAGGATACAATAGGTCCATAAACTTAGCTATCTTTTTGTGTTTCTTAACAATCCTACATATAATATCCTTTCTTATCGTCTCGAACTTAGTCAAAATTGGTTTGTCCAGGGCTGATAGGATGCACACGTTGAAGAACTCACTCAAATTATTGAGGCTTATGTCACACTTTGAGATCAAACTGAAAGCATGTTTTGCCCAATATCTCGGATTGATGTTTCACAGATATGCATGTGTTGTTTTGGTCAACCAAAAATAGTTTTTTCATCTATCTCTTAAAGTACACTAATGTTGTGGCGGTATATGCATTCTACATTGTGTCCTTCTATAACTTGCCTTGAAATTAGTTTTTTAAAGTTGACATACAAGTGTTTGAGGCAGAAGCATTCAGGTAACGATGCAAACTCTTTGATAGCAAGTACCAACCCCTACAAAAATAATCAAGCATAATAAGACAAATGTTCCCATACAACGCATAACACAAACATACATTAGAAAGGTATGGCACCATACTTTTAATAGGTCGAAAACAAATGTCCATCCCCTGCCTGAAGCACTATCTATATCCATGAGCAACAATTGCAAAAGGCAAGACCATGAGTCTTTACATTTGAAAGGCAAGGCACCATACCTTTTATCTGTCAAAAACAAATGTCTATCCCCTACCCAAAGCACTATCTATATCCATGAGCAACAATTGTAAAAATCAGGACCATGAGTCTTTGCATTCTACTTCAACCACTGCTATGACAAGTGGATAAATTCCATCATTGTCGTCAATGCTAATGGCTATGAGCAACTGACCTAGGTATGAATCCTTTAAGTGGCAGTCATCTAAGTAAATGACCGGTCTACCACACTTCAGCAGACCTCTCTTGCACGTAGCCAAACACATGTATATCATTTGAAATATTGGATAGGGTGTAAGATCATTCCTATCTACTCTAACAATCAATGTATTACCATGAATGGATCTCCTAATTTCTTTTTCATATGACCATAGTTGCTTATATTGTTTGTTGTCATCCCCTTTATTTAGTTTTTGGGCTTCATTCCTTGCTCTTTTGGCAAGACTATGGGTAACGTAGATATTAAAATCCTTCCTAACTATCTTAATAGTGGAAGGAACATCCTATGTGGCCTGACCTTTAAACCTGTCAAAGTATTAGTTTGTCATCCATTTGGTAGAATCATGTCAACTTTTCATTTGTCGTGAACAAATGTGAACCTTATTATAGCTTTTTATTTGAAACATAAGTTTACCATGTAGTTTTTGAAGCGTGAATTCGCCAATGGCATCATTCCTTGTACATGGCTGTCAACTGATAAGATTCACTTTTGACGAACATGATCTCATACCCATTCTTCAATGCATAATCCATGATTTCTTCTCTAACTGCGTTCAACAAACTACTTCTTCACTAGACAAAGATTCGAGGAAGAATATTCCAGTTGAAAAGGCCTACTCTCCCTCCCATTATCATCTTTAAGTCGCATAATGAACGAAACTCATCGTCTAGAGATGCTGAGATTAAATGCACATCTATAACAGCTTCATGATCGAATGCATGAAGCTCATCAGCTTGAAATGTCTAAATAGGATCCACCTACATTCCACCGTTAATAGATTCTTAATCGCTAGTTTCTTCTATGTTTGAAAACAAAGTATTCACACACCAATTACATTACATAATAAGTTGCATAATAAGTTGTTACAAAAAATTGCAAAAAAAATTACCTCTCCTCAATGCCATTTAATATGCAACACTCAAACATTTTAATAAAGGATTTAGGGTAGTCTTTAAAGTCAATATGCGGACGTCGGTTACTTAAGCATGGTAGTCTGGAAGTAAATTATTTAAGTGGGTGGACGTCCACTTTTGTGTAAATGGGTATACGCGAATGTCCATAATATAAGTACCGTCATCCGTCTTCATGTAAATAGGTATAATCGAACGTCCATAGGTTGGCGTAGACATCCACGAGTTGACGTGGACGTCCGAGAGACTTTTTTTTACAAAAAACGTAACTGTGAGGTTTGCCTTGTTCATTTTCATAGTTTAGAGTTTTAGTTGTTAGCGACATTAATTTAAGTTTTGGTTTGTCAGTCACCCCATAGTTTAGGGTTTTTTTTAATTACCCAATAATTTATTAAAATAGTTGAAGGAGATAGTTGAACTAATATAATTTTGATATTTTAAAAATTATTCTCTATTACTTCTTTTTTCTTTTGTCTCAATTTCGGAGCAAATATTTTGCTACACATATAGCCCTAGAAATCATAACGCTAATATAATGTAAGAGGGTCATTCAAAATAAGTGTATATCCTAAATCAATATTATGTTTTTTAAGTATAATTTTAAAATTAGATATAATTATCTTTTAACTGTTTAATTTTCAAAATTGGTAGTGTACCAACTAAATTTTGATTTTTGAGATTTATTCAACTCTATTAACTTTGTTTTTAAACAAAATGAATATTAAACTTTGTATCGTGAACATATTAGACATTGCAAAATGAATATCTAACACATACTGATTTTGGGCTTTCACCTAAAAAGTTAGCGTAAAATTCTTGTATCAAGATAATTACTGGTAGGTTTGGTTGGGTTCAAAATTTCTCTCACCCCTGCAGCTGGATTACGAAGCTAACATAATCGAGGTATCCTATAGCGACACCATTAGTCAACACGAATCCTCTCTCTAGTGTGAAAGTTCGCTTATGTCTTCCTTGCTCAAACCGTGCTCGAGCCATTTCTGAGATAAATTTTTGTTCACTAGCTATCTTCTTTGCTTCAACCTTCGGTCTCATTCTTTTTGTCGAAAGGTCACACACTGTGTTGTAACTAAATTGAACTATGAGGCACTGCAAAAAGGTGCAACTATTGCATATAAAGCTGTTGGAAAAAGTGAAAATGAAAATTTGAATTTTAACATCTAGAGGTAAAGATGGAAAGAAACTTTAATTCAACAGTACATGTACCCATTCTTTTTATTAATATATACATATATTATTTTTTAAGCAAAATAACTGTGGATAGAACTTTTTATTTATTAAAAAGAAACATTTACATAATGTTGATGTTGAAGCATGCTATAGCATCTGCATGAAATACGAAAAACAACTTGCAACGAGTAGAAGGATACGAAATGTTGGGTTGCCTCCCAAGAAGCACTTGTTTTATAGTCGACAGCTCGACTTCTCCAACTGATTCTATTTTGTTCAAAGTTATTGACATTGAAGGATATTCAACAATCTTTTCTAAAAAAAAAATAAAGTTTTACACTCTATTCGTTAACTTTAAAGTGTTGTCCTGTTTTCTTTTTCATGATTTCCAAATTCCAGTGTTCTATAGGAGAATACTTCAATGATCTTGAATGGTTCAGACCATCTAGACTTAAGCTTCCCAGGAAATATTTTCAACTGAGAATTGTATGAAAGCACTTGTCCTATTTCAAACACTTGCTTTTGTATTTTCCAATCATGCCATTTTTTAACTTTCTTCTATAATTTGTGGTATTTTTGTAAACTCCCATCCCAAACTCTTTGTGTTCATTTAACTGTAATAACCTCTTTTCTCCTACCATATCTAAGTCTAAATTCAGTTTCGTGATAGACAAATATGCTTCATGCTCCAATTCTATAGAAAAATGACAAGCTTTTCCAAAAACTTGATGATATGGAGATGTTCTAAGTGTTGTTTTGAAATTTGTCATATACACCCAAAGTGCATAATCCAGTTTAATAGACGAATCATTTCGGCTAGGGTTTACTACCTTTTTCAGAATCGTCTTTATTTCTCTATTGGAAACTTCCACTTGGCCATTAATTTGGGGATGTTACGTTGTGGATACCTTGTGATGAACTCCATACTTGGCCAATAAATTTTGAAATTGCTTGTTATAGAAATGGGTTCCACAGTCACTAATGATGGATCTCTGTGTTCCAAACCAAGTGAAAATATTTTTCTACAAGAATCGTATAACAATGTTTCCATCATTGGTTGGTAAGGCAACAACTTCTACCCATTTTGAGACATAATCCACTACTACTAATATATATTGATTTCCAAAAGACATCAGAAATAGACACATGAAATCTATACCTTATACATTGAACAGTTCTACTTCTAAGATATTATTCAATGGCAGTTCGTGCTTTCTTGAGATATTTCTAATCGTTGACATTTGTCCCAAGGTTTAGCAAACTTGTAAGCATCCTTAAAGAGAGTTGGCTAATACAAACTTGATTGGAGGACTTTTGAGGTCGTTCGAGTCCCTCCAAAATACCCTCCATATGTGATGTGAGCCAAGGTTGCAATCGGCCCAAAACAACTAATAAGAAAAATCAGATTACTCAATCTGCAAACATAATTAATTCGGATGGATCTCCTATTGCATACGGCCTTTGAGCCTCAAACTTTTATGGCAAGCAGTAGAGAGGTAATAACATATTACCACCAAAAATCAGCTCTAAAAACATCGTTCACACAGACTTATGCCTCAAGAAAAACCCTGCTCGGATCTAGGGTTTGTGCAGGAATTAAAGTTTTCGGTCTCCTTGAACATTCAAGCATAACTCGCAATATATATTTCCAAATCCATCAATTCCAATCAGAAAATCACGAAAATAGATAGCCTCAAGTCTACAATCCAAAATTAGAGAATAGAACTTAAAAGGAAACAATCAAAACCAGAACACCAAGTTGTTCGCACAACCTCAATCGACCAAGATTGGCGAGTTGAATCGGATCCTCTCCAAACTTCCACCTTGGCTATGATGCAATCTGCTACCTGCTCACATGAAAGACAACCTCCAGAGAAGTTGTTGGGGAAAGTGGCTCCAATCCCTCCCCAAGAACGAACAAGAAACGAATGGAAGGATTGGTTCAGTGTAGATTTGCAAGCAAGTCGAACACCTTGGTTGGAAGAGGCAAGCTCCACTCAATTTTTGCTTCAGCAAGGATTAGGTTTCTAAACTAATTAGGGCTTCCAATAAGTGAGACTAATTAGTCCCTTAAGGGCCAAAAAAGATTAATTACAAAAATGCCTCTAGTATTGGCAAAATCGGACATGAGGGCTAGGTTTCTAAGCTACCCAAGCAGCTCATTCCACAATCCAAGATACACACAAAAATAATCCCACAATAGTCATAATTTAGCCACACTAAATAAGTACTAACAACGTGGAAATTAAACTCAAACATAACTAGGAAGAGTTGTTGTTCTTGATCAAGGCAAGCTCACCAAAATCGTGACAAACATCTTCTAGCCGATTTGGGGTTGAACTCTCCCATGTGAGGACATGCCGCGGTGGTTCTTTATCAATGAGTGAAGGCTCTTCTTTGAGCTCCATCCATTTGGGATTACCTACAAAATAGTAGCTTATTAGATAAACAATGAGTTTCCTGGCCCGGGAGTGGGTGACGGGGCCCTAGGGTACATCATCCTCCCCTGGTGATTGAGGATTTGTCCTCAAAACCGAAGGTTGCTCCACACCATTATCAGCGGGGTGATCATCATTTACCAAGTATCGTGACATGTTTTGAACATTAAAAGTGGTAGCAACCCCATAATCTTCTGGAAGTTCCAACCGATAAGCATTGTTGTTGATTCGTTCAAGCACTTTGAATGCTCCGTCCGCTCTCGGAAGTAATTTACATCTTCTTTAACTCGTAAACCTTTCCTTCAGCAATGCAACCATACCATGTCCCCTTCTTCAAAGATCACTTCTTTACGGCTATGGTTAGCGAATCTAGCATAATCAGAATTTTTCTTCTGGATAATCTTTTGTATATCTTCATGAAGATCCTTGACTCTTGCGGCTTTAGAAGCTCCATCTCCACTAATATATTCATCCATGGGCAAAGGAATAAGATCTATGGGAGTAAGAGGATTGAACCCATATACAATTTCAAAAGGGGTATGTTGGGTCTTACGATGTACACTCATGTTGTAGGCGAACTCAATATATGGCAACTGTAGATCCCAATGCACTATACGTTTACTCAAAATAGATCTCAACAATGAACCCAAAGTGCGATTCACAACCTCAATTTGGCCATCGGTTTGGGGGTGGAAGGAGGTACTGAAAAGTAATTTAGTACCTAATCTCCTCCAGAGAGTCTTCCAAAAAGCACTTAGAAACTTTGTGTCACGGTTGGAGACAATAGATCGGGGAACTCCATGTAATCTCACCACTTCTCGAAAGAATAAATCGACAATGTGACTAGCATCATCAGTTTTATTGCATGCAATGAAGTGGACCATTTTGGATAAACGATCAACGACCACCATGAATTGCTTCAACTTTAGCTTCATCCACTTCCATGCCTTCCTTAGTAATAATGAATCCCAAGAAATACACCTTGTCCTGGGCAAAGGAACACTTTTTAAGATTAACAAATAATTGTGCCACTTGGAGAGTCTCAAATAATGAATGAAGATGTCCAATATGAGTTGGTAAGTCATAACTATAAACAAGAATATCGTCGAAATAAACAACGATAAACTTTCCCATGAAATCCCGTAGGAGGTGATGCATCACCTGCATGAACGTACTCAGAGCATTAAATAGCCCAAAGGGCATAACCAGCCACTCATAGAGACCATATTTCATTTTGAACGCTATTTTCCATTCATCACCTTCTCGCATACGAATTTGATAATACCCACTCTTAAGATCAACCTTGGAAAAAATGGTAGCACCACTGAGTTCATCAAGCATATCTTCTAAATGGGGAATAGGGAATCAGTATTTGATTGTGATTTGATTAATAGCTCTACTATCAATACAATACGCATAGAGCCGTCCTTCTTGGGTACCAATAATGAAGGAACCGCGCATGGACTAAGCAATTCACGAATATATCCCTTCTCGAGTAATTTAGTAACCTGTCGGTGTATTTCTTTTGACTCCTCCAGATTAAGTCGGTATGATGGCCGATTAGGCAAAGCGGCTCCTGGTACAAGATCTATTTGGTGTTCAATACCTCTCAAAGGTGGCAATCCTTGAGGCAACTCTTCGGGGAACACATCTTCAAATTCCTTGAGTACTTTCAAAATTGGTTCGGGAATAGCTCCCAATTCTTTGACCCTTTCTTTGAACAACATCAAGATTATAGGGCCTCCTTGCAGCAAGGCCCTCTTTAGATCCCTTTTGGATATGAATAGGGATGCCTCGGCCCTCCCCTTGTTCATACTTTCATAATCTTGGGCGATTTGATCGAGACGAAGAGGCACCAAGTTAACCCTTTTTCCCTTGAATTTAAATGAGTAAAAATTTGTGAAGCCATCGTGGATTGCCCTCCTATCATATTGCCAAGGTCTCCCCAATAGTAGGTGACTTGCATTCATGGGTACCACATCAAAATATGCATCATCCTCATAACCCCCAATAGCAAACAACTATGGGACTTGCTTGGTCACCTTGATCGGATCCTTGTCATTCAACCAATTAAGCTTATATGGATTTGGATGAGGGGTTGTCTCTAAGCCCAATTTCTCATCAACTTCCAAGGAAACAATGTTAGTACAACTTCCACCATCTATGATTAATGAGCAAAGCTTCCCTTTCACTTGACACCGAGTATGGAAAATAGTCTCTCTTTGGATTTCATCTTCACGGTTTTGGATAGCCATAGCCCTCTTCATTACCACAAGTAGAGGTCCCTCTTGAGCATAAAAAGTTTCTTCCACGGGATCTTCAACAGGGCAAAAGGCTTCGTCCTCTTTATCTTCACTGACAACCTCATTAGAATCTCCTTTTAATATCATAACTCGCTTGTGCGGACATTGGGAAGCTATGTGGCCGAAACCAAGGCACTTGAAACATTTCACATCCCTTAACCGTGGCTTGGATTGATCATTATACACTTTCTTTTCTTCATTGTTCTTCAAAGCAGTACCTTTATCATCACTCTTGGTGCTTGACTTGGGTGGAGGGTTGTTCTTTTGAAATGGCCGAGTTGAGGTTTCCTTCATTCTCCTATTCTTTTGTCTTTCTATCTTGAGGGCAAGCTGAACAACATCGTCCATAGTGTTAAAAGGTTGTAGTTCCACTAGGTCCCCGATGTTTCTTTAGAGGCCTTTAATAAATCTAGCAATACTTTGCTCCTTAGGTTCATCATTAGAGCAATGAATTTTGAGGGTCTCGAATTCGGTCAAATACTCTTCAGCCATGGATGTACCTTGTCTCAAATTTTGGAGTTGTAGGAAAAGTTCTTGTTTGTAGTGGGGTGGCACAAACCACTTTTGCATCAACATTTTCATAGTCCTCCAATTTCTAATATCGTCATATCCATCTCTCCTTCTTTGGGCCTTAGTATCCTCCCACCAAAGAATTGTATAACTCGATAACTTTAGAGTGACCATTTGAAGTTTAACCTTTTCTGAAAAATCAGGGCACTCAAAAATTCTATCCACCTTCTCCATCCATTCGAAGAAGTCACCTCCATTATTGGAGCCTTTAAAGGAGGGATAGTTGCTTTCACATGTCTCATCTCTTTGTGGTTGAAAGATCTCCTTCTTGGAATAAAAGAAAAATCTTCCTCGGTTTCAAAATTTTCTTCCTTATCCAAGCTTTCCACTCGACCTCTTGATTCTCTAGAGGTGCTCAACCTCCTTCTAGGACCAGGTGTTCTAGGCTATCTCACATGGTCATAAGAGGGTCCCTCATAGTCATGTTGAAGTCTTTGAAGAGCTTATTTCATTTCATCAAGTTGAGCTTGCAATGTCTTCTCGGATTGAGTAGTCTCCCTCTCCGGTGGTGGTGAATTGCTGGGCTCGATTCTCCTACCTCGTTGGTAGTTTACTCCACTCCTTGTAGTCATTACAGGCACTTAATAGAATCACAATGTAGCAGCAAAAGCAAGAGCTAGGCTCTGATACCAAATGATTTGAGCCAAGGTTGCAATCGGCCCAAAACAACTAACAAGAAAAATCAGATTACTCAATTTGCGCACATAACTTAATTCGGCCGGCTCGTGTTGCTTGTCCCTATTTTTACTCCTATATTCGGAATCACAATAGGTGTACTCATAATTGTATGGTTAGAAAGAGAAATATCCGCAGGGATACAACAACGTATTGGACCTGAATATGTTCGCCCTTTGGGAGTTCTTCAAGCTTTAGAAGATGGTACAAAATTGCTTTTAAAAGAAAATCTTCTTCCATCTAGAGGGGATACTCATTTATTCAGTATCGAACCATCCATAGTAGTTATATCAATTCTACTAAGTTATTCAGTAATTCCTTTTAGTTATTGCCTTGTTTTAGCCGATCTCAATATTGGTGTTTTTTTATGGATTGCCATGAATCGAGGGATCAAATTGATTATAGAAACAAGAGTTTAATTAGTTGATTTATTAGTGAACAAGGAAAAATATTATCTAGACAAGTAAATAGATTGACTTTAAAACAGCAACGATTAATTACTATTGCTATAAAACAAGCTCGTATTTTTTTTTTTATCTTTGTTACCTTTTCTTAATAATGAAAAACAATTTGATGAATCTTCCACTTATTTGATGGGATGGTTAAGAGATTATCTATGGTTAAATTCTTCACAACTTATCAATGGATATAATCCTTTTGTTATGAATAGTTTATCAGTCTGGGAGTGGATGTTCTTATTTGGACATCTTGTTTGGGCTACGAGATTTATGTTCTTAATTTCCTGGCGTGGATATTGGCAGGAATTGATTGAAACTTCGGAATGGGTTCATGAGCGCATGCCTTTGGCTAATTTGATTCAATGGAGAGATAAACCAGTAGCTCTTTCTATTGTGCAAGCAAGATTGGCTGCATTAGCTCATTTTTCTATAAGTTATATATTTACTTATGCGGCTTTCTTGATTGGTTCTACATCAGGCAAATTTGGTTAATTTTTTATGTTTTGTGTCTGCAAGAATATCATTTGATTTTTATGGCAAGCAGTAGAGTGGTAATAATATATCACCACCAAAAATCAGCTCTAAAGACGTCATTCACACGGACTTATGCCCCAAGAAAAACTCTGCTCGGATCTAGGGTTTGCGCAAAAAATTACAGTTTTTGGTCTCCTTGAACATTCAGGCATAACTCGCAATATATATTTTCAAATCCATCAATTCCAATCAGAAAATCATGAAAATAGATAGCCCCAAGTCTACAATCTAGAATTACATAATAGAACTTAAAGGAAACAATCAAAACTAGAACACCAAGTTGTCTGCACAAACTCAATCGGTGAAGATTGGCGAGTTGAATCGGATCCTCTCCGTACTTCCACCTTGGCTGTGATGCATTCTTCTACCTCCTCACGTCGAAGATAACCTCCAGAGAAGCTGTTGGAGAAAGTAGCGCCAATCCCTCCCCAAGAACGAACAAGTAACAAATGGAAGGATTGGTTCGGTGTAGATTTGCAAGCAAGTCGAACACCTTGGTTGGAAGAGGCAAGCTCCACTCGATTTTTGCTTCAGCAAGGATTAGGTTTCTAAACTAATTAGGGCTTCCAATAAGAGAGACTAAGTACTCCCTTAAGGGCCAAAAAAAGGTTAATTACAAAAATGCCCCTGGTATTGGCAAAAATCGAACATGAGGGCTAGGTTTCTAAGCTACCCGAGCACCTCATTCCACAATCCAAAATACACACAAAAATAATCCCACAATAGTCATAATTCAGCCACACTAAATAAGTACTAACAACATGGAAATTAAACATAACTAGAAAGAGTTGTTGTTCTTGATCAAGGCAAGCTCACCAAAATCATGACAAACATCTTCTAGCCAATTTGTGGTTGAACTCTCCCATGTGAAGACGTGTCGTGGTGATTCTTTATCAATGAGTGAAGACTCCTCTTCTAGCTCCATCAATTTGGGATTACCTGCAAAATAGTAGCTTGTTAGATAAATAATGAGTTTGCTGGCCCAGGAGCAGGTGAGGGGGCCCTGTGGTACATCAATATGGTGTTGCATGGCAATGCTGCAACACTGCATTCATTTCTTCTTTAGGAATGCATCTTCTCAAAAGTTAGTCCTCACAATGTTTAAATAAGAATGTTTCATCCCAAAAATAGTTTTTGACATCCCTTAAAAATTTCTTCTTTTGCTGGTACTGCATGTCAGGAGGACAAACACAACTCACAATATAATTAACAATGTCAACGTACAATTGAATATGAATACCTCAAATTTTTAGCAGCTACTCATTAGGAAAAAGATTCTTTGATAATTTATGGGTGGGTGCATAAGCCTCCGTTATCCAGTTTGGATAAATGATCAGCCACTTGATTCTCATTGCCTTTTCTATCCCTGATTTCCAATTCAAATTCTTGCAGCAATAAAACCCAACAATTAGCAGTTATTTCACATCTTTTTTGTGATCGGATACTTGATAGGTGAATTATCAGAGTATACCACAACTTTTGTGCATATCAATTATGACCTGAATTTGTTGAATGCAAAAACTACTGCTAGCAATTCTTTTTCTGTAGTTGTCTAATTGAGTTGTGCATCAGTAAGGGTTTTACTAGAGTAGTAAATGGAATAGAATGCCTTCTAATTTTTCTATTCCAAAACAACTCCTAGAGAAAAGTCACTAGCTTCACAAATGAGTACGATTGGTAGAGACCAATCTGGAGCAGCAATAATAGGAGCATAAATCAATTTTTGTTTTAGTTTTGTGGCTTTAAGATAATTTTGATCAAAGCAGAAAGTTATATTTTGCTCTAGCAATTAACATTATGGCTTTGAAATTTTTTAGAAGTCCTTAATAAACCATCCTTAAAAACTAGCATGGCCTAAAAAATTATGGATCTCTCTTACTGTTGTCGGTGGAGGTAGCTTATCAGTAACCTCAATGATGTGCAAATGGAAGCTATTGAAGAAAGTATAGACGTCCTCAAATGAGAACGGATGTCTAGGAATGAAGAAAGGTCAAACATTCGAAGGATTATAGAGTGAGAGGCCTAGGAAAAGAAGAGAAGTCACATGCAAAGCATGCTAGAGTTAACAATGGATGAAAGAATGGAAGACCGTGGATGAGAGGAGCGGACACAAGGGTAACTGTTAAATGAAAGGAGGAAAGGATGAAAAGTGAGGGAAACTACAACTGTCAGACGAGGACAAGGGATGTTCGCCAGGAAGGGAGGGACGTCCAATACAGAGAATAAATGGTTGAGATTGAAAGTAAGAAACACAGTGGTGTGGCAGGGAGGGAGGTAAAAGACACGTGACAATTAAAAAGGACTCGGGAATAAGACATGACCATTGGATCTGATGAATAGATGAAAGGATGACCATAGATTAAAAAGACAGACGAAAGGATGATTGTTGGATTAGGTTAAGGGGCGCGCATTAGGGGTGAGGGACATCCGACACGGGAAATGAAAAGTTGAGATGAACTATTGGGAGAAGATAGAAGATGCAGGCGGGGGAAGGACTAAGAACATGTGCAAATCACTTGTCCTTTTAATGAAGACATGGGAACGAAGATGAACCGATAGATTAAGATGGTGGTTGAGAGAATGGTCGTAGACTAAGATGGCGAATGAAAGGATGGTTGTTGGATTGAGATGAAGGATGTCCATCAAGAGTGAGGCAAATCCAATGCTAGACAATGGACGGTTTAGATGCAACAAAGGAAAAGATGGAAGAAAAGTTGGATGTTGGAACTATGAAATGGATGAGCAGATAGCTATCAGATCTAGCTACAGGAATCCTAAGTGAGAGACAACTAATCAAAAATAGAGCCTCACCAAGAACACTGCTTTCAACTTTCACAGCACATGACCACAAATGATAGAGGATGTCACAAACCAAAGAACAACAAGTTGGTCTGGAAACTGCCTTGATACAACTTCCAACTCAAATGGCGACCTTGAGAAACAAGGAAGCGCTCCAACTTAATAACTTGTGAGTTTGTGCAACCTTGCTAGGAGTTCACTTCCTCGGAAGGAAATGAGAATGATGCAATGAGGTTAAAGAAGAGGAGGGACTCTCACGAACACTCAACTTCTGGACACACTTTGTAATATCCCAAATCTTCATTGAGCTGAAGGCATAACTTAAGTGATAACTTTGGAATGATAGGAGCTAAGTTGGACAAGTAAAGTTATTGGTCAAGAGAAACGAAGTTGGAATAAGTGAATTATGATATCTTGTTATGTTCGTAGTTAGATTATAAGAAGAATTGAAGTTATATTGGATGATATCAATTGAAATGATAGTCAATGGGAAATAGTAAAAGTATACATACTTGGATGCAATTGGATATTATAAGATTGAAAGTGTAGGATTTATACCATTTGGATTTAGTGTGAAATAACGTGAAGGAGGAATTGTGAAATATATGGTATATGTTGAAGGTTAGATTATTTGGAAGAGTAAATTATAGTTTATTAAGAAGAAGTAATAAATATATATGTGTATATTATTTGGAATATATACACATTTGGAGAAGAATTTGGTGGATGATTGTTTGAAGGAGTGGTTGATCATGGTGGTTGATTGAGATCAACCGGTGTGATCAACCTGTAATCAAGAAAATGGATATGGAATATGGGTTTTGAAGGAGAGGTTGATCATGGTGGTTGATTGAGATCAACTTGTGTGATCAACCTGTAAACATAAAGTGGGTTTTGATTATGGGTATTGTGAAGTGCGGTTGATTGTGATCAAATCATTAGTAATTATAAAAGAAGAAATAATAATAAATTCATGCATGTTACGTTAAGGAATAACGTGAATAAAACCATATTCTAAAGGGAGTGAACTACAGTCGATCACGGCGGACGTTTGGCTTGGGGAGATCAGCCGGTGTCGATCGACTGACATAAATATGTGATGTTTTTGAATGAAAGTGTAGCGGCTAATCGTTGCAGTTGTTTGGCTTGGAGAAAGCAGCCAGCGTGATCAACTGCCAATTAATGAAGATTATTCTGGAGTGTTTTAACCGACGAGAAATGAAGCAAAAACGTTGTTTGGAACGTTTGGAAGTTGAAGGGAACGTCGTCTAGAGTGCTTGAACGTTGAATGAAGTTAATGATCATTTACGGTGGTGTCTCATGGCTTTCTATCTTTGGAGAGTTATGGTTGAGACGTTTCAGAGTCAGGTGAAGTTGTCTATAAATAGAAGTAAGAGCAATGAGGTTTGGAAAATAGAAAGATACATGTGGAAGCTCTGTCAAATTGTTGAGTGGAAGTCTTGCTTCTAGAGGAGAGAGTTGTGCTGTCTGAATGCTATGGATAGTTATTGAAGGTTTAGAAGTGAGGGGTTTGAGAGCTTGAGAGAAGGAAGCAGATGTGAGGTGAAGGAATTTGAGTCTGTGAATGGCAATGAAGTAACTGTGGAGTTGCATGGTTTGGGTGGAGGATATTCCTTGGATGTAGACAGCGAGAAGCAGTTTGGTGTGGATGAACTGAGTGAAATCTTGTAAGCTTGGTGAAGATGAGAAATTGCAAAGACGAGTAGATATTGTAAGGAAACCAAAGTTCAGGTATTGGATTATTTCAGTTGTACTCTGTTGTATAATTAGGATGAAAGTGGTATACTATCTGTTGGACATTGTTCTCGGCAAAATAATAGGGTTGTTGATTGAAGTTTAAGTATTGTTGATTATTGTTATCAAGAGGGAAATATTGGTGTAATTATTGCAAGTATGTATTATTAATTAATAATTATATATTCATGGGAATATATGATTATTGGTTTAGGTTATTAGTAATATCATGTGAAGCATATTGGCGTGGATGAAGTTGGAATAATTATTGGATTAAGGTTTATCATTGTTTGATAAAGTGATTGTTAGAAAATAAGGTTATTTGATAAATTGGACATAATAGGAAGTTATCCATGTTAGCTGATGCTATGGGACTTTATTATTGGAGATAAATTATTAAAAGCTATATGTGTTAATAATGGATAGGTTTTGTGAAGGAAACTTAAAGTGCTAAACCATTAAAGCTAAGGACTTCAGGTACGTGGTACTACATGTGTTTTGTCCGAAAGGGTATACATCACGGGAATTAGGGGTGTTTAGTATTTGTTTTATTGATTGTAATGAATTATATGTTTATAGATTAAGTTCAGTCCCTTAGTTAAGACAGATCACGTTTTAAGGATACGATTAAGAAACACGTTAGATAGGATTGTATGTGCACGATAACATTAAGACTTAAAGTACACGAAAATAAAATGCACGTAAATAGATGTGGACCGGTTGGATATGCCCAGCACAGAAATCAAGATAAGTAAACGACTGTGGTCCGGTTGGATATGTCCGGCACAGATGTTTATATGGTTCGGTTTGACACACCCAGCATATAAATAGTAAACATATGTTTATATGGTCTGGTTTGACACGCTCAACATATAAATAGTAAACAGATGTTTATATGATCCGGTTGGACATGCCCGTAATATAAATAGTATATAGATGTTTATATGGTCCAGTTTGACACGCCAGGGATATAAACAGTAAACAGATGTTTGTATGGTCTGGTTTGATACGCCTGACATATAAACAATGTTTGTATGGTCCGGTTTGTTACGCCCGACAAATAAACAATAAAAGATAGAAACAATAAACGAATGTTTATACGGTCCGGTTTGATACGCCCAATATATAAGCAAACGAAAGAACGATAAAAGACATGAATAGTAAAAGAGAAACGAAACAGAAAACCTTATGCAATGTTACAGAAATTATATGTGAAATTCATATTTTACGTTTATATCACGTACTAAGCGTTAAGCTCATAGTTAGGTCTCGTTGATGTAGGTAAGGAGCCGATGAATGGATAAAGTTGTTAAAGGACATAGCTGATGGAGCATTACTGTGTGGGTGTTTGTACTGTTGCGACATTGACCTGTGGTTATGGCTCACTAAAAGGAATAAATGTTTTAAAAGGCTTTTAAGTGTTTTATGATTTCAAATAAATGTTTTAAGTTAATGTGTTTATTTAAACAATGGATTAGGTTTAAATTGTAAAAGACTTTTGCTGTATGTTTTATAAGATTAAGGCTTCTACTGTTTAGTACTCTGGTGTTCTATTACGCAATGGTTTTACAATGGTTTTAAAGAAAACAAATATGTTATACGGAAAAAGGTTACAAGATGTTACACACTTAAATCGGATTGTCAACAATCTGAGAGAAATTTGGGTTCTTGTAACTCGCAAGTAGAGGTAGCAAACACGGACTGTTTTTCAATTAATCCAAAACTACCTACAAACGTCCCTAAGTGAGGTATAAATATCACCATTAAATAGGGTTAAGTCCTAATGGCAGAATACAAAAAGACCCTCACAAAAAGCTCAAACATCCTCATGATACAGATAGCTGTTAGATGGAAAACAAAGATGATTTGAATGTATTCTTTTCCTTGATTACCTATAAAATGAGCACTAGAAATAATGTTAGAGAATTACCATGCTCAATTGTGATTTGAGGGAATTCATGGCATATCACTCGATCTTTGTCTTGTCCACTTCCAATCCATTTTTTGAGACACGATGTCCAAACACTGTCTTTGGATACCATAAAATGACATTTCTCCCAATTGAGCACAAGATTTTTCTCTACACATCTCTTTAACACTTGTTCCAAGTGTTTCAAACATGCTTCAAATAAAGTTCCTACCACTAAGAAATCATCCATAAATATCCCTGAACAATTCTCCACTATATCAGAGAATATAGCGATCATACAATGCTAGAAAGTGGCAAGTGCATTGCAAAGGCCTAATGACATTCTCTTGAAGGAAAATGTTCCATATGAGCATGTGAAAGTCATTTTCTCCTAATCACCAAGAGCAATGGCTATTGATTGTAGCCCAAATATTCATCTAAGGAACAATAAAATTCTTTTTTGGCCAGTCTATTCAACATTTGGTCGACAAAGTGTAGAGGAAACTGGTCTTTCTTGGTGGCTTTATTGAGTTTCCTTTAGTCCATGCAAAACCTCCATTTTGTCACCATTCTTATGGGATACAAGATCAAAGCATATCCTCTAGAATTTAAATAGTCTTTTTCAACTGTGCATCAGTCTGAGGATGATGTGTGGTGCTGAGATTCAACTCTGTTCCCAAAGCCTTTCGCAAGGACCTCCAAAACTTGGATGTGAATCTCGGGTCATGATTTGAAACAATACATGAAGAGATGCCATGGAGACAAATGATGTTTTCAATATAGAGGTAACTCAACCTCAATAAGGGGAAATCAATTTGGATAGAAATAAAATGAGTGGACTTGGTCAAACGATCCATGATGACCCACATCGCATCTAACTTCTACGGAGTTCTTGGAAGACCTGTAATGAAATCCATAGTTATCTTATCCCACTTCCACTCTGGAATAGGCAAGGGTTGCAACAATCCTTCAGGTCTCTGAAGTTCAATCTTTACCTACTGACACATCAAACACCTGGCCACAAAATCTATCATGTCACACTTCATATCCACCCACCAGTTCTGTGGCTTCAAATCATGATACATTTTTGTACTATATGGGTGAATAGAAAACCTTGACTTGTGAGCCTTTGCAAGAATCACTTGTCTTAACTTCTGAAGGCTCGGTGCCACTACCTTAACATGGTAGAGAATAGTTCCCTCAGCGTTGACTTCCCAGCCATCCAACTATTCAACATTTTGAAGTTGTTCAATTTTCTCTTGGATCACCCCATCCTGTTGCTATAACTGCTTTGTCCTCTGGAGTAAAGATGGTCTAGCAACAACGTTATATGCACAAGTCATATCGTCTGTCTCATAGTACTACAAGCTGTAGTCTCCAACAACCGTAGATTGCTTCCACTCATAAAAAACCAGACAAGCAAGAGATTCTTGAGGATTCTGGCTTAGAGCATTCGCAACTACATTTGCTTTTCCTGGATGATACTCTAGGCTGAAATCGTAGTCCTCTAGGTATTCCATCCTCCGGCGCTGTCTCAAATTCAAATCTCTGTAAGTGAAAGGTGCTTCAAACTCTTGTGATCATAATACCCTTGGAAATTTGACCATATAAATAACTCCTCCAGATCTTCAAAGCAAAGATTATAATAGCTAACTCTAGGTCGTGCACTGGATAATTCTTTTTGAGGGGTTTCAACTGTTGGACACGTAAGCAACCACTTTACCCTGCTGCATCAAGACACATCTAAGCCCAACTCCCGATGCATCAGTGTAAATTGCATAAGGTAGCTCACTATCAGGCACTATCAAGATAAGTGCACTTGTCAGTCTATTGTTCAATTCCTCAAAATCTAACATTGGTCATTCCATTCAAACCATACCCCTTTTCTAGTCAACTTCGTTAATGGCACTGCCAACGAAGAAAAAATTTCTACAAATCGCTGATAGTAACTGGCAAGACCAAGAAAATTGCACATGTCTGACACATTTTTTTAAGACTACCACTATACAACTGTCTCGAACTTCATAGAATCTACCGAGATTCTGTCTCGTGAAACTACATACCCCAAAAATTCTGACATCCAGAAGTTACACTTACCCATCTTGGCATACAACTGATGATCTCTCAAAGTCTGTAGTACAATTTGGAGATGTTCCCAATGTTGACCTTGAGACTTCGAATATATCAAGATGTCGTCTATAAATGCCATGACGAACCAATTTGGATAGGGTCTGAAAACTTGGTTCATGAGATCCATAAAAGTGGCTTGGGCATTAGTCAAACTAAAAGGTAAGACTAGAAACTCAAAATGCCCATATCTCGTCTTGAAAACTGTCTTTGAAATATCCTCTTCCCAAATCTTCATTTGATGATACCCAGATTTCAAATCAATCTTAGAGAAGTATCATGAACCTTCAAGTTGATCAAACAACTTATCAATCCTCGGCAGCCGATACTTGTTCTTCACAATGACCCAATTCAACTTTTGATAATCAATACAGAGTCTCAAAGAACCATCTGTCTTCTTGGAAAATAACACTGGAGCACCCTATGGCGAGATACTCTCTCGGATGAATCCCAAAGCTCTCAACTCATCCAACTGCTACCTTAACTCATTCAATTCTGTAGGAACCACTTTATACGCAGGAATAAAAACTGGGGTAGTGCTTGGAACTAAATCAATACGAAACTCGATCTCATGGTCTGGAGGTAACCCTAGTAACTTATATGGAAACACATCCAAGAACTCTCTCACAACAGAGATATCTAGATCTTAGCCAGTGGCCACTATGATGCCTTTTAGACCATAGGTGGGTTCAAATGGCTTCAGATATGTCTTTTCGACTACTGAGTAGATCAGGTCGAGTGTGTTGTGTTCTGACTTCTGTCACTTTGTTTTGTTTACCGATTGGACTTTTGGGTGATCTGTTGGGGTGCTGAATCGACCGTGGTTGTGTTTAGTCAACTGCATCATTTGTTTCTCGGAGTGGGGTTTAGCAAACTTCACTTGACTTCGTCAGCCATTTCCTATTTTCAGTTGTGAAGATTCTCGGCTCCAGGTGTGGAGCTCGTTTGTTGGTAAGGTTGTCGTGGTTGTCATGGAGGTAGGGATTTTTATACTTTCTACACTGCATTGCATCGTGTTTTCAAAACTGATATTTTGTGGAATACCACACTTGAAAACCCATCGGGGACTGTTTCGACAGCAAGTCTATTTTGTCATATATGTATGTTTTCTCACATTTACTTTATCGTAGATTGTATTTCATTTTTGTTATCTGTTTACATATTGGGAGAATGAATCATCTTGATGCTTTTGGCACTCTAGCGCTAAAGTATCACTAGGCTATCCCATGAAACTTTATACTGCGTGAAGGTTGATTATTTGTACGTGCAAAAGGGGGATGGGGCATTGGTGACATGTCCTTAGGATTCGACCCCAGAAAGTCGAAATGGAGATGAGATGGTGATGACACTTCCTTGGGTTTTGAGCACTAGAACTTCTCTAGGGTTTTAGTCACATGGATCAGGAAGTTGTCAATCACTGAGCTTTGCCTATCCTAATACCATACATTGAGCTATGACATTGAGAATATTTTCCACAAGGAGAATAGTTTTTGGCCAGAAACTAAACCTCACCAGACAGGCTAGCACATCTCGATGAGGGAAGGGTTTAATCTCGAGTCTACCAGTTAGAATCCGAGCTACCTCCCCAACCCCCAATTCCCATTACATTCATTTAGTCTAGTTTTTCTCGTGCAATGCATGTGAATACCAACCTCATGGTATCCCTAATTATTTCTATCATCATGATGCATGTCAATGCAATACAATACCAATAACAACAGTATAATGTATATCAAAGCAAACAATTCTACAACACGGAATAAAACAAGTCAATAGTATAAAATAAATGCAGGTGAAATAGGCAAAAGCATCAACTGTAATAGCTAAGCAACTAATAGCAGAGAAATACACTGAGTAATTAATAACAGAGAGTTAATTAGCAAGAAACAACAAGGAGTTAACTAGCAGAGAACAACCTCGATCCAAACTCACACCAATGGATAACTAATTTCCAGAGACATGTCAATCAGAATCAAATAAAGGACCAAACACTTATTGTCAAAGTAGAATCAGCAGGTTAACTATTAAATGGCAGAGGCTTAAACTACACAGAGAGCAGTATTTATTTCGGCAGTTTAATATCCTAAGCAATGAGTATAACATGAATTAAATTAACAACTAATAACCGAGATTTCACAAGCCAAAGAGTAACTAAAATCCAAACTCACAGTTCATACATTACATAACGGGGAGCTATCCTACACAGGGACTAACATTGCACAATCCAACATATTACATTCACAATCAATAAAACAGACTACTTGTGATGTAGGCCTCCTCTGGCCACGACACTCTCACTTCTTACCTTATACTGACAATTTCTTCTACTGAATTCTCCTCTCCAACAGCAGCGCACGCTTCATGCCAACACTCCAAGACAGTAACTCCACCTCTGCTTACTTTCACTCTCACACACTCACAGTAATAACATCGTGTTTTTCCTTCCTTCTCTCTCGCACTCTCTCTGCTCTATTATAAATTACTCACCAGAAGCAAATGATCCTCCCTATTTATCAGCAGAAGCAAGGCTTCTTGGTGAAGCCTCATTGATTGACATTTCGCCAACCATGTTGAGATGGTCCAATTGACAATTGCCATGTGGATTATGTTATCAGTTCAGGAAAATCGAGGGAAAATTATTGGGAGAATCACAAAATGGTCATGGTAGAAAAATAGATTTTTCACATAACAACGTGGTTTCGGTCGACAGTCCAGTCGACATGAATAGTAGACCGCTCTGTTGACCCATCCCAAGGGATTTCGCCTCTAATCTATATTTTGATCGATCTACTTGATCGCTCTATCGACCAAGGAATCGACCAAAAAAATAAAAAACACAACTTGTAATGCATTTCGATGGAGCTCCTAGACCGTGTCCTCGACCACCTTGTCGACCGAAAACCAGAAATGCAATCTGTAATGCATTTTGGTCGAGCTACACGATCGCGACCTCAACCACCAAGTCGATAGAAACTACCAGTTACACTTCTCTTAACAATATACACTTTAATAAATCCAATAGTATTTTAACCTTCATTTTTATTGCATTATATCTAGTGTATAATGGACAATTACGAAATTTATTTCCTTTACAAAATATTAATTCTGTAAATTTCTTTAAAGTGTACAAAGATGGATTTATCCGGGTATTACATTCCACCCACGCTAAAAAAAAATTTGTCCTCAAAATTTAGCTAACTAAATAGCTCCGGATACTTGGATTCCATATCTTCTCTTCTTTCCCACGTGACTTCTTCTGCCAAATAATTCTACCATAATATTTTAACTAGTGGGATCTGCTTGTGCTGGAGTTCTTTAACCCTCGAGTCCAGAATCTGAATGGGTCTTTATTCGTAGCTCAAGTACGTCATCATTAAGAGGCACCACTTGAGTTGGATCGCCGAGACACTTTTGGAACATTGATGCATAGAATACATTATTCACACCCTCCATGGAAACTAGTAACTATAACTGATATACTACCTTCCCGATCCTTTCTGTGATGAAAAAAGGGCCAATATATCTCAGACTGAGCTTTTCTTGCTTCCTAAAGCGTATGACTCCCCTGAAAGGTGATACTTTCAGGAAAAGCAAGTCTCTTTTGCTGATTTCCAAGGCCCTTCGTCAATGATTGACATAGCTCTTTTGACGAATTTAGGCAGCCAGCATTCATTGTTAGATAATTGCCACTAACACGGCAGTTTGCTATATCATGTCTGGACCATAAAACTCAGCTTCAGCCACCTCACTCCAATACAACAGAGTCGTATAATGCTTTGTAAGGCGAAATTCCAATGGTCGTTTGGAAGTTGTTATTGTAAGCAATGGCAGCATTTTTCCTCACCCAACTTGGAATTCTAGTACACAAGCATGCAACAGATTCTCGAGTATCTGGATTGTCCGCTCGCTCTGATAGTCAGTTTGTGGATGGAAGTCGTACTAAACTTCAACTTTGTGCCCATTGCCTTATTTAGACTCTTCCAGAACACAGACATAAACCCCAGATCCTGATCAAATACAATGGAGACCGGAACCTCATGCAATTGTACAATTTCTTTAACATACAGGTCTATGAACTGATTCAACATGTACATCATCTTTACTGGCAAGAAGTGGGCAACTTTGGTTTATCTATTGATAATCACTCAGATCGCCTCATGTCCTTGCACAGTCCTGGGTAAGCTAGTAATAAAATTCATCGTAATGTGCTCCCACTTCCACTCCGATATTGGCATCGGTTGAAGTATTCCACCAGGTCTTTGATGTTCAGCTTTCACTTGCTGAAATACCTAGAACAACACCACATACTGAGTAATATCATATTTCATCACTGGCTAGTAGTAATGTACCTTGAGGTCTCTATACATTTTGTTACACCTAGGGTGGAAGGAAAAACTTGAAGAGTGAGCCCCTCTTAAGATTGCCAACCTTAACTAGGAATCACTGGGCACATACTATCTGTTTTTATACTTTATTATTCCATCGACAGATATAGAATAGTTCTGATATTCTGCTAAAGTTGAATTTAATTTAAAGTCTTGACATCTACCATCTCCTTGTTGGGCTTCTTTGATCTGCTCTAATATGGAAGGATTTAGAGTCAATGCAGATAATAGAGTAGTCAACTGCATAGGAATCATTTGCACGTCCAACTCTCGAATGTCTTTCTAAAGTCCCACTGATATTTCTTCACATATTATACTCATGAGGGCCACCTTTCTACTTAGAGCATCCAGTACAACATTCGCCTTTCCGGGATGCAGACATAATCTTTCAGAAATTCTAACCATCACTATTGCCTCATATTAAACTCTTTCTATATAAAAATATACTTGAGGCTTTTGTGGTTCTTGTAGATTTCACACCGTTGCCCATATAAATAATGCCTCTAGATCTTGAGTGTAAATACCATTGTAGTGAGCTCCAGATCATGAGTGGGATAATTGACTCCATGCAGTTTGAGTTTCCTTGACGCATATGCAATCACCTAGCCATTCTACATGAGTACCCCACCTAATCCACTCTTAGATGCATCGCAGTAAATACAGAAGTTTCCTTCCTCATCTGTTAAGGTTAGGACAGATGATGTAGTCAGTCGATGCTTCAACTCTTTAAAGCTCTCTTTGCATTTGCTTGAACACCAAAATCTCACATTCTTTTTCATTAGACTGGTGAGAGGTAGAGCAATCTTGGAGAATCCATTGATAAAGCATCTATAATATCCAGCCAGTCTGAGGAAGCTGCTCACATCGCCCACGTTCTTTGGTTGGGTCCAATCGATAATCGCTTGGATTTTTGTTGGGTCAATAGCGATGCCACTTTTAGAAACTACATGCCCAAGGAAGCTGACTTCACATAGGCTGAATTCACACTTGGAAAATTTAGCATATAGCTGGTGCTGTTCTAGAACAAATAAGGCAATCTTGATGTGTTCGTAGTGCTCTTCCTCCTACTAAGAATAGACCAGAATATCGTCAATGAAGACGATAATAAACTTTTTGAGATAATCTCTAAAGATTTTGTTCATCAGGTTCATAAAAGTTACCGGGGCATTGGTCAATCCGAATGACATCACCAGGAATTCATAGTGTCCATACCTCGTTTGACATGTTGTTTTAGAAATATCATCTAGTTTAACTTTCAGCTAATAATATCCCAAGCGAAGGTCAATATTTGAGAAAATGCTAGCACCGCATAGCTGGTCAAATAGATCGTTAATTCAAGGTAAGGGGTATTTGTTCTTGATCGTCACCTTGTTCAATTCTCGATAGTCGATACACATTCTTAATGATTCATCTTTCTTCTTTACGAATAACACCAGAGCTCCCCAATGAGAGAAGCTTGGATGGATAAACCCCTAACTGGTCAACTCCTCCAGGTGAACCTTTAACTCACGTAATTCCAACATGCCATTCTATACGAATTCTTTGAGACGGGTTCCGAGCCGGCCAGTAGGTCAATTACAAATTCAATCTCTCGGTCAGGTGGCAATCTAGGGAGATCATCTAGGAAGATCCCCGAAAAGTTCTGGACCACTGCGACGTCTTCTATCTTCGCCTTTGATACCACTGTGGTGTTCATCACATTTACTAGAAATACCTCTCATCCACTATTTAATAATCGGTCTGCCTTGAGTGCAAAAATAACTGCAAGCTTCCCCTTTTCTTTTACTCCTCGAAAAATGTGATGTTCGCCACTAGGAGGGCAAAAGCGAACTTCTCTTCTTCTACAATTGATAACTGCTTGGTGTTGAAATAACTAGTCCATGCCAAGAATAATGTCATACCCCTTCATGTCCATCACAATCAAATCGGCATGGAAGGTGCGGTAATTGATCTTCATTGCATATGCTTTCAAAATGCCATTGACGGACAGGAAATCACCAAAAGGTAGCAACACTCGATACTCAATCTTCATAATACCTAAGAGACAATTCGCTTTCGCGCAAAATTCAGTTGAAATAAACAAGTGAGTAGCTACAGAGTAATATTATCAATACAAATAGTACCTGATACGACCAGAAAACTTATTTATTCTAGCTGCAGGACTTCTAATGCAATTAAGGAATATTTCAATGTCATATATATATAAAACACACATGTAATTGCTTCATCAGTTATGGGTGTACCTGATATGACTGCCGGTTGCTCCCCCTTTTCATCATTTCCATACAAGGAGAAGACTCGCAAAGCCACTCCTCCTTGTCCTCCAAGTTTGGCTGAGCAAAACTTGGCAAGGTGTCCTGACCCTCCACATCTAAAGCATTGCTTAGATCCCGCCATACATTCCCCGCGGTGGATTTTCTTGCACCTTGGACATGCGTCGGGCTGATACATTCCTACACCCGGAGGGGTAGTGGCTGTCTTTGTCATTGAGCACTTGTATTTCCTCTATTGCACTTCGTTCTCCGATGGTCATTTAATTCCCCAGTTCACAGGCAGACTGCCTCGTTGTTGCTAGTTCTGGTTATTTTTCCAAAACCTCTGATTTGCTTCTCTTTGCCTTGCTTTCATTGCCTTTACATTCTCTACCGCCAGGGCCTTCACCACAACTTTCGCATAGGGAACATCCTCAGTACCTGATACTAGGATCTCCATCTTGAGCCCTTGTATGAAGTGAACCTTGTGCTCTTCAGTGGCCACCAAGTATAAAGCAAACTGGGATAGAGCCTCAAATTTCTGAACATAATCTGACATCATTCCTGTCTGGCGTAAATGTACAAACTCCACCAGCTTCTGGGTCCGAACGGTATGATTAAAATATTTCCCATAGAACAATTCTTTAAAGGTTCCCCAAGCAAGGGTGACATGATCCAAAAATCACAAAGAGCACTTGATTAAAATCGACCACAATAATCTGTAATATTCCATCCACAAAACTTCAAACAGAAATAACTCACAATCCAAATGTGAGAATTAGCTGAAATTTGGAGGTCATCAAAAAACTCGTTCATAGACGACATATCAAAAATTCATCGCAAAAACCACTCGAAAACTCCAGCTATGGCAAAAACAACACAGTCCCGAAATTAGGGCTTCACCTGATCAGATTCGGCCTCTGAAATTAAAACGAATAGAACTCTGCTTGCATACAGCCTAATAACGTCAATTTTTGAGGAGTGCAGCTCAACAACACAAATAAGATCTCAACCAAAAATCAGTTCAAAAGGGTAATAGCAAGTCGTTCAAATTAAGGCACCAATCCGATGATTCAAGCAGTGAATAATCCAAAACAGATCAGCGACCAAAAAAAGTATTCTTCAACCAAACAAAAATAATCACTTACCAATCAATAAGAATACCATTCTAGGGCAGGAAACTCAGGATATTTGATTATCAAATAGCAAGAACAATGATTCCCTTTAAGAGTAATACGAAATAACAAAATAACCAAGGAGTTCATTTATCCTCCTACCGTGTGAGGGACGAGTTCATTCGGCTTGATCGACGATCAAGCACTCTCCAATGGATCTAATGCTTCTCCTACTTCCACACCACAAAGACTCCACCAAGATGAAGATTTGAAAGAAGTAGCAACCTTTCCAACTCGGTCAAGAAGCAATCCAAGAGCTCTGAGTTCAGGTTATGGATGAAGTGGCGATGGAGGGGGGGTGCCACAGTTCTCTCCTCTAAGGAAACACTAGGATTTTTTTTAATTCCACCAAAAGTCTGTTCCAGCAACAAAACAAGGGCATATAAACCCTTAATGCCCTTACAAGAGTTTGAAAGACCAAAATAACCCTGACTTAAGAAAATAGACATGACTAACACAATTTCAATAAATCTGAGTTAGATTTTGGACTCTATAAAAGGGACATATGACATATCAAACGAAAACAAAATAAAACATCCAATACGTCGTTGGAAAGATCTAGTTGTTGGCTACAACTTGCATGAAGGATCAAAATTGAAAAGAAGTCGTCCTGATTGTAAAAAATGCACTTGAACAACCGGAGGTCAGATTCTCGGCTATGCAAGTTTCTTCCATTTTACATAAATCACTTCGGTTAGGCAAAGTAAAGGACTTTCCATCCTCCATTAGGCGTATTTCCTCTAAGACCATAAGTGTCTCCCTTTGAGGGGAAGTTTCTTCCTTCTTAGTTGCTACCATTAAACCATCTCCATTCTCTATATGTTCATCCTCGAGAATTTCAACTTGTAAACACTCTTTCTCAACTACCCGGAAACAATTTTCTTCATCCACTTGAGTCTCCATCACGGAAAGCGGTCCTTCGGGAGCATAAATAGTCACTTCTTCATTCTTTTCTTTGCTAAAACAAGAATCCCCTTCCTCATCCTCACTAATCACTTCATTAGTTTCTCCTCTTAGAATAATCACCTTTGAATTCGGGAATTGTGAGGCAATGTGGCCAAATCCTAAGCATTTGAAACATTTCACATCTCTCGATCTCGGTTTGCTATTGTCATTATATGGCTTCTTTTCATCACTATACTTCACGGTATTAGGCTTTCTTTCAATCTTTGGAATCGGCTTTTGGGGGATATTGGCTTTTTGGAAAGGCCGAGTCATGCCTTCTTTAAGTTTCCTCTTCCTTTGTCTTTCTATCTTCAAAGCCAATTGTATAACATAATCAAGAGTTTCATATGATTGCAATTTCACAACATCACCAATCTCTTTATGGAACCCCTTTATGAACCGAGTAATGGTTTGCTCCATTGGTTCCTTCACATTGCAATGGATCCTCAAAATTTCAAACTCGGTCAAATATTCATCAATCGTTAGTGAGCCTTGTTTTAGATTTTGTAGCTGAAGGAATAATTCTTGCTTGTAATGTGGGGGGACAAATCGCCTTCTCATGAGTTCTATTAAAGCCTCCCAACTTCGGATTTCAACTTCCCCAATCTTCCTTCTTTGTGATTTAAGGTCCTCCCACCATATACTAGCATATCTGGAGAGCTCCAATGTCACCATTTAAAGTTTAGTCTTTTCTGAATAATCGTAGCAATCAAAAATCCGGTCTATTTTTTCAACCCATTCCAGAAAGTCACCACCATTACTGGACCCTTTAAACTGAGGAATAGAGACCTTAACGTGCCTCAAATCATGCTTGTTATTCGGTCTCCTTCTCGGGCTAAATGAATCACTATCATCGGCATCCTCCCACTCTTCACCAAACTCACTAGCACCATGACCATGTGAATCAATAGAAGTACTAAGTTTTCTTCTAGGCCTTGGACTTCTAGGACCTCTCACTTGATCATTATCGGAGGCTGCCAACTTTTGTTGAAGCTTAAGAATCATGTCAAACATTTCATCCAATCAACCATGCACACTAGGCTCGGCTTGCTCATGAGCTTCCTCAGGTGGTGCAACCGGATTGTTTCTCGTCTCCCTATTATTATGATACTGAGCTCCACTTCTAGTACTCATGATTATCAAATTATAGTCTCAATAAAACAGCAAAAACACGAGCGAGGCTTTGATACCAAATGACGTGATCCAAAAATCACAAAGAGCACTTGATTAAAATCAGCCACAATAATATGTAATATTCCGTCCATAAAACTTCAAACGGAAATAACTCCCAATCCAGACGTGAGAATTAGCTGAAATTTGGAGGTCACCAAAACAACTCGTTCGTAGATGACATATCAAAAATTCAGTGCAAAAAACCACTCCAAAACTCCATATATGGCAAAAAAAACACAATCCCGAAATTAGGGCTTCACCTGATCAGATTCAGCCTCTGAAATTAAAACGAATAGAACTCTGCTTGCATACAGCCTAATAACGTCAATTTTGGAGGAGTGCAACTCAACAACACAAATAAGATCTCAACCAAAAATCAGTCCAAAAGGGTAACAGCAAGTTGTTCAAATTAGGGCACCAATCCGATGATTCAAGCAGTGAATAATCCAGAACAGATCGCGACCAAAAAAAGTATTCTTCAACCAAACGAAAATAGTCACTTACCAATCAATAAGAATATCATTCTAGGGCAGGAAACTAAGGATATTTAATTATCAAACAGTAAGAACAATGATTCCCTTTAAGAGTAATACGAAGCAACAAGAATAACCAAGGAGTCCGTTTATCCTCCTACCATGAGAGGGACGAGTTCATTCGGATTAATCGACGATCAAGCACTCTCCAAGGGATCTGATGCTTCTTCTACTTCCACACCACAAAGACTCCACCAAGATGAAGATTTGGAAGAAGTAGCAACCTTTCCAACTCGGTCAAGAAGCAATCCAAGAGCTCCGAGTTCAGGTTATGGATGAAGTGGCGATGGGGGGGGGGGGGGGGGGTGCCGCGGTTCTCTCCTCTAAGGAAACACTAGGGTTTTTTTAATTCCACCAAAAGTCCGTTCCAGCAACAAAACAAGGGCATATAAACCCTTAATGCCCTTACAAGAGCTTGAAAGACCAAAATAACCCTGACTTAAGAAAATAGACATGACTAACACAAAATCAATAAATTTGAGTTGGATTTTGGACTCTGTAAAAGGGACATATGACATAGCATATGAAAACAAAATAAAATGCCCAATACGTCGTTGGAAAGCTCTAGCTGTTGGCTACAACTTGCATGAAGGACCAAAGTTGAAAAAAAGTTGTCTTGATTGTCAAAAATGCACTTGAACAACTGGAGGTTAGATTCTCGGTGGAAAAGAGAAGCCCACATTATTCTCCAAAGATTGCAAGACCTCCACTAACCCAAATGTGCCAACTCCTCTTGTTTAATTGATCCTAAAACTCTCCTCCAAGTTAGCTAGAGAAGAAATACCTACAAAATAAATAAAATGTTAGAAACCAAAGGAGCCCTTGGCTCGGGCTCAGGTGACGGGACCTTGGGGCACATCAAAGGCTTAGAACATCTCATGTTGCTTTGACTAAGTCTGACCTGAACTGGGCATCCTGTATTAATAAATAGGTAGCACGCTTTACTTTTTTTGCCTCTTTTATACTTGCATACTCAAACATATCTTTAAGGGAACAGATCCACTCTTTAGCTCCCGTGACATCGAAAATATTACCATCGAAACTGGGAGGCTTGAGTAGTTGAAATATTTCCCACCCAACTTCTTCAGGAACCACCACATCATGGTGATTTCCGTTTCCATCTTCTCTCTCCATAAACCGCTCCATATACTGGAATTGCCACTCCATATACTGGGATTGCCGCTCAACTACAACAATTAAGCAGTTGAAGGCTTGGTCTCTCTCATCCCGAGCACAGGTATCCTCTCGGCCACCCGCATTTTCTTGGCCACCCGCTGTCTCGTTCCTCTCATCATTATTTTGCACATCAGCTCTTACTCCCCTCCTTATTCTATTCTCTTATACATTTTCATATTATGAAATAGTAAGTTAAAGAAAGCAATTTAAGAAATGAAATTAACTTACAGTCAAAGTAGTATTCCCTGATGAATCTTGTGTTACCAACAGTCTTCAAAACTGCGTTTGACCCGGTTATGCTCCGATACCAACTGTAACGCCCGCGTTATTAAAACCTTTTCTTTTTCTTTTACCGTATAAGATTAGCCATATAAAATTTTTTCTTTAATTTATTTAAAGCATGCGAGGGGAAAATAAATCAGAGAAATAAAGAGGAAACTATTAACACTTTCAAAAATATGGTTTTAACATTTTAACCAAGAGTCCATTGTTTAAACAAAACATTTATCTTTCAAAACTATTTCAAAACACCAGTTTTACTTCCTGTGAGCCATAACCTCTTAGGTCAATTCCCTAGGTAACCTAAGTGCTCAACAAGTAATGTCTCCTCCTCCACATTGAGAACACTGCTATCCTGATAGTCACCTACACCACAAGCAAATTGTGATCTTAACGGTCAGCAAGAAGTAAGATGCAATATAATGCATGCATATGTTTGATTATGTCATAAAGGAATCCACCAAATCTGTCTTTACTCACTGACTTATACATTAAACTCATACATTGAGCTGGGACATTGAGAATATTTTCCACAAGGAGAATAGTTTTTGGCCAAAAACTAAACCTCACCAAACAGGCTTGCACTTTCTGATGGGGGAAGGGTTTAATCTCGAGTCTACCGATTAGAATCCAAGCTACCTTCCCAACCCCCAAATCCCATTACATTCATTTAGTCAGGTTTTTCTCGTGCAATGCATGTGAATACCAACCTTATGATATCCCTAATTGTTTCTATCATCATGATGCATGTCAATGCAGTACAATATCAATAACAACAGTATAATGTATATCAAAGCAGACAAGTCTACAACACAAAATAAAATAAGTCAATATCATAAAATAAATGCATGTGAAATAGACAGAAGCGTCACAAGTAATAGCTAAGCAAATAATAGCAGAGAAATACACTAAGCAATTAATAACACAAAGGTAATTAGCAACTATTAACAGAGAGTTAATAAGCAACAAACAACAAGGAGTTAACTAGCAGAGAACAACCTCGATCCAAACTCATAACAAAGGATAACCAACTTCTAGAGACATGTCTATCAGAATCAAATAAAGGACCAAACACTTATTATCAAAGTAGAATCAGCACGTTAACTATTAAATGGCAGAGGCTTAAACTACACAGAGAACAATATTTATTTTGGCAATTTAATATCCTAAGCAACAAGCATAACATGAATTAAATTATCAACTGATAACTAAGATTTCACCGGCCAGAGAGTAACCAAAAATCCAAACTCACAATTTATACATTACATAATGGGGAGCTATCCTACACAAGGACTAACATTGCACCATCCAACATATTAACGTTCACAATCGCTAAAAACAGACTACTTGTGGTGTAGGCCTCCTCTCGTCACGACACTCTCCCTCCTTACCTTATACTGAAGATTTCTTCTGCTGAATTCTCCTCTCCAACAGCAGCGCACGCCTCACGCCAACGCTCCAAGACAGTAACTCCTCCTCTGTTTACTTTCACTCTCACACACTCACAGTCATAACATATTGTTTTTCCTTCCTTCTCTCTCGAGCTCTCTTGACTCTCTGTAAAAATAACTCACCAAAAGCAAACAACCCTCCCTATTTATCAGCAGAAGCAAGGCTTCCTAGAGAAGCCTCGTTGATGGACATTTCACAAACCACGTTGAGGTGGTCCAATTGACAATTGTCATGTGGTATATGTTATCGGTTTGGGAAAATCGAGGAAAAATTATTGGGAGAATCACAAAATGGCCGCGATAGAAAAATAAATTTTTCACAAAACTGTGAGGTTCCGGTCAACAGGAACAGTAGACCGCTCTATCGACCGGTCCCAAGGGATAATGACTCGACCAAAAAACCAAAAATACAATCTGTAATGCATTTTGGTTGAGCTCCTCAACCGCCTTATCAATTGAAAAACAGAAATGCAATATGTATTTCATTTCTGTTTTTCAATCATTTTGGTCGATCTCCTCGACTGCCTTGTTGATCAAAAACCAAAAATTCAATATGTAATGTATTTCGGTGGAGCAACTTGATCGCGGCCTCAACCGCCAAGTCAACCGAAACTGCCAATTACACTCCTCTTAACAAAGTACACTTTAATAAATCCAATAGTTTTTTACCTTCATTTTTATTGCATTATATCTAGTGTATAATGGACAGTTACGAAACATATTTCCTTTACAAAATATTCATTCCATAAATTTCTTAAGTGTAGAAAGAAGGATTTATCTGTGTATTACAACATCGAGGGCCATGGGCTAGTTTAATAAAATGATAAAGAGGTTTTAATGAATTAAATCCATGTATGGTAAATGAGAAGCATGAGATGGTTTTCAAAAGAGATGAGAAAAATAGTTTTTAACATGCATTGCATTTAGTATCGACTTCCCTATTGACTTTGTCACTCAGTCCTTAGACTCTATTTTTCATAGGTTAGGATGTAGGCTCGGTGCATGGGACTTGCATGTGATCTCGTGGGGCGATGCTGGAGTCCCCTAGTGAGTGCTTCGATCTTCCCATGGATGAGTGGATATTCGTCAGTTCAATACCTTCATATCAAGTATGTTTAAGGTATGTTTGGGGTTTGTAGTTTTTGTGTTGTTTGATTTAATTCATGCATAGTACATTTCCATATTTATACTTTCATGTATCTTATTGATCACTCTGTGGTTCCCAACCTATGTGTTTTGTGTTTGAGCTTAACTTTTCCATTAAGACTTTCCCTTATTTTATGCCTTAGGTTAGGTAACCAAGTCCTCCATGTAATACCACGATAATATTTCCCCGTATATGTAATGTAATTAATTTTAGAGTAATTAATATATTATGTTGCGATGCGATATGTTGTTGGTTAATGGCGTATAAATATGGGAAAATATTAAGGAATGATTAAAGTATAAAGTTTTGATGGAAAAATGTGTAATTGGAGTTTTTGGACGCATGCGATCAACGGGCGGATTTGGAGTTTCATCCGAAATGTGTCTTGGGTCGTCCCTCGTGTTTTGGGACGAGGTGGGGATGACATCTTGTGTTCGAAATCGTTCCTCCATCTGTAGTGTGAGTTTTCGGACGAATGCGATCGGATGCGGTCAGGTAAAGTTCGAATCTATCCAATTTGGCAAACTTTTTGGACGAATATGATCGAGGCGCGGACGCCTTCCCTAGTCCAAAATTGCAATTCTGAAGAAGAGAAATATGGACTGAACTAGTTTGGTTTGGCTCAGTTCGAAAATTTATAAATACACGGTTTTTAGAGAAAAAGAAATTGGATTAATTGGAATTTAAAATGTGAAAATAATGAGAAGGGAGAGGATTAAAATGGGGTTAGGATTAAAATGGGAAAAATAAAGGGAAATTGTGGGGAAGGCTTGATCCGGTTCAGCCAAACCGGTTCATGTTTGATATTGGCAGTTTGGAAATCAAATGAAAAAGGAATGGGGAAATTGGCCCATGGCCATTTCACGATGAACCAGAAGAGAGAACAGAGAGAGGGAGATGGAGAATGATAGAGAGGG
>CM039475.1:8206842-8485725 GCA_022433065.1 Begonia loranthoides
GAGAGATTTAATGAAATAAAGAATTGCAATAAAGAGAATTAGGAGAGGAAGGGAAAGAGTAAACTGATTCACATGAAGTTAATTTCGGTTCTAAAATTAAAAGAAAAGAAAAGAAAAGGGGAAAAATTGTCCCGTGGCCATTTTGCGAAGAACTGAGAGACGAGGGAGAGAAGAGAGAACAAAGAGGGAGGTCGCGAGTGGGAGACGAGCGGGCGAAGGCTCGGGCTTGGCCGGGGGAGCTCCTTCGCGGTGTGCGCATCATCCAGCAAATGGCGAGCGACTGCGGTCATGGGCATCGGGCTTCATGGGCTAGTGCAGTGCAGGTTTGGGTCGTCAGTGTAGCGTCGGGTAATGGTGAGCTCCGATGCTCCATCGATTCGGGTGGCTGGTGATGCTCAGAGACGGCAAAATGGCAATGTCGGAATGGCGGAGGAATGGTCGAGGCGTCGGGATGGCAGGGAGCTGGCGATTCCCGAAGAAACGGCCGAAGGCTTGGGGTCCAGTTTGCGGTTCGGTCTGAACCACTCTATCTTGCTCTAGTGAAACGATAGCTTGGACGTGCTTGAGGAATGGAGATAAGACAGGGCATGGCTTGGGGACACCCGTGGGTGTCTGTGGCAGAGGCAGGGAATGGTATGCCTCTCTGGTGAGGTAGAAATGCAGAGGAAGGGGGGGAGGCTGGCAGAGGAGTGCTCTCGGGTGAGAAATGAAGTCAGAGAGAAGAAATGCTCTCTAGATAAGAGGAGTTCAAGAGCTTCTGCGAGGAGGGGAGCTCCCTTTCTGTTGATGACCGAGTGAAGCTCCTCAGGCATTCTCCTGGTAAGTGAACCCTCTTCACTTCTTTTATGAATGTTAGTTGAATAATATTGTGAAGGATATTTTGGATGAAAAAATGTGGATACTGTCTTTTGGTTTGTGAAGAATATTTCAAAAGCATGCTCCCTGGATGGTGGAGAACGTGAGAGTAGAGGTGAAGCTGCTTCCTGCTATTGGTTCCTCCTAATGAGTGACCTTTACAAATTACTTTATAGATAATATTGGGAATTTCTGTTGTTCAGTTGGATTCTGTTTGGATGGTGCTTCCTAGTTTTTATAAATTGTATGTGAAGACTTATGTTAAAGAAAAGACGTAGGATGAAGAGATAGATCCTGTTTTCTTGTGTTTAGCCTTGTTAGTAGATTTTTAATTGGACCAAGGTTATGGATTACTCTCTGTTTATGGTTGCTTCACAAAATATGTTAAGATTAATGTTCTGCAAAATTAAATACAAATTATTGGACAATAATTGGAGGTATGTTCTTAGGTGATTGATACTCTATTGCTTGGGTTAACATTCTGCGATGTTTGATTTGTGAATATATGTCATCTGTTGGTTATTTCTGAAAGCATGAATATGTTGGATTTAGTTTTGGCTGTGGAATTGCACTTTGTTGGTTTGGATTTGAGTCACTAATTGGATAAATATAGTGTACTCGGTTGGATAAATATTGTATTTCATCTTTATGTGCATGGTTTGTTAATTGGTTGGAAAATGGATATTGAATATGGATTATGAAACGCTATCAAGTGATGAATAAAGATTAATGTTATAGATAATGGTGAAGTTGTTGAGTTGAGAATGTTAGAATTGTTAAGTGTTATGTTCCGTTTTGGGGTGTCAAAAGAGTTCCTAGAATTACTACGTAATTAAGAATAGGAAAAGAATGAAATTAATAAGTTATGATTATTAATGAGTAAATGTTTTAATCATGAAGGTATTGAAAATGAAAAGAAGGATAACGATTAAGTGCTAATGTGCGATAAAGATTTGAGGTAAGAAATTGAGTAAAGTCGTTGGCCTGTGGAGGCCCTGCACAATTACCAGTGTCTTTCCTTTAATTGTTTGTTTGCGTTTCTTTTATGCTACTATATTATGTCTATGTTGTTCGCACATTATTAATTTAATCTCTAAGCATGTTTAGGACGTTAGCATATTGTTATTGTTTCCTTTAAATTATCAAGCATGTCTATACTGTTATTATTTCCTTTAAATTGCCAAACATGTCTACGTTGTTATTGCTTTCTTTAAATTACCAAGCATGCCTATATTGTTATTGTTTCCTTTAAATTGTCAAACATGTTTTAGAGTATATCGCCATGTATAGTATGTTAGTAGATTTTCATATTTCATGCTTTTATATTGCTGTGATAATGTTTCTCATTGACATGCATCATGATAATAGAAACAAGTAGAAAGTGTCATCTCTGGGATGGCACTCATGTGTATTTACGTGAGGAAAACGGATAAACGAAATGAATGGAAATAAAGGAAAAGGGGAGTTGGGGGATGGACGGGTAGTTCGAATCTAACCAGGTAATCTAGACTAAGCCCCTAACTCATCGGGTCCAGGACTAGCTACCTTAGGTGGTTAGAAGCTGAGAACAGACTATTCCATCCCGACACAGATTTCTTCAATCTTCTGCTCGATGTATGAGTAAATGAAAGGAAGGGAAAAGGGGAGTTGGGAGATGGATGGGTAGTTCGGATCTAACCAGGTAGTCTAGACTAAGCTCCTCCCTCGTCGGGTCTAGGACTAGCTACCCTAGGTGGTTAGAAGCCGAGAACAGACTACTCCCTCGCCACGGATTCCTCCAATCTCTCACTCGACGTACGAGTAATGAATGAAAGAATGAAACGAAAAGAAAAGAATGGTTGGGGCAGACCCATTCTGACATAACGAGATAGAGGCATACATCATACTGCATATCTCATTTTTTACTAGGCCTCAGGCTCACAGTTTGCTAATAGTATAGGTACACGTAAGAGAATATATAAAGAAGCAATTGATGAAGGATTTGCACGTGCGGAACTTCTGGCTTGCTAGGCTAAGGAACGTAAAAAAAGAAAAGGGTTTTATAAATGTAAAATACTAGTTTATTTACTATCTTTTAAAATGAATGATTTATGTTTCCGCTGTAAAATGAGAAAAATAGATTTTATAAATAAAGCCTTCTACTATTAATAAAGATTAACGAAACGAGTTTTAAGTAAGATGTTTTAACAATAGGGTTTTTAACCAAAAAACTTTGATTTCAATTGAAGGGTTTTAATATGGATTCAGTTATTTTATAAAAGTTTTAAATTTAACGCATTTTTAAAGTAAAGAAAAATCTGGGTTGTTACACTCCAAGAGGATCGGGTCGCTTGACCCGGCAGTTCTGTTGGGCCCGCCTTTGGGTTGTGACATTGTTGTCCTGGTATGGAACAACACTCATGCAAAAGAATGAGAAACAAAAATTATACTAACAACTATGTTGTGATCACTCTGGCTGTGGAAGTAGTCAGATCCCCTAACTACATAAGCTCCCAAGCACTTACTCCTTTCCCTTATGGCATCCCCCACGGCCACCCCTAGCTGAGCTCTGTCCTACGCCACTACTCTAAAAGGGTTGTTCTCTAGGATTCCTTTACCTCAACTGCGAATAAGGGTATGTATCGTAGCTCTGCTAATAACCGGTCGGCCTCTAAAAATCGAGACTAGTGGGTCAAAACTGGGGCTGGTAACTCGAGCGGTTTCCTGAAGACTGCTGTGGAGTAAAAACTGGTTGTTCATGATGTTGCAAAAAAGAGTGTTTGCCGAAACCACACTCTCCCCCAAGAGCACTACAGGTAGCACTACCCTTGGAAGAAGAAAATGACTTGCGCAGTGGCTGCTGCTACTGGCTCTGTGGGCAGTTCTTCTTAACATGCCCTGGTTACCAACAAATATAACACATGTGGGGGCTATAACGACCACTATCAAACAATCCACTACTAGCACTCTGGCTTGGACCTCCACCAGATCGTTACCCCTGGAACCTAGCTTGATTCTTCTTTGTCACTTTCCTCTCATCCCTCTTTGTCTGCCTGTCCTGGAAGCTCCCATAATTGGCATCCAGAACTCTCTCCACCCTCTGGGTGACCTCAAAGATCTCTAACATATTATCAAACTGCATAGTAGCAATTCTGTGCTACAGCCTTGGTCTCAAAACTAGCTGAAACTTAATCACTTGTCCCTCTTATGAAATTCCTCCAGAGTAAGGTAAGAGCTCAAAAAACCTATTGTAGTACTCCATTATAGATATCTGGCTTTGTGTTAACTCGTGCAAAATCTTAGGCATCGACTTATGATGACTATGACTATTGTCTTGTGCCCAAAATACCTCCAGGAAATCCTTCCACTCCATAGACTATACATCATAACTGGACCGTATGGCTCTTCACCAGTTGGATGCCAACTGTCTAGGTAGTGAGTGACAATCCCTACCTAGTACTCCATCGAAATTTGGAGTGCCTCGAAATTCTTTTCTATTTTATGGAGCCAATTCTCTGCTCCCAATGGATCCACACCACCCTTAAACACAAGTGGGCTCAGCTTGGAAAACTCTTAGGAACAGTTCATCCCGGTCGTCGCTGGCTCTGGGGCAAGACGACTACTATCAGCTAAATTGCACAATGCTTCCACTATTGTGGCGATGGGATCAACATTGCTCTCTTGTGATTTGGCACGTGAGTTTCTCTTTCTTGGCAGCATCTTGTCTATTCTAAGAATGAGAAAATTTCACTTGGTTAGAAAACTTGATTTGTGCACAGTTAACAAAATCCAAAGTCTTAGTTCAAAGTCAGATTTTGTTTACACCATTAAGTTATCAAGTGATCACTACTTAGGAATTCGAGAACCTTAAAGTTCTTATACTATAAAATTCTGTCACGATACAAAGGGAATCCTAATAGAATCACCAAATCAAGCGACTCGTTTCTCGAAGAGAACCTGATTGCCCAGCACAAGGCTACAATATTAACAGAAAACTTTTTATAATTGAACGTGGCTCATAAATTATGGGCCTAGGTTCGTATAGTGATCACGAGAATAGCGATACATAAAATAAATAATCCAAGTATTGTGTAACAAATCCAACCAACAATATTAAGTTATACAAACCATAGAATTATTATCACTAGGAAATAAATCTAAATACTCAGAAATAACTAAGGAAAAAGGAAATCTCCTGTCACGACCCGAAGACGGGCCGAATAGAACGGCTGGGTCAGGCAACCCGATCCTCGTAGAGAACTTGATCACCCAGCTCAAGACGTGAAAATAATAATGCATAAATTAAAATGAAATCCAAGTACTATGCAACAAACTCAATCCAACAGTATTAAGTTTTATAGACCCAATAGAAATGTCAATGTCCTCATCAAATAACGATAAACCACTCAGATCAAAATAACAGGACACTTCAGCTTCTGATCTTCAGCTGCTCTCGTCTTTACCTGAAGTTTTGGGAGAGGAGTCATTTGGATGAGTGACTAACTCAGTAAAGTATAGGTATACTATATGCACCTCATACAAAACTAGTTTTTCTCTATTTTCGAAAATAATGTTTCTCATTTTACTGTACACGAATTTTGAACTGAAATCTATTTATCATATTATAAATCTGGTTCAAGGCCATCGATGAGGCTTTTATCGAAAACTTGCTGTATACATAGACAGCTATACCACGTAAAATAGGCCATCATTGTTTTCCTATTGAAAACGTCATCAGTGAAAAAGGGAAGTCGCTCAAGAACTCACCTGACACTCATCAAAGAATAAATGATCACCTGTCGATGATAACACCTCATGAGGCAGAGGAAGTATAAATTACGACGGTCTGTAGATCCGACGCATCACCCGAGTTGTCGGCGATTCGCTCAGCAGCGACAACTCGTACGATCAAATAGAACAAATACGGTTGCTCGCTATATGTAAGCTTGTTTAACAGCTAAGATACATAGAAGCTCCAAATGGATGAGGGTTGCCGACAAGTAAACTCGGTCGTCACGCCACTCGTCAAGTGAAATGGTACTTAGGTTAAACAAGTATCAGCGACTGACAACTGTTTGATCTGTGGGACAAACTCTGGCCAGGTTTAGGGGCTTACGACCCAAAGAGACGTCTTCACTCTCCCATACGAATTTACGACTGTCAGGAGTTTCAACCTGAGGACACATCACCAATGCCCCACCTATATTTTTCGCACGTACAACAAATCAACCTTCACGCAGTAGAAAGTTTCAAAGGGGACAGTCTCGTGATGCTTTAGCACTAAAGTGTCAAGGCATCAAGAGGAATCATCCCCCAGTATATGCACAATAATTTTAAACCATGTACAGAATTAAACTTAAGAAAACATACTATTAGTAAAAACTGACGTGCTGTCGAACAGTCCCCGTCATTTTTAAAGTGTAGTATTCCACAAAATAATTATTTTGAAAACAGCATGCGATGCGATGCAATGCAATGCAAGAGGTATAGAAATCCCTACCTCGACGATGGTCCGTCTTGTTGATTGAAGCAACTGTTTACTCGAGAATCATATCATACTCGCTGAGATCATCCAATCCTGACAAATGTATCAAACACGAGAATTCATAAACAATTTCTAGAAATAAACAGGAGGGTGTCATATATCGGGAATAGGAACCCAACCGAAGTGTAGATGACCTATCTAATAATCCCAATAAAAGTTTCCAAACTTTATCTAACAACATCCCTTAATCTCATAATCCAATTTTGAACACCTACACAATTTCAGAAATCCAAAATCTCATTTGTCAGAACATACATCCTCATTACGACAATCAATTTAAAATCCAAGATCTAAGACAACAACCAATCAATTCGAAATCGTTCAAGTCTACCAACGACAAACTAAACAACGGCAGTAAAGCTAGAATAAATTCGACTGAAATCGAGGCAATTAACAGGAACCATATTCACAGTGAGTTCACAAAATCATCCTTAGAAGCTATCAACCAGAACAGCAATGAACCAAACTAAAATTAACCGAGCAGCCAATTCTCAATGCATTAATAGCTTTTCCATCCAACCTCAAAACAGTAACCCACATCCAAGATAATGCACCACAAACCAACGCATGAAGACATTTTTATGATCAATGGGCATCACTACACAAATCGGCAGAATTTACAGGTCAAGTTATTGGCATTTTCTTTTCCACTCAACAGCACCAAAATAGGAAGTCAATGTCAAAGCCCAATCCAGAATCAATAGTCAACAACTTACACTTCTCGGGTCTCAGCCACAGTCCAAGAGCATTAACCAAACACATTCAACAAATTTCATTTTCTTCACGGTTCCATAATTGTAAATCAAACACAGCATCATTCAAATTCGGCTAACGAGGACAAGAATCAGAACCAAAACCAGGACACAAATCACAGCAGGAAATCCAACAAGAAACAGAGACAAACCACCACCAGAAACGATTTCAAAATTCTAAAACTCGAAATAAAAGAATCCAACTGAAAATTTTCTCACTAACAGAACCGAATCGGACTCTGTTTAGCTCACCAGAATCAGAAGACGGCGCAGTTTGGAGCTGTCCTGTCGCAGGTGGTCGGAATCTGGACGAAGTGCACGACCGTCTGAGGTTGTCTGTCCGCAACTCGCCTGAAGGAAGCGAGGAAATGCGGAGCCTCTGCCCTCGAAAATGCTCGGACAGAATCCCCCACCCCTCTCGCGCAGAATGCCCAGACGAGGTCACTCGTCGTCGTCTGCTCTTAGTCGAATTCTCCTCTCGCGAACAGCAAAGCCTCTGTCTCTCTTTCTCTCTCGCGATCTCGTTCCTCCTCGCACAGCTTCTCTCTCTCCCTCTCTCTCGCGAATGGATAACAGGGAAAGAAACCCTACTTCCCTTTCGCACAACTGGCAAACTGCTGCAAATTTTTATTCTTTTTCCTTTTTGTTTTATTCTTTTCCTTTAAAAGCCTTTCTCTTCATTTTTTCCACCATCGCCAGCGGGTCTCTCCTTTCCCATTATTTTTTTTTTTTTGGTAACATGACAAATTAACCATAGTGGTTTACAGTCAATGACAAGTCAACCACTATCCTTTATTTTCAAACAAATTAACCACTGACGTATAGGAAAATGACAAAACCAGCATCGCTATCACGTTTGCCGTTAAGAAGCTGATAGGGCATTGCGGCGGTTCGTAGACAAAACATCGTGGTGTCGTGGTTTTCCAAGAAAAGAAGGCCAAATTTGGCCTACACGCCGCAGCGTCCTGATTTTTACTCAGCGTATACATAACCGCGAAACGCTAGGGTTCTCCATTTTCACCCATTTTCACTGCGAACAAACACCGAATCCTCTCGGCGACCCGTTTTCACCACGAACAAACACCAAAAACTCTCTGCCATTTTCGATCACAATGTATTCATGAGCAAAGAAATTAGCATTCAAGTGTGGGAAGGCAACGGTGGAAGCTGTGCAAGCCGCTGCGGTGGATGATGATCAACCCGCAGCTATGCAACACGAAGACACCGCTGAGGATGGAGAAACCGTTGCACACTCGCAAAGGCAAGCTGAACTCGAGCTTGAACAAGGAAAAGCCGGAGGCTCAATTGTCTGGTTCGAACTTGTGACAACAGGGGTAAGGTCCAAACTATTCAAGACAGCAAATTTCAAATCATGGTATGAAGATGATATTCAACACCGTGCAATTATTGTTTCAAAAATAGTAGATTTGGACTCATTGGCAGGAATGTGAATTAAACAACTGCTTGAAAATGCTGGATTAGCCGGGTTGTATCGGATGAGGGGCAGTTACTGTGAGAGAGTTATAAGATTGTTTTACGCAAATTTGAGACTGTCCACCGAGCCATTAGAGGTGCGGACGTACGTTTTTAAACGGGAGTTGAGGTTCACTCCCAACGATGTAAACATAATGCTTGAATGTTTACTGGACGAGCCAAGCGATGAATATTATCATGTGTCTCGGGAGCTACCATTCGTCAACCGAGGAGATGGGCTAGCGGTGCTTAGATTGTTTCCCCAGGATCCCGAGGTTGCCCAGTACAAGAAGCCGAAGGGCAAGGAGTTGAATGTCATAGCCCAATTGATCCACCTGATCATGACGTACACGATTTTGCCTCGGGATGGGCATCGAGACCATGTTAGCTGCATGGATCTTTATATGCTGGAGAAGGTGTTCACTGGAAAAAAGGTGGACATTGGATTTATCATCCTCAGCCACATGAATGAGGTGCTCAACAACCCAGAGAAGAACCTCCTCTACAACTGGCTCATCCAGAGCATCGTTAAGCACTATGGGGTACCCATCTTGGAGAAAGAGCTGAGAATTGAAGAGTCGGCCATTAACTGGCTCAGACCAGGAAGAAGGCAGCATAGTTTAGTTCAAGGATTTACGTTGTAGTTTATGTTTAGTTGAATTTGTGTACATTTACGTTGTAATTTATGTGTAGTTTACATTTACGTTGCGAATGATATGTTTGGATGATATGTGTAGTTTACATTTACTGGATGAATGATGTGTTTGAATGATACTGGAACTGCTTGGTATTTTGTGCAGGATGTATGAGAATAGCTTTGGAGAGTAAAGAAACAAGGGAGACTCTGGCAAAATGTTTATAAATTGGCAAGTCGGTCAAATAGTCTCTAAAGTCCATAACATTTTAGTCCAATCCAAGGCATCTCTGAATGAAGAAAGCTCTCCACCTTGATAGTTTGTGAGATTCAATAACTCCACAATAATGGCACTCCACGAAGGAAGTGAGGAAGCTATAGTAAAATGATAACTAATCCAACTCTCAAGAAGAATTAGAGTATGTAAACACAAATAATTGATTGAGAACAACCAAACGCGTCTGTGGATTTTTGCTAGCAAACAACAAAGAGAAGAGGCTAAGAAACTCTGTAAATTAATGATTCAGAATTCCAAAGAAAAAACCTTAAGAAAAGCTTAAATAACTCCTCCAAAATTAGGGTTTAAAGTTCACAATGGAAAAGTTACAAAACTACCCTCATGAAGACACATACTCGGCTAGACATGCCCTAACCGAGTGACATTAACATTTGACTATTAAACTTAACATAAAATAAACTATAAACAAATTATTAAGTTCTGATTGCGACAAATAGATTTGGGCTTCAATTCCAAGTAAATGAGATTGGACTTATTTGGTAGAAAACAAAGTTCTTTGTGAGAACAAGGCGTTGCGGCTTATCATGTCATGGTACATGTAATCAAATTTCATGGACACTCTACAACCAAATGTATGGAACCATTATATGAATTCAAATTGCTGAAACGAAACAAATTCAAATTTATGAAATCAATTCATATTTATCAATTCAAAATTTATAAATATAGCGTACAGTATAATCACATATTTATCAAACCTAATCTATCAAACGAATGTATCACGGAAGGTTAAGGTCCACATTTGTGTATGTTTGTGTGTGGACCTTGCGAATCAGACTCCTGTAGAACACATTACAAATGAAATTAGCATAGTTCAAATAACAATTGAAAACATAAACGTGATAATGGACTCACCTGCGTCTCAGGAACTTTGTAGAGAATTGTCTCATATACTCGCTCGGGGACTGTCTCAGGGACTATGGAAGGAATTGTCTCGGGGACTCTGAAACCCATAAATGTATCATCCGACCTTCCTCTGCCACCTCTGCCTTTAGCTCTGCCTCTCCCTCTGTCGCCTCTGCCGACCCCTGCACTGAACTCGCCTACCCCTTTGCACGTGCGGGAATTGTGCCCCACACCGGCCACAAGTGACGTTCAGATGTCTTCTGGTCAGCACTGTCCGGCTTGGGGCCTCGTCCACATCTCGTATTCTTCATTTGCGCGGCTTTCCTGGAAGCCTTTTAAATGGCGGTGAGATAATTGGATCAAGATTCTTCACAGGAGGCCACTCGATTGGTTCATTGATGGGGCGGAGAAAGTGGGAGTTCATCGCCATGTATGTTTCCCGGTGATAGTAGGCATGCACAAATTCCTCAGGAGATCTCCTCGTGAAGTGAATGCACGAGACTGCATGGACACACGGGATGCTGGTCAACTCCCACCTGTAATAGGTACAAGTACGCCTGTCCAAATCGACAAGAGTACTGTTCGTTATTTTGTTGACCTCAAACTGCGCAGCACCTACAAACTGGGGGCTCCAATTTCGACCGGCAAGTTATAGTTTGGCGAGCCGATTGCTGATCATTGGACACAAAAGATCGATCAAGTGAGCCATCTTCTCATTTTTTTTCACGATCCTACCCATAATGCCCTTTCAAATGATCTCGAACATATTTAGAATTGGTTTGTCTCGGGCTGGTAGGATTCAGGAGTTGAAGGACTCGCTGAGGTTGTTGAGGCTTAAGTCGCATTTGGGGATGGAGCAGAAGACATGTTTGGCCCAGCATGTCATATCTATTTTTCGTAGATAGTTGTGGGCCGTCGGGTCAAGCAAAAATAACTTCGCCATCTCTCTCTCAAACTGCCTCACTGTTGTAGCTCTAGATGTGGCCCACATTGCATCCTTTTGCAATCTGCCTTTAAATTATTTTTAAAAATTTCCATACAGGTGGCGGATGCAAAACCGATGGTCCTCTTGCCTTGCCACCTCTCTGACAGCTGGCACTAGCCCCTACAAAGATTCATAATATGAGTCAGACATTGGTACAAAATGCATAACATAAACACAGAAGACAAAAACAATCAATCGCACCTTTTGTCAGTCAGAAATGATTGTCCATCCATTTCCAGATGGGGTGTTTAAATCGTCGAGCAACAATTCTAGAAACCAACTCCATGAAGCCCTATTTTCTACTTCAACCACTGATATAGCAACCAAATACATTCCATCATTCCCGTCAATGGTGACAGCGATGAGCAGTTGGCCCAGAGTCGCTCCCTTCAAGTGGCAACCATCTAAACAAAGAACCGGTCTACCACAGTTTTGCACAACCCTCTTGCATGCATCCAAGCACATATACATCCTTTTAAATACACTCATGTCAAGGTCAACACGTAGTGAACTTTCAGGATTCGACCTCTGAATCTCCTCAACATAGGACTATATGAGCTTGTATTGCTCATTGTCATCCCCTTCGTTAATTTCTTTGGCTGCATTTCTTGCCCTTCTAGCAAGGCTGGGTGTGATGTTGACGTTGAAGTCCTTCCTGACTGTCTCAATTATGGAAGATAGGTCCTAGTTGGCCTGACTTTTAAATCTGTCTAAGTAATGCGTTGCCACCCATTTGGCAGTGGCATGACGACTTTCCATCTTTCTCGAGCAAGTGTGAACGTCGTTGTAGAACTTTATTTGAAACGTCATTTCACCTCGAATTTTTAGGCGTGCAGCTGCCACGTGCATCCTTCCTGGCAGGCAGCCTTCAATCGATGAGCGTCACTGTGGGTGAATTTTATCCCATACCCATTCTTCAATGCATCATCGACAATTTCTTCTCTAATTTTTTTCACTGAACTGTACTTTTTGCCAAGGCCCATACCAGCGAAGGTACATTATGCTTGTGGTGGGCGTCTAGGCCTACTCTCGGCCATGTCAATGTCTTCGTCGCTAGTGGATTGACATAATGAACAGAGGTCCTCATCGTCCTCCTCGTGTAAAGTTGCTGAGACAGAACGCAACACAATCGTAGCTTCATTTCCAATTCCACGTACCTCATTCTCATTGGCCAAAGATGTGGATGTGGGCCCCACTTTAAGTTGACGGTTAATAACAGATTCTTCAACACTCAAAGACGCCATTTGCTTTTCAACAAAACAACTTTGCCAAAATGTCGTTCTCTTCAGCTCTCCGAATTCTCTGGGGTTAGCTAATCGATTACAAAATGCCTGAGAATATCGCAAATCGCGGGGAATTCGGGGTTATGTATATCGCTGAGTTAAAAGAGGGACGCCACAGTGTCTTGGGATGACGTCGCAGTGCGTTGGGACAGCGCGGCATCCTGGGACGCTGCAGCATCGTAGGACGTTGCGGAGGTGTCTTGGGACGCCGCAGTGGCGTTCCAAGACACCGTGGCGTGCAGGCCAAATTTGGCATTCTTTTCTTGAAAAACCACGGTGCTGAGATGTTTTGTCTACGAACCGCCACGGCGCCCTATTTGCTTCTTAACGGCGAACGTGACAGCAATGTTGGCTTTGTCATTTTCCCATATGTCAGTGGTTAATTTGTTAGAAAACAAAAGATAGTGGTTGACTTGTCATTGACCACAAACCATGATGGTTAATTTGTCATTTTTCCTAGTTAAAATAATGCACTAATGAATGATTGACACATCATGAAGTAAGAATAGAGAGTAGGAATAGAAAGTAAATATAGTATTATTCAAATAATAATAATTCCAATTGTTACTCTATGTATTCTAAATTTTAATATTTAACCAAATATATAATTTTTTTTATTCAAATTAGATTAATTTCCCTATAATAATTATTTCTCAAGTTTCTTTATGGGTAATTTAATAAAAAAAAAACCCTGAACTGTGATATGAATGACAAGCCAAATCTTAAACTAATTTCTAACAACAAAAATCTTGAACTATGAGAAATGAATGAAGTAAACCTCACAGTCACATTTACCATTAACAAACGTCTCTTGAACGTTCATACCAACCCGCAGACATCCATGTATACCCTTTTACATGAAAGCGGGCGACCGTACTTATATAATAGATGTCCGCGTCTTCTCATTTATATAGACACGGACGTCCGTTCTAAAATAGTGAATGTCCGCCCCCTAGGAAGGGCGTCCGTTAATCTATGAATGTTAATTGGAAGGACGTTTGCACTTTCAAATATATAATTTTGCGCATTTTTGTATTAGTTTATGCATTCTTTCAACTCCAAGGATCAATTTTGAACGTCTTCTAATGCCGAGGGACATCCAAGGATTAGCCTTCAATGTCCTCCAATGCCTTGGATGTCCTCCAACGACTTGGATGACAATCAGACGTCCAAAGTTGAGCTTTGCATATCTTTCAACACCGAGACACATCCAATGATCAACCTTAAACGTTCTCTAACGCCATATGATGTCTAATGATCAACCTTGAATGTTCTTCAATGTTGAAGGACATCCGAGAAATATTTTTTTTAACAGAAATGTGACTGCGAAGTTTGCCTCGTTCATTTCTCATAGTTCATAGTTTTATTTATTCGCAAAATTAGTTTGAGGTTTGGATTGTCGCTGATTTCATAAGTCATAGGTTTTTTTGTTAATTATTTTTACTTTGTTATTGTGGTTTTCTTATTTTGAATAGTTTATTAATATACCTTATATATAATTTTATTATTATTGATATACCAAAGAAGAATTCCTATTGTTATTTTATGAATTCTAAATTTTAGGAAAATTAACAAAACAATGACTATACTATAAGGTCAATAACAAATTAACCATTGAACAATTTTTGTTAACAACTTAAATATTGAATTATGGGAAATAGGGGTGGAATTAGTTCGATTTGGTTCAGTTTTATGATGAATTGAAACTGAATCGACTCGGTTCAATTTTGAAAATAAAAAATCAAAATAGAACCAAATCCATTGGAAAACTGATCAAAAATCGAACTTTGGGTTTCGATTTTCCTTAGTTCGGTTTTCGTTTTTAAAAAACCAAAAAATTTGGATTTCTTTAGTATTTGGCTAAACAAATTTTAATTCAGAAAAATTCAACTCAAATTTCAACATATTTCAAGATAAAACGACTTGATGAATTTCATAAAGATTTTAGTTTTTTTGAGAAATTTTTCTTTTATCTCATTCACTTTTCTATTAAAGTACAAAAAAATGACGAGAAAATGAATGCGAAGGAAATAATATTTAGCTAAGTTAGAGCAACATCAAACTCCTATCTCCATATTTGATTTCTTAAAAAAAACTACATTTTCTAAAAATCAAACAGAATCGAGAAACTAAACTTCAAGAAATACAAAACAAATATAAATGAGTTGGTTTAGGTTTATTTCAGTGCGGTTCGGTTTTACTCGATTTTTCTTCATTAAAATCTAGAACCGAACCGAAGATTTTGGTTATATTTGGTTCAATTTTAAATTCGGTTTTTTCCTTTTAAAATCGAACCGAATCGAGTAAAATCATTCTGTTTGGTTCGGTTACCAGATTCAAACCGAACTGATTTTCACCCATAATGGGAAATGAATAATACAAACATTACCGTTATTTGTTGAAAGAAACATTACTGCGAAATTGATGTCAAAATATTACTCTTTGTAATTTTAATTCTACTTCAAATTTATACTAAAATTGTAATAATTGAAGCAATCTGACTGTGAAAATGATGTCGAGAAGCTTCAGCATGGTCTTTTTCGTCTTAAAAAACAATTCCCATGTTTTCATTTTTTCGAACATCTTCCGGCGGCTCATCCTTCCTCTCAATTTCACCAATTCAGTTCTCATCACCATCTTATCTTTTATTTCCTCTTCCTGATTCGTTGTCGTCGTCTAATACTCATCACCAATGTCTCACTTTCCACAGTGAAAAATAATATTTCTGCATGTGGAACGTTGGCCTTCCGCTGAGGAATGTTGGCTTTCCATGCGGAAACGTGTGGAAAGTAATCGTTCAGCATGGAAATACAATGTTCTGTGTTCAGAAAGTAATTTTTAAAAATCTGTTTAGTGGAAAGATAACGTTTTGCCATGGAAAGACAATATTCTTCCGCAGAACGGTAACATTTTTTAACGGAAAAAGTAAATGCGATGTTTGCTCCGTCTATTTCTCATAGTTTAGTGTTTAAGTTGTTAGCAAAAATTATTCAGTGGTTGACTTGTCATTGATATCATAGTACAGTGGTTGTTTTGTAAATTTCCTTATATTTCAATAATTTCCCTATTATTTCGTTTTCCTATTCAAATTAGATTAATTTTTTTAAGTTTCTTTATTATTCTCGTTTTCTTCTTCTGAATAGCTTATTTACCTTAATCGATCGGTTTCTTTGCCTAAAAAATCCAATTGAACCGTCATTGCACTTTTAAGCTTTTAAAAATGGTTACTGAGAACTTACGGATTGAAACCTAAATTAATAAAATCTCAGATGAAACAGTAGAAGAAGCCGGCGTTGCAACCTCCCTTCAATCGGACGGCCTTCCCTCCTTCGTTGTTTTGGCCTATCAATTCACCTATTACTGTTCAGCTGTCAATAGAAATATTTGGTAGTTTTTCTTCTCTTTTTTTATTTCTCACTCCAAATGCTGTAGGATGAGTTAGTTTATTGGGTTTAGGATTTTCTCTGTGATTTTAGATTTTAGATTTAGATTATTGTAGTCCGTGTTTTTCCGGAAGTTTTTTTCATGATATTCGCGAGTTGTTGATGAAAGTAAAGTTATCGAACACTTCAGTTCAGTTGCTAGTACGTTGCGATTCGAAGAAGTCTATCCTACTTGTCAGTGCTTGTCATTTCCAGGGAAATGAAGAGGGTAAAATTGGAAGTAATCTTGTTTCAAACGTGATTGTGTATGTCATTTCAGTTCTGTGTTAGGAAAAATATTGATAGAATTGAAATAGCGAGGATAGTACTGATGAAGATAATGCCCTTATTTTTAATTTCTACGATGAAAATTATTTCCATTGAATTTTTCAATTTTAACACTTTCTGCCATAATAATGAGGATTTGATATTACTTGTTAGGAAAAATAATGATAGAGTTGAAATATCGTTTTTTGTACTGCTCAGTGGTGTAATTGTACTGTGTAAGTAAACTTTAAGTGATATCGTTTGTGACCTTTCTATCTTTTCCTTGAAACTTACTTGAAAAAATAATTCAACCTAAGGAGATTGTTTATAACAGTTTTTTTTCTGAGAATTATCTTAATTAGTACTATCCACGCTATTTGAACTTTGTCATTATTTTTCCCAACACTTTGTTCCTTATAGTGGCCACTAATTTTTTCCTTACCGCCATTGATTTTTTGTCGTATATTTTGTAGTTGTGGTTCTGAGAATTGCAAGGACTATGCTCTCTTCTAAGCTTTCAAGATTTCGGGTTTGGATGGTAAAAGATCTTTTAAGAGGTTATACTCTTTACATCTTTGTCTTTGTTTCAAATGCACATCACAAGATTAATATTTTGGTATGTAAAACTTGTTCCTTTGACACCCAAGGTTATATAATAAATAAATAAATAGTTCCTTTCAATTATCGTCATTGTGTACTCTATAACTTTTTGTGTTTTCCCTTCTTTTGTCACTTTAGTTTTTTAGCTTCAAATTTTTACTCAGAATCATTGGAGGTGGCTGATTTTTACGTGGTCTTATTCTTAAAATCCCTTCTGTTTCAGCTGTTGAATGTTCATTTACAACGAAAACAAGTCCCATTTGGAGATCTTATAACCAATATGTACTACCTATGGTTAGTTTCCTTCCCATTTTTACCAAAGTTCATTTTTGTAAGGTTTTCATCCTTTCACACTATTGCCATGTATACATATGTTCTACTACACGAGTGAAATCAGGTGTTTTTTTCATTGAAGCCTAACTACTTTCATTTTTTTCTTATGAAAACACTACTTTATGGTGAATATTATGGATTCATTGGAAATAAACTTGAAAGTGTGATGATTGTGAAAAGTTTGATGGGGCTTAAAATTAATGGCCATGATTAGAATTGATATCAAGTTCTGCATGAATAATGTAACAATTTTAAGGGAACAGAGGGCTTAATTTTTTTTCTTATAATCATTAGAAGTGCAAGCACTCTGGAATATTATGTTATAGAACTTTGACAATGTTGCAGTTGCAGAAAGTTGACATTAAACAAGTTTGTAAATTATCTTGTTTTTTTGTTTTCTGAATCTGCTCTTGTGAATGTTGTTGGCATGAAGATGAAAATGCAGAAATCTTAATCCTACATCATTTAAGAGAAGGATAGAAAATGATTCTTATGCATTATTGTGGTTCCTTAATTTAATGGATCTTTATTATTTGAAGCCTCAATAAATCTCATTCTTTTTTCTCATTTTCTCACTAGGGGATTTTGGGACTAAGGACCATTACAGGAATAGTTCTTTAATTTAAGGATCTGTATTCTATTTTGCAACATTTAAGCCCCGTTCTATTCTTAATTTTTTCCGCATTTTTTTCTTTTGAGCATCCTATAGGACATGAAATAGTTTTTCCTTTAGATTAGTTATTACATTGTTTGGTAGATTTTGTAGAAAGAGATAGTTATTCATTTGAAAATCGAAGAATAGGTTTTCCTTTTTATTTTCTTCATTAAGTAAATACAATTCTTAAGAAGAAGAAGGTTTTAATCGTAGGAGAAATTTTTCTAGAATTGTAGCAAAAGACTTATAGTGCTCAACTCCGATTGCAGAAGAAAAAGAAGATTTAAATTGTAAGAGAAATTTTTTTGAGTTGTAACAAAAGACTTATAGCGCTCAACTTCGATGAGTTGCGGCGTTAGGTGCCTCTTGCCCCTAAGTAGCCTAAACTAGTGTTGCACAATGGTGAACGAAGAAAGACGCTTAATTATAAGAGTTCCTCCCAAACTTTTACTTTCTTGAAAAGAAATACAATGTCTGCATCTCGAGTCACTACACTAGACTCGGAAGTGAGTGCGTCCACCTTTGGTGCCTTTTGATATATATAGGCACTATACTAATTTATGGGTTATACGGTTCATTCAAAGTTGAAAGTGGAGCAAAGAGTTGCATGTCCAACAGATGAAATTATCAAAACTTTTTTTTAAGGGAAGAATAGAATTATTATTCACATAAATTCATTTCTAAATTTCTAAATGTTTAAGTGCTTGATGCAGTACATGCCCAAACCCATAAGCCGTGATATTTTAATATTTTATTTTATCTATTATTTTAGTATTTGATTTTATTCGTTTTAATTTATTATATAGACTTTATCTTTTTAAAAGTTTTCGTAGATATTTACTTTATCTTATTAGAGATTTTAAATTATTATTCTCACTCTATATAAGGGCTTGTGGAGAATATTAGAGAGAGACTTTTGAAACTTTTGACAATTAATTGAATTTATCCCTATTTAAGAATTATTCATATGTTATTCCTTTACTTTTTGTTTCGATTAAGAAACAAATCTTCCGCTGCATTAAATTAGTATGAAAGCAAGAATTTTCACCTTGAGCTTATGGCTAAAGATGGTACTAATGGATAACGAATTACCAACGACAATTGGTGGATCGATAGGTTTAATCAACCATGTGAAAAAATTTATTAAAAACTCGTTGATACCAAAAAACTCATTTGCAATTTCTCGCACATTGTTGCTAAACAGAGACACGAACGTAAACAAAAATTGAAGATCAGATAATGAAATTGAAGATTTACGACGAAGGCAGCCATAAAGAATAGATTATTCATTGAACGAAACAGATGATTTTTGTGTTGCCCAAGCTTCTAATCAAAGCTAAATACTCACAAAATCAAGATAAAGATGAATTTATTGAGTTTTGATAGTCAATGGAAAAAATATTGCGATTCGCAAAACCCTTATATGGCTGACAATAACAAAGTTTTGCCTTAGAATTAGCCAACCATTGCCCATCGTCAAAACAAAAAGCCATCATCTTCGACTCGTGATGATGATTGAGGACAACCATTATTTAGCCCAAAAGACATTCATCCAACTAATAATGAACCTTGCACATCATCGATTCTTGTGATTCTAGAATCGAATCATGAGATTCAAAATGTAAAATATGATTATGTTCCTTTAGGCACCTTTCAACTTGATGATCATTGTCTCCACCAAGAGTTTTTAGCATATGACGATGTTAAATATGAGACTTGTGATGAGTTTTTGAATGAGACAGTTAGGGTTAGACGAGACAATGAGTGTTTTTGATAAGCCCTTAGTGAAGTTTACCTTTACTAGGAGAAGGAAGGGGTAGTTAGTGGTGTAACTAACTCTTCAATAATTGTTTGTAATTGGGAATTAATAAATAGGGAAAGGGAGTAGTGTGTAAGTGTGGTAGATGACTAGTGTGCTACAGTTATAATTCAGTTTACAAGGAATAAAGAAAGTATTCGTACCATTTTTGGTATCAGAGCAGGTAGATCCTCCCGCGCAAGTTGATGACAAGATCTGAGGCCTAAAAGGAAAGCACGCTGAATTGGCAGAAAGAAGTCGCTGCCCTTAAGGAAAAAATGGATCGGAATATGGCGCAGCTATAGGAACAAATGGCTAGGATTCTTACCCGGCTAGAAGAACAACACGTATCGGCGGAGTTCGTGGAAGTACCGAGAAATGCATCCGCTGAACGAAGCGCAAAAGACAACGATTGAAGACATTTTTTCAATCAAGAATGTTTTCCACGAAAACTGGAATTACCGGTCTTTAACAGAGTTGATCCCGAAGGTTGGTTGTTTAGGGCAGAGTGATACTTCAGTGTCAATCGCCTTACAGAAGAGGAAAAGCTTGAAGCAACACTGGTTTGTTTTGAAGGTTCAGCCTTAGCTTGGTTCTAATGGGAAAATAGTAAGCGACCATTTCTGAGCTAGATGATTCTTAAAAGAGGAACCATGGAACGTTTTGCGCATTCGAGGATGGGATATGGATACGAAAGATTGTTGTCATTAAAACAAGAAGGTACTGTGGAAGAATATCGGACAGAATTTGAGTCTGTAGCATCGAATTTGTTTGGAGTTCCTGATGAGGTATTGTTCAGTGCCTTTTATAATGGCCTAAAGAATGAGATCAAAGGGGATATTCGTTTGATGAGGCTGATTGGGTTAACGGATTTGATGCATTCTTCTCAAGTTGTGGAGGACATGAATGAATTGTTTAAGCCAGAAAGGCACGGAAGAAATACTTGGGTAGAAAAGCCAAGCACAAAAAAAGTCAGTTGGAATTCTTCCAGCAACAGGAACTTTTCGAGAGACAGTTTTGTATCACTACCAATAACAAGGGGAACAAAGTTAAATATAAGAAGGTTAACAGAGGTTGAAATTAAAACAAGAAGGGAAAAAAGCTATGTTTCAGATGTGATGAAAGGTATACTATAGGCCATCAATGTAAAAAAAAAAGACATTGCAAGTGTTAATGTTTCAGGATGAGGAAGAAAATGATTGGAAAAATGATTAATGACAAAATCAAAGGACATTAGAAAATGATAATACTATGGACCAAGTGGGAATATCCTTAAATTCTATTCTTTGATTAACAAATCCATGAACATTATGGCTGTGGGGTAGTGTCCAAAAAAGGAGGGTTATAGTATTGGTGGATTGTGGGGCAACTCACAACTTCATTGCTAAACAGTAGGTAGACGAATTACAGTTGCCAATATCTCCAACAACATCTTTTAATATTCAGCTGGGTAATGATGAAACTATCTTGGGATCGGGAATTTGTAAAAGTATTCTGCTTATTCTGCCAGAGTTGGAAGTGTTGGAAGAATTCTTACCCATAGAACTGAGAAATTTGAAAGTGATTTTGGGTATGCAGTGGCTGGAATCCTTAGGAAATATGAAATTAATTGGAAGATGCTTACAATGAAATGCAAATTAGGCAATTAAATATTGCATATAAGAGGTGATCTGAGTTTATGTAAGTCCAAGATGTTAATGAAAGCTTTGATTAAAGCAGTGTTAGTGGTATTCTGCAATATAGAAGAAACTGCTCTATTGTACTGGAGGAACAAAACAGAGAGACTATGATCATGCAATTGTATTAAAGGAGGGAGTGACACTTATTAATATAAGACCCTATAGATATCCGATTGTTTAGAAGGATGAGATTGAAAAATTTATCAAAGAGATGTTAGTAGCTGGTATTATGCAGCCAAGCTTTAACCCTTTCTCTAGCCCGATTATTCTTGTTAAAAAAAAGGATAATAGTTGGTGTTTTTGTGTTGATTATAGAGCAGTGAACAATGAGAATATTAAAGATAGATTCCCAATTCCAGTAATTGACGAATTAGTGGATGAATTGCATGGGGCTAAGTTCTTCACTAAGCTGGATTTGAAATCGGGATACCACCAAATTCGTGTTCGGAAGGAAGACGTACATAAGACAACTTTTCGTATGCATGAAGGCCATTATGAATTCTTTGTTATGCCATTTGACCTCACTAACGCTCCCTTAATATTCCATGATTTGATGAACTAGGTGTTCTATCAATTTCTTAGGAAATTTATATTAGGTTTTTTATGATATTTTAATATTCAGCCCTTCTATGGCTGAACATTTGGAATGGAACACATAAAAATCACTTTTGAGACTCTGTTAACCCATCTGCTATTTCTTAACAGAAAGAAGTGTTCTTTTACTTAGACAGAGTTAGAATATCTAGGTTATGTGATTCAGAACAAGGGGTGGCAGCAGACCCATCTAAGGTGTCCGTGATTTTGGAATGGAAATCTCTTACAACACTTCAACAGCTATGTGGGTTCCTTGGGTTGTCTAGATACTATAGAAAATTTGTGTCTGGACGTGGGGGAATCACACTACCGTTGACAGAGCAATTAAAAAATGATAAATTTAGTTGGTCAGTAGTGGCTGAGACGGCGTTTCGGAAGTTGAAAATTGCTATGAGCTCTCTATCAGTGTTGGATTTACCAAATTTTAATGAAGTTTTTGTTGTTGAAACTGATGCTTCGGGAGTGGGCATCAGCGCAGTTCTCTTGCAAAACCAATGATCCATAGCCTATTTCAGCTAACAGTTGTTGGAAGAAAGAACTAAAATCAATCTATGAAAGTGAATTAATGGCAATTGTATTGGCAGTCCAAAAATGGAGACCATACCTTCTGGGTATGCATTTTATAATCCGAACTGACTAGAAAAGCCTTAAATTCTTGCTTGAACAAAGGATGGTGGTTGTTGAGCACCAAAAGTGGTTAACCAAGTTGCTGGCTTATGATTTTGAGGTGCAGTATAAGCCTGGTTGTGAAAACTCTGCCGCAGACTCATTGTTAAGGAATGTTGATGTTTGGGAAGATCTGTTAACTTTGGCCATGCTTTCTTGCCAAAGTATAATTGATCCTAAAGAGTTGGAAGCAGAAGTTCAACTGAATGTTCATTTAACTGTTATAAAGTAGCAACTTTTGTCACAGAATGCTAAGCCGACTGGGTATTCAATTTTCAATGATCAATTATTTTACAAGAATAAGAAAGTCATTTCTTTGCAATTTAAGTTTATTTCGCAGATTTTGTCATTTTTCCATTCCAGTCCAGTGGGTGGGCTTGGTGGTTTTACTAAGGCATTCTGACGTTTAGCAGCGGAATTATATTGGAAAGTTATGCGGAAAGATGTCAAACAATTCATCAATAAGTGTGTTGTTTGTCAACAAAACAAATATGAAGCTTTATCTCCCGCAGGTCTCCTACAACCTTTACATATTCCTCAGAATATTTGGGTGGATATTTCAATGGATTTCATTGAAAAATTGCCAAGATCAAGTGGTAAAGCACGATTTTTGTTGTTGTGAACAGACTTAGCAAGTATGCCCACTTTATGGGTTTAAGTCATCCTTTTACTGCTAAAACGGTTGTTGTTGCCTTCTTTGACAATATTTTCAGATTACATGGTATGCCACGGTTTATTATTTCGGACCGGGTCAAGATTTTTGTAAGTAATTTTTGGAAAGAACTTTTCCTTTTACACGGTACATCCTTGAGGTTCAATTCGGCTTATCGCCCACAAACCGATGGTGAGTCGGAGGTGGTGAATCAAACACTAGAAGCATATTTGCGTTGATTTTCGGGAGAAAGATCGACAACATGGGTTCAATGGTTGTCTTGGTTGGAGTTTTGGTTCAATTCCTCTTTTCATTTGGCCATTAAAATGTCCACTTTTAAAGTCGTTTATAAGCGTGAACCACCAGCAGTGTTGAGGTATGAAACTCAACCTGTGTCTACTATAGCTGCTGTGCATTTACAATTACAGGAGAGGGATGATGTTCTTGAGCTGTTGAAATCCAACCTTCGAAAGGTACAGGCCGAAATGGCCTTGGTGGCAAATAAAAAACGATGGAATGTCGAATTTGCAGTGGGTGATTATGTATGGCTTAAGCTTCATCCATATAGGCAACGTTCTTTAGCTAAGCCATTGAATCTTAAGCTGTCTCCAAAATTTTATGGTTTGTTTTGATATTACAAAGAATTGGCAAGGTAGCATATAAATTGCAATTATTGGAGACAACAAATTTGAACCCTGTTTTTCATGTTTCTTTGTTGTGGGAAGTCAAGGTCGAAGTTCCATTAGTGACACCTTTGTCGGAAGATATTTTGTATAATAATAGCTTCAAGGTTGAGTCGGAATTGCTGTTAGATGTTCCAAAAAAGTGTGGTGACTCTCAACAAATGCTGGTAATGATTAAGTGGAAGCATTTATCACCTATGGAAGCTACATGAGAAGAGTTTGACTATATCCGGGTTCAATTTCCTTCTTTCAACTTTGAGGATAGGGTTCTTTTTTGGGTCGGAAGTAATGATAAGCTCTTAGTGAAGTTTACCTATACTAGGAGAAGGAAGGGGTAGTTAGTGGTGTAATTAACTCTTCAAAAACAGTTTGTAATTGGAAATTAATAAATAGGGAAATTAACAAATGCTGGTATTGATCAAGTGGAAGCATTTATCACCTATGGAAGCTACATGAGAAGAGTTTGACTATATCTGGGTTCAATTTCCTTCTTTTAACTTTGAGGATAAGACTCTTTTTTGGGCCGGGAGTAACGATAAGCCCTTAGTGAAGTTTATCTATACTAGAAGAAGGAAGGGGTGGTTAGTGGTGTAACTAACTCTTCAAAAATGGTTTGTAATTGGAAATTAATAAATAGGGAAAGGGAGTAATTGTTGGGACCATGAAAATAGTGGAGTGTGTAAGTGTGATAGATGAGTAATCTGCTACAGTTGTAATTCAATTTAGAAGGAATAGAGAAAATATTCATACCAGTTTTCAACAAAGATGACGAGTTAGCCCCTTCTCAAAAGTAGATGTTTTTCCAACATCAAAGCATTGTATACGATGAATACGGCAAAACAAAATTGAAATTCTTTAAACAATTAAAAGAATTAAACTTTATTATTGTGTTCATAGTTTGCTATCAATTTGAAGCAACTATTGAGGTTTCGACTGATATTCAAAAAGATGTATGACATTCATCGAACTTAATTTTCAAATCAGCAAAATCTTAATTCATATTCGATGCAAAATTAGTTTTTTTACATCTACAAAACTCAAGGACAAGTTTTTTTTTCAAGAAGAGGAGATTGATGCAGTACATGGCTGTGGCCCAAGCCCATAAGCCCGTGATCTTTTAATATTTTATTTTATATATTATTTTAGTATTTAATTGTTTCTTTTTGACTTCTTCAATAAACTTTATCTTTTAAAAGGTTTTCATAGAGATTTACTTTATCTTATTAGAGATTTCAAATCATAACTAAAACTTTACTTAAAGGAGTTGTGAATATTAGAGAGAGACTTTTGATAATTAAAAAAATTATTTCTAATTTAAGAGTTATTTCTCTGCTGTTATTTTATTTTTCTTTTTTAACAACGAAACAAATATTTCGTTGCACCAGTGCTTCAAGCTATGTGCTCTATATGTTGGGGGCCTAATTCGGTGGATGGGAGCTAATGGCTTCATGTGGAGGTGAAGGTGGTGCCATCATCTGGTGGACTGGGGGTAGAGGACCCATGTTTGCTGGAGCTTGATTCTCCCTAAATAGAATCCTTTAATGAAAGAAGCTATGTGTCAACATTGTCTTGAGGTGTTGGAGTTCTTCTTCGAGGCTTTACTGAACACCTGCAGCTCAACATAAGGCCGTCATCAGAGACGGCTGGCCTAATCCTCCTAGGCTCTTGTTTTGGGCAAAGTGCATGATGGATTGTTGAATGATGTTACCCACATCAATAGATTTGTATGTCCAAATGCATAATAAGTGGATTGTGGATCGCAAGTGATATTGCTAAAGTGTGTGACGAGCATGAGTTTGTCTCCAACGAAACAGCGCCACAACTTTGCAATGCGTGGTAGAGCCTGGGATCAATAGGTAGAGGTCCCCCATTTTCTCCAGCTAACATGCGCTATTACATTCTTGGGGTGACCATTAATTCTTGAAGCATGTCATTTGTTCCAAGGTTAAATGCTAGATGCACTTGATAGTTATTTGTGTCGATGGACTCGAGCGGATAATAACTGTTGATGACTTCCTGACCCACTTTCCTCAAACATAGACTGGGTGATCTTTATGGAATATTACATTGGAGTATAATTCTCGGACCATGAGTACCATTGCAGCTTCGAGGTGCTGAATGAAAGGTGGATCAACCTCGACGCGTGATATTAGCTTCAACCCCTGCTAGTGTAAAGTGTATGATGGAATGAGCCTAGAATAAAACTTTGGGTTAGATTATTTTTAAGTTGAGGTAAATATAAGATTATGCATGCATATATGTTCAACTTGTTTATTATTAGCATCTTATTTATGATTCTGTATATAGAGTGCATAGCTTGAAGCAGTGAAATATTTAAGAACTTAAAAATGAATTTATGTGAATAATAATTATGTTCTTTCCTTTAAAAGAAAGTTTTGATAATTCCGCCTATTAGTTTATGCGACTCATTGCTCCACTTTTAACTTTGATTGAGCTATTTGAATATTCAATTAGTAGAATATATAATAAAATGAGGGATTTGAGAAAAATTCTATCGTAAAACCACAAACACAAAAAAGAGATTTAATAGTTCCTCACTCCACTTTCAATTTTTAGAGTACTCAATAAGCGGAAACTATACAATATAAGAGAATATAGGAAGAAATTTCACTACAAATCTCTCTCTCTCTTGCTCTCTCTCTCTTCTTATATATATATATATATATTCTATCATGCAAATAATAAATTAGTGTCATTACTTGTATAAATTGATTCTTAATAGAAATGTTAAGTTGCGCAGAGCTACTCACACACACACTCAGAATCATGAATAAGATATATTTAATATTCAAGTTAATATTTTATATGTATGGAGCATTCTTGAGCTTATTTAGAGTTATAAATTTTGTTATTCTTTGAGTCAACAAATGCTATCAGGTCAAGATAACAATCATGTTAATAAGTTGTTTCTTAACTCCAAATATTCAATGTCTAAAATTTATCATCCATGTTTGAGTTTTTATTTTGTTTCTCTTTTTTTTTTCATCCTATTTCGCTCGAATACTATCAAAAAGTTAAGTTTTGTAGTGCGATAACTCTATGAATAATAGAGTTATTATCATCATTTTAGGCAAAGTGTCAAACAAGTGAAATAAAATGAAAAATAAAAAGTTATGCAAGCCAAGCCACGACCAAAAAAGTCCTAGCCGTGACATAAAATAAAGGAAATTCAGTGTCAAATCCTTGACTTGAAAAAGTCCAAGCCGCAACCCAACGAGAAACTTACTCCAAGCGCGACCTAGAAGAACTGGAGCTGAGACTTCGTTATATCCATGACACTTATGCCGTGGCCTAGAATAGTTAAGCCACAGCACCAACCTTAGATTTACTTTCCAAAATTTCGAAATCACACGCGATTGAGAGATATTTTCCATAGTTTTGGAAAACCTAAAAGATGCTATATATATATATATGTATGTATGCACTTCTCATACGAAAAGAGGGAATTCATAGAACCTTTGGATATATTTTTGAGAGCATTTGGAGCAGATTTTCGACACTGGACGAGGAGACCGACACGTGTGTGTAATCATTACGGTGATATCCAAAGACTGATATTAGCATCTACTTCTTCGTTTTATTGATTTTATTGTGTTCAACAAGTTTTATCTTCCATTTTTATTTCCATTATGTTGAACTAAATATCTCCCTTGGGAAGAAAGATGGATCGTCTGTTTTGATTGATGAAATATTCTATTCTTAGTACTTTCAAATTGTTGGTCAATCATTGAATGAATTTTATGTTTAAGATATGATGCTTAGATACGTAATTCTAAATGCGATCTGGATATTGAAATTGAATAGAAAGCCATTGAATGACTAGGATAACAATTTTTATAGGTATATTGAAATTTTTATTTTTGGAATTAAGGTTAGCTCGACACTCCAAAAATAGAGTTTAATAAATTAGGGTATTAGGTTTATAAATAATTGTTAAACTGGCGAATATTTAGGGGTGCACAAAAGTCCAGTTGATTCGGTTCGGTTCGGTTAAGTTTTAGGGTCGAATCGGAACCGAACTGACTTTATTCAGTTTCTAAAAAATGGAACCGAAACTTGAGTTATTAAGACAAAAAACTAAACTGGAACCAAATCGAAAGTTTCGGTTTGGTTTCAGTTCTACTTATTGTATAAAATAATATTTTCTTATTTTTATATATAAATATAAATTTAATTTTTACTCGTATAAGTTTAACAAAAATAATTGAAAAAGTAAAACAAACATTTATTTTGTTAGTTCGTGGGTCATTGGATAAGTGGGATTGGACGCCCTTTATTAATGGGGGACGTCTGATGTTGAGTGATGGACGAATGGGATAAAAGGAGGGGCGTCCAAACTCCAAAGGCCTCTAGTCGATGAAGGTTAAAAATCATGTGTAATGCACACGCGACTATTAAATGGGAGCGGATGGTAGGGGACAATTTTTGGTCGTTGGATGAGTAGGATTGGACATCCTTCATTGATGGGGGACGTCTAATGTTGGGTGATGGATAGATGGTTGAGAGGAGGTGTGTCCAAAGATGCTAGGGGTGGAATCGACTCGGTTCGGTTCGGTTTGGTTTTGGGCCGAATTAGAACCGAATCGAGTCGGTTCGGTTATGCATTTCAAAAACCGAAATTGAACCGAATACACTTGAAAACCAATCTCAAAACCGAACTTCGGTTTCGGTTTTCATCGGTTCGGTTTTGATTTCGGTTTCGGTTTTTGAAATTTGATTTTTTGTTATGATTTTCAATTTTTAAATTGGATTGACTCGATTTTTTGCTCGGTTTGGGCATTGGTTATGGGTCGGTTTTTCCCTCAGTGTTTGGCTATCAAAGATGGAGAAAATTTTGCTATCAATGATGCAGAAAGTTTGGCTATCAATGATGGAGAAAGTTTAGCTATCAATGATGAAGAAAATTTGGCAACTCAAGATACAGGACTGATTCAAATGAATCATTTATGTACAAACTGATTCAATAGTGAATGAATATAGCAGTTCTTCATCTTCTTCATCTTTTACTTGTAATATTCCAAAAATAAATATTGAATCAACTTCCGTAACTCATCATGAAAGGCCAAAATGTTAGTGGAAAAAAAATGAGAAAAGAGAAAGTTCCAGTGTTGGGTGGAGGAAGATAGGCGGTGCACACCAGCTATGAATAGGCCGGACATTGTTGCGTCAATCAATTCTTCCTTCTCTTTCTTACTCCATTATGTGGAGTCATAATCCCTAAGTTAAACAACAATGGTGAAAATGTAGAGATTCGATTTCTTCCCTAGAACATTTTGCTTCACAATCGATGGAAAATGTGAATGTTGAGCTAAAAAGAAACCACAAATAAGTTGAAATGCAAAATTGAATATATGGGTAACGCCTTATGCTTCAAGTCTCTTGTGGAATCAATATAAAAGCAGTTCTTACAGATAATTGTAATCATAAATCGAATTAGAATCATCATTTTCAACCTGTTGCAGCAAATTCAGAAACATTCGAAGCCCATACTACATTTCATTTTCGGAAATGGTCATGGTCAGAGTATTAATGCAATTTCTACTTCTAGATCAGAGGAGTGGAGATTCAAAGATTTACTAGATTCATGCTTAATATGATATAGCAAGAAAATACTGGGCAGTGAGGTTGGAACGGAAATCTCTCAAAAGCTTCTCTTATACTCGAAATAAACAACTACAAAGAATGTGAAAAATGCCACTCTCGCCGATTTCTGCTTTCGGCTAGAGAGACTCAGAGAGAGAGAGTGCAAAGAGTTTGGTGGCCAGAAAGACTGAGAGTCGAGAGAGAGTCAGAGTTGTGTAGGGCAGGAGCAGGTAGCAAGTTGCGACTTTCTTTTTACATTTGTCGGTTCGGTTTTCGGTTACCTGATTCTCCCCATTCAAAATCGAGAACCGAACTGAAAAATATTGGTTTGGTTTGGTTCGGTTATAACACAAATTTTTCCCTTAATAAATACGAACCAAACTGACCAAAATTGTTCAATTTGGTTACCCGGTTGGAACAGAACCAATTTCCACCCCTAAAAGATGCTGGCGGATAAAGGTTTAAGGGGTCACATGCAAGACATGCGATATTTTAAACGGGGGCAGATGAAATGATGGTCGTTAGATGAGAAAGTGGACGAATTGATGGACATTTGATGAGCGGGGTTGGAAGTCCTTGAGTAATGGGGGACGTCCGACAATAGTGATGGACGGAATAGATGAGAGGAGGCGGATGAAGGTTAAAAGATCACATGCAATGCACACACGACTTTTAAATGGAAGCGGATGAAAGGATGGTCGTTGGATGAAGGGACGAACAAATTGTTGGCCGTTGGATGAGCAAGGTTAGACTTCCTTCAATGATGGGAGACGTTCAATGCTAGGTGATGGATGTACTTCAAGAGTTAGAAGACGTCTGTCAGCGATGAGTGTGTGGTTGGACAACGCGTTGTTGGACGTCTTAGTGCAAGGCTGCAAGCATTATTAGTTCAAATTTCATAATTTATTGGTTTGGTTCAGTTAATGTAAGTTTTGAATATGTTAAACCGAACACCGAACCGATAAGTTCAGTTCCTACAAAATAGAGCCAAAGTTCAATTTTGGAGGTGTTCAAAACCGTCCCAATTGATCGGTTCCGGTTTGGTTCACTAATTCCAGTTCGGTTTTGAACACCCCTACAAATATTTATACGAAAGGCATCAATATTGGTATTTGAAGGGTGATTTATAGGATAATGTTAATTTTCTTATAATGTTTTTTGGAGTTATTCTTTTATTGTTATTCTCTCCGATTTGAGGGAAATTATTTTTCACTAATGTTTTAGGATCATTGTAAAGGAGTATCTCTTTTCTTTCTGTTTTTTTGTACATTCTTTTATTAATAAATTTTATATCTTATATAAAAAAAATTAATAATACTAAAGTCGATTGGGAAATCAATTTTCAAGATTTATTTGGAATTGAGAGTTATTTAGATTTTGGTGGTTTATTTTATTCGCATTTTTCTTGAGCTATGAGCTATGCACAACCATATTTGCATTTTGCTTGAGTTATAAGCGGTTGCGGTACTTTGAGCTTACAACTCTTCTTAGCCCACACCCAAATCATTGAGCTCATCAAGATCTGCCTGAGTAGGTTCAGATTTCCTTCCAGCTCTTTGGAAAGTGATAGAGTGCATTTATTCTAGTATTTATATTTAAGTATTCTTTAGGATTCTTAGATATTTATTAATTGAGTCTTAGTAATCTAGTCTTTTAGTATTCTGTTTAAGTGTATTATTTAAAAGAATGAGAGTAAGTTTAGTGAGATATTCATATTTTGGAGAATTCAAATGATGAGAGAGTTAGCGGATCTCTCGAACATCTGTGATCGTTTGTAATTTCGTTTTATATTTTATTAAAGTATACGGGTACGTATCAGTCTCATGGAGCATGGTGAGAGTCTAGCCATGAGAGTCTGATTTAGGGGATTGTGCACAGCTAACCTAACCTGGACGGTGATTTGAGCTAGATGCATTTGGCCAAGTTCTATTTTGAAGTTTGGACATTAAGTTTGCAATTTCTTTATAATTTTACTTCATGCAGATTATGACAAATTCTCTTTTTTCAGAATCAGTTGGAGCTACAAACAAAAACCAAGTTAAATCAAGGTATCATGTGGCAGAAACATCATCTTTTTTCTACTGCAAATTCGCAGAATGCCACTGAGGATGAGAGTGAGCACAATGAAACGTAAGTTTTTCACTTTAACCTACCATCCTAGAAGACGACTATCATGATTGCACAAAGTTTTTTGGTTTTGTTTTGCTGTGGATTGCAATGAGCTGTTGATTAATTCAATTTATAGTTTTTCAATATGTCCACTGAATATGGTTTGCTAAGTTAAGAATACTGGGTGAGAACTATTATAGTAGGGAGTCAAATGTAGGTTCCAAGCAATTTCACTTCGGAAGAATACAATGGTCGTTGTTGAGGGGAAAAACAATCACCTTCTCAAAGTACATTATTTTACTGTTGATATAGTTCTTTATCACCAATCATAAATCTGTTTCATTTCCTATAGGAATGTGTTTCGAGTTCCTGATAGGGATGGTAAAGGCAGAGTAAATAAATAAAGTAGGACACTAACACATCTAAGTCCTGACAAAATAAGAAATTGTAAAGAGACTGCCAGCTTTTAGCCCAGCCCACATGGACCAAGACCTTCCCTGGACACTGAAAAAACAAATTTCCATTCTTGACATAGAAAAGAAAGACTGGATTGAAAGAAGTCAAATTGCTAGAGTTTTATCTGGGTCTTTGCATAGACACTGTCAAATGGAAAACTAGATGCCTCACTCCAAGCGGAAAAAGATAAGTTGGCATTCCACATAAACTTGTCCGGAGGATGTTTCGATTATCTGTTATCTAGGAGTAAAAATGGTTGGAAAAGAAAGAGTTTCCTTTGATCTGGTTTTAGATTTTTCTGTTGATTTTTCTCCCCCAGATGTTTGCTTTTGCAGTATATCAGTCACATTTGTCCTCAAGGATGGAGAAGAGAAGCCCGTCAATGTTCCCATTGGAATGTCCATGTTAGAGGCTGCTCATTCAAATGACATAGAACTCGAAGGTAAGACATTTACATACCTTGTCTTTAGACTCTTTTCCGCTTAGTCGTACCTTTGCGGGTAACTAAACCATCTGCTTGGAATGTCATTATCAGGAGCATGTGAAGGCTCATTAGCCTGTTCAACTTGTCATGTAATTGTAATGGTAATCTTTAAATTGGTTCATTTTATTACCCATTTTGTGAAGGCCACTTTCAATGATAGGCTATCGAATCGTTTTGTAGGACATTGAGTTCTATAACAAATTAGAAGATCCAGCCGACGAGGAAAACGACATGTTGGATCTTGCTTTTGGCCTGACAGAAACGTTAGTTGCTCAAGACTGGACAAAGATTTTTGATACTGATTGTTCTTAATTTAATAGCATACGTGTACTGAGTGAGTAAATTTCATTGATTTGTATTGGGCAGCTCTCGTCTTGGTTGTCAAGTGATTGCAAAACCGGAACTTGATGGGCTCCGATTGGCTATTCCGGCTGCCACCCGAAACTTTGCTGTAGACGGATATGCTCCTAAGCCGCACTAGAGTTCACACCAACACCTTTTTTTTTATTGATCTCTCTTTTCCAATTGAAAATTTTGAAGATCTCACAGTCCGAATCACGCGCACTTGTAATTTTTTAAATTTCATAATTGCTAGCGACAAACCTCAGGGTCAAATTGTTCCCTGAACACTACTGTTTATTAAATTCAAACAATATTATTTAAAAATATTAAGCAAATCTGATGCAGTTTGGAATATTTAAGGTTACCCTTTTATCTCTAATAGCCATGGCAGTTGGCTCCACTCATCCTTCAATTAAAACCATGAAAAAATGGTTCCTCCATTCTCATTTTTTTTTTGCAAGCTAAGTAAATTATGCAGTTTGAAATTACATGATTTGAATTGCACTAATTATAAAATATATTATTATGCTTACTATCGTAGATGTGCACTTTAATATGATATTCTTACGTATTGATAGTTAAAACAAAGGAATTTAAGAAAAAAACCTTGAACTATAGCATCAATAAATCAAATCTTAAACTAATTTTGCTAACAAAAAAAATCCTGAAATATGCAAAATGAACAAAGTAAATTTCGTAGTCACGTTATCCATTAAAAAACGTATCTCGAACGTCCGCATCAACCCACGGATGTACATGCAGACATTTGCTCATTAAAGTATGAATGTCCACATGAACATCTGCGAGTTGGCGTAGACGCCTACTAATTAAAGTATGGACGTCCGCATGTTGGTTTGGATAGCATGGGCATTTGAGATATGTTTTTAACGAAAAACGTGACTATAATATTTCCCTTGTTTATTTTCCGTAGTTAATAGTTTGGGAAAATAACACTGCAAACCCTATAGTTCGCGAACAATGACAAGTCAAACGCTGGAGATTATTTTTTAACAACTAAAACCCTGAATTATAGAAAAATCTTGCCGGCGACCTCACAGTCACGATTTCCGTCTAGGACCGTCGAGGTTAACGCCCCCGTTTGTACTCTGTCAAGCGGCGTCAAACAGAGTCGAAGGACGTTAAGCTTTGTCCTTCCCTGCGGTTTGAAGAAGATTAACGATGGCGGGCGATGGCAAAGACGAAGCTGGAATCGTCCAGAGGCGACGGACGGACGACATTTGCTGGCCGTTGGATCGAGCGAGGGACCGTCTGATGTGCCCCAAGTCCTGGAACTTGAGCCCGAGCCAGGGGCTCTTTTTATTCTCTAACTTTTTATTTATTTTGCAGGTTTTTGAATCAAATAAACATCATTAGAGTTGGCATTTGGGCTTATGGAGATTTTACAATCTTTGGGGAAAAATTGTGAACTGTTTTTCCGCCTAGATTCTGACCTCCGACAGTTTAAGTGGAGTTTTGACAATTGGGATGACGTTTTTTCAACTTCAGTCCTTCATAACAAATGTAGCCAACATCCAGAGGTTTTGAACGAGCTATTGAACGTTGTATTTGGGCTCCATTTGGTACGTCAAATTGTTTCAGAGAGCAAAAATCAAACTCGGATTTATTGTTGTTGTTTTAATTAAGGGTTGTTTAGTCTTTTGTTAATTAAGGTCAATTTCGTCTTATGTCATATTTTTGTAAACATTTTGGGTTAAAACCCTACCTGGTTGCAATTGGAAGGGACTTTGATGAATTAAGAAAATTTGGTTCTCTTTTGAGAGAGGACACCCACGGCCTCCCCCTCCCTTAGCGCCGATTTCATCTATCACCCAAGCAAGGCCTCTCTTGAAGCTTCTCAACCTTGCATCCTTGGGATATTGTTTCTTCCAATCCTTATCTTCTAGGTAAGATTGTGGTGTGGAGACAAGAGAAGTTTCCAACCTTGGAGAGTGTTGGTTTTCGGCCAACCCCAAAGTCGCCCCTCTCACTAGGAGGTCCGCGGACTCCATTGTATTTCCTCTTGATTCTTGTTGTTCTTTCATGCTCTTTTCTTGCTGCTTGGATAACCTATGTTCTGGTGATAAAATGCTTGTTATGTGTTGAAGAAGCCTTTTGGAGATTATTGATTGTAGAAGGATAATTTCGGATTATTGTTGAGGTGTTGAATCTGTAATTTTGTTGGATTGTTGTTATCGCTGATTCTAGTATCTGTTTGAGGCCCTTACGACGCTCGTCTCTGTTTGATGTGTTCTAGTGATTTGTTCAAGATTAAGTCAGTGAGCTCCCCTCCAAAAATGAGCTTCATTTGGTCTATGTAGCTCAAGTTATTCCGTTTTGAATCTGCGTTGGTAAATCTGTCCTGCTAGAAACAGATTTCGGGTTGTTATTGAAATTGATATATCTCCTAATCCAGAGTGCTTTTTGGGTTGGATTTTTGATACAACTTTCCTGAATATATTAAGTTTATGTCCTCCAAAATATAGCTCTAGTTCACGTGTATATTTGGAGCTTGATTCATCTCATTGCTGCTGGTTCGAGTATTGTTAATTTTCCAGAACAGATTTCGCTAAGGCTCTCCATTTGTTTTTTGGAGCCTATCACCGTCCCTCGTCTGGATCGACGGCCAGGATTGAATCTAGCGTCTCTGCCAGAGGCCAAGACAGATGAGATATCCTTAGCCGTTGGATCAAGCGAGGGACGTCCATCGTCTAATTCGAAGGCCAGGATTGAATCTGGCGTAGTGGGTCACGTGCGGGGCACACGCGATCTTAAAACAACATAATTCCCCCCATTATGATGGACGTCCATTGGAAGGCCAAGGACGTCCGTCGTTCAAGACCACGTCGTTTTGGCCGAAATGTACGCATCTAGCCTCTTGACGGCGTCGTCGAGACCACGACGGACGTCCGTCCTAAGATGACGGGCGTCCGTCCCTCTAGGAGTTCATACTAAAACCCTAACAGAGTTGAACACAAAAAGTTCGTCCATTGCCATAGATATTCGAGAGAGAGATTTTGTCTTCCCCTTACCAACTCTCTCAACGTAATCGAACGAACAAGAGTGTTGCACATCACATGGAGTCCTCAAGGTGTGCTTCTTCATCATCCATGTTTGAAGAATCCATTGACTGTGGAATGGAGGTGGATCCTAATCCTATTTCGGCAGTAGAGACCAATAAGAATCGGTGGTTCTATCACGAAGCCGGTATAGAATTGCGTTCAATCTCGAAATCCTTGGAATCAGAGCTTCGTTCGATATGTGACTCAGAGGATGATGATTGGGCATAGAGTATGCATCCCCAAATTGAATGTTCGTCCTCGGAGCTCTGTCTGGGTAAGAAGTATAGTGCGTTGAAGGATATTAGAGATGAAGTGGTTAATTATGCTTTGAAAAATGGGCATGGAGATCAAGTTTGTAAAAAGCGAATGACATCGGATAACTGCTGTGTGCAAGGATGGATGCAGTTGGCGGCTTCACGCTTCAAAAATGAAAGGTGAGCTAACCTTTCAAATTAAGAGCTATAATGAGGAGCACACATGTGCACGACAAATAGAAAGCCGACACGCTTCCTACAAATGGGTGACAAACCAATATTTGGATAGATTCAAAAGTCAACCCACGTGGGACCTTGCTTCCATAATTGAGACTGTAAGAAAAGACTTTAATGTCAATATTACTCCGAGAACATTTATAGATCTAATGAACTGAGTTTTCAAGTCATACTTGGATTAGTTCTTCGTGATTTTTATAGACGACCAAGCAGTTATAGTGACAGGACAGTGAGCTCAGTGGTAGAGCTGAACAACTGAAAAATGGTTGTTGTATAAGTTATGCTCTGTTGGTTGTGCATGATTTATACCATTGGTTGATTGGCGAAAGTTGAAGATTGTCGTAGTCTATTGTTCTATTTGGGTTTTTGCTTTGAGTGAGGGATCCAAGTTTCGTTGGTACTATTGATTAGTTACTGCCTAAGTTGAGGATTTTGGTTTTACTAAGGAAAATGTTTTGGATTTGGTTTTATACTGTTTTTGGACACTCTTGAGAACAGATGATTTATTTATAATGTGATGTGTAATTTTTGAGAGATGTGCACTTTGGTGTGGTGGTTTAGCTCACGGTTAGCTTGTTAATTGTTGTCTGGTCCGATGATTGGTCTGTCATGCTTCGATTGTACAAAGTGTTGTGTTAAGTTGATTGTGGTTACTATTTTGGTTACTGTTTCACTAGTGAAATGGTCGGGTATTCGTTGTTGCGTTCATTTATGAACTTGAGAATTTTAGTTTGGTCACTGTTTGTGTTACTGTAGTTCAGATAAGATTATGAGGATTGTACTATTTCGACCTTACCTATTTGCACTCAGGTTGTTTGAGGAGGTTTGAAAATTTTAGTATATTCACTATTGATTAGTTAGGACCCAAGGGGGTTAGTTTTTGTTGTTAATGGTTGAGAAGTATTGTTCAATGTGATTGTGCTACGGTTTTCACAGAATAATTGCTCGGAATCTGTTTCATGATGATAAGGTTGTTAAGGATCAGTTATTGTTGGAATGGTACCTTGATCTGTATATTGTTGGTGTAATGTTGAGGTTTGGTTTTATAATTCTTATTGAGTAGGTGTAACCATTCCTAAAATTTATGTATACGTCATTGAACGGATACATTACTTTGTTGAGGATTTTCATGATAGCTGTGTGATTCGATATAAGTGGTCAGTTACTCTTGAGGACATGTTTTATTGTTGATGATAGAATATGACCTGTTCAGACTAAAGATATGTTGATATGTTATGTTCACCTCAAGGATTGGTAGCTTGCTTACTGATTAAACGGTTTGGATATTCTAGTTATAGGTTTGAGATTGTGTTAGCTAATATATAATGCTCGAGTAATTGTTAGTTCACTTTGACGTGTTGTTTGATAGTCTATGTTTCTTGTTCTTGGACTGAGGATGTGTTGTATTGTTTGATAAGCTGTTTGATAGAATATGATGCTTTACTTTAGAGTCTCGAGGATATGTTTACTATGATGCTGAGTTAGGTGATTTATGAATAAGGATGAATCATTTCGTTTTGTTGGTGTGATTGGAATCTGACGAGGTTAGAAAATTTAAGTTCCTAAAATTTGGAAATTGTTTAAGCTTGAAGGTTGGATTTTGAGTTTTGGAAATTGTTTAGGCTTGAAGGTTGGATTTTTGAGTTAAGGTATTTTATTAGACATAGGATTTGTTGATATTGGTAATTTCTCTACAGCTTCTAAGTTTGAATCGCAATATGATTCTATTTGTAATTAGAGAATATAAATTAGAAATGTTTCAATAAGGGTGTTAGTGTCTCTCCATACGAGGCATTGTGTGGGAGGCCGTGTTAATTTCCACTGTGTTGGGTTGAGCCAAAAAAAGAAAAAAAAAGGAGTTTCTCTTGGGTCAAAGATGATCTAGGAGATCACAGATAAGACATAGATGATTTAGAAAAGACTCAAGAATTTGCAGAGTAGACAAAAGTGCTATAATAATTTAAAGAAACACAAGGTTGAGTTCGATGTAGGAGAATTTGTTTTCATTAAGGTACGCCCGAGGCGAGGTATCAGCCTATTTGGGGTAAGAGAAAAGTTAGCCCCAATGTATATTGGCCTATTTGAGATTGTTGAGAGATTTGGCAATGTGGCTTATAAACTGGATCTACCTCCCCAGTTCGGGTACGTTTATAATGTTTTCTACATATCTCAGCTAAGGAAATATACGCCAGATCCGTCTCACGTCATTTCTTGGACTAACGTCCCCATCCAAGAAGATATATCATATGAAGAGGAACCATAGTGGATCCCATCCATAAAGGTTAGAGTTCTTCATCACAAAGAGATCCCCTTAGTTCGTGTGTTATGGAGGAATCACATCGAAACAGGGAAGCTATGTGAGAAATCGAAGTCGACATGATGAGAAAGTATCCCTATCTTTTCTGATGTAGGATGAGTTTCATTTTAAATTTCAGGACGAAATTTCTTTTAAGGAGGTTAAGATGTGAAACCTGAGAATTTTTAAGAGAATAAATTTTCTGTGTAAATTTCTTTCCACACTTCAATTTTGTCATAACGTTGGAGAATTGACTTGATTGTCACATAGCGATCATGTGTAGAATTTTGGTCAAATGGTCAAATCAGAGGAATTGAAAATTTTTGAATAAAAAATTTATTTAAGAAATAGATTTGACGAATTAATTAGAGCGATAAATGTCGCTGAGTAATGTTCGTAACAAGTTGGGGATTGGATTGGACTGATTTAATGTGTAATACACACTAATTATGTATTATGAAATGAGTAGAGTATATTAAATGAATGGAAGAAATAAAGTGGTGAAAGAATTAGGGGTGAAATTGGAAATGTAAAGATTAGAAAACAAAAAAAAGGGGGAATGAAGTTGGATGTGGAGAGTTGAAAACTGACGTGACCTTTGAAATGAAGAAGAAAGAGAGGATGAAATAAAATATAAAGGAAAGGAAATATTAAAATAAAAGAAATGGAAAGTAAAAGAATAAAATGAAGGGAGAGAAGGAACACACCTGCGGGAAAAATTTGAGAAAGGGAATAGGTTTTTTTTTTTTATTCTTCCCTCCTTTTCGTCTCTGCCTCCTTTGGCCGCCAGAGAGCTTTCACAAGGAGAGGCTGACTGAAGCGACGACGACCGGCGAGCTCCGTGCACAGGTGAGTGACCCTGTCCCAGCGAGAGGAGAGACGGTCCGACATTGTCGAACGCGCTGGTGAGCCGTTCGACCGAGAACTTTCCGGCGACGCCTCTGGACGGTAAGGACAGAGCCGACGCTCCGCCGTTCTCCATTTTCCGATTGAGGTGAGGATTTTGTTGGTTTTGTTTTCAGCCGTTCAGCTTGATCAATTTCGTCCGTGTTTGCTGCGTTTTTCACGATTTTGAGCTTCCAGCCACTGCGAGCTCCGTCCGAGGACATTTCGGTTGGACAAGAAGCAGTCCTTCGGCGAGCTGTGAACAGACAGTTCGGGCGAGAGCGACTTGTCCGTCGAGCGGGGATTCTTCCTCCCATTTTTGGTGAGTTTTGAAACGCCCGATTCTAATTTAGTAAAGGACTTCAGATTGAATGATGGATTACAGTTTGGGTAGTGAATTTTTGGGAGTGTTACTGTATTTTTCTCTGGAATGCCAAATGCTACTGTCTTGATTAATAATGGATGGAGACTAATTTATCGTTGATTGGATCTGTTCTTTACATTGGTTCTGCTTTGGATTTCTGATTGGGTGATGAATTCCTGATTCTTGTTGTATTGGGTTTATATTTGATTTATGATAGCCATTGATGTTGGAAGGCCAAGGATTGTAGTTTGGCCTCTCGGCCAATTCGGGTTGTTACGGTTTTGAAAGGGAATGCCGTAAGCTAGGATTATTTCCATTTCAGTTTTGCTGTGTTTAATACCTGCTATGTAGTACTCAGTTAGTTTGGTCATTGGTGAACTTGAAGATTTTAATTGTAGTGGGAAATTATCTTTGGAGATAAATATCGAGGATTTAAAAATGGTTGGGTTGGAAATCTTGCCCATTTGGAAAATTTGTTTGCTATTGGTTAAATTATTGTGTTTGACATATTTTAGGCTCTGACAAGTTCGAGGACTTTGAGCCGGTACCTGAGTTTATTGCTCTTCCAGTTAAAAGGAGAGATCGCCGTCGAGGTAGGGGTTTTATACTTAGTTGCTTGCATCGCATTGCATAGTTTTAAAAATAAAACCGTATTTTGTGAAATACCACACATGAAAAACCTGACGGGGACTGTTCGACAGCACGTCAGCTTTTTATACTATACATGTACAAAAGTTTTACACGTTTATTTTGTACATTGGATTTCATGTTTTATATGATGATTATAATTTGTTTGGGATGAATCCTCCTAACACTTTGAACGGTCGCGAACGTCAAAGTATCAAGGGGACACCCTCGATACATCTCCTGCTGCGTGGAGATGGTTTGTTTGCGCGCTGTGTGAAATAGGAGACTTTGGGAAGGTGTTGATTGCTTTTGTGGATTGCAAATCCCTAAATCTGATCAGGGTGTATTTTATTACGGGCGTGTCATCGCGAAATTTGCACGACAACCTGGGTGACGGGTCCGGTCTACAGACCGCCATCATTTTTCTTCCTCTGGGCTCATGAGGTGTTGCTTGCATGATATGGCCACCTTTCTGTGTGTTTGTTCGGGGGAGTACTTGAGTGACCCTCCTTTTTCATGGACTACGATTTCCGGTATAAAACACGATGATAGTATTTAAATCTGTAGTTGTCTATGTATACAATCATGTTTTTCTTAAACCTCGTCGGAGGCCTTGGGCCTGATTTCCTTGAGACGAAAAAGATTTAAATGTTTTATTAAAATGTGCATGATTCCTCGAAACTCATGGTTTTCAAGAAAAGGTAAAACAAGTTTTACACATGCATAGTATTTAGTATAAATTCCATATTGAGCTAGTTACTCACCCCAATCGACTTATTTTTTCTAGGTTAGAGTTTTGGTTAAGGCTCTTCTGCTATTTTATTTTATTTCATTTCCCTAGTTGAGCTCTTATTTATTGGTAAGTGTAACAATGGACAACTATAACTTTTAATTTGGATGACTGTAAAAAACACATTTAATTTGGTTGTTGGATTTTTTAGAATGTATGCACAGTACCTATTTGGACTTTTAAGTTTATTATTCTCGCAATCAGTAAATGGACTGTGGCCCATCATATGTGGGTCACGGCTGGGTATTTATACAAGTCTTCCGCAACAATTTAACTAGCCTTGGGCTGGGAGATCGGGTCTTCTACGAAGATCGGGTCGTTTGGCCTGGCGTTTATGTCCAGCCCCCCTCCGGGTCATGATAGGTCTGAAGGAGTTTGGTAGACCCGTTATTTGTCTGGATGGCTGTCACTTGAAGGGGTCGTGCCTAGGCCAATTGCTCACAGCTGTCAGCATTAATGCCAATGATGAGATTTATCCAGTTCTGTGGCACTTGTTGAATCAGAATGCAGAGACTCCTGGACCTGGTTTTTGTGTTGCTTGCTGACGGACTTAGACAGTGACATAGGCAGAGGGTGGACACTCATTTTTGACCGACAGAAGGGGTTGGTGCCTGCTATTGAACAATATGCACCAGCAGCTGAGCATCGATTCTGCCTAAGACATTTGTATGCCAATTTCAAAAAACAATTTCTAGGAATACAATACAAAAATATCACGTGGAAGGCAACAAAGGCCACAACTTCATCGAACTTTCAGAAAGAGATGGGTAAACTACTTGCGCTCGACCAGACAGCGCATGCATATATGCAGAAAATTAACCCGAGGTGTTGGTCAAAACATGCTTTCAGTCCTGTCCCAAAGTGCGACATGGGCCTTAATAATTTGAGCGAGTGCTACAATGCTTACCTCCTGCCAGCACGGGACAAACCGATCCTCACTATGTTCAAGATGATTAGAACGGGCATAATGACTAAGATCGTTAAGAAACATAACCGATGGCCAAATCAACAGATCTTTTGTGTCCTAAGACCGCAAAGAAGCTTGCCAATCTGCAACATGCTGCTCAGAATTAGTGTACAACACCTGCAAGCTGTAATCGGTTTGAGGTCAGTGACGGTAACGAACTGCATGCAGTCGATCTGGACACGCGTACCTGTAATTGTTACCGGTGGGAGCTGATTGGAATCCCATGCGTGCATGCCATCCCTTGCATCAATTTTATGCGGACTTCAGCGGAGGATTATACGCATGCATGGTACCATCGGGACACATTTATGAGGATGTATTCCCATTTTACCCGACCTGTCAGTGGCCACCACATGTGGCTTGCAACGAGCCAGCCTTCAATTTTGCTGCCACCAGTTAAGAGACTCCCAGGTTGGCCTCGAAAACGAAGAGTGCGAGATGCAGACGAGCCCCGTAGCCGCACGGTACTCAGCAAGAGACATGTCCCCATGACATGTAGTCGTTGTCACGGTGTAGGCCACAATATCCGTTCTTGTCAAGGCAGAGGCTCAGCAGGTGGCACGGCAAGTGGCAGTGTAAGAGCAGAACGCTCACACGACACCTTCATGGGGTTTACCATTGTGGCCGATACACAGGTGCTTAGATTGTTATGCTTTCATACGTTGTGCTCACTATGTGCGTTTTGTCTTACATCAAATTGCAATTGTGTTTTGCAGGAGTTCGTCGCCCCACCCCGCATCCTTAACCATGAAGCTTCATCTACGTTTTCGTTTGGATAATATTTGTTCATGTATAATACACTGAAGTTTATTTGTTCATCTACGTATTTGTTTGGATAATATTTATTCATGTATAATACACTGCAGTTTATTGAATTAATTACTCTTCAATCTGTAACATTAGAACTGGTACATATGGCATGACAGATGTCCATCTCAATATGACGGACGTCCATCACCTTCAGACAGACGGCACTCGCCCTGTTTGGGGCGCCCCTCGCCCAAACACAACATTCAACAGTAAGAAGAAAACCACAAAGCATATGGCAACATGAACAAAATTGTAAAAAACTTCAATTGAAAACAACTATACAACAACAAACATTTGAAAAGAACTTCAATTGAGCCACTTTTTCAAGGTCTTTTCAATTGTTTCAACTCTTTCACTTGCTGCACCTCTTGCACGTCTTGTACCTCGTGCACCTCTGGCACCTCTTGAGTTTCTTGCAGATCTAGAATACGTTACTGGTGGTGCTTTTTCAACAGGTGGTGCCTTTTCTGCAGGTGGTGCCTTTTCTACAGGTGGTGCCTTTGCAAGTGGCTCATCAAAAATGGAAGGCTCTGCGTCCCAGATGTCGATGATGTTGAAGTGCAAATCGGAGCTCATCTCCACACTCGTGCACTCCTCGTAGAGTTCATCTCGATCGTACGGATCATGGAGATGGAAGCCCTACCCTTTGCATTTGGACATCACCGACCACCCTAAAGGGCGGGAGATTTGAAATATGCCGTGTTGGCTGCAATTGGAACTGCAAATTAGTTTGTCTCGTCATTCAAAGCGCAGGGTGGAAAAACATACCGTTTTGTGTCCACAGGTGCCATGACAATTGCAATTGAATCCGGCATCAATTGTTCGTATGCATACTACGTGTGAATGTCAATCGATGACATGAAACAATCCATCTCCGGGTGGCATTGTAGGAGGAAGAAATATTAAACCATGTATGATGTCATGAATGAATACAAGTGGCTTACATAGATCCAGCCAATCGTCAACAAACCCTCCCTTATTTGAACAGCGGCGGTGTCCTCCTCATTTGTCATCACGCACTGCATTTTAAGAACACGATTTATGTAGTTATTTTTAGTAACAATATATTATAAGTTGGTTAAACATTCTCACATAGTCAGGAGCGCCGGATTGCTTTGGCACAAGGAGAGTTGTGATTGAATATATCTTGTCACCCTGTAAATCAACAACACGACGCACAACATTAATTCTCTAATCACAACTGATAATAAATTTCAAATGACGTTGCTTCTTACCTTGGAGCCGCAAAGGAGAGCACACGTCTCCTTGTTATTCTTTGTATTGACCCGTGCAAGTGTCATGAACTCGTCCATCAAATTCACAGGCTGCAATGGAAATTCAGTGTAAGTGTAAATTCTACACATTGTATAAAACCAAGTAGAAGACATACCACTTGCACTGTCATCCTCTGACCCGCGGTAGGACCCATCACTGAAGGACCTGGGGCCAAAATCTTTTGAACTTTAGCCAGGGTTGGAGGAGGGGACGGTTGTCTGATGATCGGAGACCTGCATAATTGTAACACATTGTTAATCAATGATACTAATGCATATAAGGAAATTACATGTAAATTCAAAGTTATACTGGCATCCGTTTGGACTAGCATCGAAAGATGCAGGAGATGCTGATGGATGAGATGGCTGGGCTGTTGAAGGAGCGGTTGCCATATGCGTTTGTACTTCTTGCATCTGTAGTAAAGTGGCTTGAAGCTGGCCAAGTTGACTCTCCTGTCTATCCAACTTAGCTTGAATCTCACCAAGTTGGCCGACAAGCCACTGCCACCTTTCCTCGCTGATGAGTATGGAGGGCGAGGATGAGGACTGGGGTGGGGGAGATGCATCGTCCACCATAGGACGCACAAAATCATCATCCACCTCCACGTGATATGTCAGTTGTACGTTTGCTGTCCACGAAATTATTTCAGTGCACGTGGAAGGAGCAGGTGCAGCTGACGTGGATAGCGGCGGTGGAGCTGACGTGGAAGGTGGTGGAGCACCTGACGTGGAAGGACGAGGTGCAGGAGGTGTAAGATGTGCAGGAGGTGTAGCTGCCACCTCTCCTCTGAATACCCACTCCCCTCGTACTTTTTGCAACCCCATCCAAGCCAATGTCACTTCATTATACACGTCAAGTGGTTTTTCATTCGTTCGTCGCTCCGTGTGAGGGACAACCAACCCGCTGCTGTCAATAATGCGCTGAATGAGCCAATTATATGGGAGATTCTTCCTTGCTGCATAATGACCTTTCATTTGCTGCATAATGACCTTTCATTTGCTGCATAATAACGTATGCAAGGTTGAACCTCTTCCCATTATAGAGCTTCTCCATTACGTACAGATTCATGGCTGTGACTAGGTCTTTATGTCCATCACGAGGCACAACTATGTGCGTGATCATGTGATGGATGACCCTTGCTTTGGCATCGAGGTCTTTTGATTTAGGCCGGAAGAAAGACTCCACGGCTATAGGATTGCGAACCAATTGCTTCAGCAATGCAAGACCTTCTCCTTTTTGGACAAACTCGGGGTCCTTTGTCGCATGGTAATACTCCTCCAACGGCTCCTCCGTGGAGCATCCAATGAGCTCATTTAACTGTCCTAGAGTTATCCTAATCTATTTTCCAAATAGAAAAGTCCTCAACTCTCTATCACTTGATATGTCCAACTCCAAATTCGCATAAAACAGTTTAACAGCTCTCTCATAGAAATAACCTCCCATTGTGCACAGTTTATCCAACCCAATTCGTTCAAACATTGCCTTCAATCCAAAATCAACAAATGAATTGAAATTTATCTTCTTGGATGTGATTATTGCACGGGGTACAATGTCCTTATCGTACCGTTCATGGGCGGAGGCTGAGCTAAACATCCCGGGTTCTGCAGACAGTACTGGACCCGTCGTCTCTGTGGGAGCCACCACCTTACGCTTCTTTGACGCTTGACTATTCCTCGGCGCCATTTTCAGATTCAAAACTCGGAGGTTAATCGGCAGTTCATCGGGAGTTCGGGAATTCGTCGGGGGAAAACTCTCTCGCGATTTGTAGTATAGGGCAATTTCTATGGCTTGGACACGCTTCGCGATTATAAGCAGCATTTCCTCGTCCGTCAAGCTTTCGATGACATCGTTTAGGTTATGACGGACGCCCGTTGTACGATTATGGACGTCCGTCATAACCTAAACGGTGTCGTCAAAAGACAAAACAAAAAGATATCGGAGAGGGACGGACGCCCGTCATCTTAGGATGGACGTCCGTCGTGGTCTCGACGACGCCGTCTAGAGGCTAGATAGGTACATTTCAGCCAAAATGACGTGGTCTTGAACGACGGACGTCCATGGCCTTCCAATGGACGTCCGTCATAATGGGGGGAATTCTGTTGTTTTAAGATCACGTGTGCCTCGCACGTGACCCACTACGCCAGATTCAATCCTAGCCGTCGAATTAGATGATGGACGTCCCTCGCTCGATACAACGGCTAAGGATATCTGTTCTGTCTTGGCCTCTGGCAGAGACGCCAGATTCAATCCTGGCCGTCGATCCAAATGAGGGACGGTCCCTCACTCGATCCAATGGCCAGCGAATGTCGTCCATCCGTCGCCTCTGGACGATTCCAGCTTCGTCTCTGCCATCGCCTGCCATCGTTCATCTTCTTCGAACCGCAGCGAAGGACAAAGCTTGACGTCCTTCGACTCCGTTCGAGGCCGCTTGACAGATACAAATGGGGGCGTTAACCTCGACGGTCCTGGACAGAAATCATGACTGCGAGGTCGCCGGCGAGATTTTTCTATAGTTCAGGGTTTTAGTTGTTAAAAAATAATCTCTAGGGTTTGACTTGTCACTAACCACGAACTATAGGGTCTGCAGTGTTATTTTCCCTAATAGTTTTATTTGTTAGCGAACTTAATTTAAGATTTAGTTTGTCAATGATCTCATAGTTTAGTGATTTTTTTGTTAATTACCTTTTAAATAATTAGATTTGTTATAAATAATTTAAATATGGTGTTACTTGTATCAATTAATAAATAATATTTAAATATCACGTTAGATTATAAAATAAAAGTATAAATAGAACATTATTTCAAAACTAGGGAAAATGACAAATCAACTATCATCCTTTATTGTAGGTGACAAACCAACCACTATCATTTTTTTGCTAACAAATTAACCACTAAACTATTGAAAAATGTCAAATCCAACATCGCTGTCACGTTTGCTGTTAAACGTGATGATGTGGCGCTGCGACGGTTCGTATACAAACCACCGCGGCTCCATAGTTTTTGAAAACTAAGTGAACAATTGTGATGAACTGCGGCGATTCATCGAGGAACCGCAGCGGAGTGTCAATACACCGCGGCGACTTCTTACCAAACAGCCACAGTGTATTGACACACCGCTGCGGCGTCATCCTAAACCGCAGTGGTTTGTCTTGCCTCGGTCTTTGATCCTTTGTCGTTATACATACTTGATCGAGGGCTATAGTCATTTCACCAAAAAACAAACAACGAAAACCTTGGCTCGGCGAACAACAAGTTCAAACCTTCGATACCAATGTATTCCTGAGCAAAGAAAATGACACTCAAGAGAAAGGGTGGTCCGTCGCAATCAATACCAGAGGCAGAAACGACAAAGTCTGCCGGTCCAGCAACGATGTAAGAAGGAGCACCCGCCGCGGTGCAAGCTGTCCAAATTGCGGTAGTGAAAGCTGTCCAAACCTCGGAGGTTAGAGAAACAGTGGAAGAATCTCAATCTCTACCTCAACCCAAGCCTGAACAACGACCATCCGTTACAGCGTGTTTCTAGTCCCAACTATTCAGGACAGCGTATGCCAAAGAACGGTATGAAAATGATATAAAGCACCGTTCAATTATTGTTTCTAAAAGAGTAGAGTTGGAGTCATTGGCTGGAATGAGAATTGAACAATTGGTTGAGGATGCTGGATTAGGTGGTTTGTACCGGATGTGAGGAAGTTATTGCGAGAGAATTGTCAGACTCTTTTACGCAAATTTGGAACTGTCCACCCAACCATTAGAGGTGCGAACGTATATGTTTGGACAGGAGTTGAGGTTGACTCCCAACGATCTGAATATGATGCTTGTATGTGTACTAGAGGGCCAAGCGATCAGTATTATCATGTGTCTTGGGATCCACCTTTCATCAGCTAAGGAAAGGGCTAGCAATGCTTAGATTGTTGCACTGGGATCTCGAGATTGCTGAGTACAAGAAGCCAAAGGGCAGGGAGTTGAATGCCATAGCCCGAGTGATCCACCTCATCACGACATACACGATTTTGCCTCGGGATGGATATCAAGATCATGTTAGCTACATGGATCGCTATTTGCTAGAGAAGGTGTTCACCAAGAAAAAGGTGGACATTGGATATGTCATCCTGAGTTACATGCACGAGGTGCTAAACAACCAGCCAAGAATTTGCCGTTCAACTGGCTCATCCAAAGGATTGTTGAGCAGTATGGGGTACCCATCTCGGAGGATGAGTCGAGAATTGAATAGACGACCATTGATGTGTACAACAAATTAAAAGTGGACTGAATGAAGGTCAGCAAAGTTGGAGGTGAATGGATACGCAAGACGCTGAAGCAGCCACCTTCAATGTCCTAGCCGGCAGCACCTCCACCCCCCTCTGTGGCTCAGCCTTTAGCCCCCTCGGCAGAACAGCCTGACGCATCGCCTCTGCAGCACATGGAGGAGGATGCTCCGCAGCAGATGCATTCGCCGCCTCCTCAGACATCTCATTTTACTTTGATGCATGAGATGTCCAACTAGATGAGTAGGATGGAGGAGCTCCATCATATGGCGCTTACCAGAATATAAATGATGGAGGAGCACTTTCAAATGGCGCAAGTCCAAATAAAAAAAGTGAAGGAGCGAGCAGAAGAAAGGCATCAGCGAGCAAAAGAGAGGCAAAATTCGCGAAGCAATTCCTGGTTGAAATCTTCGAAACCCCAGCTCTGGGTTTTCTCTTCCTCGTTGAAATCTTTGAAATAGTTAAGGTCTTCTCCATTCACATAGGTTTTCTTTGATATCTCTGTCTACTGCAGCGGTAGATCGTCAGACTCGACCCGAATTCCATTTTCCCCGCATTTGCAGTATCCATGATTTTATTTTTGCGTTCTTCTTTTTTATGAAATTATTTGCTCTTATTTGGCCAATTTGAATTTGTATTAGATTTCAGTCTCTGTTGTTTTCATAATGGGTATGCTTTACTGCAATTGAAGCATCATTTTTTTTTAGATTCGACATATTTTTGAGAAAATATGTGATTGAGGTAGTGCAAAACCAAACATTTTGTCCCTGTGTGTCTATTTTCGTTTGAACATTTGATTTGATTTGTTTCTACTGAGGAATTGATGATCTACCCACCCTTAGTTTGGGCATTGTAGGTCGTATGTTTCGGACCCTTTAATATGCCTTTTATAGATTTCTGCATCAACTCAGTTTTCCTATGATTTGTTCCTCTCCTCTATAGTAGATATGATTTTACTGTTCCTCAAAATTTCTCTACACTACTGGGATATTTCGTTGTTATTATCTTCTTTTTTTTTCTTGGTAATTGATATCCTCAAATCTATATTATTGTTTCTCATTTGTTAGACAATTGTCAAAGTAAATTGCTTCTCATTTGTTAGTTATGGTGTGAATCATTATGGAAATGGCGACCAATGAATGTTTATTGGTAATAAGATGAACTTAAATGAATATGGTCTTCTCTACCGATTCTTGTTTCTATTTTATGATGTCTAATCTTCTGTTTTTTTCAGTTCTTTTTGTTAGTTGTTAGCAACCGTCTGATGTATTCATCGATCTTGTTCGAGTTATCGCTACTTTCCCTCTTCAGATGTTTTTCCCATTTTTGATTTGTTAAAACACACTTGTTTTTGTTCTATTTAGCAAATACTGTGACGTTGTTTAGTTACTGTGATTGAGTTACTGCAAATACTGTTATCAGGTTATGCTTGGATGGATGGGTGGAATTTGTTCTTTGGCATTAGGCTATCCACTTGGGCAACGCTTTTTTATTCTGACTCTGAACTTAAGTATTTTGCCATCATGTTGATGAGAGAGTGTGGCTGAGGAAGAAATTGTTCTGAGGAGTTGTTATTCATCAAAGTTCCAGCGAAAACGACAAGTTGAGAGGGAATTTCTCCATTTTTTTAAGAACTTGTAATTGAATGGCAAAAACTATTTGATTATATTGTTAAAGGCAAGGAGTTGATTATATTGTTAAAGACAGGGTAAATCACATTACTAGGAACCAGAATTGAACCAAAACCGAACCGAAACTGAGACTCGGTTTAGATTCCTGGTCCGATTCCTTTTGGTTCCTGTTCCGGTTCCGGTCTCTTGGAACCGAAAACTGAATGGTTGGTTCCAAGAGGTTCGAAACTAGAATCGAGAACCGATTTGCCCACCCCTAATTTACTTTGTACGCAAAGTCCAGTCTTTACCTTATTTGTGTTTGACGTAATAACATGTCGTTGATTTGCAGCACCATTATCATAAGACGCCAACCAGCTCCTCCAGCCGTTCTTGCCAAGGTGCAGGAGACAAGTGAGTCACAGCCTCAGGCCCTTACAACTGTGCACGTAGTACATCTTTGATTTAGTTATATATGTGTGTCTGCACTTATTCATACATTATTAGTTTGACGGCCTTTTGCCATTTTTGTTGCAGTCTCAGGAATTGATGGATGTCTTCAAGAAGTATGTTGTGGCAAATACTCGGAAGAACTTGGGGACGTGCACAATTCTTGGGGGAAAGCGGATCAACGGTGATTACACCATCACTGATATCATGTTCGAGGAGCAAGTCAGGATGCCAAACACGGTGAGAAGCCTTATTTGTATCTTTGTTTATAAGCTTTTATCTTAGTAATGATTTGAACTTATATACAGTGCTATGCGGTGAACGACAAAGATGCCTTCGTCTTTCAACAACAAAAATCACTACTCACATTAGGGTGGATTCACGTAAGTAACCATCTCGCTTCTCCGGGTTCTTGTTAATGTTCCATGGTTTTTAATGTGTTGTTTACATTTCAGACACACCCAAAACATGCATGTTTTATGTTGTCTGTTGACCTCCACAGTCAATTCGCTTATCAGCAATTAATGCCTGAAGCAATCTCCATCATCGTAGCTCCCACTGAAAAAGAGCGGTATGTATTTTCTCTTGTGTAAATTCATATTGCTTTCCACTTTTTTACAAGCAATTGTTTCTTTTGCATTGTAGCCTGTAAGACATATTTCGGTGTACGAGTGAGGGGATGAGGGTGATTTAAATGTGCACTAATAAGGTACAATTCCATGAGCACGACGATCAACCTGTGGAGGGTCCGTTGTTCGCCAATGCATCCAACGTATTCTTGGACACGCAATTGTCTTTTGTAATCATGGATTTACGGCGAAAATGGACCAGAAAGGAGGCATAGGAATATATGTTTAAGTGGACTTTGTTGTAATTTATGTTGACGTTTGGATAGAAAATTATTTATTTGGATAGAAAACTTAATTGACGCTTGACATATTTATGTTTTCTGTTTATAGTGTGGATAATATTTGGTTGGGAAATGCATATTTGCTGTTTGGATAGAAAACTTAATTGACGCTTGACATATTTACGTTTTCTGTTTATAGTTTGGATAATATCTGGTTGGGAAATGCATATCTGCTGTTGTTGATGTTGCAAGGGGGATAGGCTTAAAAACAAGTAAAACTTTTGCAAAATTTTAATATTTTTAGAGTGAAAATGACTCAAACGATTCCGTTCATCATGAACAAACAAGTAAGCATGGTCATCGCATTCCTTGCAACAATTTCAGCAAGCTGTGCATAACACTGAAACATACACGGCATATTAATCATGACAAACCGATGCGGTTTTTTGAACATGCCGCAGCGGTTTCTGAAGAGCCTCTACGACTTTGTGGACTAGTCGCCGCAGTTAGTTATCAGGCCGTTGTGGCTTTGTGGACAGGCAACCGCGGTTTGTTAGCAAGCCGCTGCGGCACTTCAAAAAAAAAAACAACGGCTAGTCATGGCGCTAAAAGACAGATTCAAATGAAAGTTGGTACCTGAACATTACCATACTAATCAATTTTCATTCATCCTCAACAACTAAATGTATAGAATCAATATATCGATTCAAATTCATCAAACCAATTCAAATTTATCAATTCAAATTTTACAATGATAACGTCCATTACAATCGCATGTATATCACACCAAATTTATCCAACCAACGTATCAAGGAAGGTTAAAATCCACATTTGTGTATGTTTGTATTTGTGGATCTTGCGCATCATACTCTTGCAAAACACATTGCAAATGAAATTAGCATAGTTCAAATAACACTGAAAAATGTAAACATGATAATGGGCTCACCTGCGTCTCAGGAACTATGTCGGAAACTGTCTCAGTAACTTTCTCGGGAATTGTCTCAGAGACTATGGTAGAAATTGTCTCGGGGACTCTGAAACCCATAAATGTGCCCTCCGACCTTCCTCTGTTGCCTCTGCCTCTACCTCTAGCTCTGGCTCTGCCTCTGTCGCCTCTGCCGCCACATAAACTAGACTCGCCTCCACCTTCGTACGTGCAGTAATTGTGCCCCACACCGGGCACAAGTCATGTTCATATGTCTTATGGGCAGCAGTGTCCTACTTGGAGTCTCATCCACATCCCATATTCTACGTTTTTGCGGCCTTCTTGGAAGCCTTTTAAATAGCGGTGGGATAATTGGATTAAGATGCGTCACAAGAGGCCACTTGATTTGTCCATTAACAGGGTGGACAAAGTGAGAGTATATCGCCATGTATGTTTCCCGGTGATAGCACGCATGCAGAAATTCCTCAAGAGATCTCCTCATGAAGTGAATGCACGGGACTGCATTGACACACGGGATGCTGGTCAACTCCCACCGGTAACAAGTACAAGTACGCCTGTCCAAATCGATAGAGTACTGTTTGTTACCGTTGCTTAACTCAAACTGGGTAGCTCCGAAAAAATTGGGGGCTCTAATTTTGACCAGCAAGCTGTAATTTGGTGAGCCGGTTGCTGATCTATGGACACAAAATGTTCGTCGAGCGAGCCATCTTTTCATTTTTTTTCACGATCCTACCCATAATGCTCTTTCGAATGATCTCGAACATACTTAGAATCGGTTTGTCCCGGGCTAGTAGGATGCAGGCGTTGAAGGACTCACTGAGGTTGTTGAGGCTTAGGTCACAATTGGGGATGGAGCAGAACGAATGTTTGCCCCAGCATCTCACATCTATTTCTCATAGATAGTTGTGGGCCACTGGATCAGGCAAAAATAACTTCGCCATCTCTTTCTCAAACTGCCTCACTGTTGTGGCTCTAGATGCGGCCCATATTGCATATTTGAACAACCTGTCTTTAAATTATTTTTGAGAATTGCCATACAGGTGTTGGATGGAAAACCGATGATCCGCTTGCCTTGCCACCTCTCTGACAGCTGACACTAGCCCCTACAAAGATTCATAGTATGAGTCAAACATTGATACAAAATGCATAACATAAACACAAAAGGCAAAAGTAATCAACCGCACCTTTTGTCAGTAAAAAATAATTGTTCATCCATTGCCAGATGGGGTGTTTAGATCGTCGAGCAACAATTCCAAAAACCAGCTCCAAGAAACCTTATTTTCTGCTTCAACCACTGCTATAACAATCGGATATATTCCATCGTTCCCGTTGATGGTCACAGTAGTGAGCAGCTGGTTCGGAGTCGCTCCCTTCAAGTGGCAACTGTCCAAACAATTAATCGGTCTACCACAGTTCAGCAAGGCCATCTTGCATGCAGCCAAACACATATACGTCCTTTTAAATGCACTCATCTCTAGGTCAACGCGTACTTAGCTTCTAGGATTAGACCTCTCAATCTCCTCAGCATAGGACCATATAAGCTTGTATTGCTCATTGCCATCCTCTTTGTTAATTTTTTTGGCTGCATTTCTTGCCCTTCTAGCAAGGCTGGGTGTGATGTTGACGTTGACATTGAAGTCCTTCCTGACTGTCTCAATTATGGAAGACAGGTTCCAATTGGCCTGACTTAAATCTGTCCAAGTAATGCGCTGCCGCCCATTTGGTAGAGACATGGCCGCTTTCCATCTTTCTCGAGCAAGTGTGAACGTTGTTGTAGAACTTTATTTGAAATGCCATTTTCCCTTGCATTTTTTAGGCATGCAGCCGTCACGTGCATCCTTCCTAGCAGACAGCCCTCAACCGATGTGCGTCACTATGGGTGAATTTTACCCCGTACCCATTCTTCAACATGTAATTGACAATTTCTTCTCTAATTTTATTCAGTGAACTATACTTTTTGCCAAGACTCATATCAGTGAAGCTGCATTCTGCTTGTGGTGGGGGTCTAGGCCTACTCTTGGCCATGTCAATGTCTTCATCACTATTGGATTGACATAATGAACGGAGGTCCTCATCATGTAGAGTTTCTGAGATGGAGTGCAACACTATTGCGCTTCATCTCCAATTCCACATACCTGATTGACAAAAAATGTGGTTGTGGGCCCCACTTCAACTTGACAGTTAATAACAGATTCCTCAACACTCCAAGATGCCATTTGCTTTTCAACAAATTCTTCAAATTCGCAAAAATGCGGTTCACTTCAGCTCTCAGAATTCTCTAGGGTTCGTTAATCGCTGACAAAATGTCTGAAAAAATCGTGAGGAGTTCTCGGTGTATTTATAAAATTCGAAGTAAACCACATCGATGTGTATGTAAATCGCAGCGGTGTGTCAATACACTGCGGCGGTTTCATAGGACACCGCAACAATTTATCAATACACCGCGGTGGTTTGGTATGAAGCCATTGCGGTGTATTAACACACTGCTGCGGTTCCTACATGAATCACTGCAGTTCACCACAATTGTTCGCTTCGTTTCAAAAACTATGGAGCCGCGGCAGTTTGTATACGAAGCACCGCGGTGCTACATCATCACGTTTAACGACAAACGTGACAGCGATGTTGGATTTGACATTGTCCCATAGTTTAGTGGTTAATTTGTTAATAAAAACGATAGTGGTTGGTTTGTCATCAACAATAAAGGATGATGGTTGATTTGTCATTTTCCCTCAAAAACTAATTCAAATCGAAGCAAATATATGTAAATAGGAATGTGGGGATTCGGGAGAATTGGTGACGGTCCATCGGTGGTGACACCTCGAATGGATGTCGCTCCTCCCACGTAGGGAGAGAAGTAACGGTTAAGCCACATGGACCCTAGGATGTATCCTCTTCTCTTGTATGGAAATCCCCAATGTCTTCAACAAAAGAGTGCGGTGACGGCATGATGTGACCCGAGTTCCGGTCACTTGAGCCCGAGCCAGGGGCTCTTTTATTCTCTAACCTTTTATTTATTTTGCAGGTTTTTGAATTAAATAAACATCATTGGAGTTGGCATTTGGGCTAATGGAGATTTTGCAATCTTTGGAGAAACAATTGTGAGCTGTTATTTCCGCCTAGATTCTGACCTCCGACAGTTCAAGTGGATTTTTGACAATCGGGATGACGTCGTTTTAACTTTGATCCTTCATACCAAATGTAGCCAACATCCAGAGGTTTCGAACGAGCTATTGAGCGTTGTATTTGGGCTCATTTGGTATGTCAAATGTCTTTGTTTCAAAGAGCAAAACTCAGACTCGGGTTTATTGTTGTTGTTTTAATTAAGGGTTTGTTTAGTCATTTGCTACCTAGGGATATTTTAGTCTTTTTTATGTTTTTGTTGTAAAACCTTAGGGTTTAATAGCCCTTTTGGCTGGAATGGAAAATCAGTTTTGAAGAATTAGAAAATAACCATTGTTGAAGGTGTGTGCCGCGGGAATCTCTCCTCTCGGCCCTCTCCATTTTCACCCGAGCTTGCATCTCTTGTAGCGATTTCTTGAGCAAGTTGGAAGGGTTGCTGTCTCTTCCAAAGCATCATCTTTGGTGGTGTTCTTGTAGTGTGGAGATAGGAGAATCGCTAGATCCCTTGGAGAGCGGTTAATCTATGATTAAGCCGATTACTTCAATCCTCTCACGTTAGGAGGTAAAATCGAACTCCACGGTTCCCTTTGTAATTTCGAATATTATTGCTGGTAAGATTTGGTTGTTCTGGTCCTATTCCCTTCATATTTGGTGGTTAACAATTGTGTATTGAGATAAAAGCGTCGTTCCTTATGAATATGGAGTTTTGCTGGATATTTTGTTAATATCAGAATCTGTTTTTCTATGCAATCTGTTTACTGCATTGGATTGTTGGCCTGTTTCGAAGCCCTTGCGTGGGTTTTCTTAATTTTATTTCTTCTGGAGTTTTATTCTTTGTTGAGTGACGAAGCTACCTGTAAATTTTGGGAATTATTGGAGTTATATGGAGTGAGTTCTCACTGTTGTATTTCTGGTCGTCAAAACTGTTCGGAAGAAGCTCGGTATTTGGTGATATCTTATTTCGGCTATAACTAGAGATTCAGAATGAGTTTTAATCTGAAATTTTGACACAACTTACTTGATTGTGTTAATTAAGTGTCCTCCAAAATTGAGCCAAAGTTCACGTTTGAATTTGAAGAATTACTCTGATTATTGTTGCTGATCCAGTTTAATTTACAGTTTATTGGCCGATTTCTAATTTAAGCTCTTGTCGCCCTTGGAGCTTATCACGGCATGTGGTGACACCCCTAATGGATGTCTCTCCTCATTGGAGTAACGGTTAAGCCACATGACCATAGGACATATCCAACTCTCGGCTCAATAGAAAAGATAAAGTTCTTTTTTGTAATGTATCGCATGACCATGCATGAGCATTAGCATTGCATTCCATTACAATTCTTATTGAGCATTAGACTCATTCTTTTCCCCTTGATGTAGGTGATTCTTATGATTCTGGTGATGTGCAAGCTGAGGAGGAGGCATTGCAGGATGATCCCTTGGGTTATTAGCTGGGTTCGACCTTATGGTTGTTGCTCATGTAAATGGTGTTGGTTATTTTGAATACTTAACCTCCCATTTTGACATGGTAAAACATTTTGTAATCATGAACTTTTGTTGGACGGACTAAAACTATGTTTTGAAAAGTTTTTATTTAATTCCACTCGATTAACTCTGGTTATTTTCAAATGAATTTTCTTACTTTGATTTACGCACTTGGATAATTAAGCAAAAGTTGTATACCACAAAATTTAAAATACAGAAAAAATGGTTTAAATAAATATGGGGTGTCATAGATAGCCTCGTGATACTTTGACACTAAGACCATCTAACGTATCAAAAGGATTCATCGCCCCCACAACAGAATCAAACCATATCATGAAATACTATGCAAGTGAAATAAACGTGTAAAACTCACGTACATACATAGTATAAAAACTGACGTGCTGTCAAACAATCTTAGTTAGATTTTCATAAGTGATAACTCACAAAATATAATTTTGAAAACGATGCAATGCAATGCAACTAAGTATAAAACCCCTACCTCAACTTCAGTCTCCTATTTTATCCGAAGGAGCAGCAACCTCAGGTATCAGCTCAAAGTCCTTGAATTCATCCAAGCCTAAAACATGTAAGAGGACAAATATTTTCATCAATGATTCTCAAGAACATTCCTCAATTTAGGTTGAATCATCTCCATCATAAAGTAGCTGTAATAGAACTTCAATCTATCTATTATCACAATAACCGAACTATCATCAATATCTGACAGTGAACTGAGTCCCATCTTCATGCTACTATAAAACCTAGAACTAAATATCATCTATCGTAGCTAACAGAACAAAACCAACATAACATATCCTCCAAATATAATAGAATTCTACCTTCAATAGTGGAACTTCTAAACATCAACTATAATATAAAAACAAAAGAACACACCCACAAGACAGTTTCTCTAGCACACGCTACACCATAACTCGATAGTAACATCCTTAGCTCAATAAGTGCAACTAAACACAACAAACGAAGCATTTACTTCACTGTTCATCAGACACAAAATAAACATAGCACAATAGTTACATATCCTCAAACATCATTTCATAAAACAATAAGTAGATAGGAAGTCCTCGGAACCCAACATCAAAACAAAGAACAACCTAGCAGCCAACACAATAATAAAACCACTTATCCTTAAGAACCAAAGCAATAAACAACATATCCTCAAAAATCCATCAGTAACCGAAGCATAAAAATAAAACACGACAATAACTACACATCCTCAGGAGTTAACATCAAAGGCAGTAAATGAAAAACAGGACCAAGCCTCTTAACACCTTACATTGCAGGCCGAGAGGCTAAAAACATGCAACATGACTTACCTTAATTGAAGAAGTGGAAGAAAGTCTCTCCCTCAGCTTGGCCCTTTGTCATCTAGAAGTTCTCTGTCTCCTTGCAACACCCTCAGACTGAAGTTATTACAATCGTCTCAAATAAAGCAGTTTTTGCTTCTCTAAAATCTTTTCTTTTATACTCACGGCTAGGGCGCATAAATTACCATTCGCGGATGCGTGTGCTTCTGCGGACAAGTTTGCTTCCACGATTTTCTATTGTTCATCACGCTCTCAAGTCAAAATGGCAACGTCGAGCTTTGCTCACGCCTTTTCAATTAGTCGAATGACGCTGTTTGACTCTTCGCGGGACCACATTTCCTTCCACGAGGAATAATTCTGTGCCACGAGAGTATCTTTTCCATCATCCAATGATCCGCGTTTGCCATACTATTTCATCTGATGGTCGATTTGCCTCCCACAACAGAATCTTTCCGTGCCGTAGAAGCATCTTTTTCCATCATCCAACGGTCTGCATTTAATCTTGCTTCTCTGTCTGACGGTCAATGTCTTCCTTCACCCAATCCAAACGTTTCTGCGGTCTCTCTCCTTTCCACGGTCAGCATCCAAAGGTTCATAATTTAGATCCTCTCATCCAACGGTTAACAGCTGGTTTGCCTGTTCCATCATTTTTCCTTCTTTTTATTATTTCCTTATTTATTTTTACTTATTTTATTAATTTATTTAATAATAACATATATATAAATATATATTATTTATTAAATAAATCTCATCCAATTTTCTATTCTGATTCTGATTTGTTCCAAACACTAGTAGACAATGATTCTTTAATTAAACTAATTTACCCATTTCATTTCTTCAATTAATCTACAGCTTGGTAATATTTAATTTTATCGAATTTGACTATTTGGCTGAGAATTCTCAAGTGGCTGCTACGCAACAAATTGAGTCAACTTTTCAATGCCTTGACCCATTTTAAGGTGAAAATTTTACACGGGAAATTTATTATTAAAAATTTCATGGGTTTTACAAGATCTTCATATGGTTGCAAAGGATGAAAGACAAAGTGGAGGAGCGCCATCAAATGGTGTTGGACTGAATGCAAAGAATGGAGGTCCAAACGGAGTAGCACCATGAAACATTATTGGTCGCAATGCAAATAATAGAGGAGCGAACAAGAAGACGTGCGCATGATTGAACAGTCCCTTCTACATGTAACACCCTGATATTTTTAAGTTGGATAATTATCGGGGTATTAACAAGGACATTCGGAGCGTTAAGTCGTGAGGATAATTCTTGTAACGTTTTCCCCATATACGTGATGTAATCGAAGTGTTGGAGTTTTGGAGATATTACATTGCGTATTGTTACGCGTTAATTGTGACATGTAATTGTGGGGGAGATGTTACGGGATAAGAGTTAAGTGTGAAAAGATAGAGAAAAGTGGGAATTTTAGTGTTACGGACGCATGCAGACGAAGTGAGGATGAGAATTTGTCGTCCGCATGTGCACGATGTGGCTACCTTAGGAATTGGGATGAAGTGAGGATGGGAAGAGGCGTCCTAATGTGTCTGAATATGGACTTTCAGAAGCATGCGGATGACTTGCGGAAGAAAAAGTGTCGTTCGCAAGTGCTTAGCCACATCACCCTTAAGCTTAGGATGACTCAGGACTCAGTTTCTCATCTTGAATTTGCTATATAGGGGACTTGTGGACTAGGTCCCAGACGATGCAGACGAGAAATGCTTCGTTCGCATCAAATCTGTTCAAGTCTGGAGATCTCTGGATGAGTCTGGACAAGTGCGGACGAGGTCTCGCCTCGTCTGATTTGCCTCTGTCCAATTTTGAGATACTTTCGGATGGTACCAAACGACTGCGGATGAAGGGAAGCATCATTCGATTTACCTCTATCCAATTTATGGACAGTTTAGGACGCGTGTAGACTCCTCTTGCGGACGCCAAAACACATCCGAATACTAGTTTCGGACGAACTGGAAGAGGACGCCATTCCTCATCCGAGAGCGCGATTTAGCTGTGCGGATGAATGCGGACGAGACCTATGCATCTGCACTCGTCCGAAATAGCCCAACTCAGCATAAAATTAGGGATTTATAATCTGGAAGTTTGCCATCTAGCCCATTAATGCTCAACATGGAGACGAGGAAGTCGTCTCCCTCCCCCTGGCAATGCCATTCTCTAGCTCGTAGGCCACTTCCTCCCTTCCCTTAGGCACTCATTGTGTCTCTCCAAGTAATATCTCCCTCCTCTTCTCCCATTCAGTCTTCAGCCTCCCTCTCCCTTTTCCTACATACGAAGTGAGCACTAGAGAGAAAGCGAGTGACCGAGAGAGAAGGGTACGTGAGAGAGCTTCCTGAGAGTGAGTGAGTTATGAGTCAGCCATTGGGGTAGGTGTGTAAAGTGAGGTGTTGGGCTATGAGGTGTGTGAACGTGAGTGAGCTAAAGAGTTAGAAAGAGAGCGGTGAGGAGCTGGAAGCTAGAGCTTTTGGAGTTACTAGAACCGTGAGATGAGAGGAGAGTTGTCCCTGCTTTAGTTCTTCAGTTTAGGTAAGGAATTAGGTGTGTCTTGGCCATTTGAAGGCCCTACACCACAAGTGAGTGCATGAGTTTAGTGTTGATGTTATTAAAATGTTTGCTGTCATAGTTGGTTTATAGATAATTTCTAGCTGTTAACTCCGTGGATGACTATTGTTGCTATCTTAATCGCTGATTTCTTGTTGTTGATATTTCCTTTGGTTGTTAGCCTTGTTATCTCGTGACATTCATTGTGGGTTCTATGAACTTCTGCTTAAGTTGTTAATACTATGTAGCAACCCTTGCTTGATGACCTTGTTCCTTTATTTTTATGCTCTGAGATATTCTGCTTGTGTTATTAGTGTTGTGATTGGTTTCTTTGAAATGAGATAACACGAAATGAACAAGTAGTGCTTAGACGAATGAGAAATGCTTAGATGCTTCGATGAATGAATTAAACCTACAGATCCTAATTTGAATTGCTTACTATTTAAATTCGGGTTAACTATCCTTTATCAATCTAGCATTGTACTCATTGCATGTTTACTAATTAGTTCAATTAATTAATTAGTTGTCTAATTAATCAGTGAATTAACTAGCATGTAAATTAATAGACTTGAGCATGTTTAGCAATTTAGTATGTTAATTGATTAGCACAAAGCAGCATGTTAATTAACTAGCGTAATTACCTAAAGAAATTAACCAAGCATGTTTAACTAGTTGTCTAATTCAATAACTAATCAAACATGTTAATAACTAGCCTAGCATGGTAATAATTTAGTTAAGTAGGTTTAATTAACTAACTAGGCTAATATCAATGTGTTAGGTAATTGGAGCATGTTAATTAACTAGTGGTTTGATTAATAACTAAACCTGGACTATGTTAATTAACCAACTAGTTGAGCATGTAATTAACTAGGATAACAATAATTGTATGAGCATGTAACTAACTAGAACAATTAACTAGACATTAAGCATATTGAATAACTAAAGTAACTAATTAACAAGAGCATGTTGATTAATTAGAGTAATTAGCTATAGAGTAATTAATTAGGGTCACCATTAAGCTTGAACATGTGAATTAATTAGGATAATCAACTAGATTAATGTAATTTGACATTGAGCGTGTAACTCACCTAGGATAACTAATCAAGACGATCGCCTAGAATAATAAATGTAGGAAGCATGTAAAATGACTAGGTTATGATTAGAGTAATCACCTAGAATAATAAATGCAGGGAGCATGTAAAATGACTGGGAAGGCAACTAGGATAGTTAGCATGTTAATTAATAGTATGTTTCGAATTCTCTTTTGATTTCTCTTATGAATTGTTCCGCTATGGGTGTTCCATTGTTATTCCTTGCCTTGTGTGCACTTTTAATTCATGTTACTTATTATATGCGCTTTCAAATTCAGGTTGCTTTCAATTACAATTGCTTTTCTTTTTAATGCACACTTTAATTATTATGAATGTTACGTTATAAAACATCATGCATCGTATTAGGTTGAGAATGTATGTTCATGCATCATGTTGATAGAAAGCATAAGAAGTGTCACCTTGGTGGTGGTACGCAAGCGTGCATAAGTGAGCTAAAATGTTAAGAAAAAGAATAAGAAATGGAAATTGGGAGTGGATGGGTAGCGGATGTAGTCTGCAATCTAGGTGGAGCCCCTCCCTCATGGGGTACGAGAGTTCTAGATTGCAAGAAAAAGGTTAGATCCGAGCATTATGCCATTGCACGAGAAAAACCTCCCAATTCCAGCTAGAAGTATGAGTAAAAGATGAATGGATTAAAGTAAAGTAAAGTAATAAATTGGTAAAGGACGTAATGAAAAGATTGGTTTGGGTGGCCCCCATTCCAAAATAGACTAAAGAGTGGCATTCATGTTGCATTAAACCCTTTTTCCTTACTATGCCTTCGGGGTTACAGTTGCTTGTGGTATAGATGTAGGTATTTGTACGTAGAGTCACTGCACGGACTTAGGAGTAGCAAGAAGAGGAACAAAGAAGAACAATCAATAATAAGCAGAGATGATGGATTTGCACGCACAAGGGAGTTCGTGGCTGGTCAGGCATAAAAAGGGTAAAGGGATAAATAATTGTAATTTAATTAATTTTTCTAAATTGAAATTAAAGGGTGTTTAGTTGCCAGTTTCATTTATTAAACGCAGTATTTCAATTGTTAGTATTTATTCCTTAAATGATTTAACTACGCTTCCGCAATATTTGAAGAAAAGATTTCCTAACGCTTCCGCAACGTTTTATATCGATGATATTTTTATAATGCTTCCGCACAGTTTTATTAATGGAGTTTTCAATACGAGTTTTATAAATGGTTGGTAGCGGTTCGGTTTATGCGCACTCTGACTGGTTTCAAAAAGAAATTTCAAATTTTCAAGCATTTTAAAGGATTTACGAAAAACTGGGTCTTTACACTACATCCTCTCTAGCAGCCTCTCGAGCAGGCCCTCTAGCAACCTCTCCAACAACCTATTTACCAATAGAACTCTTAGAATGCCTGTAAGTTTTTTAGTTTAGGCGCAAAGTCCTCTATTTAGTTTATTTGTATGCAATATAATAACCTGTCTCAAATGTGCAGTAGATAGTGACTCTCATTCTTCCATCAACCAACATGCCTAGTGGAATACAGTCTCCACTTAAAACTTTGCAAGTGGTAGGTCTTTGATTTGGTTATTTACGTGTCTATAATTATTCGTGCCTTATTAGTCTAATAGTTTAAAAATGTTCATTTCAGCCAGGTGACCTGTTGGATACTTTCATGAGACTAGTTTGTGCAAATACAAAGAAAAACCTGGAGACATGTGTTATTCCTGCAAGGGTTATGGTAGACTATGTCATTTTCTAGCATTACATATATTTTATATTATTCTTAGGATATTTTGCTTCCTCTTTTCATTTTCAAGTAGATGATGGGTACCACATCACTAATCTCATCATCCTGAAGCAAGAAGCGACAGCAAACATGATGAAAATTACATTCTGTTTAATTAAGTAGTTTAAAAGATATTATTTTAGTACTCATTATTGCGTTCTTTGTATGCAGTGTCATGTATTAAATTAAGAACAATACTTCAATGTTCTAATGGAAAGATAGACTATTACGTTATAGTGGATTCACGTAAGTAAACTTTCTGCTTTTGTTGTACTTCATGTTTGAATAGTTCAAACACATGGTTTACTTTTCAGACACACCCATTATAATTGTATTTTTTCTCGTCCGTTGATCTGCACATTCACTACTGATAGACTCCAAGAAACAAATGGAGATCCTTAAAGAAATCTGTCATGGAAGACTAACAATACTCGAACCAGCAGCAATAAAATGAATGAAACTCCAAATATATATGTGAACTAGAGCTGTATTTTTGAGAACATAAACTCAATATATTCAAGAGAATTGTATCAAAAATCCAGCCCAAAAAGCACTCTGGATTAGAAGAACTATCAATTTCAATAACAACCCAAAATCTGTTTCCAGCAGGACAGATTTACCAGTGCAGATTAAAAATAGAATAACTAGAGTTGCATACATCGAATGAAGCTCATTTTTGGATTGTAGCTCCCTGACTCAATCTCGAATATATCTCCAGAAGACGTCAATCAGAAAAGAACGACGTAAGTACCTAAAACAGAAGCCCTAATCAGCGCTAAAATCATTCCAGCAATAAAACAGATTCAATGCTACAATACTAATCCGACAAGATCTTCCTCCAAGTCAATAATCCACAAAGATTTCCACAACAACGAATAAATACTCATTCACCAGAATGTTAGGGCATCCAAGTACTGAAGAAATAACAAAGAAAACCTTCAAGAATCGTGAGTAGCTTCAATGGAGTCCGCGGACCTCCTAGTGAGAGGGGCGACTTTGTGGTTGGCCGAAAACCAACACTCTCCAAGGTTGGAAAGTTCTCTTGTCTCCACACCACAATCTTACCTCGAAAGATAAGGATTGGAAGAGGCAATATCCCAAGGATGCAAGGTTGAGAAGCTTCAAGAGGGGCCTTGCTTGGGGGATGGATGAAATCGGCACTAAGGGAGGGGGAGGCAGCGGCTAGTGTTTTCTAAAACACAACAAAATTCTTCAATTCAAAAACTCGTTACATTTGCAGCAAAGAGGGCTTTTTAAAACCCTAAGATTTTGTACACTAAAGGGAAAAAAAAGACTAAAATAACCCTAATTAGAAAATGACCTAAACAGCCATTTTACAATAACAAAACAATAAATCCGATTTTGAAAATTAGTCTCTGAAAAAGGGATATTAGAAATAGTAAACCAAACCCAAATAAAATGCCCAATATGTACTTGGAAAGCTCTGTATGTTGGTTGCATTTGATATGAAGGACTAAAGTTGAAACGACGCCGTCTCGGTTGTCAAAATATCCCTTGATCATCTGCTGCTCAGATTCTAGGAGGATTTGGACACCTCCTAATTTTCTTCTATGATTGCATGATATCCACTAGTCCAAATACGCCAAATCCTCTCTGTGACATTGAATAAAGCTTTCCTCCAAATTGGATAGAAAATTAAACACCTACAAAACAAATAAAAAGTTAGAAATAAAGGTGCCCCAGGCACGGCTCAGGCGATAGGAACTTGGGGCACATCAACTACCCATACCAGACCTTCTTGCCAGAAGCAGTTGCAATTGTATGGTGCCAACAGATAAAGAGAGGTATATCTTTTCACTTGTATAGATTCATATTATTTCCACTTATGTGCTGATTTTCTCCATTCCATTTAAGCCTGCATGACATATTTTCTTGTACCAATGGGGGTTTAAGGCTACTCCAAAATTGTATGGACACCAGATTACACCCTCACCTAGAGCTACTGGATGGGTCTCCCTTGTACACCAAATGTTCTAATGTATACATGGACTCAAAGTTGTTATTCGCGGTCACCGATTTACAAAGATCTTGCAACAAGGCTTTGACATAGGTAGTTGATGTCATGACCTGGAGGTGGGCCTAATAGATACGTCGAGCTGAACGGATCAATCATCGGAGAAAACTTGATCGTCCAACCCAAGGCTAGAGGAAATTGAAGAAGACTAACTTAGTAGGCATATTATACTAAATGTAGAATGCATGTAAAACTAGTTTTGTTACATTTCTTTCAAACATGATCACACCGTGCAGGATCTTTAAATCATTGAAAACCCTTCACCAATTTAATTTAAACACAAGCTCCTTGAGCCATCGATGGGGTGATTTTTAAAGCCATGTTGCATACTTAGACAACTATCTCAAAATACACCCACAACGGTTTTATGTTTAAAGAAATACAATCTATGTGAAAAGGGAGTGTCACAAAATGGACCCCTCCGACACACTAACATAGAAAGACGGCGATCTAAAGACCAGACAACACCTCATGAGTCAGAAAGAACAAAAGTGATGGCCATCCAAAGACCTAGCAGCATCACATGGGTTAGAAAGAACAAAAGTGATGGTGATCCAAAGACCCAACAATAACACATAGGTGGTCGGCGATGAATCCTTGTGATACTTTGGATGGTTTAGGTGTCAAAGTATCACGAGGTTGTCCCTGGGTACATCTCCTGCTGCATGGAGATGGTTGATTTGTGCGTTGTGTGAAAAAATGGGATTAGGACAGTGATGACGCACTCCTTAGATTTCGAATCCCTTAACCTGATCAGGGTGGTTGATTGTACTAATGGTGTCGCTGTCTAATCTTTGGATCATTGACCATCCATGTGATCCTGTCGAGTCTTTGGATCACCGTCACTTTTATTCTTTCTGACCCATGTGATGCTACGGGGTCTTCGAATCACCATCACTTTTGTTCTTTCTGACTCATGAGGTGTTGTCTGGTCTTCAGATCGTCGTCTCTCTATGTTACTGTGCCGGAGGGGTTCGTTCTGTGACACTCCCTTTTCACTGAGATTGTATTTCTTCAAACATAAAACCGTTGTGGGCGTTGTAATACACCGATTTTCTGTAACAGAATTAAGTAAGGATAATCTGTACAAAAGCAAATTGCCAATCTAGTCTTATGAATTATGCACATAAAGTATTATTACCTTCTGGCAACCACTGTCTGCCAGTGGTATTCTAAAAGCATATGCAGTTGAGATATGTGGTTGCTCATTCCATGCCGATTTAATTGTTATGGACCTGAAAGGATATGACATCATTCTAGGCATGGATTGGTTGTCACATCATCAGGCGGTTATCAATTGTAAGAAGAGAGAAGTCCACTTTTGCCCTCTTAATGGTGAACCACACATTTTCCAAGGGACTAAGGAAAAGGGCAAACTCACAGTTATTTCTGCACTCAAGGCAGATCAACTACTGTAAAGTGGATGCGAAGGATATCTAATAAACGTGATGGACACCACGGTGACTCTAAGTGAAAAACTGGAAGAAGTTGCAGTGGGCCAAGACTTTCCAAGAATCTTTCTAGATAATCTTCCTAGATTACCGCCTGACCGAGAGATTGAATTCGTGATTGATCTCACCCCAGTACAGAACCCATTTTGAAGAAGCCATTTTGAAGAACCCATACAGAATGGCGCTGGTAGAACTACGCAAGTTAAAGATTCAGCTCGAAGAATTAATCAACAAGGGTTATATACGTCCAAGCTTCTCACCTTGGGGAGATCCGGTCTTGTTTGTAAAGAAAAAGGATGGATTATTAAGGATGTGCATCGATTATCGGGAGCTGAACAAGGTTACAATTAAGAACAAATACCCTTTGCCCTAGATTGATGATTTATTTGATCAGCTGCAAGGTGCATGTGTCTTTTCAAAAATCGATCTTCGTTCAGGATATTATCAGCTAAAGGTTAAGCATGAGGATATTCAAAAAACGACATTCCAAACAAGATATGGACATTATGAATTTCTTATGTTGTTGTTTGGATTAACCAATGCTCCAACGGCATTTATGGATTTGATGAACCAAATCTTTAAGGAGTATTTGGATAAGTTCATCATCGTATTCATCGATGATATTTTAATCTATTCACGCTCATAAGAGGAACTCCGGGAACATTTGAGAATTTCCCTTTCTGTATTGGCGAAGCATAAATCATATGTGAAATTCTCCAGCAAATTTTGGCTGAATAAAGTAAGTTTTCTCGGCCATGTAATTTCCAATGAAGGTATTGAAGTGGACCCGAAAAGATCCAAGCAGTACTTGCTTGGTCGCAGCTGAAGAATGTGGGCGAAGTGAGAAGTTTTCTTGGCTTGGCAGGCTATTACCGTCACTTTATAAGCGAATTTCTAAAGATTGCACTGCCTTTGATGAGCTTAACAAAGAAAAATATACGGTTTTAGAGGACGAATGACTATGAGGAAAGCTTCCAAGAACTAAAATGCCGATTAACTTCAGCTCTTGTTCTGACATTGACTATAGTAGAAGGCAATTATTGTATCTATTGTGATGCGTCTAAGTGTGGCCTAGGTGTAGTGCTTATGTAGAATGGGAACGTAATTGCTTATGCTTCAAGGCAATTAAAACCGCATGAGGCAAATTATCCCACCCATGATTTAGAATTACCCGCCCTGTTGTTTGCGCTTAAAATATGGGGACATTTCTTGTATGGGCAATGGTGTGAAATCTACACGAACCATAAGAGCTTGAAATATATTTTTACGTAGAAAGAATTAAACATGAGGCAGCAACAATGGTTGGAATTGGTAAAAGATTATGACTGTGAGATCATATACCATCCCGGAAAAGCCAATGTGGTAGCTGACGCTCTAAGCAGAAAGGTTGCCCTCATGAGTATAATATGTGAAGAGATGCCCAGGGGATTGCATAAGGATGTTCACGAACTTGATGTGCAGATGGTCCCTATGCAGCTAACGACCCTTTCGTTCGCATTGACACTAAAGCCATCCATACTTGAGAGAATTAAAGAGGCCCAACAAAAAGATGGTCAATGTGAGGATTTCAAGTTAAATCTAAAGTCGGATAAGTATCAGGACTATTCTGTATCTGTTGACGGTATTGTAAAGTTTAAAAATAGATGGTATGTGCCTGATGACTCACAATTGCGATTGGCGATCTTAAGTGAAGCCCACTCTTCAAGTTTTTCTATCCATCCTGGATGTAATAAGATGTACAAGGACCTCAAGAAGATGCACTATTATTGGCTAGTGATGAAATTTGACATTGCTCAGTATGTAGCATTATGCCAAGTATGTTAACAAGTAAAGGCAGAGCATCAAAGGCCTGGTGGAATGCTTCAACCAATGCCAATACCAGAGTGAAAATGTGAGCACATCACTATGGACTTTGTTACTGGATTACCCATGACTGCAAAAGAGCACAAGGCGATTTGGGTGATTGTTAACTGATTAACCAAGGTTGCCCAATTCTTACCTATCAAAATGATGTATAAGATGAATCAGTTTGCAGATTTGTATATTAAGGAGATCATACGATTACATGGAGTTCCAATTTCCAACGTATCAGATTGGGATTCGCGATTCACTTCTGCATTTTGGAAGAGTTTAAACAAGACCATAGGCACGAAATTGAAATTCAGCACCGCCTTTCATCCACAAACCGATGGCCAGAGTGAGCGTACGATTCAAATCATGGAAGAACTGTTGCGCACTTGCGTGCTTGAATTTCAAGACAAATGGGGCAAGATGCTACCCTTGTGGAATTTGTATACAATAATAGCTTTCATGCGACGATCAGAATGGCACCATATGAGGCATTGTATGGTAGAAAATTGCAATGACTCGGATTTTTCTTCCTTAAAAAATCACGTGAAGTTTAAAACTTTTCTTTTCTTTTATAAAACAACGGAAAGCCTTTTAAATTGTGATTATAGTTCTTTTCTAAAAATCGAACCGTTAAAAATCCTCTTTCTTAAGTGATCGACCTATCTTGTCTCCTGTCGACCACTTTAAAGCAAGTCAGGAAATGGGTCGGCATTGTCCAATTTCTGATCGACCACTTCCTTCACTCTGGTCGACCGCTTTCCTTTGCTTCAAAAACTTGAGCAATCTGTAATATTGTTGGTCGACTGTGATTCATTCTCTAGTTGACCGCCTTCGTCAAATCTAGAAATCTGTTGCTCTCTATAAGATTTCCGATCGACCACCATATGCCTAAGGCTGACCGCTCCTACGTGTTTGGCACCTTTTGAAGCTTCTAAGTCCAAATGATCAAATTTTTAACGATGTGGACTTAAACACACATATTAGCAAATATAAATGCCCATGTTAGAGGGTATTTCCAATGAAGCCTATTAGGCTAACAAGACTGACTGTTTAGATCCATAAGCAACAATTGTAAAAACCCCCTACATTCTGCTTCAACTACTGCTACAACAATCAGATAAATTCTATTATTCTCGTCAATGATACCAGCTATGAATAGCTGGCCTGGACATGATCCCTTCGAGTGGCAACCATCCAAACAAATAACAGGTCTACCATAATTTAATAGTCTCATCTTACATGCAGCCAAACAAATGTACATCATTTTAAATGTTGGACAGTGTGAAAGATCAATCCTATCTAGCTGAACACGCAGTGAACTTCCAAGATTAAACCTCTGAATCTCCTCTCCATACGACCATATAAACTTGTATTGTTCTTTGACAAGCTTCATTTCTTACCCTTCTAGCAAGGCTGACTGTAATGTTCACATTGAAATCCTTTCTGACTATTCCAATTATGGAAGAAATATCTCATCCAGCCTGACTTTTGAATATGTCCAGGTAATGAGTTACCACCCAATTTGGTAGAGGTATGACAGCTTTCCATCTTTCTTGAGCAAGTGTGAATGTCGTTATAGCTCTTTATTTGAAACGTAAGTTCACCTTGCATTTTTAGACATGCATCCTTTTGGCATGCGACCCTCAACTGATGAGAGTCACTATGCGTGAATTTTATCTCATACTCATTCTTCAACACATAATCCACAATTTCTTCTATAATTTCATTCAAAGAACTATACTTCTTGCCCAGACACATACCAACGAAAGAACATTCCGATTGTGGTTGTCATTGAGGCCTACTCTCCCCCATGTCTTCATCTTTGAATTCCACAATAAACGATGCTCCTCCTCGTCTAGAGTTACCGAGATGGAATACACCACTACAACAGCTTTTGTGTCTAAAAGCACAAAATTCATGTGGAAAAACTGTCGACATCGGCTATACTTCCAATCCACAATTAACGGATTCCTAATCGCTTCTCGATGCCATTTGTGAGCAATAATTAATAACGCTTCAACTTCGCCTAGATGCGGTCCACTTCAGCTCTCATAAAGATCAAGGGTTCGATAATAGATGAGCTTGAGAAGTGTTGGGTCATATACAAGATTGTAGAATTTTCTGCAGTGGAAGTATAGTTTCTGCGGGGGAAAGTACACAGAATTATATAATTTTCTGTAGTGGAAGTATATTTTATGCAGCAGGAAGTCATCATTCTGCTTCGAAAATTCGTCATTCTGCTGCGAAAAGTGCCTCCTTTCATTTGACTGTCTATATTTCATCTGCTTCTCTCATCCGCTGACTAATCTGACTGTAAATGTGCATCCGCTGCGAAAAGGGAGTCCTTCTGCGTCAGAACTTATTCATTCCACAGCAGAATGTCTCACTTTTCACTCCATTTGTCGCTCTTCAATATAGCAGAAAATGAATATTCTGACAAGTTTCCTCAAATTGTTGAACTATTTGAGTTTATTGAGTATTGAATTTTTTTCATGCGTCACTAATGAAATGCACAATAATTTTACCTATTTGATACCAAAATCGATCTCGAAGCTGAACAAACTGAGGATATTGAAATTAAAGTTCAACGAATTCGGATGAGAAGAAAACGAGTCCGCAGCGGAAAGAAAATTTGTTCGCTGCAAAATGAAATTGAAAATTTTAACGAAAAACGTGACTACAATATTTGCGTCATTCATTTTCTATACTTCAATGTTTTATTTGTAAGTAAAATTTTTTTAGTAGTTTATTTGTCATTTTAATTTTTCTATTTAATAATTAATAATAAATTAAAAGGACTGATAAATAGAAAAATAAAAGGGTAAATGACAAATCAACCATCTTGGTTTGTGATCAATGACAAGTCAACCACTAGGGTATTTTTTTAACAAATTAACCACTGACGTATGGGAAAATAACAAAGCAAACATCGCAGTTACGTTTTTCGTTCTCCGTTAACAAGTTAAAAACGCGGTGTGTGGTCAAGACACCGCGTAAAACGCGGTGTCACCGCGTTTTTACGTGAGGCACCGCGTAAAAACGCGGTGTGCCTTTAAATTGCATCTACACAGATCGAGTAGATCGAAATCTGGATCTGGCGATCTGTGAGACCCGCGACGACGAGAGTACGAAGCTGCGACGCGACGACGAGAGTTCGAAGCTGCGACGCGACGGGTTGGCGACGACGAGTTGGCGAGTGCGACTGCGATTTGCGACGACGAGTTGGCGAGTGCGATTTCTCAACTGATTCCGGTATACTTTCATTGCTTTGCTCCCTTGTTCCGATTTTCGAGTGTGGTACAAATAGTTTCATTAGTTTCAATTTCTGATTGTGGTACAGATAGTTTCATTAGTTTCGTTGCTTTGCATTACAGATTTGCATTACAGAGATTGTGGTACAGATAGTTTCATTACAGATAGTTTCATTGATTTGCATTACAGATTTGCTCCCCTGTTCTGATTTGCATTACAGATAGTTTCATTGCTTTGATTAACTTAAGTTGGGATACCCAGCAATGTCGATGAAATATTTTTGGTTGCAGAGCAATCTGTAATGCAATTTACAGATTGCAATCTATTATGCAATTGCAATTTATAGATTGCAATCTGTAAATTGTAATTTACAGATTGATTTACAGATTGCAATATGGAATGTAATTGCAATCTGTAATGCAATTTACAGATTGCAATCTGTAATGCAATTGCAATCTATAATGCAATTGCAATTTACAGATTGCAATCTGGAATGCAATCTGTATTCTAGATTGTAATCTGGAAATTGCAATTTACAGATTGATTTACAGATTGCAATATGGAATGCAATTGCAATCTGTAATGCAATTTACAGATTGCATTCCAAATTGCAATCTGGAATGCAATGTATGGATTTGTGTTACTTTTGTTGATTGTGTTATCTTTGAAGACTTATTAAAGAGTATATGTACTGAATTGAAGAAAGAATCTCTTCTCTAGTTTTGTTTTTTTTCTTGGCAATCAAGTTGTTGACTTTGATTGATTTATAAACGATAGACTATTTGCGTAAATACTATTATACTGACTTATGACATTTCGTTGGGTTATTATACTACAGGTTGGCGAATTACTCAGGGAGCACAATGGACCGAGGTAGGAAATTCATGCAGAAGCATGGGAGGAGAAGGGGGAAGGCTAGTGAAAGACGAGCAACCGAGGCAGTGAAAGCCGCGTGGGGTGAATATGTTCAACCCGAGGCGGTTGAAGAAGTTGAACAAGCAACGACGGTGGAAGACGAAGACACCGTCGAGCCTGAACAAGGAGAAACAGAGTTATTATTTAGGACAGACGATGCCAGAAGACGGTATGAAGAAGATGTTGAACACCGTGGCATTATTGTTTCCAAAGTAATCGATTTTGACTCTTTCACGGAAATGGGCATTCAACATATGCTGGAAAATGCTGGATTAGTCGGGTTGTGTCGGATGGGGGGCACTTATTGCAAGAGAGTCATTAAGATGTTTTACGCAAATTTCCAACTTTTTGAGGAGCCAGTTGAGGTGCAAACGTATATTTTTGGACGGGAGTTGAGATTCACTCGCGACGATATCAATACAATACTTGAATGTTATGGGGCAAGTGAGGAATATTATGGCATAGCTAAGACGAAGCCACCATTTATCAAGGAAGGAGATGGGCTAGCCGTTCTTAGATTGTTGCACCAGGATCCTGAGATTGCCAATTACAAGAGGCCAAAGGCTAATGAGTTGAATGTAATGGCCCGAGTGATCCACATGATATTGACGTACACAATTTTGCCTAGAAATGGGCATCGAGACCATGTTACAAGCATGGATCTGTATATTTTAGAGAAGGTGTTCAGGGAAAAAAAAGAGAACATTGGATATATCATAGCGAAGCACATGGAAGAGGTCGTCAACAACCCATCAATGAGTCTACTGTACAATTGGCTTATCCAGACTATAGTTGAGCAGTTTGGGGTTCCCATCCCTGCGAATGAGCCAAGAATTGAAGCGACGACCATTGACACCTACAAAAGAGCCAACTTGGATCGATTGGGCATCACCCAAGTTGAAGGCGGATGGTTCCGCAAGTCTAAACAGAAGGCAGCACCTCCACCCGTTACAGAGCCTCAGTATGCAGGCACCTCTTATGATATGCCGCATCCTCCCCACTCAGAGCCTGAGTATGCGTATGCAGCCCCCTTATATGAAATGCCACCTCCTCCACAATCATCACACTTTACTGTGATGCCTGAGGAGTCGTCTGCCTGGATGAGCAGAATGGAGGAGCTCCATCATGCGTTGATGAGCATAATGCAAATGATGGAGGAGCACGTGCAAAGGCAACAAATCGAGCTACAAAGATCTAACGAGCTCGCAACAGAGAGGTGGGCCATTGCCCAATAGTGGCAGGTGGAAGCATCAGAGAGCAGACGCGCCGCAGAGCAGTGGCGTATGCAAGAGGCGGAGCTCGCTGAAGCGAGGCATAGAGAAGCTGAACAGTGGCATCTTCAAGAGGCGGACCTCGTAGCAGAGAGGTATCGCCAATCCAAACAGTGGCATGTTCGAGAAGAGGAGCGACACCGTGAGGTGTTGGCCGCACTCAAGAGATGTGGGAGGCGATTAGCCCAATCATCATCCTCGTCGTCGCCCAATGACGCACCTGATGCCACATTCCGCCTGTAAGTTATTTATGTTTTACGCAAAGTCCAGGTTTTTATTTTATTTTTGTTTCACGTGATGATGTGTTGTTGATTTGCAGTGACCCTAAGAGCACCTGGAGCTGGGGCACTCCAACCTCTGCCCAGAAGAGTTGTGCGCGTGGTACGTCTTTCATTTTGTTATATGTGTGTTCAATCATGTTCATGCAAATGTTAGGATCTCGGCATTGTTTGCAGCCTGTGTCGGTCATGTCCTCGTTCAAGATATATGTCCAGACAAATACCCGTAACAACAAGGAGACGTGCGCAATTCTGAGGGGAAAGTTGGAGGGCGAGCATTACGTTGTCTCACATCTCATATTTTCGAAACAAGAAGGGACGCCAAATACGGTGCGAACCCATCTTTGTATGTTAGTGTATAATCTATTATCTTACTACTCATCCGAACTTATATGCAGTGTATTGCGAGCAATGAAGAAGCCATATTGGCGTTTCATCAGTCAAAGAATCTATTGCAATTAGGGTGGATTCACGTAAGTCACCATCTCGTTTCTCCGAGTTATCGTGCATGTTCTCTTGAGATGATCTTATGACTTATTTACATTGCAGACACACCCAAAGCAAGGGTTGTTTATGTCCTCCGTGGACTTGCACACCCAATATGGGTACCAGCGATTGTTGTGGGAGTCCATCTCTATCATTGTAACTCCATAAGACAAAAAGATGTATGTACTGTCTCTTGTCTAAATTCTTAATCTTGCTTTCCACGTCACTGACAAACAATTATTACCTTTGTATTGCAGGCCGTACGGCATCTTATGGCTTACGGAAGAAGGGATGTTGGTGCTGTCCAGCTGCAAAATTAAAGAACACTTCCACGAGCACGACCGTGCAATCTTTAAGTATAAGGGTGAGTTGTACGGTGCTGCAGACGGGGTTCTATTGGACCCGAATGGAAGTTGTCTTTTAGAGGATTTGCGCCCGCCCCAACCATGGCCACCGCCACGGTCCAGAAAGAAGGCGACATAATTTAGTTCATTCAGTACTGTTGGAGTTTATGTTTAGTTTAATTTGTGTACATTTTCATTTTCGTTTTCGTTGTAAATTATGTGTAGTTTAAGGATTTCTGTGGTTGATTATGTTTACTTTAATGTTTGTACATTTGCGTGCATTCTACCTGATGTGTAGTTCAATGATTTTTGTTGTAGTTTATATACTGGATAAATAATGTTTGAGACGATACTGGAATTGCTGTGGAGTTTTGTGCAGGATGTATGAAAATGGCGTTGTGGGAGTAAAGTAATAGAGGAGGTTCTGGCAAAAATTTTATCGGACACCTTGCATATAAACACTCATGACACAGAAATAACTTCACGCAATAAACTCTCTCGTTACAGAAATAACGTCACAAAATTCACCCTCGCTCGCAAGAGGCCGCGCAAAAATGCGATCTGTTTGCAAGACACCGCTAAGAACTCAGTGTCTTGGGAGACACCGCGTTTTTGGCAGTGTCTCGCAAGACACTGCGTTGTAGACACCGTGTTCTTACGCGGTGTCTTCTCTGAAGGCACCTACTCTACTCTGTTTAACTCTGTCTTCTCCAGACAAATTGGCATATTCGAACGCATTTCGCAGTCTATTAAGTAACCCTAAAAATTCTTGAGAGCTTTAGAGAGCGATTAGCGAAGGTCAAGAATTTGTTCAGAAGCAAATGGCGAGTGAAGAATCTGTTATCAACCATCAACTTGAAGTGGGACCCACATGCACTTGTGTGCTCAATGAAAATGAGGTACGTCAAATTGGAAATGAAGCTGCGATTGTTTTGCATTCCGTATCAGTAACTCTACATGAGGAGGACAATGATGACCTCCATTCTTTATGTGAATCAACTAGTGATGAAGACATGGACATGGCCGAGAGTAGGCCTAGACGTCCAACACAAGTAGAAGACAGATTCCCTGGATTGGGCCTAGGTAAAAAGTACAGTTCATTGAAGAAGATTAGAGAAGAAATTGTTGAGCATGCATTGACGAACGGGTATGGAATAAAATTCCCCCATAGTGATGCGCATCGACTGAGGGCTGCTTGCCAGGAAGGCTGCTCGTGGCGGTTGCACGCCTCACAAATAAAAGATGAAATGACCTTTCAAATAAAATTTTACAATGACATTCACAGATGCTCCAAAAAGATGGAAAGTCGTCTTGCTACTGACAAATGGGTTGCAACTCATTACTTAGACAGATTTAAAAGTCAGGCAGATTGGGACCTTCTGAACATAATTGAGACAGTGAGGAAGGACTTTAATGTCAATATCTCACCTAGTCTTGCTAGAAGGGCAAGAAATGCAGCAAAAAAAATTAACGAAGGCGATGCAAATGAGCAATATAAACTCATATGGTCGTATGCAGAGGAGATTCGGAGGTCTAATCCTAGAAGCTCCGTGCGTGTAGACCTCGATATGAGTGTATTTAAAAGAATGTACATGTGTTTGGCTGCATGCAAGACGGCTGTGCTAACTTGTGGTAGACGACTTATTTGTTTGGACAGTTGCCATTTGAAGGGAGCCACTTCAGGCCAGTTGCTCACTACTGTGACCATCAACGGGAACGATGGCATGTATCCAATTGTTGTAGCAGTGGTCGAAGCAGAAAATAGGAATTCATGGAGCTGGTTTCTAGAATTGTTGCTCGATGATCTAAACACTCCATCTGGCAATGGATGGACAATCATTTCCGACCGTCAAAAGGTGCGGTTCATTGCTTTTGCCTTATGTGTAAAAGTTATGCATTTTGTAGGAATATGACTAATATTATGAATGTTTACAGAGTCTAGTGCCAGCTGTGAGTGCGGTGGCAGGGCAAGCTGACCATCGATTTTGCATCCGACACCTGTATGCCAATTTCCAAAAACAATTTAAAGGTAGGTTGTTAAAGGATGCAATGTGGGCCGCATCTCGAGCCACTACTGTGAGACAATTTGAGAGAGAGATGGGTAAGTTATTTATGCTTGACAAGGCGGCCCATGACTACTTACGTGGAATAGTTGTGACATCCTGGGCCAAACATGCCTTCTGCTCCATCCCAAAGTGCGACATAAGCCTTAACAATCTGAGTGAGTCATTCAACGCCTGCCTTCTACCAGCCCGGGACAAACCAATTCTTAGTATGTTCGAGATCATCCGGAAGGGCATCATGGGTAGGATTGTGAAAAAAAACTGAAAAGATGGCTCACTCGACGGACCTTTTGTGTCCAAAGATCAGCACTCGGCTCGCCAAACTACAACTTGTCGGGCAAAATTGGAGCCCCCAGTTTGCAGGAGCTGCCCAGTTTGAGGTCAGCAATGGTAACGTACAGTACTCTGTCGATTTGGACAGATGTACTTGTACATGTTACCGGTGGGAGTTGACCGGCATCCCATGTGTCCATGCAGTCCCGTGCATTCACTTCATGAGGAGATCCCCTGAGGAGTTTGTGTATGCGTGCTATCATCGGGAAACATACATGGCGATGTACTCCCACTTTATCCGGCCCATCAATGGACCGATCGAGTGGCATCCGGTGACGAATCTTGATCTTATTATCCCACCGCCATTTAAAAGGCTTCCAGGAAGACCGCGCAAACGTAGAATACGGGATGTGGACGAGGCTCCAAGCCGGACAGTGCTGAGCAGAAGAAATGTGAACATCACTTGTGGTCGGTGTGGGCGTGTTGGGCACAATTCTCGCACATGCGATAGTGGAGGTGAGTCAAGTGCTGGGGCTTGCAGAGGGCGAGGCAGAGGCAGGGGTGGCAGAGGCAGGTCAGAGGGAACATTTATGGGGTTCAGAGTTCCTGAGACAGCCCCCGAGACAATTCATGACCTAGTTCCTGAGACAGCTCCCGACAGAGTTCCTGACACGCAGGTGAGCCCATTATCACATTTTCATTTTCAATTGATGTTTGTAATATGCTAATTTCATTTGCATTGTGTTGTGCAGGAGTCTGATGCGCAAGGTCCACACACACAATCGTACACAAACGTGGACCTTAACCTTCCGTGACACAGAGGGAACACAATTGTTTTACAATTTCAGTTGATGGATAGTTGCATGTTATTTAATGCTTGTCTACTTGTAATGATATTACGGTGAATAATAATGCACTGATGTTGGTTGGGTTGAGTTTAAGGTGATTGGTAAGTTTTATGTTATGTAATTTCTAGGTATGGGTGTGGTTCTGGTAGGCTATTGTAAGGTTAGATTAGTTAAATGTAAGATGTGTTAGTATGAAAATGTTTCTATGTGTGCTGCTTGTAAACATTAAGCATTAAGAATGGAAAAGTACACAATTTCTACAAAATTTTGGGCAGAATCTCCTCTGTTACTTTACTCCCCCAACGCAATTCTCATACATCCAGTATCTTCACAAACATTTTTTATCAAGTATCAACTACAATGGACATCATTGAACTATAGATCAATTAAAACGCAAATGTACAGATATTAAATTATAACGGAAACTACACCAAATAACAAAGCAAATGTAGACAACTTAAACTAAACTAAACATAAACGACAACAGAACTATTTCAACTAAATTACGGTGCCTTCTTCTTAGACCATGGCCGTGGAGGAGACGGAGGCTGGTGAAAAACCTAGAGCTCAAAACGTCCCTTCGGTTCGTCACGGGTGTGTTTTTTTACGTGGGGTCTGTTCGTCGAGTCGCGGGATCTGTTCGTCGCGGGTTCCTGGAATTTCAAGTGTTCTGGTCTTTTGCAAAAAATACAGTCTGGCCAAGACACCGTGTAAAACGCGGTGCCTCGCTTAAAAACACGGTGTCTTGACCACACACCATGTTTTTAACTTGTTAACGGAGAACAAAAAACGTAACTGCGATGTTTGCTTTGTTATTTTCTCATACGTCAGTGGTTAATTTGTTAAAAAAAATACGTTAGTAGTTGACTTGTTATTGATCACAAACAACGATGGTTGATTTGTCATTTACCCAAAATAAAATTTTAATATAAAATTAAGAAAGCAGATGGAAAAGGAGGAAACGAAGACTGGTCGTCTCTGTGAGAGGAACTACGTAGCTCTCCTCTTTTTCTCCTTCTTCTTGCTCAGAAGGGAGTCAAGAGGCACGATTTTTGGTGCTCAAAGTTTCTCTCTTTCTTCGTTTGAATCTCTTTGTTTTTCCCTGCTAGAATCGTTGGGCTTTGACCTCCCGATCGAGGTAATTTCTTTTTTCTTCGTTTTTTGTTTTTCGTAATCCTCGGTTATCATAGTCTGGAGATTCTTTTGTTACTCATTTTTCGCTGCGTTTAGAGATTTATGTTCTCTCCGATTGATTATTCGATATCTTTTTATCTGGTGGATTTTTGCGTAATCGTGTTTTGGGGTTGATGATTTCAGACGGTGATTTTTTTTTTTAATTTTCGTGGAACAGATTTAGCTGGGGTTGTGAGGAATTTAGATCTTTCAATGCTGAAGAAATAGTTAGTCACGGGTTCTGATTATAGGTGGAAAAATGCTGGAGGGTAATCCGAAATTCACGGGAATTATTGATCTAAACAACCACGGCTATGATTTCTCACAAGGGTTTTATCATAAACTGGACGAGGATACCAACATGTCAATCGATAGTTCTGCAAGCTTGCACGCTAGCAATGGTGGAGGGTCTGTTGCAATGTCTGTAGGTAATAACAGTAGTGTTGCATCAAATGAATCCCATACTCGTATTTTGAACCACCAGGGTCTTCGGCGGCGAGCCAATGACAATTACACTGTGCAACAGAGTGTTACTCATAAGGGAAGAGTGACACATGCTTTAAGCGATGATGCACTTGCCCGGGCTCTGTTTGACAGTAGCACCCCTACTCAAGGACTTGAAAATTTTGAAGAGTGGACAATCGATTTGAGAAAACTAAATATGGGGGAAGCTTTTGCACAAGGAGCTTTTGGAAAACTTTATCGAGGTACTTACAATGGTGAAGATGTTGCTATCAAAATCTTGGAGAGGCCAGATAATGATATTGTGAAGGCTCTGTCGATGGAGCAACAGTTTCAGCAGGAGGTCGTCATGTTGGCTACGTTGAAGCATCCAAATATAGTTCGTTTTATTGGTGGCTGTAGGAAGCCAATGCTTTGGTGCATTGTGACTGAATATGCAAAAGGTGGTTCAGTTCGGCAATTCTTAATGAAGCGACAAAGTCGATCAGTTCCTCTTAAACTGGCAGTCAAGCAAGCTTTAGATGTGGCAAGGGGGATGGCATATGTTCATGAGCTTGGACTAATACATCGGGACTTAAAGTCTGACAACTTGTTGATTTCTGCAGATAAATCTATAAAAATTGCTGACTTTGGAGTTGCCCGAATTGAGGTGCAGACTGAAGGAATGACGCCTGAGACTGGCACATACCGCTGGATGGCTCCGTAAGTCTTGTTTCTTCTATGTATTTCTAATTTTTTTCTTTGCTCCAACTTATTATCTCAATTGTTTTCCTTAGATATGCTTAAAATCATGGTTGGGATACTTCATGATATGATTATATATCATGTAGGCTTTCAGTCAAGTATATAGATCAAGCATTAAACAGTATTCAATCTTTTTTTCTATTAGGAGGGAATTGCAAAGATTATATCTCGTACAGCTTATTGCTGGAGATATATGTTTTTCTTCCATTTTGCAAATTTTAGTTGTCAGGACAATTGTATTTCTTCTAGAAATAACATCATGTAGTCTTTGCCCTTTGGCTGTCATGTAAATGAGTAACATGCTATATTGTTATAGTTGAAAGATTGATTTTTGGACTTATCACTTATCATCGATGTGGTTTTCCTTAGATATGCTTATAAGATGATAGGACTTATCACCGATAACCCAATACAACCAAATATGGTCTGTTCCCATTTTCACCTCGAGTCAATTGACTTTTTTTTTTTTACTGTGATGTGGTCAACAACGAGTTATTTATAATTTAAAAGAGAAAGTGAGAAAATTTTTTGATGTTTGAGGTTCTTTCGTGAATTATTACTCCATTGTAGCGGACCGGTCCCTATATTTCACTGTGCCTTTTGTTATTTTGGGCTGGAGATAGACATTAAAGACTTCAAATACCAAAGAGTAAAAATTAAACTTTTGTATGAGAGTTACCACGGCATCCTTGGGATCTGGTGCAACTGAAAAGTTTATTGTGATGTGTTAAGGTTCTAAGTTGGTGGGGCAGGTTTTAGGCTCTTATGATTCTTTTCTTTTAAATCTTTATGGTGTGTTGAGCTGTCTTTTCATGCATGTGCATACTTTTCTTTAATACGATCTTTTTCCAAAAACAAGTTCTAAAATTTTAGCATTTTTTTTTTACTTCATATAGTCTTCATCTTGCCAGTAATTTACGATTCTCTTAGAAAAAACAAACCAGTAATGACTCAGTCATGGGCCTTGGAAATTCCTAGAATAGAGGCATGAGAACACACCAGTATCTGCAAAAAAGAAAAAATCTCCAATTTAGTCATCCATATCTGTCTTAATGACTCAGTCATGGGCCTTTGAAATTCCTTGAGTAGAGGCATGAGAACACACCAGTATCTGCTAAAAAAACAAAAAAATCTCCAATTTTGTCATCCATGTCTGTCTGTGTGATTACGTATTTGGTGTGTAATACTCAGTTAAAGTTTTCATTTGACTAAAGATTTCCATCTTATACTATGAAATCATTTTAAATGTTTGAATTGCTTGTCTCTTTGGTATCTACGGCGTTACCAGTTGGTTTCTTATTTCGCTGTTGTTACTGACTTTGATAATATGTTCTTTACGGTTTGAGTTAATCATACTTTTGAGCAGATATTGTAAAACCAAACAATTTTACAAATAACGATACAATTGCATGTGATTTTTAGCCCTTTCTTGTTTCATATTGAAGTGTTTTTTTTAACTGTTTGAAAGAGTGTTGTGGGAATCTTATTTGTTATAGCTCTGAATTCTTTCTTGCATGCTGTTGAAACTTCATATTGATACTTGACACTCGACCATGAGGCTAACAAAAGTTAATTGAGTTTTTATTATTTACCAAATTATTTGATGTGTAAAAGTTTTGTTAGTTTTATATGTTCTCTTTTGGATTCTTTACATTCCTTGCTTTTGGAAACGTAATTAATTCTGGATTCACTAGCAAACATGATCTCTAAATTGGTTATAGTTGTAAGGTAATTCAAATGGAGTGACTAAATGAAGACTTCGAGCTTCCATTGTCAAAATTCTCAACTGTTGAGTTATTTTAGCCATATGTCATAGTCCTATTTATGGAATTTTGGGGAAATATTATAAGTATACAATTTGTTGGTATAGGTGAATTAGGATATATTATATGTTTGGCTTTCTATCTCTCTAACTAAAATTGACTTTTGGTGCAGTGGAAGATATGTTTTAAAATCGAAATAGAAAAATGAAGAAATAACATAGAAATAATTATCAAAATAAGAATAATTGTATTAGTTGTCAAAAATCTCTCTAAACTTACAAACAACCTTTTAAATAGACTTACAAATAATAATTTAAGAAAACAATTTAATATTATGAAATAACAAATTAGAAAATAGAAATCTTAATAATAATCTAATATTATTATTAGATTAGGTCAAAGACTCCATATCCATGGAGGAAGGGGAGATAATAAGGAAATTTTCGGAGAGGACAGATTAGATCAGGTTCGCGAGGAATTAGAAATTGAAATAGGCTCTTTACGGGAAGAAATTTATCACGAGATGGGGGTGTTGAAGGTAGTCATAGCTTCAATCTTGAAGTAGCTGGCTTCTCTCTCTTCCTCTCAGTAGGGAGAAGGAATCCAAAAGTCTGTGGGTATGGGTAAGCAGAACAGCGATGAAGGAAAATCAGAACTAGAAAGAGTTCTGAGCTTGCCGGGAGAAGGGCAGCGTTAGAACCAAAAGGATTTTTTTAGCTCATCGGGCGAAAGGGCAGCGCCAGAACCCATTCCTATCCAGCTGTCATTGACAGTAGGCGAAGAAAAATCGAGAGAGAATGACATAGAAGGTCTAAGCATAAGGAAGACCAACAAGTCAGGGTCCAATCAATCAAACCCTAACGATTGGATAGTGGGTGGCTCGGTGAGGGGTGGCTGGCGCCAATTCAAGGTGGTGGTAGCTTCCCTTGTCGGCGTTCTTAAGTAGGCACTGGAAAGAAGTGTGGGGAATGGCTCGGTAAGAGGTGGTTGGTGCAGATCCAAGGTGGCAGTAGCTTCCTTCGTCGGTGTTCATGAGCAAACACCAGAAGGAAGGAGGCTGCCTCTTCCATCAATTGAAATAAATACAATTTCATCCAACGAGCTTATCTTTTATCTATCTAGTTTTCTGCATAGATTTTGAACAAAATTCAAAACCAACAATGTGGTAAACTCGTCAAATATTTATCCGACGATGAAATGAAGGGATTAAAAAGAGAATAATACAAGAATAAGCACCTTGAGAACAAAGTGCTTATTGGGCGACAAGTATGATAGGGTTCCAATGAAGTGCATTTATTCTAATTGTCTATTAGGAGTCCTAGATAATATTTTAATTATATATTTTAGTATTTTTCTATTTATTTAAAGGGAAGAGAATAGCATTGGGGAACCATTTTATGGGGAGAAAATATTCCAAGGGGAGAGCTGATAGACATCTTGAACGACTGTGTTATTTTGTAATTTTGTTACGTTGTTTTATTAAATCATATTGGGTCCGAATCACTTTCCTTTGCGAAATTAAAATAGTTGAAAAATTTTTCGACAATATGAACTCAATCAAGAAAATCTTCAATATTTAAACAACCATCAAAGCTCGTGATGCAGGACACAACTGGGGCTCAAGCTCATAAGTCTGTGATCTTTCAATATTTGCGATCTTTTTAATATTTTGTCTTATTTATTATTTTTTGTACTTGATTTTATTTGTTTTAACTTTTTAGGTAGACTTTATCTTTTAAAAATTTTCTTAGAGATGTATTATGGATTTTAAGTCATAAACCAAACTCTATTTAGAAAGTTTGGTGAATGTTAGGAGATTTTTTAATAGTTAATACAAATTATCAATGGTTTGAGAATTATTTCTCCGTTCTTTTTTTACTTTTTTGTTTCGATTTTGAAACAAATCTTTCGCTGCACTAAATTGGTATTAGAGCAAATATTTTCACCTCGACCTGATGCTCAACAAAGGTTCTAGTGGCCAACAAATCCCTGACAACGAATGACGATTTGAGATCTTTAATATACAATTTGAAAAAAATGAATCAACAAATAAGTAAAATTCATGAAACCCTCCACAATCTTTAATAGATGGTAACTATAATGATTAATAAGGTGCGACACAAATGTGTGAAATGACGATTGAAGATTATAAATCTTTACTCTAATGATGATGAAATTGAATATTTATGACAGAGGCTGGCACAGAGAATAGATTATTCATTGGACGAAGAAGATGTTTTTTGTGTTGGTTGAGTTTCTTATCGAATACTAAATATTCACGAAATCAAGAGGAAGATGAATTCATCGAGTTTCAACAGTCTATGGAATAAATATTCCAATTCGCAAAACTCTTATTTGGCTTATAGCTACAAAGTTTCACCTTGGAATCGGCCAACCATTGCCCACAGTTAAAATGAAAAGCCATAATCTTCAACTTGTGATGATGATCGACGACAACCATTATTTAGCTCAAAAGGCGGTCATTGAGTCGCTAATGGACCTTGTACATCACCGATTCTTGTGATTTCAAAATCAAATCGTGAGTCTTAAACCTTAAAATGTGATTATATTTCTTTTGACATCTTCCATCGTGATAATCACTATCTCTAGGTAGAGCTTTTAGCATATGATGATGTTAAATATGAGATTGGTGAATCTGAAACTGGGGATGATTTTTTGAACAAAAGAGTTAGGGTGTTGAGCGAGCCAAATGATATTTTTGACAAGCGTGATGAGTTTGTGCTACTTCAAAAGCAGATGTTTTTACAATAACAAAATATCATTGAAGACAAAACGTGGTGAAACAGAATTACAATTCTTTGCACAATTTAAAGAACTAAACTTTATTATTTTCTTCAAGGTTTGGAATCAATATTGAGGTCTCCGCCAAAGTTCAAAAAAGTGCAATGTGATATCCATCAAACATAATTTTTGAAGCATTAACACCAAATTCATATTCGATTCAGGAGGAGTTTTTTGCGACTACAAAACTCGAGGATGAGTTTTTTTTTCAAAAAGAGGAGATTGACACAGGACACAGTAGAGGCCTAAGCCCATAAGCTCGTGATCTTTTAATATTCGCGATCTTTTTAATATTTTATTTTATCTATTATTTTCATATTTGATTTTATTCGTTTTAACTTTTTACATAAAGTTTTTTTTAAAATTTTTTTAGAGAATTATTTTATTTTTCTAGAGATTCCAAATTCTATTTACAGAGTTGCAGTGAATATTAGAGAGAGACTTTTTGACAATTAATACAAATTATCTCTAGTTTGAGATTATTTTTCTATTCTTTTTTACTTTTTCGTTTCGATTTCAAAATAAATTTTTCGTTGGACTACCTCAATAAATCCATTTTCATTTTAAATTATTGAGTATTTGATCTTCAATTTCGATAATCAACATGAAAATTGTCCTCTTCAGACTAATAATCTACTTTTTGTGATTACCTTTGCCGTAAATTTTTCTATTGTTGATGTTGAAAACAAGTGTTAATTTGAATAGGTGAGAAAATATCACCTCAGTAGTCGTCTTTGATTGTGTTATGGTTTCATGCAATGTTCATGATGCAATTTGTTCTCCATTGCACCTTGTGTCTGGCTTCCTTGTAGGAAACACTAGTTTTGATTCTGTGTTTCATAGGTTTGTGTTGACCTTCGATATTTATAGCAGCTAAAATCTGCTTGATCTCACAAAGAAATTCGTCAATTCCTTCAAGTCATTGTTCAATTACATCGAGTCTCCGTTCGTTGTTGGCAACTCTCTTTCCAATACAACTGTCTTCAGGCCCATCAGATCAAGGCGAAATCATTGCTCTCATACCAATTTGGCAAAACAGAGAGATAAAAAAACAACTGAGGAAACAATTTAATATTGTGAAATAACTAATTAGGAAATAAAAATCTTAATTAGTAGAAAATAAATATAATATAATAGAAAATAAATTAACTAGGAAATCTTGTACTGCATCCCTTACCATACAGACAAAAGTTTCTTCTGGGTCTAATATTTTTGGTTTTTTTTTTTAGTTTTGAATTGTTAATTGCCATTAGCTAATTGAAAATTGAGTGCAATGCTTTTCATCCCGCTTTGCAGGGAGATGATCCAGCACAGGCCCTACACACAAAAAGTAGATGTATATAGCTTCGGCATTGTTCTTTGGGAACTCATAACTGGAATGCTTCCGTTCCAAAATATGACGGCTGTACAGGCTGCATTTGCAGTTGTGAACAAGGCTTTTCGTCCTGTCATCCCCAATGATTGCTTACCTGTTCTCAGTGAGATAATGACAAGCTGCTGGGATGCCAATCCAAATGTTAGACCGCACTTCACAGAGGTGGTCAGAATGCTGGAGCATGCCCAAACTGAGATCATGACAAGCATCCGAAAGGCCCGTTTTAGGTGTTGCATTGCCGAGCCTGAAACTGCCGACTGATCTTCTGCATGGAACATGAAGAAATGGGTCGAGAACAAAAATGCCTATGGGAAACTGGAAAGAGTAAGCAATAGGTAAGGTAGGATGTCATTATATAACAGGTTTGTGTATCTATGATCAGGTTTAATCCCTTTTTTTTTTTTCAGATATAGAAAGTGAAGCCTTTCCCTATGAGACTTTGATTTTGTGCTTGTTGTTGGGATGGATTTCTGTTGACGATGTAGTAATTGAAGAACATACTTGTTGTGTACGTGTACATGTTTTTATATTGTCAAAGCTTATAACTGATGCAGACCCAAGATGAACCAATACACTTTTTGATTGAATGACTGTGTTGAGTGTTAATTTTAGTTTATTTTGGATGCTCTCTATGATTTTACAATTTGATAATTCCTAGGAAATTGGATTGAAAGATTTTGATTGGTTTGGAGTAGGATTTTTGGTAGATGGAAGGGAAGAGAGGAAGATGTATTACCAAAATCTTCAGTAATGCTGTTTGAAGTTCTAAAACACGATCAACCTTGAGCGACAGAGCGTCATTCTAGTTCAAATTGCAAGATTATCCTGTCATGTTTATTTTATGTTAAGAGTACACGATTAATGTTGCATTAAATAAAAAATAACATGCATCAAAATTTGGCCTGCCAAAGGTTTATATTCAAGTATCAAATAAAAATTTTAATTTTGTGCGCCGTGGGCATGGGGAGAAAATTAAAAGGAAAGCATGAGATGTAAAGAGAGCAAACGAAGATGATCCACAAAGTTTTGGGTTGCGTCCCAAGCTCTGGCAGAATTTACTCCCTTTGGTAAAAAAAAAAAAACATATTCGGTCGCCCACGAGCAATAGCTTTAAATAAAAGAAGAAAAATAAAGGATTATTCCTTCAAGTTTTAATTTTATTATTAAATAAAAGAAAATTAATAAATCAACTATTGATCTCGACGCAAACATCACTGTTAACCTGTTGAAAGAAACATTATCGTGAAAACGATGTCAAAACATTACTCGCAGCAATTCTAATTCTACTTCAATTTTATGCTAAAATCACAATAATTGAAACAAACTTACAGTGAAGATGATGCCGGGAACCTCTAACATGGTCTTCTCGTTGTCGAAAACAATTATCAGATTTTCAATTTTTCGAACATCTTTCGGTATCTCATCCCTCCTCTCGATTTCACTAGTCCAATTCTCATCACCATTTTCTTTTTCATCTTCTTAGTTTGTCATCGTCGTCCAGTTCTCATCACCAATGTCTCACTTTTCGCAAAGGCAAGCAATCTTTACTCAGCGGAAAGTACTCTTCCATCTAACGGAATGTTGTCTTTCAGCAGAGGAAAATAATCTTTTAAATCCGTTTAGTAGAAAGACAATGTTTCGTAGCGGAACGATAACATTTTTTAACAGAAAACGTAACTACAATATTTACTTATTTAATTTCTTATAGTTGAATATTTTATTTATTAGAAAAAATTATTTAATAGTTAAGTCATCATTTAAGGAGGAAAGAAGGGGTTGGGAAAAATGAGGAAGATTGTCAGCATGAGTAGGTGACGAATGGAAAGTTAGATTTGACTGGATCATCATAGGCAACACAGAACATCATGCTTCATTTACTAACGGGTCAAACTTCAAGATTAATTAAATAAAAAAATGATAAATCAACTATCGTTTTGTGATCAATGATAAATTAATTATTAAAATATTTTTATTAATAATTTAACCTTTGAACTTTGATAAATCACCGCCGCAAATATTGTCGTTAATTTTCTAAAAATCACAGTGAAAAAGAATAAATACCCATGCAAAAAATGAAAAGAACTCATGATTTTAGAAGAAATTTTCAGTGGATTAGGCAATCTAAACTTTTTCTTACGATTTTAAAATCTCTAAATCTTAAGTGTGTACAATTAATAACAAATAATGAGTTAAGAGAGAGAGAAAATGCAAACCAACTTTGTTCACGTGGTTCGGCAACTCCGGCCTACGTCTGTGCTCCAAGTTTCCGACTTGGAAATCTTTAATCACCCAGCCTCCCGGTTGGTGATGATTGATTTCACGGGTGTCAACCAAACCTTTACAGACTGTTCTTAGGGCGTCAACCTTTGGATGGATCTTAACGGGCGTCAATATAGCTTGTCAACGTTTGAGTTCAATAAAAATTGCGAAAATAGAAAATACAACTTTAGAATTTAACTCTCAAATATTAAATCTCAAGTTGAGGATTGAAGGAGTTAAGCTTATGCACTCATTTGATTGGTAAGAATACGAGTATGAAATTCGACACTGCTTCGGTATGATTCTCACCTCTTGAATTGAACTTCGGAGTACCTTCTATTTATAAACTCTATTACGCCGGTCGACCACCTCCATTTTGGTTGACCGCCTCCCAACCATTGAAATGTTACCGTTGTGAATTCCAGTCAAGCGGTCGACCATTTTGTCTCCGGTCGACCGCTTTTAGGCATAGTAGAATTCGGCTCGAATCTGTCTTATTTTGCGATCGACCATTTCTTCATTGGTCGATCACTTCTTCAGCAGGTTATCCATGTTGCGGTTGATCAACTCAACCGCTAAACCGCAGAGCCTATTGCCTTTATGACTGATCGACCATTTTAAAATTGGTCGACCGACTCTTTCATTTTTCCAGAAATTTGGTCGACCACCATTTCTCTGAAGTCGACCTATACTCCATGTTTTGCTCTTTTTCAATCTTCTAAATCCCAATAATCAACATATAAGCTACATGAACTTAGGCAAACACGTTAGTAAATATTAATACCCGTATTAAGGGTATTTCCAATTAATATAAATAATGTATTTACTAAATTCAACAATTACAAAATAAACAACTTAATTATTCGAATAATACTGTCATCATCAAAACAAATAATCATATCAATTAGGCCAACACGTGAGTGGCTCCATTTTCATTGAGATTTTATTTAATACAACAAAGGCTTATTTTAATTACATATCACATATTAGTATGTTGTTTTAAACAGTATCCTTTTGTATAAATTTTCTAAAAAGAATTTATGAATATGAGTTTTAAGATCATGCATGTTTAAACATTATTTTAAATAAATTATTGTAAATTAAATCAATCTCTATTGAGTTAGACAACTCACTCTAACGACATACTTTCAGGATTTTATCAACCAGATTTTCAGTTGCCGAATCAAAACTAAATTTGATAGAATTTATTTTACTTCCAAATATTTTTTTAATAATTTTACCTTGAGAAACTTTAGTGAGGTAAACTTTATTATTAATAAGTTGTAATCCCTATTTTTTTCGAACACTTATTTTATTTGAATTATATTATTATGCTATCTGATAACATTTATTGGAACTGTTAAGCCCACGTTTATTGGGCTCAGGCTAGTTATTAAATGTCCTAAGACTTCCACTGCTAATTAATAAATTTAAAGTGAAAAAACATAGGGCGATCTGGTTATTTTGGGTCTGGTCGTTCCTCATTCTGTCTTGAGTCACTTGTGGGTCGGAACATGACTAAAGATGTAAACTAAAACATTGTTCAATGATATTTTTTGGGGAGATTAACAAAATAACTACTGAATTATAGGAATAATTACAAATTAATTATTAAATAATTTTTGTTAACAAATAAAATACTAAACTATGAGAAATAAACTAAACAAACATTGTTGTCACATTTTACATTAAAATTTCAATTTATTTCCACAATGGAGAGGTCAATGACTTACTTTCTGCAACGGAAGACTAGTTTCCAATGCGGAAAGTTTTGGTTCTGCTGCAGAAAGTGAATTCTTGGAATAAGACTCACTTTCTGCAATTGAAGACTAGTTTCCGTTGTGGAAAGAATTGCTTCCTCAATTGAAAGGAAAATACTCTTTCCGCTCTATTTGCTAAATTCTTTATTGTTATTCAGTATAACAAACAATGAATTTTCTGGCGAGTTTCCTTAGTGGATCAGAAATATGTTTAACTTGAAGTATATTGATTTTTCAACAAACACTTAATAGAAAATCTTTCATTTTGATACCGTTTCGAACAGGTTAACTGAAAATCTTTCATTTTGGGAAGTCTTCTCATTTTTAATGTTTCTTTTAACAGATTACCGACGATGTTTGCATTGTTCATTTTTCATAGTTGAGTCTTTTATTTGTTAGTGAAAATTATTTAATGGTTGACTTGTTATTGATTCTATAGTACAATGGTTGTTTTGTTAATTTCTCTTTTCTTTTTGTGAAACTTTGAAAATAAATGAAACATTTAATAACAAATTTTAACTTCGAAACACTTTGATTAAAAAAATGCTAAAAATGTCTATCTACATATAAAAGTGATGGTATTGATTTTCTTTTAATCATTTTGATATATTTTATTTTAATTAAGTAATTTACACTTTTACCATTTATCCATTTGTTTTACTAATAATTGAGATTTATTATTTTGTATATTCTTCTATCTCTATAAATTTATATGAATATTATTTTATTCACCGACTTAATATTGTCTCAAATTAACATGCTTAACGTCTTGTTCTTCTATCTCTAATATGATCAACGTTCTCTCAAGTTACATTACCATTGGTAATCTTGATTAAAAGTTAAGTAGATAATTATAATGTACAAAATCAAATATGATATAAATTTTGCATCTACTTATGCCTTTAATGATTAGAATATTTATGGTGTCATTTTTTGGACAAAAAATACACAACCAAATACTATTACTACCTTATACATTTTTAATATTACATTTGATAGCAATACGAATACGTGTGTAGCGCATGTCATGTGTTATTAGAAAAAGTTTACATTATTTCCTATTAGTAGCTTAAATGTAAGAGAGGCGCACGTACGTACATATGTCATTTTTATTATATATAGAACAAATTTATCTTAATATTATTATTTAAAAGAGTATTTCGTATCAAAAATAAGAATATGACCAATAGTAAATAACTTATTGCAAATTAAAGACATTTTTATAAGTGATTAAACATTATAAGTAGTTGTGAATATACATTCTTGACTATCTTTAGACAGCTTACTTTTTTCTTTATCTCCATTAAGCGTTGTCAGTGGTAGACGAATATTGGAAAACATTAGTAGTGATGAAGCGATCACATAAAAATTGTTAGCAACCTTAAAAAACACAACATATATGTGTTTTGAAATAGGCAGTCTTTTTTCTCTTTTGAACACTTGAAATAGATGTATTGTTTCTTGTTGTGATAAATATATGAACTAATTAAACGTAAGTGTATACTATCTTAAAAAATAGTGATTAAGTGGAGCGTCGAACCCACATGGCAACTAGAACAATAAATAAAACTTTGTATAAAGCCAACTAGATTTTCAAAAAATAAACAAATTGATGATTTTTATAATTAAATTACATAAAAATTGAAAGTAAATACGAAGCTATAAAGACTCAAGATTTTAAGCACAAAATAAGTCACTAAATGTGTTGATAAAATATTTAATGTGATTGAGAATTAGTTTCCCTTCTTTTACAATTTATGTATTGCATGTTATAGAAACTATTGTATTATCACTGAACAATAAACTCAGAACACCGTACTGTTATAACATTAAAACAGTTAACAAAATTTAAATTAGGCTAAGGATCTTTTAATTGACTTATGTTATTTACCCTACTTATTTTATATTTAATATATTGGGAAATTAACAAATGAATCATTGTACTTTGTGATCAATGATAATTCAACAACTAAAGTATTTTTGCTAACAATTTAACCACTGAACTATGAAAAATAGACACCGAAAACATCGCTGTCACGTTTACCGTTAAATATTTAAATTTTGTTATGTGGCGAATGCTACATGTTCCTCTGCGGAACGTCACTACTAAATATACATGTTTTAATACTGACGTTCCGCGGTAGAACGTTACACTTTTCACCACGGAATGTCAGTACAATTTATCATTGTCTGTCGTTCCCCCGCTCGGAACATCGTACTTTCCTCCATGGAATGATATCGTTCCACTGTGGAAAGTCATCGTCATGAGCGGAACGTCAGGCATCGTTTTGCCTTCCGTTGCCTTAGTATATATAATAGACATTCCACGCTCTGGTGAGCTCAGCAGTTTCCTCAGCGAACCCCGAAACCTTCGTACTCTCAGAGCGATTTCCCCAATGTTTCATCCATTCCAATGGATTCTATGACAACCAAATTGACTCTCAAGCCTAAAGGTGCTCCGTCGCAGTCTCAGCCTCAACCTCAGGCATAAACGAATTCAACCCGTGAATGCAGATGGCTTGGAACTGATTTCATGTGCGCTCAGTTTCAGCACAATGCACTAGCCGTGGTTGAAGTTGAAGCACCCGCCGCGGTTGAACCTGTTACACAAGCCGAGGTTGAAGCACAACCACAACCTCAACCTCAACCTCGATAACGACCAATAGCTCAATTGGTCTAATTCAAACTTGATACAGATAGGTTCCACTCTCCGCTCTTTAGGACTGCGACAAAGAACGATCGGTATAAAGCTGATATTAAACATTGTTCAATTATTATATCTAGAATAATAGACTTTGAGTCATTGGCTGAATTAGAAATTGAAAAATTTGTTGAGGGAGCTGACTTAGTTAGGTTGTGCAGATTGGGTGGAAGTTTCTGTTAACGGATTGTGAAACTGTTTTATGCCAATTTGGAACTGTCCACCCAACTATAAGAGGTTCGGATTTACATGTTTGGACGGGAGTTGAGGTTGAATCCCAACGATATTAACGTGCTCCTTGGATGTATAATGGAGGAACCAAAGGAGAAATATTACCACGTGACTCAGAAGTCAGATTTTATCAGACGAGGAGAAGGTTTGGCGGTGCTTAGACTGTTGCACCATGATCCTGAGATCATAGCGTTCAAAAAGCCAAAGTCCAATGACTTGAACACAAAAGCTCAAGTGATCCACACCATCATGACACATACTATTCTGCCTCGGGATGGACATCAAGACCATGTTAGCTGCATGGATCTCTATATGCTAGAGAAGGTGTTCAACTGAAAGAAATTGAACATTGACTATGTGATTTTAAGTCACATGTACAAGGTCCTTAACAAGTTGGCCAAAAATTCTACCATTTAATTGGCTCATTTAGAGGATTGTTGAGCATAACGGGGTACCAGTCTCGGATAAAGAGTCGAGAATCCATGAGAAGGCTATCGACGTCTACAACAAATTAAAAGTAAACCGCATGGAGATCTCCAAAGTCGGAGATGAATGTGTATGCAAGTTTCCATCCAAGCCTACCTCAAAGACTCAAGCAGAAGTTTCTCAACCTCCAGCCCCCTCAGTCTATGGCCTCCAGCACCCTCAGTTGTACAGCCTCTAGCCCCCTTAAAGGAACAACCTCCACCATGTTCTCTATAGCACATGGAGGATGATACTCCGCAGTCGATGACTCTGCCCCCTCATCAGTCATCTCATTTTACGTTGATGCCTAAGGAGATTGTCTGCTAGATGCAAAGAATGGAGGAGCAAGCAGAAGAGTTACATCAAATGGTGTTGGATCGATTTCAAAGGATGGAGGATCGACTTCTAACGATGGAAGAGCACCATCAAATGAGGCTACACAAAATGCAAATAATAGAGGACCGAGCAGAGGAGTGCCATCAGGAGTTTTTGGGCGAATTGCAAAGAATGGGGCAGTGAGTAACCTCTCTAGCATCCTCTCCAACAACCTCTCCAGCATTCAAACGCACAGAATGATTGTAAGTTTTTTACTTTATACATAAATTCCATTATTTACTTTATTTGTATGTGACGTAATAACATGTCTCAAATTTATAGCACTATTGCCCTCAGATGCCAATATTCTCCTCTTGTTGTGCTTGCCAAGGTGCAGCTGATAGTTGCTCTCATTCCTCTATCAAAAACCATGTCGGGTGCAGTACAACCTCCACCACTTAAAACTGTGCAGGTGGTATGTCTTTGATTTGGTTATCTATGTGTCTGCACTTATTCATGTCTTATTGGTCTGACGGTTTGAAAATGTTCATTGCAGCCAGGTGAACTGATGGATATTTTCACAAATTTTGTTCATGCAAATACCAAGAAAAACCTATAGATGTGCACAATTCTTGTAGGGATTATGGTAGACTTTTTGATTTTCTAACATCAAGTGTTTTGGAATGGAAACTTAGGATATTTCGCTTGCTATTTTCATTTTCAGTTTCAAGGTGAGTACCACATCACGGATCTCATCTTCCCGAAGCAAGAAGCAACATCAGAGATGTTAAGAATTATGTTATGTTACATTAAGTAGTTTAGAATATTTTATTTTAGTCCTCATCCTTGCGTTGCGTTCTTTATATGCAGTGTAATGTAGTGAACGAAAAAGAGTACTTCAATGTTCAAATGGAAAAATTGCTTCTTACAATAAGGTGGATTCACGTAAGTAAACTTCTCACTTTTACTTGTTGTCCTTCATGTTTGAACAATTCTAATGCGTGGTTTACATTTCAATCACAACAAAGCAACCGTGTTTTTTGTCTTCCGTTGACTTGCACACTCACTACCCTTATCAGGCATTGCTGCCAGAGGCAATCGCAATCGTCGTATCGCCAATAGACAAAGAGAGATATTTCTTGCCACAACCCGCAAGAGACCCGAGACAGAACGGGGAATGACCCAACCCAAAGAACCAAATAGTCTGATCCTTTTTCACTTTAAGTTTTATTAATTTGTAGTGGAAAACTAAAATTATTAATTAAAAGCTAGAGCCCGATAACATGAGCTTAATAGGTTCAACAGTGATATCAAATAGAATAATAATATAATCTAAATAAATTAACTGCGCTGGAATGAAAAAATAGAGATTACAATTATCTTTAATAAAATTTACCTCGCAAAAGGGGTCTCTCAAAGAAAATTATAAAAATATAGAAAATAAAATAAAATCTCGTCAGGTCTAATCTTGACTCTGCAACTGGAAGTCTAGCTGATAGAATCTTGAAAGATGTCATTAGGGTGAGTTGACTAAACTCAATAAGGATTTTATGTGATCCGAAAAATCCAAAAAAAACAAAATCCATTAGGAAGCATTGAAGGCCCAAAGATAAAAGCAAGGAAAAATAAGGTGAAAGAAAAATCACAACTTTTTGTGGAAGAAACCCAAGATAAGGAACCTGCCAATGACAAGCAAAGACTCATGACGATGCTAAATATTAAGGAAGAAGCAATGGAGGAGCAAGAAAGCATGGGAAGCAAGCAAATGTTGCAAAATTGCAAAAAGGAGTTGGACATTCCATGTAGCAGCGCACACGTCTAGTCTGCCAGCGCGCGTGCCACACAACTAGCAAGCACACCGCGCGCACAGAACGTCGTCAACACGACCCATCACCAACGCACATTAGCCAACGCATCCCACGAATCCAGCCCCCCGTGAGCCCGCTTGTTCGATGCTCTCACTCGACCCAGCTCCCAGCACCTACCTGTGCCCCGTCAACGCTCCCCGTGAATGCGCACATTGAAGAATTGAAATTAACCTAAGAGGGGGGGTGAATTAGGTTTACTAACTGTTTTGTGTGATTATAAATTTTCTAACAATGAGCTAATTTATCACAACAATGTAATTAATTGATGACAATAATAATAAGCAATAAGAGATAGGGTTAGAGAGTTGGACATTGAGTTGTTAACGCGGTTCAGCCAAGCACACCTACGTTCGTGCTTCAAGGTTCTCCCTTCAAGATATATTCCACAACCTCTCCAGGTTACAAGTGATTGATCTTCTTGGGTGTCAATCATACTGTTACAAGCAACAAATTCTTAGGGCATTACCCTTTTTCTCTCAACAATACTTTTCTCTCCGAAAAATTCTCAAGCTCAAGATTACAACAATCCTCACCAAACAAATAATCTCACTTGGTTTATTTGGAGGATGTGTTTGCTACTCAAATTCGTGCACAAAGAATGAGTCAAAAATTCGTCAGAGCTTCGCTTATAATGGCTTGGTGTATATCCTTCCTCGAAGTCCAAGTATTTATAAATCTGTTGAATTTAGACATCCTAATCCCATTTTGGTCGTCTGCATCCGAATGTTGAAAACTAGCCATTGCACAAGACTAGGTGTTTGCGGATGTAGGACTTCATCCTGGCGTCATCCGCGCTCGTCCGAAAGACACCTTCAGATGCAAACCGTTGTCCGCATGTCGTCATTTCTTCATCCAAAATGTACCTCAAAATGGACAGATTCACAAAGTCTGTGTCCGCATTCGTCCTGACGTTGGCTGTGTGTCTTCCGAACAACACCTTCAGACACGGAACGTTTGTCTGCATGTCTTCATTTTGGCGTCCGAAGTGTACCTCAAAATGGATAGATTCAAAACGTTTGTGTTCGCATCCGTCCGCACATCATCTGCACAATTTGACTCCAGAAGGGGAAGCAAAATCTCATCCTCGCCTCGTCTTAGAAACGCAATCTCTGGACTGTTTGGATGACGAGTCTCCTCCGCACTTGTCCGCATGTAGTTCGAACAATCCCAGAACAGAGACCATTAATTCAGTGCACGAATCTAATCCTCTAAGTCCCACGAATATTTCTACTCACTGCAAGGACTTAGAACAACTCATTAGATATTACCAATACTCTTATTAATGGTATTTCTAATTTAAGAGCAAAATATGAGTATTATAAATTCAACCAATAAACAACTTAAACCTCAATAATATTATTCATCATCAAAATATAAATATGCCTAACACACTTAAGCTAACAATCTCCCCCTTTTTTACAATGACAAAATATGTTAAGTTGTTTATTTTTAATTTCAAGCATATATTAAAAATTGCAATGCAAAAGATTTAAAATTTCTCCCCCTCAATGTATGCATTATATTTTCAACCATTGTTCATACAAATTTTAACACTTATCCCTCCCCTATTTGAACCAACTAAACCAATCTCTCCCCCATTTTGTCATAATAAAAAAGAATAGTGGGAGGAGACAATCAACAAAATATAAAGCTCCCCCTTAGTGATTAACAAATCAAGTTGAAGAGCAATGATTTTTTTAAAAAAATTGGCATGGTTATGCTTGTTTGTAGACTCCCCCCTAATGCCAAAATAAATCCTGTAAACTCAATTCGAAGCATTCCAGACCATCCAAAATATTGCAATTATTCAACATTGAAAAATGAGTTACAAACATAAACTTCAAGATTGAAATTAAAGTGACATTCATAGCGTTTAGAATAGAGCAATGAGTGACAAACGAAAAGATTAAGCATGTCAAAGTTAAGTTACCAAATGAGACGTTCAAACAAACTTCTACACTTGGAGTTTACATATTCTTGTTAAAAAAATTACAAAGCTTAAAGCATAATAACATATATCTAAGCTAAACATTCGAGATCTCTGTGTCGTCCATGTCGTGAGGAGGTGTGACGACGAAAAATCATGATGAGCCACTGGGGAGGAAGCGTCGATGGTCCAAACACCACGAGAGATATCATCCAAGGGCCTATCCACAAAGTCTAGCTGAGACAGAATCTGAACCATATACCCTTTAAGATGGGCAACATCGCCGATGGATGCATATTGTTCATGAGACGAGGAAGAACCAGGCTCATGATGAGATGAGGGACCAGGCTCCGTGGTTGGTAGGGATAACATCGGCACCGAGGGCTCCGGTTGTGGAATTTCAGGAGAGGTAGGAAGAGCAGCCATGGGTCTTACTATCCAATCACCATTTGGATTCGTTATAAAACCCATGGAAAAAGAGTTTGAATTGAATAGATATCCACACTTCAGATATCCATTTTCTTAGAGGAGGCGGGGATCAAATTTTCTCACGTTCGAAATAAATTTGAAAGGAGAATGTTGAAAGGAAGAGATTGATTGTGGCTATCTGTAGCCTCAGCCATTTGATATGCAATGAGATATTCTAAATTGAAAGGGGTATTGCTATAAATGTGCTAAAGGATGTACAAATCCATGTAGCTAATGTGGTCGCAATGACCAGCACGAGGAAGAATATTGTACGTGAGAGTGTGGTGAATGACTCTTGTGCGGATATTGAGATCCTTGATTTTGGGTCTCCATTTGAAATTGTTTATGGGGTCACAAAGGATTTGATTTAGGAACATGTTTCCAATTTCTGTGTTATGGACATTGGGAGCAACGAGTCCATTGAAGTAGGGTTCGCAAAGGAGACCCATTTCACATTCAAGAAAGACATAAAGCATGTGAGGAGTGATTTCGATCTCCCTCCCGTAAGGAAAACTTTTTAAAACTAAAGGATTTTCAGAATAATGAGCATTGACATAAAACATTCTAATTGATTTATCCGTATAAGGACCATGAAGAGAGAATAGTCTACGTAATCGTAAGTTGGAATAGACTTGTGCTACGCTTTTGAATGACTACGCGGACGAGGATCCACATCCGGTAGTCATTCAAAAACGACAAAAAAAGAGGCAGAATTATTTAACAGTGAGTTAAATGGTAGAGGACCACTGAGAGGCGTCTGAAGTGTCCACTCTGGGATTATTGATGAAGAATTGAGTGTCTAATCATTATCTAACTTGAATTGAGTTAAAACAATATTTGGGATTGACTTCAAAAATTTTTATCTAAGAGGATTGGTCTAAGACCATTAATCCTAATCGAATTCGAATTCCACAAAATGTTTTCTCATCCAATGGTTTTGTGAAAATATCGGCAAGTTGATTTTCGATGGAAACGAATTCGAAAGAAATATCGCCTTTAGATACATGATCACAAATGAAATGATGTTGGATTTCTATGTGTTTAGTTCGTGGGTGAAGAATTGGATTTTTCGAAATGTTTATGGAACTTGTGTTGTCACACTTAATTGGAATGTTCTTGAAGAATTGTCCATAATCTTCCAAGGTTTGCTTCATCCAAAGCAACTGAGCGCAACAACTTCCGACTGCAATATATTCACTTTCGGCGGTAGAAAGTGCAACCGAATTTTGTTTCTTAGAAAACCAAGAAATTAAAGATTCTCCAAGGAATTGGCAAGTACCACTAGTGTTTTTCGTATCGACTGAGCTATCCGTATAGTCTGAATTGGTGTATCCAATCAAATCAAAATTTGTGCCCTTGGGATACCACAATCCAAGACTAATAGCCCCTCTTAAATACTTAAGAATTCTTTTAACGGCATTTAAGTGTGACTCTTTGGGTGAATATTGAAACCTAGCACATAAGCACACACTAAAGACAATATCGGGTCTACTTGCGGTTAAATATAAAAGAGATCCAATCATACCACGATATTTCTTTATATCCACATCTTTTCCTTTCTCATCTTTGTCCAATTTTGTGGATGTGCTCATGGGAGTTCTAGATTGTTTTAAGGAGTCCATACCAAACGTTTGATGAGCTCATTGGCGTACTTTTCTTGATTCAAGAAAATCTCATCATGAGATTTCCTTATTTGCAAACCAAGAAAGTATTTCAATTCGCCCATCATACTCATTTCGAATTCACTTTCCATTAACTTCACAAATTCTTTGCAAAGTATGTCATTAGTAGAACCGAAAATAATATCATCAACATAGATTTGCACAATCATAATATCATTACCATTGTGCTTAACAAATAGAATGAAGTCAACTTTTCTTATCATGAAGTCTTTCTCTCTCAAGAATTTACTCAATCTCTCATACCAAGCCCTTGGTGCTTGCTTGAGTCCATAAAGGGCTTTATGAAGTTTATAAACATAGCCTAATTTATCATAAACTTCAAAAGCTAGAGGTTGCTCAACATAGACTTCTTCCATGATAAATCCATTAAGAAAAGCACTCTTTAAATCCATTTGATAAAGAGTGAAATTCTTATAGCAAGTAAAAGCTAAAAGCATTCTAATAGATTCCAACCAAGCAACCGGTGCAAAAGTTTCCTCATAATTGATGTCTTCTTCTTGATTATATCATTTTGCAACAAATCTTGCCTTATTCCTTGTCACAATCCCACTTTCATCCATTTTATTCTTAAAGACTCATTTTGTTCCAGTGATTGATTGATCTTTAGGCCTAGGAACAAGTTCTCATACACTATTCCTCTCGAATTGGTTTAATTCTTTTTGCATACCTGACAACCAATTCTCATCAATTTCGGCCTCATCAAAATTTTTAGGCTCTATTTGGGAGATGAATGTCGTATTGGCACACATAATTCTAAGGAAGGCTCTAGTTTTGACACCTAGGTTAGGATCACCTAGAATATCGATTATTGGATTACTTTTAGCATACCTCCAATCCTATGGTAAGTCATTATGATTTTCTACCCTTGAGGTTCCCTTTAAGACATGATCTTGAGATTCTTGAGGACTTTCAAGAATCTCTTTCCCTTTATCACCTAAGGTAAGATTTGCTAAATCATTTTATAATTCTAGGATAGGTCTCTTAACACTAGGGGTTGGAATAGATTCATCAAAAGTGACGTGCATGGATTCTTCCACCACTAACGTCTTTTTGTTGAAGACCCTATAGGCTTTGTTAGATGAAGAGTATCCAAGAAAGATTCCCACATCTGTCTTGGAATCGAATTTTCCTAGATTGTCCTTAGTATTAAGAATTAAGAATTTGCAACCAAATGCTTTGAAATAGCTAACATTTGGAGTCCTACAATTCCAAAGTTCGTAACGGGTCTTTCTAGAGTAGGATGGATAGAGACACAGTTGAGAACGTAACACGCAATGGCAATGGCTTCTGCCAAAAAACATTTGGGTAGATTGTTCTCATTTAGCATGGTTAGAGCAAGCTCTTGGAGGGATCAATTTTTCCTCTCAACAACTCCATTTTGTTGAGGGGTTCTTAGAGAAGAGAAATTGTGATCAATGCCATGTTTTTAACAAAAGGCATCGAAATGATCGTTTTCAAATTCGCCACCATGATCACTCCTAATAGTGACAATGGTAAGCTCCTTCTCATTTTGGACCTTCTTCCTAAAGCTAGAGAATACTTCAAATGTTTCGTCTTTTGTTCTTAAGAAGAAAACTCATGTGTACGAGAGAAATCATCACTATAACATATGCATAATGTTTTTCTCGTAAGCTAGAAACCTTAGAAGGACTGAAAAGGTCCATGTGAAGTAGTTGGAGAGGCTTAAAGGTAGAGAGATATATTGTTTGGAAGAAAAAGAGTTTTTTGTTTGCTTTCCTTTTTGGCAAGCATCACAAACTCTATCTTTTTCAAACGAGATTTTCGGAAGACCTCTAACTAGATTGTTTTTCGAAATCCTAGCTAAGGTATCCTACCTACATGCCCTAATCTCCTATGCCAAGTCCAAGAATTAAATAAATCACTAGCTTTAAAACATTTTTTAACATCGCATGAAATACTAGATAAATCAATAGCATAAATGTTTTCATGCCTATACCCCATAAACAAAACCTTTCCATTTGATCTATCAATAATCATGCATGATTTAGCCTCAAAACTAACTTTGTATCCCTTATCACACAATTGGCTAATACTCAACAAATTACGTTTCAACCCATCAACAAGCAATACATCTTCAATAATAGGGTTAGAAATATTACTTATGTTGCCAATACCTATAATTTTGTCTTTTTGATTTCCTCCAAATGTCACATTTCCTTTCTTATCCTTGATGGAGGTAAATTTTGAGAAGTTTCCTGTCATATGTCTTGAACATCCGCTGTCCAAATACCATTGATCCTTAGCGGGAGGAACTTCAACCTACAAAAATAAGTCATGTTGACCTTTTAGATACCCAAATCTTTTTGGGTTCTTTGGGGTTAAACTCGGTACCTTTCAGAACCCAAATAAATTTATCAACATTTCTATCTTTAATAGATTTAGAAGGACATGCAAAGGATTTATGACCAATAGAGTTGCAAGTAAAACAAATAGTCGGTTTAACAAAAAGATTTTTATAGCTCTTTTTCTTTTGGAAACGGTTGATATCCTAAACCGGCTTTATCAAATGTCATTCTTTGCTTACCTAGGAGCATATTCAAGTTCTTGTTCCCATTCATGAAATTAAGTACCATTTTATTCAACTCAATATTCTTCTTTTTTAGCATGCTATTTTCATTTTCAATTGATTTAACATGCTCATCTAATCATTCTTTGATTTCAAGCATGCAATTTCTTCTTCTAGCAATTTTACATCACTAGCATGCATATTAACCACTCGTTCATTTTCCTCTTTCAATTTCTTGTATTGAAGTATTAACAAATTGAACTCTTCAAACAACTCATCAAATTCATCACCTTCTTCATCATCATCACAATTATCATCACTAATAATATTATTATCGCTATCACTATAGGAAAAGCTACATACCTCTTTGTCGTTGGCCATGAAACACATGTTGGCCACTTCTTCCATTTCAGATGAGGGTTCCTCTTCACTATCATCCCAAGTTGCTTTAAGAGCTTTCTTCTTGAATCCTTTCGAATTCTTCTTCTTCTCAAGAAAGCAATTTGCTTTCACATGCCCAGTTTTCCACAACCATAGCATTTTAACTCCTTATTGTGGTGAGACTTCTCTCCTTTGTATTTATTTCTTCCTTGTTGCTTTCTCTTTCTCCATTGAAGGAGCTTGATTTTCCGTGTGAGGAGAGCTATCTCATTGTCATCATCATCCTTGTCCTCCGATTCTTCTTCTTTGCTAGAGGAGGCTTTAAGGGCTATCATCTTCTTTTTCGGGTTCTCCTTTTCTTTTTCTTTTTTTCCTTCTCATTCGCTCTCATCACGATCTCATGAGTCATGAGAGATCCAATGAGCTCTTCCATTCCCAAGCCTCGAAGATTGCCGTCACTTTTGGTGTCCAACTTCTCGGAAGACTTCGGAGCACCTTACTACAAAGTTCTTCATCTGTACTAACCTTTCCAAGCACTTTCAAGCTATTAGTAATATTAGTAAAACGAGTAAACATTTGAGTGATAGTTTCATCTTTATCAGTTTAAACACTTCATATTCATGTATGGCCATACTTTTATTTTTCTTAACTTGATTGGTGTCTTCGTATGTGACCTCAAGTAGTTTCCAAATGTCATGCGCATTTTCACAACTTTGAATCGTTACTACTCAAAGCACAATATAGTTGATTGATAGCTTTAGCATTCAAACTCAATTTATGAAAATCTACATCATTAAATTCATCTTCTAACTTAGGTACTTTCAATCCATCCATATTTTTAACTGGGGCATAAGGTCCATTCAATACAATTCTCCATGTAACGACATGGTTTTTCGTAAATCTTTTGAAATGCGTGAAATTTAAAAATTTTAAAAGACCATTGAAATCGCTTCTAAAACAATTATCAGAGTGCCTCTAAACCGGACCGCTACCAACTTTTCGCAAACCGTGGTATACTATGAAATGTCACAGATATAAAATCATTTGGAAAACATAGCGGAAGTGTTATAAAATCATTTATTTAAAACATTGGGGAAGCGTAAATCGTTGATAAAATCTCTTGTTTTGCTCTACTGACACTAAACAATTAAATATACTTTAATTACAAAACATTTTTTCTTTTACTCACTTAGCCTGGCCAACCACAACCTCCTCCACGTGCAAATCCTTCATCCCTACTTTAATATTTGATTATTGTCTTTCGCATTGACTCTTAATTCCGTGCATTTGATTCACGCATACAAGTACCTACACCTACATCACAAGTAAACTGTAAGCCCAAAGGCTTAGTAAGGAAAAAGGTTTAATGCAACGTGATATGCCTCTCTTTAATCCTTTTAGAATGGGGGCCACCCAAACCAATTCTTTCATTAAGCCGTTTACTCGTTTGTTACTTTACTTTAATCCATTCGTTCGCTACTCGTACTTCGAGCTGGAGATTGAGGGATTTTCTCGTGCAATGGTGTAGTGGATCGGATCTAACATTTTTCTTGCAACTAGAACTCTCATACCCTACGAGGGAGGGGCTTTGCCTAGTTGCAGACTAGACCTGCTACCCATCTGCCCCCCAACTCCCTTTTCTTCTTCTTTTTCTTAACATTTTATCTCACTTATGCATGTGCGAGTACCACTCCAAGATGGCACTCCCTCCTTGTTTCTATTAGTATGATGCATGACCATACATTCTCAACCTAACATGATACATGATGCATGATGTTTTATAACGTAATATTAACAGAAATTAAAGTGCACATTGAAATAAAAGTAACTGTAATTGAAATTGCGCACATAATGTATAACAGAAATTAAAAGCGCACACTAGAGAACAATTGAAATATGGAATTGTAAGCAATGAAGCACGTAAGGGAATCAAACAATGAGCGCACTTAATAAGAAATTACAAAAATTGGACACCTATATTAGAACAATGTACAACAAATTTAAACAAGGAAAGCATGCTCAAATTAATGGAGCAAAATAATAATTGAAATGGAATCAAAATGTACTATTAATTAACATGCTAATTATCCTAGTAAATTTCCTAATCCATTTACATGCTTCCTACATTTATTATTCTAGGTGATTATTCTAATTAGTTATCCTAGGTGATTTACATGCTTAAGAATTAATACGATTATGTTAGCTACCACTGTTATCTAAGTTAATTAATATGCTTGAGTCTAGTTAATTAATTGTAGTTTAGTTAATTGCTCTAATTAATTGACATGCTCACGTGTTGGTTACATATTTTTATTCTAGGTAGCTAACCATGCTTAGGTTTAGTAGAAGACAACATGCGAAGGACAAGTAATTATTAGAAAGGTTGTGAACAACAACAAGAAGACAATAACAAAGGAGCAATAACAAAGGAAATATAAACTATCTATTCACATTGTCACTAAGACCCTTAGTTCATTCACGTTTAGTTTGTTCTTCTTTCATCTTCTCTATTATTATATTCTCTAATAAAGTAAAGCATGGTAAAGGAAATCGCAGTAAAGACAATATATATTAAAGGAACTTACATTAACAAAGTAATATACAGGATATTAACAAGGAAAGTATTATCATGCTAATATTAATCTAGTTAACAACTCTAGTTTATTTCATACTCAAGAAGGAATTTCAATTATTTGCCTAAATGATTAAACATGCTTTTATGCTAGTTAATTAATTAAACATGCTTGAGAAATTAGACATGCTAGTAAATTAAACACGCTAATTAATTAAACATGAAATGATTATTAAACTAGTTGATTATATATGCTCAAGTCTAATCTAGTTAAGTTAGTTAGCTAATATCGTTGAGTCTGGTTAATTATTCTAGTTGGTTAATTGTCCTAATTAATTAACATGCGTCAAGACAAAATCATGTAAGTTAAACATGCTCAACTAGTTAATTAACATGCTCAACTAGTTAGTTAATTAACATGCTCAAGGGTTAGTTATTAATTTAAACAACTAACTAAACATGCTCGAATTAATCATTTAACGACTAGTTAATTAATTAAATTAATTAACAAGCTCAACTTTCAATTAGGCTAATTACTCTACTTAATTAATGATTAAATAAGTTGAACTTCTAATTAATAGTTTGTTGTTACAAGTATTAATACAAGCAGTTAAGATTAAGAGTTGTTTTAATGTTAATTAAGCATGCTTAGATTAAGGAAATAAAGCTTTTAAGTAACATTAAGATATTAACCGATGAAATAGCTGAACCAATGGTAACAGTAGAAACCAATCCGGAACAGAACACAATTATTATTAAAGAAACTATCATCATACACACATTCGCTTCTCAGTTCATTAGCATTCACTCATTAATTAAAGGAAACAAACTATCAATAAAAGAAACATACCCTATTAACAAGGAATTATCAACAGAAAGGCAATCAACAAGGAAATAACAGCAGCAAATCAACCAAGGAACTATCAACTAACAATCACAGTGGGGAATTTATAGGGAACTAGCATTCTACTCTATCATCAACTAACAGCAGTAATAACAAGAAAATCACAAAACACTATAATTCTACAGAGCATTAGCAAGACTATCAACAACAAGGAAATACAACTCACGCACCCCTACTTGTGGTGTAGGGCCTCCACAGGCCAAAAACACCCCTATTTCCTTACCTAAATTGGAGAAAACTAACACTCAGGGACAACAATTCCCACAGCTCATGGACGGCAGGGAGCAGCACACAGTAGCTCCAACGTTATTTGAGTTAGATTGTGACGACCCAAATTTTTTCTTTATGTTAAAAATACGTTAAATTTTAAAATTTTGGTAAAACCACTAAAACCTTTATTAAAAATCCCTTCAAATTAAAATTAGAGTCTTTTTTTTAAAAAAATCTGATCGTCACTTAAAACTCATTGCAACAGTCATTAAATCGTGGAAAACTATAATTATAAAATCAGCGGAAACGTAACTGGAAATTTACTTAAAACATTAATTATAGTTCAAGGTTAAAAATGTAACCTACTAAATACTCCAAATAAGGGTTAGAGCAATAGTTTGTGTTTGACAAAACATGTTTGTCATTAAAACATTACAAAACAGATACTTTCTCCTTTTCTTGAGCCACACTTCTACTCCAGTCTCGTTTCTTCTGGATACTCAGCAGGCTCCTCGGGTATGGCCTCCTCCTCTGCCCTCGGCACAATCATTTCATTTTCTACACCACAAGTAAGGACGTGAGCCAAATGGCCCAGTAAGAAAATGGGGATTCATGCAGTATGCTTATGCCTCTCTTTAGTTCTTTTTGGAATGGGTGCCACCCCAAACCAATCCTTTCATTACATTCATTCATTTATTCTTTACTCGTACTTCGAGCTAGAGATTGGAGGACCAGTATGGGATGGTATAGTTGATCGGACTAACCTCGTATGGGCAACTAGGTTCCTGTTCCCAACCAAGTAAGGGCTTCGCCTAGCTGCCAGGCTAGATCAGACTACCCATCCGCCCCCCAACTCCCTTTTTCTCTTCTTTCATTGTCTTATCGTTTTCCTCACCCAATGCATGTGAGTATCACCCCCAGGTGGCACTCCCTATTTGTTTCTATTAGCATGATGCATGGTGACAATTAAATAGCACATATACGGGAAGTAAATAACAATAACTTAAAGAAATGACAAATTAATAATTAAATGGCAGAATTTAAACACACAAAGAGAACAAAGGCATATTTGAATAAATATAGGGCAACCATAAAAGAAACAAATGGAAACGAAAATCAAAACATGCTACTAAATGGAGATTATATTTCAATTTATAACTACCCATACTAACAAATTAAGCAGACATCACAGAATTAGAATAGTTATTGCATGCTCGAGTAAATAAGCAACTAAGATTATAATTCAACTAATTATTCAAGAAATTAGTGCATGCTTCATGTGACGGCAATAAATAGACAATATGAAGCGAAACAGGATTTAACAACGATGTTCTTAGTTATAGTCAACCACTAAAACTGCTCCACTTGAATTTGTCTATTTAACATGTTTGAATTGACATGCTTGAAAATCAAGCAAGTAATAGTTAGTTGATATGCTTGAAGATTCAACAAGTAATAGTTAATTAGCATACTTGAAGACTAATAGTTAATTAACATGCTTGAAGATTTAACAAGTAGTAGTTAATTAGCATGCTTGAAGACTAATAGTTAATTAACATGCTTGAAGATTTAACAAGTAGTAGTTAATTAGCATGCTTGAAGACTAATAGTTAATTAACATGCTTGAAGATTAAACGAGTAATAATTAATAACATGCTTGAAGATTAAACAAGGAATTGTTAATTAACATGCATGAATTGTTTAATAGGTAATAGTAAATTAACATACTTGAATTAGTTAATTAACATGCTTGGATTAGTTAATTAACATATTTGAATTGATTAAACATGTTCGACTTAGTTAATTAGAATAATAGTTTACTAAACATGCTCGAACTCGTTAATTAAACAACAAAACATGCTAGAATTAGCTAAACATGCTCACATTTTTGTTAACTAAACATGCTCGGTTAAGTATTGGTTATGTAACATCCCGTTTATTCTTTCAATTAAAAACTCATAGATTTTCGAAAATTTTTTCTTTTAAAATCACAGCGGAAGACTTTTCATTTGAAAACTAACTTAAATACGAATTGCATAAATAAATTCCTTTTCGTTAAACCATTTATCATTTAAAACATTTCGTACTGTAAAACCTTAAAATATTGCAATAGCGAAAGACTTGTATTTCTAATACTTAAAGAATTAAACATCATTTGAAAATCTACTTAATGTAACATAACACCATAACAAAGTCATTCTTTCAAAAACGTTATCGCTAAACATTACATTTCTTCTTTAAACCTTTTAGCTTAACCAGCCTCCAAGCCCGCAACGCATAAATGCCTCATCAACTCCTACTATCTTTAATCCTTTGTATACCTACATCACAGGAGGAATAATGAGCATATTGTCCAGTAAGGAATAAAATGTTATGCAACCTTAAATCTATGACAATTCTACATGCTTTAGTTTTATATACCATTGTAAGTTGGGTGAGAGAAACCTCTTCAATTTCCGAACTCACCACTTGAATTTGTTTTTACTTGAGAGCAACCTCTTCAGTTTTCGAACTCAGTAAAAACAAATCCACCTGCATGTACATTCATTACCATTTTACCATTAGGTGAGAGCAACCTCTTTAGTTTCTGAACTCATCACCTGGTGAGTAAGAGCAACCTCTTCAGTTTTTGAACTTACTCAAACAAGTTGTTTCTACGTGTGAGCAACCTCTTCAGTTTTCGAACCCACATAGAAACACCATTCTTATCTTCATTATTTGCCCGTGCAATGCATTACGTATAATTCTATAACATGTCTACATCAATGTCACACACAATAGTTCATATATTGCAAACAATGCCATGAACAACTAACAAACAATACTATGCTTCAATTATAACATTAATATTAAACACGTTCCTATTACACTATAACGTCATATATCAAATTCTCTATCCTTTACATACTATTTCTAACTTAGTCTTAACAGTATAAGTACTATTCTATAGTATTCACCATTTAAACATAAATTTAGGACCTATACTAATTTTCCTATGTCAATAACCACTATCTTAGAAAAATCCATTTTCATCATACTATTAGTAAACTAACGTAGGAATATAACCTAACCAGATAATCATCATTAAAGATTAACATAGCAATTTACATAAAAACCCTACTCCTGCGATGTAGGTCCTTTCAGACAAAACACAAGCATTATTTCTTACCTCGTGTCCTTAACTTTACTAAATTATCATTAGAATTATCCTTCTTGAAACCAATGTATAAGGCAGACTCCTCGTTGTTCTTCAACAGCTCCTTCACAAACAAGGTCCTTCTTCAGCAACTCCTTCCATCAACAGAGATGATTCTCTCTCACTTCACCAGAACCGTTCCTTCAAATAGTCATGTAGTTTCTTCACTTCACCATGTACACAACATCACGCGTGTGACATCTCCTCATTGCTCCAACTTCTTTTCAAATCTTCAACTCTTCCTGAAATACAACAACTATATCACGCCAACATCCTCACTTTCCTTCACTCCAGAAGCACAACCTTCAACTCTTCTTGAAACACAACAGCTAAATCACGCCAACATCCTCACTTTCCTTCACTCCAGAAGCACAGGTGTCTACCCCAAATCTCTAGAAGCAATACACTTCACATTCACAGCAACTCACACTCAACAAATTGTCACTGGACTCTCATAGAATTTCTCTCTCTCTCTCTCTCTCTCTTACTCATCAACTCCAGAGCTCTCCAACACATTCACAATACTCACGCTAGTTCCTCTCTAGATTTTGGCAGCGTAACTCCACCATTTTCCAATTTCTCCCAACCTCACTGCCCTAGTCTCTATTTATAGACTTCCAACAACAACTCTTCACCATCCCTTCAAGACGGAAGGTCACTGGACATATAATAAACCATCTAGGCACTTAGATAACCAAACTTTATTGTCTTCAGACGTTTATCACCAGAACAGGCAGCTTTCATAATGGCAAGTCATCAACTCCTTTCTAGCAGTCTTCTAAAGGTGGAAAGGTGACCATAATAATGTTCTACGCATCAATGAAGCATTAAAGTTGAAGACTGTCTAGTTCCAGTGACATTTTTTCATCTCTAGATGACGTTGAAGACTTGCGACTAATCGAATTTAATGAAGGGTGATTGACCGTCCTTTGGCCGAACGCCCGCATATCTCATTTTGTTTCCCCGATCGGCTGCAGATTCCAGAATTTCGCATAATTCTCCAGATTACCTTTAATTACATTATTTCTTTACGTGACATGTGTATGTCATGTATGTCTATAATTACATGTATATCCCTCAATATATATTTATATTTTGTAACCATAATTTAAGGTCATAATTGTAATTGTGACATTCTTCATACCACTTCATCTTCTCTAAATCCTTATGCACCATAACCTTATATATATATAAACATTTACATCATCTACCAACTCATACTATATGCTTCACATTTCCAAACCCAATTATATCCAAGTACATTTTCTCTTACTAATCCACTGACTGTCAATCCATAATTCAGTCCTCATATCATCTTTTCTAAATCCAAGTGTCATCACCCATTCCATGATAACTCCAATCTTTTCCTTAAACTAATTATGAATATCACAAGGTATCATAATTCACTTATTTCAAATGTATTTCTCTTGACCAATATTTCTAAACAGTCCAATTCAACTCCTAATATCCCAAAATCATCACCTAAGCCTTGTGGTTAGCTCAATGAAAATTTGAGATATTACAGGTTAATTAGTCATGCTAGTGATTAAACATACTCGAATTGCAACTAATTAGTTTAAACATATTTGAGAGATGTCAAACAATGGTAAGGGGTTAATTAAACATGCTTTAGACAACGAATATAACGACAACGAATGGGCTCACATGCTCTTAAACAATGAACATGTCAACAGCGAAGGTGTTAATATGTTTTTAAACAATGAACACAACAACGAACGTAACGACAGCGAAAGTATTATATCTAACAGGCTTAATATTGAGAATAAACAACAAACATAACGGCAGCGAAAGTATTATATCTAATAGGCTTAATATTGAGAATAAATAACAAACATAACAGTGAAAATAAAGGCAGCGAAAGTATTATATCTAACAAGCTTAGTACAGAGATTAACGGTGATCAAGTAGGAAATAATCATGCTCGGAATAGAATAAATTACAGGACAATATTAATCCAGGTGATACCACAAGAAGAACATGTCATGTATCACAAGTAAAGTGCTAACATACATTCCCATAGTAGAGTCCATCACGTTCGTACTTAGCAGTCAACATGAAATCCTTTGTTCATGATTCTATACTACCAAACTCAACATCAAATGGGGCTTGACACTACCAAGATTAACATCGAGTGAGTGAAATCCAACATTAAGCAACTATTGAAACGTAAATGACAGAGTGAAGGATCTATAGGAAAAATACAGGAGTTTAAGGCATCTAAGGAGTGTACCAAAATTTAACTACAGAAAACAATCACCACAGAGAATTAACTATAGCCAACAATCACCATGCACGCACGCTACTTGTGGGTAGGGCCACCACTGGCCAAGACTACCCAAACCCTTACTTTCTATGATGAAGTTGCACACAGGGACAGGAGTTTCCAACAACAGCAACTCCAGCTCTACGCACAACTACAAGCTCCCGAGCTCCAACCTCTAGCAACCCACATACCACACTCACTCTTACAAAGAACTCTCACAAGCTCACCATTTTACTCACACACAGGAGCTCTCAAAAATCTCAATCGCCAAACACTCTCACACGCAGTACGCCTAGGGGAGGTAGGAGGGCGGCTCCCGGGTGGTTTGGACCTGGAGGGGACCATTCGTGTCAGGGGAGAGTGCGTATCAAATGATTACGCGACCAGCCGTCTGATTTTAAATCCCGAATTGTCACAAATCTGTGATATTTTGGACGATTGTGGATGTGCTGGTCTCATCCGCATTCGTGCACATGTGTAAAATTCCAAAGGCAGATTTGTGCTTACGGACGAGAAATGGTGTCCTTGCCCTGTCTGTACCATCCGAATGCGACATTCGAACGCAATATGGTGTCCACATGTAGCATCCACATGCATCCGAAAGTGTCCCAAAATTGGACAGATTCAAAATAGCTGTGTCCGCATCCGTCTGCCATGTCTGGAAATTGTCCGATCCTACCATTTGGACGCTATGTGGCATCTGCATTCATCCGGGTTCATCTGAACCTCTACGTACAAACAAAGTTAGGACACGGAATCGCATCCTGAGTCATCCCAAGGTTCAGGGGCAACCATTCACATGCTTGCAGACGACATCCCTCGTTCGTGTCAAAGGAGAGCGCATATCAAATGATTACGCGACCAGCAGTCTGATTTTAAATCCCAAATTGTCATAAATCTGTGATATTTTGGACGATTGCAAACGTGTTGGTCTCATCTGCATTCATCCACATGTGTAAAATTCCTAAGGCAAATTTGTGCTTACGGACGAGAAATGGTGTCCTTGCCCTGTCCATACCGTCCGAATGTGACATTCGAACACAATATGGCGTCCACATGTAGCGTCCGCATGCGTTTGAAAGTGTCCCAAAATTAGACAGATTCAAAATAGTTGTGTCCGCATCCGTTTACCACGTCCGTTCGCCACATCCGAAAATTGTCCGATCCTACCATTTGGACGCTATGTGGCATCTACATTCATCCGGGTTCATCCGAAGCTCCACATACAGACAAAGTTAGGACACGAAATCGCATCCTGAGTCATCCCAAGGTTCAAGGGCGACGTTCACACACTTGCGGACGACATCCCTCGCTCTCATGTGTCTGCATGCGTCCGCAAAAGCTAAATTTCCATTTTCTTCATATTTTCCTACAAAACTTTTATCCTATAATATTTTTCCCATAAATACATGTCATAATTTAACAAGCATAGATACGCAATGTAATATATAATTATCTCCAAGGTTTGATTACATTGCGTATACAAGGAAAATAATATCGAGGTATTACATAGATGCCATATTGTTCTATATTATAAATTCAACAATTTCACAGTTAATCACAACGAAGAAATATAACCTATCCGTGCTCGTCCGAAAGACACTGTCGGATGCTGACCGTCGTCCGCATGTTGTCATTTCTGCATCTGAAGTGTACCTTGGTCCACGTCTTAGACGACTGCAAACCTTAGCCACGAACAGTCTTAGCTTTGTCCAAGACTCTTTGACTCCTTGATTACAGAGTCACGACAATCTTGAATGCATCCATCGAAGTGTAGGATTCGTCCAACACTTTTACGAAATCGTCGATTACACTCTGTATCCCAAACGATACATTCAATAGAGCCAAACAATTCATTAGTTTGTCAAAATATAGAGCAACAATTGAAGCCTCCAACTTCAAGATTGATGCTTCCCAAGCCTCCCGAACCGGAAATTGTCCATCAAACAGAGTCTGAGTTTCCTTCAACAAATTCTGAATCAAAACAATATTCCAAACAAAATTCAATCTCACAGAGTTGAAGAAAAATCTCACTTACCACATCTAACTTTCAACGCTACAGAAGCAAAATTTCCTCTTTCGGACTGAACCCTTTCGTGGTTTTGTCAAGAGAGTGCGAGCAACAAAAAAGAAGGGCAGGAAGGGAGAGAAGCGTGAGGAAGAGAAAGGAAGAATCTTTGGTTTAAAGGAAAGAGAACAGAGGAGGAGAATCGAAAAAGGAGTGGATTTGGGTAGGAATCCTTCTCGGTCAGTAATGCTCCCGCATCAGGGAAGAGTTCCAAAGAAAAATTTCCTTTATTTATTTATTTATTATTATTATTATTTTACATAATTTGGCAGATATTACATATCTTTTCTCTTATCTAGATTCATATTGCTTTCTGCTTATGTGATGATTTTTCCCTTTGCATTTCTGCCTGCACGGCATCTTTCGGTGTACCAGTGTGGGGTTAGGGTTGCTCCAAAATTGTAAGGAGACCGACTTCCACCCTCATGAAGATCTACCTGATAAGAGTCCCTTGTACGCCAAAGGGTCTAACGTATACCTGACCCAAAGTTGTCATTTGTGATCACCGATATACGGAAGAAATATCGCAAGAAGGCGATGTTGACTTTGTTTACTTGATGTGTAGGAATACAAATTCGGATATTGATTTTCTTGTAATGAATATTTATTCATTGTCTCTTTGCATAGTTAATTATTTTGACTTGGATAATATATGTTTATGTTTATATTTGGATAATATCTAGTTGGATAATATTTGTTTAGAAACAATCAATTTGGATAATATCTTGTTTGATTTCTAGTTTTGATAATGCCACAGGGGAGAGAGACTAAACAATGGAAACTCTAGCAAAATTTTCATTTTTTGAAAGGAAAAAAAAAAGAAACTTTGACTAAAACCAAATTACCCATTTCATTCATTATCAACAAACAATTAACATGTTCATTACAACAATTTAAGTGACATGTGCATAACACCGATCTATATAAGGTAGAAGAATTCTGACGAGTTTTGAAGATCTTTCAACTTCAACCTTCTTGGTTACAGTTGATTGAACTTCCCGGGTGTCAATCCAACCTTACAACAACTTCTTTGTCACCATACGAAACAATAAATGATTCATTGAAATTGATAACTCCATGAAAATTCGAGTTTTTATTAAAATTATAAGTAAAGTTTGATGTTTATTCTCCAGTTTTTGGTAATTTTAACCTATTTTGATTTATGGTGCAGATAAAGAATCAAACAGGTGAAATAAAAATGGAAAATAATATATTTTGGAAGTTTAATCCATGAAATAAAAGGAAGAAAATCGATGTCACACAGCAGCATCCAAGCCGCGGCTTAATGTTGTTAAGTCGCGGTCTAAGAGTAGAGAATGAAATCGAGTCGTGGCTTGAAAGAGTTTAAGCCGCAACCCAACAACAAAAAGGAGCCCAAGTCGCAGCTTAAAGAAGTTTAGGCCGCTGCCCAATACTAGATTTAAATTCTGAAATTACGAAATCTTGCAAATTTTGAAAGATTTTTTCTAAATTTTGGCAATCCTAATAAGGCACTATAAATACAAAGTTATCATATGAAAAGAAAGACATTCAACAGCCTTGGGATGAGTTTTGGAGAGTGATTGGAGAGAATTTTTGACTTCGGATAAGGAGACCAACACACGGATTACACCGTTATGGTGACATCTAGAGACATATTTTCTCTTCTACATATTTCTTATATTTGATTTTCTGATGTTTAACATGTTTTTCATTATTTTTATTTCAGTTATGTTAAACTAACTCTCTCCTTTTGGAGGAAAGATGGATCGTTTATTTGAAGTATAATTTTGACTAATTGAATATTTTGTTTGTTAGATTAATTATACATTTGTGATATTCTGTTCTTAATGCTTTCAATTTGCTGGACACTTATTGAATCATTTTATATTTAGGGTTTGATGCTCAAGAGGTCATTCTAAATACGATCTGAATATTACAACGTAAAGCTTTAACAACTCGATAGAGTGTTAGGGTTTTAAGAAATCAATTAGAAAATCATGAAACTTTATTAAATGACTAAAAGAATGATTTTATACAGATAATGAAATTATGATTTTAGGAATTAAGGTTAGCTCAACACTAGAGAGATGTGGAATTTAACAAATGAGGGTTTTCGATCTATAAATAATTCTTCAATTATGGAATATTGCATCTGATAGATAATATGACAAATATTCGTGAAATCAATCCTCTAGATATTTTTGAATTACAGGCTTTACATTAAAGATTTTATTTTATTTTGTTATTTATTTTATTTTAATTTTCAAAAAAATTAAAATTTTAATTATCCCTATAAAGTTAGAATTAATTAAAGCAGTGCTTAGCAAAATTAATAAATTACATATTCCCTGTAGATTCGACAACCCTAATCATCAGTATATTATAAAACTTGACACTATACACTTGCAGTACTTTATCACAAAAATCTTCATATAGAAATATTTGATACAAGATCACCTCACTCTCACTCAGGATAATACTAATTAATATAAAAAGAGTGTAGGTTCTTAAGCTTGTAAATGAAAGCTAAGAATGCTAGAAAATTTTGCAGCACTTCGTTGTTGATAGCTTGTTTGGGTACCTCTTCCCATGGAGCTCTCTTCTATTTATAGATTTTTTTCAGACAAACTGTTGGCCGATCGACCACTCAATCATTTTAGTCGACCGCTTCATGACCGTTACACATTTTCTGTATGCACTCGGTCGACCAATTTTCATTCTCTAGTCTACCGCACCAGTCGACCAATGTCTTCCTCGGTCAACCACTTCAACGTCATTCAGAAAAGCCATTTCGATCTGTCATTTTTTCGGTCGACTATGCTTCACCCTAGTCAACCGTGATCCGCACTCCAAAAACAGAGCGTGCTCTCTATAATATTTCTGGTTGACTGACATCTGTACTGGTCGACCACTTTCACCATTTCAGAAATTTGGAGCACACTATAAAATTTCCAGTCGACCGCCTTCATTGGTGCTCTCTATAAGAATTCTGGTCAATCACCTCAACACCTTGGTCGACCGCCATTTCATATTTTTCTTGAATCCAAGTTTGCATGTCCAAAACATTAAGTCATTAACTACAAGAACTCCAACAAACATGTTAGTATATTTAAATACTCATTTTCGATGGTATTTTCAATGAAAACTAATAATATACTCAATTGAAATCATATTTATAATTTATAAACAACTTAGAGATAATTCAATTACATGTTATCAAAACAACTAAGCTTAATACATGTTGAGCTAACATATTTATAATGAGGTGATCGTATGAATCAAGCAAACTTTGAACTAAAAGTTTGGTTAATTCATTCTTGTTAATTTTGCGCTCCATCGCTGTAAGTTGAGAAAATAGTGTATTGAGAGTGTTGATGTGGTCCGTTGTAGGACCAATATGCGCCTATAGAGGGGGGGTGAATTTAGGTGTTCTAATATCTTTCGTACGATATTAGATTTCTTTAACCCTAAGTGTTTTAACAACAATAAAACATACAATTTAACACAAATAATAAGAGATAGGGTAAGAGAATACGCAAACCAATTTCTTCACGTGGTTCAGCAATCCCGGCCTATGTCCATGCTTCGAGTTTCTGACTTGGAGATCCTTTACTCAATAGCCTCCCCGGTTAGTATTGATTGGCTTCACAGGTGCCAATCAAACCTTTACATCTGACTCTTTCATAGGCCGTCACCATTTTCTCTTTGACTATTTCAGTAAATTAACATGTTTGTATTATTCTAATCAATTACATGCTCCAATAAAGTGCAATTAAATTATCTATCATTATGATCTCAGTTAGTTAACATTCACGTGCTTAAATTAATTAGTTATTCATCTAGATTACGATAAAGTGATTAATTAATTAAACATGCTTAAGAGTCAATTACATACTTTTATCCTAGCTACTTAACGTGCTCAAGAACTAGTCATTAATTAATTACAACTAGTTAATTATTTGACATGTCTAACTAGTGTGTTATTTAACATGCTCAACTAGTTGGTTATTTAGTAAACAATTGGTTAAACATACTCAAATTACTTATTTAACAACTTAACTAAACTAGTTACTTATACATGCTCAGGTTTAGTTAATTGCTCTAATTATTTATCATGTTCAAGCCCAGTTAGACAACTAGTTAATTAATTAAACTAGTTGATTAAACATGTTCAAGTCTAACTAATTACTCTAACAACTATTATTGGCAGCAGCACAAAATGAGGGAAACTACACAGAATTATTTAAATAACAGCAATTAACTATACAACAAGGGTTTATCATTTCACGCATTTAAACATTCATCACCCTTAGTCATTAGCGTTCATCACTCTTTCATCAACATAAGACATTTGAACAATGGAAACAGAGCAATTCACTAAAGAAATGTCATAGTACAATAACAAAGGAAATAAACAGCAAGGAGTCTATGGACTATCATCAGGGAAATATCACAAAGCAATATTCTATAGAGTATTGGAAATTCTACACTATCAAAATAATTAGCCACACTCACGCACTCTACTTGCGGTGTAAGGCCTCCACAGCCCAAGACAGCCCTAATTCCTTACTTAAGTGAAGAACTCTAACAGGGACAGCTCTCCTAGCTCACGGTTCCTCACACTCACAAGCAGCACACCAGCTCACAGGACGTACCTCACAGCTCAACACTTAGTTCACACCACACTCATTCACTCATCACACACAATAGCTCAAAATACACTCACTCATAGTCTCGCAGGTAGAGAAGCTCTCGCAGGGGAGGACAGTTCACCCAAGGAAGGGAAAATGTTGAAGACTGAAGAAATGGTATGGGAGGGGGAGAAGACAATACCTGGAGAAGGGACACCGTAGGCATAAGGGAGGGGATGGCTGGAGACATGGGGGAGGTCGGCTACAGGCATAGGGAGGGTGACTTCGTCGTCTAGGGATGGGGAGGGTCTAATCGTGTCTCCCACGGGTGTATTCAATTGCAAAACAACAATGGATTTCTAATTATTAACCCTAAAATTACGTAGAACTGAGCGATTTCAAACGAGTGCAGATGCATTGGTCTCGTCCGCATTCGTCCGCAAGAGTAAAATCTCGCAGGCTAAAACGTGGCTTTGGACGAGAAAAGGCATCCATATCCTGTCCATACTGTCAGAAGACGATATTCGGAAGCGTTATGTCGTCCGTATGTAGCATCCGCAGGTGTCTGAAAGTGTCCCAAAATCAGATAGAGGCAAATAAGACGAGGCTACTCCACGTCCGCAGTCATCCAAAGTCGTCCGAAACTGTCCAGGATTTGGACAGATTCAAATCGGACACGGTTAGTCCACGTTCGCACTTGTTTGGACTCGTTTGAAAGTCTGCGACACAGTGCAGTCAGGACGCAGAATCACATCCTGAGTCGTCCCAACCCATTCCTCGTGTGTGCAATGTGTTTGCGGACGAGACAACTCATCCGTAGTGTCGTCCCCAGGCGTCCGAAAAATGCCCTAGATAGCATTTCCTCACATTTTCTCACTTAGCACCTACCTCATAACACATTTCCCTTAATACGCGTCATAAAATAACACGTATCAATATGAAATGTAATATTCTAGTCACCACCGTCGTCTAATTACATCGTGTAAACGGGGAAAACGTTATGGAAATACCTCTAGACTTAACGCTCTAGAACGTCCTTAGTAATACCCCGATAATTGTCCAACTGAAAAAGTCGAAGTGTTACATACCTCCCTCCTTATATAAATTTTGTCCTCAAAATTTGCCATAGCGTAACTCTCTCACCAACGCTAATCTACGCATCAAATCTCTTCTTAGCTACCCCATTTGATGACATAGTTCCCCCTTATGGTCCTAATGCTTTATTTTATCTAGACTATCTACTCCCCCGTACTGATAATCTGTCCCAACTACTGCCCCTTGATCAACTTGACTTCACCCAAACTTGTCTCTTGTACCAAAAAGTTGATCCAACCCTCATACTTACTCACCACACTTTCACTGTGTAACTCTGATTAACTCACTTCCAAGGAAAGAAATTCCTTAATCATAGTCATTCTTCAATATCAAGAGCCGAATAGCAATTCTCTTATATCCAATTATCACCTCAAACCAATAAACACTTCATAGTTGCCACTCAACTCCTGATTTCGCCGCATTTTTCTCCCAAATTTGACTTTACACATTAAATTTTGTCACCAAATCCATGTGAATACAACACCAAGAAAGAGTCTCCACGACGTTCATACCGCCGAAGGACTCACAACTTGACGTTAAATTCACCTTTCATATACGGTTCTACCCCTCAGATCCTTCGCACTCCATGACTTAAGACCTAATACTTATACTTTTCCCCTCTCACTCACGACTTTGGCATACTCGAACGTACTCTCCACCATCAAATCAGTTCATCTAAGCTTTCCTGAGTTACGATCTACATTGCTACATGGCTGAGTAGGACGCGTTCCGTCTTGCTTCTCTTTTTGTATCTGTACTCATTTCTGATCCGGTTCAGTTTTTGTTCTCGTCTACGTTCCCGTTGCTGTCTCCGTTTCAATTCCCATTTCTGTTTCCATTCTCGTATTCATTTCCAGAATTTATTTCTAGAAACTTCATTTTTGTTTCCATTTTTGTTCCCATTTCCATTTCCTTTTCCGTTCCCGTTCCAATTCTGCTCCTGACTCTGTCTCTGTACTCATTCCAGGAGAAGCTTAACCGATTGAATCTGCTCTTGCCGTACAGTTGTGTAGTCACGTTCTTGGTTACCTTGGTTTGGTTGAACCGAGATGGAGAACCTAATCCAAGTCCAACATATTTGATTTCTCCAAGTCTGACATTTAATCCAATGTTACTCCACTTATGTCGGAAGCCACCGTCAAATCCAAGTTGGTCATACTACCTTGAACCTCTCGTCATTGTAGGAAATCTAACCAAGTGCATTCTCAGTCAATTACCCTTCATCACCCTTCTCATCCTTAATGTCATTCTCTTGCTTCGGCTTAGTCTTTAATGTTTTCCCTTCCCATACTAATCTAGGTGACTTCGTTCATCTACCTAGTTGGTCTACTCCGTCATTACCTAGGTGGTTTCGGTTAGCTATCTAGTCGATCTAAATTTGCTTGGGATCTTTTCACTTATTTTTCAAAAATTTGGTCAAAGTCTCCCCTGTTTTTACATTGCTCCAAAGCTATAAATCCTACATAAAAATCTCAAATAGTTCTAGAATATTCACTCATATCATCCAAACTTCAAAATTCAAAATCCCAAATTACATTATCCAATGATAGGTATACCCTAGATCTACTCTTCCAAATGTACAAGGGTACCCATCCAAAATATGACACAAAATACTTATCATCACTAAGTCCACTAGCTTCAATCCCCATCATGCAAGTCAAAGAACTCTTTCCTCTCACCAACAACACGATTGGGGCACAGAAGGGCAACATGTTCAGTCCTCTTGCATCGGTAACATTGCCCCGATCTTGCCAAGCAATGACCAGAATGACTCTTGGCACACCATTTGCAGGGATCCTTCCTAACCTCTGTCTCCTCAATAGTAGCATTCCACCGGAGGCATTTCTCATCCTCTCTCTGCTCCTTGTCCTCCAATGGCCTCTTCTCCCTCCTAGCGCTTGATTCTCCTTCCTCTACATGTGGCCTTGTCAACATATCATCCACGAACTTATTGTTGAATTCCCTAAATCCTCCTATCAAAGATTTCGATAAGTTGGAATTGATCCTCGATGTACTCCATCAGCTGCTTAACTATCTCACTCCCACTCCTCGCTCTTCTATCCATGTTATATCTTAACAATGTATTCACAAAACAATAGGATAAGGAAATCAGGCATTAGTAAAGCATTAGGAAGTATACTTACAACGGATGATGAATTTCCCATGTCGAGGCTTGTGCTGGCAGGCAAGCTACATTATCCGTTTAACTTTTACAACATCGTTTGACAAAATCATTTTACAAAATCGTTTCACATCACAAAACGTATCAGAGCTCAATTTTAAAATGCAGAAACGCAAAATTGCTCTGATACCAACTCTAATGACCCAATTTTTCTTAAATCCTTTAAAATGGGCTAAAATTTGAAATTTTTATAAAACTCTTTGGAATCTCTTTTAAAACAAATATCAGAGTGCGACGCTAAACTGGATCGCTACTAACCTTTCGTTAAACTTATTATGAAAACCAAATAATAAGATGCGGAAGCGATTTAAAATCATTTGTTTAAAACATTACGGAAGCATAAATCATTAAATGAAAGGACTAAACAATTAAATACAACTTCTTTTAATCATTTTTTTTTCTCGCTCTAGCCTGACCAGCCCCAATCTTGCTCATACAAATCCCTCATCCCTGCTTTATTATCTGTTTATTATCTGTTCGTCGTTTGTATACAAGTACCTATACCTACACCACAAGTAAACTGTAAGCCCAAAGGCTTAGCAAGGAAAAAGGGTTTAATGCATTCATGCAATGTCTCTCTTTCATCCTTTTTGGAATGGGGGCCACCCAAACCTATCCTTTCATTAAGTCATTCATTTGTTTTATTACTTTACATTCATTCATTCATTCGTTACTTGTACATCAAGCGGAAGATTAGAGGATTTTCCTTCAGAATGGATAGTTGGTCGGATCTAACCTTTTACTTGCACTAGGTCCCCTTTCCCGTCATGGTTGGGGGCCTTGGTCTAGTGCAGACTAGACCCGCTACCCATGTACCGCCCCCTAACTCCCCATTTCCTTCATTCATTTTCTTAACATTTTACCTCACATAATGCATGTGTGAGTACCACCACCAAGGTGGCACTCCCTATTGGTTTTCTATTAGCATGATGCATGACCATACATTCTCATCCTAACATGATGCATGATGCGTTATAACATAAGATTATTAGAAATTGAAATGCGCATATAAGTAAGTAATTGAGAGAAAACTGTAATTGAAAGCGCATATAAAGAAAGCAAAGCATATAATAGAAGGAAATAGCTACGCATAACAGAAAACAAGTACAATATCAAATTTACACAGCGAAAGAACAATGATTAATCATGCTTAGGAAATAACTATAATTATCCTACTAGTTAAATATCCTAATTTATTTAACATGCTCAAGTCAAGTCACATTAATCTAGATGGTTATCCTAATTAATTTACATGCTCAAAACGATTACATGTTTTTATTCTAGTCAACTAATCATACTTAGGTTTGATAGGAAATAACATGCTAAGGGCAAGAAATTATAAGCAGGATTATAAGGAACACCAAGAAGACAATAACAAAGAAATTATGAAACATACATTCACATAAAAAATGAGACCCTTAACTCATTCACGTTTATTTCATTCTCTTTTCATCTTCTTTATCATTCTAATCTCTAGTAAAGTAAAGCATAGTAAGGGAAATTGCAGCAAAAAGACAATATAATTATATTAAAGGAAATTACAGTAAAGGATTTAATATACAGGATATAATCAAAAGAAAGACTAACATGGTTAGTTAATTAACATGCTTGTTTAGTTAATCATTCTAGTTAGTTAGCTACTCTAATTAATTGTCATGTATCAAGACAGAATCATGCAACTTAAATACACTCAAGTAGATAGTCTACATGCTCAAGGAAAGGTTTCAATTATACTTCTAATCAGTTATTCTAATGGATTAACCTGAGTCTAGTTAATTAATTAACATACTCAAGTCTTTCAATTATACTTCTAATTAGTTATTCTAATGGATTAACCTAAGTCTAGTTAATTAATTATTCTAATTAATTAATATACTCAAATCTAGTGATTACTTTAGGTAATTACTCTAGTTAAGTAAATTAACATGTTTGTATTATTCTAATCAATTACACGCTCCAATGAAGTATGGTTAAATTATCTATCATTATTATCTTAGTTAGTTAACGTTCACGTGCTTAGATTAATTAGTTATTCATCTAGATTACGATAAAGTGATTAATTAATTAAACATGCTTAAGAGTCAATTACATGCTTATATCCTAGCTACTTAACGTGCTCAAGAACTAGTCATTAATTAATTACAACTAGTTAATTATTTGATATGTCCAACTAGTTAGTTATTTAACATGCTCAACTAGTTGGTTATTTAGTAAACAATTGGTTAGACATACTCAGATTAGTTATTTAACAACTTAATTAAACTAGTTACTTGTACATGCTCAGGTTCAGTTAATTGCTCTAATTATTTTTCATGTTCAAGCCTAGTTAGACAACTAGTTAATTAATTAAACTAGTTGATTAAACATGTCCAAGTCTAACTAATTACTCTAACAACTATTATTGGCAGCAAAACAAAATGAGGGAAACTACACAGAATTATTTAACTAACAGCAAGTAACTATGCAACAAGGGTTTATCATTTCACACATTTAAACATTCATCACCCTTAGATGTTACCGTTCATCACTCTTTCATCAACATAAGACATTTGAACAATGGAAACAGAGCAATTCACTAAAGAAATGTCATAGAACAATAACAAAGGAAATAAATAGCAAGGAGTCTATGGAATATCATCACGAAAATATCACAGAGCAATATTCTACATAGTATTAGAAATTCTACACTATCAAAACAATTAGCCACACTCACGCACTCTACTTGCGGTGTAGGGCCTCCACAGGCCAAGACACCCTTAATTCCTTACCTAAGTGAAGAACTCTAACAGGGACAACTCTCCTAGCTCACGGTTCCTCACACTCACAAGCAGCACACAAGCTCACAACACGCACCTCACAGCTCAACACTTAGTTCACACCACACTCATTCACTCATCACACACAATAGCTCACAAATACACTCACTCACACTCTCGCAGGCAGATAACCTCTCGCAGGGGAGAAGAGTTCACAAAGGGAAGGGAAAATGTTGAAGACTGAAGAAATGGTGGGGGACGGGGAGAAGACATTACCTGGAGAGGGGACACTGTAGGCAAAAGGGAGGGGATGGCTAGAAACTTGGGGGAGGTCGACTACGAGCATAGGGAAGGCGACTTTGTCATCCAGGGATGGGGAGGGTCGAATCGTGTCTCCCACAGGCGTATTCAATTGCTAAATGATAAAAGATTTCTAATTATTAACCCTAAAATTGCACAGAACTAGGCTATTTCAGACGAGTATGGATGCATTGGTCTCGTTCGCATTCCTCTGCAAGAGTAAAATGTCGCAGGCTAAAACATGGCTTCGGACGGGAAAGGCGTCCCCATCTTGTCTGTACCATTCACAGACGATATTCGAATGCGTTATGGCATCCGCGCGTCCGAAAGTGTCCCAAAATCGAACAGAGGCAAATTGGATGAGGCTACTCCATGTCCGCAGTCGTCCGAAGTCACCCAAAACTGTCCAAGATTTTGACAGATTCAAATCAGATGCGGCTAGTCCACGTCCAGACCCGTTCGAAAGTTCAGGACACAATGTAGTCAGGATGCAGAATCATGTCCTGAGGCATCCCAACCCATTCCTCGTGTGTGCAATGTGTTTGTAGACGAGACAACTCATCCGCAGTGTCGTGCGCAGGCGTCCGAAAAATGCCTAGACAACATGTCCTCACATTTTCTCACTTAGCTCCTACCCCATAATACTTTTCCCTTAATACGCGTCATAAAATAACACATATCAATATGAAATGTAATATCCTAGTCACCCCCTTCGTCTAGTTACATCGTGTAAACGGGAAAAATGTTATGGAAATACCTCTAGACTTGACGCTCTAGAACATCCTTGGTAATACCACAATAATTGTCCAACTAAAAAAGTCGAGCCCCCAAGATGGAGAAATTGTGGCAGCTCACCCTATAAAGGCCAGGATGGCCCATATGAGGGTCCAACCCATATCAATGGGGTTGCACTATCTCACATCGCTTGGGAAAGTGGAAAATACATAGTTTATAAGTAGAGTTTTCCTCCCTACCTAGTACAACACGTTTTGAGCAAACTCTAAGAACAAAACTGTGCAAGTTTCGGTCCAAAGCGGACAATATTGTGTTGGGAAGACTGAGAGAAGTTACAGATCATAACTATGAAGTAAATCAATTTGTGTTGTACAACTCTTTAAATTAAGGAAGGAATTCTTTCTGCCTCCAATTAAAGAAATCTTTGCAGTAATAGTAAAGCTATCACTAATCTTTACCCCTAAGGAACAACAATTGTATAGTAAAATATTACGTCACAATAATTATTAAAGAGTCTTATGAAAAAGAAAATAAGAAAAATTTATCCAACAACACTCATAAAGTCCATACCTTGATAGAATTTTGGCGATTGGAGAGTGAGTTACCAAACTCACAAGTTAAATTACCATGCAACTTGATGATGGGTGGTCTTTGTATATTTGTTACAACATAAATTAAAAAATTGTTGGCTCGTGTTTGTAATTGAAAGTATACCACAATGTTAGATATATTTTACATACAAACAGTACTTTAAGTCCCATAATTAACGTTGTTAATTCAACCATTAGTTTCTACAATTCACGGATAAACAAACTATAAATTGCCAACTTTGATCCATGATAATACTTTTGGTGAAGACGTTGATCCAGAAACTTTTATTGCCTTGATCCTTTCACCTTTCGTTTTCCCTTTGATGATCAAGAGAGAATTATTTGGTTGCCTTGCAGAGAAAATCCTTAACAGTTTCTTTGTTTTCCTTTAGTTTTCTTTCACACACCAAAACTACCATTATCAATTCTCTATTAAAGAGAGAGCAAAGAGACATCCTACAAAGGAATATACACAAATGTCCATTCATGCATGTCCCTTCATTTTCACCTTTTCAACCAAACCTTGAGGTCAAGGAGAGAAAATTAAAACCCAATTAACTTAATTTCCTTTATGCTTAACAATCATCACATTAAGCACCTTAATATTAAGTCAATGCAGTTTAATTAACATGGACCACATTAATATATTATTAGAATAATCTAACAATCTCCCACTTGGGTCATGTTATATTAACTTTAATAAAATCGATTTCCAGCTATTACTTTTCAGCTGTCACAACTTGCATTCACAATCAATTTCTATAGTGTACCATAATGTGAATTTATCAAGTGTTCTTTTCATAATGAATTATATAATCGGATCATGGCAGTCACAAGTCTTTAATGACGACATAATTCTATCCATGTATTACAAATTAACACAATTCATTAATTCTTTAATCGAGGAATACTATACGTTTACCTTTCAACTTTAACTTTTCATAAAATTTACATATTATTCATAAACAACTTTAATTGTATACACCATTCTAGGAATAATAAACATGCATACAAAAATATTTCCTTCATGAATTCAAAAGTGTTATAAGATACAAGATATGCTATTACAATCACATATACAAAGATTTGTCACCTAAACCCATCCTTACAACATGTTCTTTAAAAGCTTTGGGTGGCAATCCTTTGGTTAATGGATCCACTATCATCAAACTTGTACTTATATGTTCTATGCACACCTTTTGTTTTTGTATTTCTTCTTTGACTGACAAGTACTTTAAATCCATATGTTTTGCTCCTTTCGAGTACTTGTCATTCTTTGAGAAGAACACAGTTGTGGAATTGTCACAATAAATTTTCAGCTGTCTATCAATATTGTCGACCATTCCTAGACCCTGAATTAAGTTCTGCAACCACAATGCTTGAATTATAACCTCAAAACATGCTACAAATTCTGCCTCTATAGTGGAAGTAGCAATCGAAGATTGTTTTCCACTTTTCCATGATACGGCTCCTCCGGCTAACAGAAACACGTGACCGAATGTAGATTTCCTCGAGTCTACACATCCGCCATAATCTGAATCCGAATAACCAATCACCTCAAAATGATTTGATTTTCTGTACGTGAGCATGTATTCCTTTGTTCTTTGTGAATAACAAAGGACTTTCTTTGCAGCTTTCTAGTGATCTATTCTTGGGTTACTTTGATATCGCCCCAACATCCCTACCGCAAAACTGATGTCTAGCCAAGTACATGTCTATGCATACATTAATATTCCTACTGCTGAGGCATATGGAACATATTCCATTTCCTTACGTTCCAAATCATTTTTCGGACATTGTATTTCACCAAACATGTCCCCTTTCTGAATTGGAACTACACCATCAGAACACTTATCCATTCTGAATCTCTTAAGTATTTTATCGATATATCCTTTTTTAGGCAATCCCAGCAAACCTTGTTGTCTATCACAGAATATTTAAATTCCAATTACATAGGATGCCTCACCCATATCTTTCATTTCAAAATTCTTAGAGAGAAAAGTTTTTACGTCATGTAACATACCATTATTATTTGCAACAAGAAGAGTATCGTCAACATACAATACCAGGATACAAAACTTACTCCCACTGACCTTCATATAGATACACTGATCAACGGTATTCTCTATAAAACTGTACGACATAATGGTGTTGTTAAACTTAATATACTATTGTCTGGAAGCTTGTTTTAATCCATATATTGACTTATTCAATCTACACACTAACTTTTCATTTCCAAGAAAATGAAAATCCTTCCGGTTGATCCATATACACTTCTTCCTCTAAGTCACCATTAAGAAAGGCAGTTTTTACGACCATTTGGTGAAGCTCTAAATCATAATAAGCTACCATAGTCATAACTATCCTTAAAGAGTCCTTCTTTGAAACTGGAGAGAAGGTCTCTTTGTAGTCAATGTCGTCTTTCTGAGTGTAACCTTTGGCGACAAGTCTGGCCTTATACCTTTCAATGTTACCGTTCGAGTCACGTTTGGTTTTGAAAATCTATTTACAACCAACACGTTTCTTTCTTTCATGTAACTCTACAAGTTCCCAAACTTTATTGTCATCCATTGATTGCAACTCTTCTTTCATAGCATTTAACCACTTTTTGGAATTATTACATTCCATGGCTTGTTTAAATGAATCTAGATCTTTGTCGTTACTTAAGTCACATTCCTCTTCAAGCTTAAAAAATTGTTGGTTTCTTTGTCTTACAGACCTTCGCAATTTTGTTTCTTGTGATGGTTCACTTATGACTTGACTATTATCAATATGCTCATCATTGACATGTTCACTTTGATTGGTTTGAATATTCATATAGCATTCCGGTATGTTGTTGGACTGTGATACAACAAAAGGAACAACAACTTGATGAGAAGTACTAGGTGTTGTTTCCTCCACCCGATTCTCTTGAATATTCACCTTTCGTTATTCATCACTCTCACTCGCCATTCTCAATGAATTGAGCATTTCCAGATTCAACTATTCTTGTACTATGCTTTGGACAGTAAAATACATACCCTTTTGACTTTTTGGGATAGCTGATGAAGTAACCACTGACGGGTCCTATATTGAGCTTATTTTCATATGGATTATATATCCTTACTTCTGCTGGAGAACCACAAACATGGATATGTTTCAAACTAGGTTTTCTTCTCGTCCACAGTTCATAAGGTGTCTTAGGAACTGTCTTACTAGGAACCATATTCAGCAAATATATAGCCGTCTTTAAACCGTGCATCCACAACGATAAAGGTACATCATTATTATTCATCATACTCCTAACCATTTCAATAAGAGTATGATTCTACCTTTCAGCTACATCATTTTGTTGTGGTGTTCCCGATATTGTATAATGTGCACAAATGCCTCAACTTTTGAGAAACCTTGCAAATGGACCTTTGTTTTGTCTATTTTCATTGAATTTTTCGTAATATTCACCACCCTTATCAGACCTCACTACCTTTACTTTTCTATCTAACTGTCTTTCCACCCCATTGATGAATATTTCTATAACATTCATCGTTTGAGACTTTTCATGCAGTAGATACAAATAACCATAACGTAAGAAGTCATCTATAAAAGTGATAAAATATTTTTCACCACTCCACGAAGAAGTGTCGAATAGACCACATATGTCAGTGTGTATCAATTCTAAAAGTTCCCTACTTCTTGTGACAGGATACTTTGATATGTGTTTAGTTTGTTTTCCTTTAATGCAATCTATACACACGCCCCAGTCATTTAAATCTAATTGAGGTAAAATATTACTTTTCATTAACCTCAACATCCTTTCTTTAGATATATGACCTAGACGTTTATGCCACAATGAAGCTGAACTTTCATTTGTTGCATTACGTTTAGTTCCAATCATATGATCAACATTAAACAGAGATTTAACATATTTAGCATTAAGATTGCAATAGTACAAACCATCATTTAAAATACAAGAACCATAACAGTATTCATGTTTGTACAAAGTAAAAACACCATTACCAATCTCAATGTTAAATCCTACATTATCCAACTTTGCAACAGAAATTAAATTCCTAGCACATTCAGGAACATAGAGACACTCTTCTAGATCCAGACGATATCCAGTATCTAAAATCAATCTATACGTCTCAATTCCTTGTATCCGTGCCTTCATTTTGTTTTCTATATACATGAACTTTTCAGTCTCATTTATGGGCTAGATTGAAAGAAATCCCTGCGTAACATTAGATACATGAGTAGTAGCTCCAGAATCTAACCACCAAGTATTACTAGGTACTTCTTTAAAATTTGGTTCAAAACATACTGAAACAACTAGTGTACCTTTCTTTTCGAACCAAGCTTTTCTTTTCAGACAATCCTTCTTAATGTGTCTAGCTTTGTTATAGAAGTAGCATTTCAGCTCTTTTCGGATTTGGCCATCCTTCATCTTTAATTGGCCTTTTCCCTTATGTTTGTTCTTCTTACTTGGCTTTCCTTTGCTACTATTGGCTTCTTTCTGAAAAATCAAATTAATGGTATGGTCCTTTATTTTCTTCAACCAACTTTCTTCTTTGATCAACATGACCTTAATTTCTTGGAAGTTCCATTTCTCTTTAATGGTGTTGTAGTTCACCTAGAACTGGCCAAACTCAAGAAGAAGTGAGTTGATGATAAATTGAATCAAGAATGATTCACTTACATCCATACTCAACATTTTCAACATTGTTGCCAAAATTAGTCATGCTTGTTACATTATCATAAATGGGTTGAGACCAATCAAATTTCTTGGTCGTCAACTCACTTATCAAAGTCCCTACAACGGACTTATCCGTAATGTCCGATAGGGAATATTCTTTGATTTTTTACATGAATTCTTTTGCATCATTCGTCTTTAGCATTGATAGCTTAACATTTTGAGTCACTGTCATCTTCATCAAGCTCAAGCTCAGCCTATTAGACCGCTCCCAAGTCTCACTGTATGACTTGTCAGCTTCTGTACTGGTCTCATTAATGGCTGGTGGTCTATCACAAACTAATGCCAGGTCTAAATCCAACACACCCAGTTGAAACTAGATTTGTTTAGACGAATCAACATAGTTCAAACTATTAAACTTGAGTAAAGAATTACCAGGGGCGAATAAATTAATAGAACATGCAAAATATAACACATGCTCATATATATTAATGTTTTGAACAACTTAAATAAGATTCAAATAAATATAATTTTCTTTCTTTAAGTTTACCTTTGGGTAATCCTTAAAGAAATAAACAATCATTGATATTATAACATAAGCTTTAATAGACTCATAAACATATTCAATGCAATATGTTTAATGTCTTTGGATATTTAAACATATTAATCAAATATGTAAACATGTCACTTTAATATTATTGATTATAAACATTGGTCCACCTTTGGGTGACCTACTAGTTTATAATTAATAATTTTCTTTCAATAACAACACTATAATTAAATGAATAAATTACACAATTTAATATTGATCATTTCAAACTAGGTCACTTTGGTGACTACTAAGTTTCTATACAACAATATTTAATTGAGTAAACTTTCACTTATAACATGTATTTTGTATTCTACTTTTCTGCCTTGCGGACGAGGAACATGTGTCCGCTATCATCCGAAAAAGCACACTAAAGTTACAGATTCTAATATTGATCATCCTCATGCATCCTTTATCATCCGAAATATATTTTATGCTTTTCGGATGAGTTGTGGACAAGGAACATGCGCCTACTATCATCCAAAAAACAACAAAATTAGTACATATTCAATTCAGCGACATCCTCAGGCGTCCTATAAGATCCGCCATCGTCCAAAAATGCAACGAAAGTTATAGATTCAAATTTATGATGACCGCAGTCGTCAGACAGCATCCGATAGCATCCGCAAACTATAAATTTCATTGCATAAAGGAATTTGCGTCTACTTCTTTCGTCCGAAGTCGGCTTCCTTCGTCCAAATATGTAATTTTTTATTACAGATTTGTTTCTCTAATTCCACAATCAAATCCTCTAGATTTTTGCGAGGAATTGATCACACCTTTGATTGATCAATACTCTGCATGCATAATTCTAAATCAAATTTCCTACCTTTTCATGAAATTAATTCACCCATTATGCAGAAAACATTATGCAGGAAACAATTTTAGAAACCCTAGCTTTTCATGGCAAATCAAAATGTTAATCACCATGCTCTGATACCAATTGTTAGATGTATTTTACATACAAACAATACTTTAAGTCCCATGATTAACGTTGTTAATTCAACCATTAGTTTATCCAATTCGCGGATAAACAAACTACAAATTACCAACCTTGATCCATGATAATGCTTTTGGTGAAGACGTTGATTCGAAAACTTTTATCGCCTTGATCCTTTCCCTTTGATGATCAAAAGAAAATTATTTGGTTGCCTTGCAGAGAAAATCCTTGACAGTTTCTTTGTTTTCCTTTAGTTTTCTTTCACACACTAAAACTACCGTTATCAATTCTCTATTAAAGAGAAAGCAAAGAGACATCTTACAAAGGAATTTATACAAATGCTCTTTCATTTATGTCCATTCATTTTCACATTTTCAACCATACCTTATACACTTTAACAAAGTCAAAAAGAGGGAATTAAAACTCAATTAACGTAATTTCCTTTATGCTTAATAATCATCACATTAAACACCTTAATATTAAGTCAATGCACTTTAATTAACATGGACCACATTAATATATTATTTGAATAATCTAACACACAAATCCAAAATAAGCACCCTAATTTAGCAAATAGTTTCAATATTTCGCATTTTAATAATTAAACTATTTAATGATTAAGTATTGTTTGTCATATCTATGTCATAAGGAATACAAATAATTGCAATAATTTCCTTATCAGAAGGGAGTGCTATAGTATAGAATGATGTTTCATCTTGATTGTGAATATTTTCGACCAATGCATCAGTGACTTTTGAATATTTAGAAGCCCTTTTGCACGAGAAGCCACAAGTTAGAAAATAATTAAAACTTTAATTTAGTGAAAGGTCAAAGATTTGTACTCAAACTACTAACCAAGTTGTTAGCCTTATAGCATCTTTTAGTGCTATTCCATGTGGGTACATAGTGAAATTAACTATAAAATGTAAGAAGACTGATATAAGTTAAAGAAGTCAGTAAATAAAAAAGTACCTAAAATTTAATTTATCATTCAAAGACGAAATAATTAAGGTTGTTGATATTATTGGTAAGTCTTTTTTTTTGTGGATGATGGATACAATGATCTCTTGCTAATTTTTTTGTTGTGAATTGACCTCATGTTGTCAGTTTTGTAGGTTTCAAACTGCATGCGGTTGTTCAAGTGGTGAAGAGAGTGAATCAAAATGGTTGACCACTAAAAGTAGTTACAGTCACAGGAAAATTTTCAACTAATATTCTTGCATTAATCTGCCCATTGATAAAGATTTTCACCAATTCAGTATTTTGAATTTAGGGAAAATGAGAAATTAACCATCGTAGTTTGCGATCAATGACAAGTCAACCACTATCCTTTATTTTCTAAAAAATTAACCACTGACATATGGGAAAATGACAAAGCCAACATCGCTGTCACGTTTGCCGATAACAAGCTAACAGGGCGTCGCGGCGTTTCATGGAAAAAATGCCGGGGCGCCTTGGTTTTCCAAGAAAAGAAGGCCAAATTTGGCCTGGACGCCGCGAGGTCCTGGGACGCCCGGTGTCGGTTTCTTGAGACACACAGTGTCTCAAAAAAAGGGGATAATTATTGGAGAAAAAAACGTTTCTGGAAAACGTATTTCTCTCCTCCCTACAGCTCCGGATTCTTCGCGGGAGAGAGAGATTTCTTCCCCAAATCGTCTCCTTCTTCTTCCACATTTTAAACAACTGCTACTCCCCTCTTTATTGCCTCAAACGTTCATTTCTCTGGTGTCCCATTCCTTTCCGCTCAATGTTGAAGTTTTAGCAGCGTAAGCCTTCGTCATTACATCGGAAAGAATAGTTCGAGGTGAGACAGATTTCGTCCGTTTTGTGAGTTTCAAAATTTGGATTAAAAAGTTTTGAGATTTTGTGTACTTTGGAAGGATTGGCACAAGCTTAGGAGGTTGGATTTTTGAAATACAACGATCTACGAAACTTCGAGATTACGTGAAAAGAATTTGATGTGGTATGATGTGTCTCACTCGACTCTGCACTTTATTTTAAATTTCTTGATTGAAGTTCTGAGATTTGGTTGTAATGGTTGAAGGAAACCGTGAGTAATTGGAAAGGAAAAGGGTGTAGGAGTTTCAAAGAAAATTATACTTTGGAAATCGTTGGTTCAGAGGTAAAAATCCGATTTTTCTCCTTTCTAATTTCATCTTTGTTTGCTGATAGTATAAATCTGGATATTGAGATCGTTGAAGGTCCTCCATCCCGAAAGCTCCATCCAGAAGCTCCATCGCTTGGCTCATCAGGGATTCAGTCGACATCTTGCCGAAACGTATACCGCGGTATCTTCAAATCAGCTACATAAAGTGGTCCTAGGGCTCAGCCATTTTCACCCAGACAACGAAATACTCTCGGCTCTTGGTGAAAATACTCTCGGCTCTCGAAGAAATACTCTCGGATCTTGGCGAATTACTCTCAGCAATCACAATGTATTCTCGATCTAAGAAATTGACATTGAAATGTGGGAAGTCAACGGTGGAGGCTGTTGAACCCATTCAAACCGCGGTGGTGGAAGCCGCGGCGGTGGAAGATGTTCAACTCGAGGCGGTGGAAGATGTTCCACCCGCGACGGCAGTGGAAGACGAAGAAACCGCCGAGCCTGAACAAGGAGAAGCCGGAGGCTCATTGGTCCGGTTCCAACCTATTACAGCGGGTTTAAGGTCCAAACTATTTAGGACAGCGAATTGCAAAACACGATATGAAGAAGATATACAACACCGTGGAATTATTGTTTCCAAAATAGTAGATTTGGACTCTTTCGCACGAATGGGAAATAAACATATCCTTGAAGATGCTAGATTAGCCAGGTTGTGCCAGATGGGGGGCAGTTACTGCGAGAGAATTGTTAGAATGTTTTACGCAAATTTGAAACTATCCACCGAGCCATTAGAGGTGCGGACGTACCTTTTTGGACGGGAGTTGAGGTTCACTCCCAATGATGTAAATATAATGCTTAGATGTGTGTTGGACGGGCCAAGCGATGAATATTATCATATGTCTCGGGAGCCACCATTCATCAACCGAGGAGAAGGGCTAACGGTGCTTAGATTGTTGCACCGGGATCCCGATATTGCCCAGTACAAGAAGCCAAAGGGCAAGAAGTTGAATGTCATAGCCCGATTGATCTACCTGATCATGACCTACATGATTTTCCCTCGGAATTGGCATCGAGACCAGGTGTTCATGGGGAAAAAGGTGGACATTGAATTTATCATTGTGAGCCACATGCATGAGGTGCTCAACAACCCAGCGAAGAACCTGCCGTACAACTGGCTCATCCAGAGCATTGTTGAGCAGTTTGGGGTACCCATCTCAGAGAAAGAGCTGAGAATTGAAGAGTCAGCCAATGACGTGTACAACAAAGCTAAATTGGACCGAATGGGTATCACCTAAGTTAGAGGGGAATGGTTCCGTAAGTCCAAGAAGCAGGCAGCACCTCCACTCCTCTCAGAGCCTCCGCATTCATCCCCCTCACATGAATAGCCGCCTCCTCCTCAGTCATCTCACTTTACTTCGATGCCTGAGGAGACGTCCGCCTGGATGAGCAAGATGGAGGAGCTCCATCATATGTCGATGACCAGAATGCTAATAGTGGTGGAGCACCTGCAAATGCAACAAGTCCAGATACGAAGAGCAGAGGAGCTCACAGAAGAGAGGCATCGCATAGCACAAGAGTGGCATGCACAAGCAGAAGAGAGGCACCGTGAGGTGGTGGTAGCACTTAAGGGACGTGAGAGGCGATCAGCCCATACGGCATCCTCGTCATCATCCTCTGAAGTAGCAAATGCCACATACCGCTTGTAAGTTATTTACTTTGTACGCAAAGTCCAGTTTTTACTTTATTTGTGTTTCACGTAATGACGTGTTGTTGATTTGCAGCACCCATGTTGGAAGTTGCCAACCTGCTCCTCCAGTCGTGCCTGCCGAGGTGGAGGGGAACGGTCTGTTCGAGCCTCTGCCCCTTAAAACTGTGCACGTGGTACGTCTTTGATTTTGTTATATATGTGTGTTCATTCATGTTCATGCTTTGTTAATCTAACAGCATTTTGACATTTTTGCTACAGGCTCATGATTTGATGCGTTTGTTCAAGAATTATGTCCAGGCAAATACTCGGAAGAACATAGAGACGTGCGCAATTCTTGGGGAAAGCTTATCGATGATGATTACATCGTCACTGATCTCATCTTCCTGGAGCAAGTCGGGACGCCAGATATGGTGAGAAGCCTTCTTTGTATGTTAGTATATAAGATTTTATCTTAGTACTCATCTGAACTTATATGCAGTGTTATGCGATCGACGACGAAGCCGTATTCGTGTATCAACAGGAAACCCTCTACTCACATTATGGTGGATTCACATAAGTAACCATCTCGCTTCTCCAGGTTGTTGTTCATGTTTACTGAGATCATCTAATGCGTTGTTTACATTGCAGACACACCCGAAGCATACTTGTTTTATGTCCTCCGTTGACCTGCACACTCAATATGCTTACCAGCGATTGATGCCGGAATCAATCTCCATCATCGTAGCTCCCACTGACAAAGAGCGGTATGTATTTTCCCTTGTGTAAATTCTTAATATTGCTTTCCGCATATTTGACCGGCAATTGTTCCCTTTGCATTGCAGGCCGGTCGGCGTCTTGCGATGTACGAGTGAGGGGATGAGGGTGCTGCGACAGTGCACTATTCCAGAACAATTCCACGAGCACGACCCTGTAACCTTTCAGTATGAGGGTCCGTTGTTCAAAAATGCAGATAAAGTATTCCAAGACCCAAACTTATCTTTTGCGGTCAAGGATTTGCGCCCGAAACAGACCAGGAAGATGGCGGCGTAGATTAGTTCAATGATTTATGTTGTAGTTTGTGTTTAGTTGAATTTGTGTACATTTACATTGTAATTTATGTGTAGTTTACATTTACTTTGCGAATGATATGTTTGGATGATATGTGTAGTTTACATTTAAAGGATGGATGATACTGGAACTACTTGGGATTTTTGTGCAGGATATATGAGAATAGCTTTGGGGGAGTAAAGAAACAAGGGAGACTCTGGCAAAAGTTTTATAAATTTGGGTGAGGATAAGTGTAATACCCCAAAAATATTTCGTATTTTGTGAATGTAGTAGCACCAGAATACATCAAAGAATTTCTTTCTTGCTTTCGATTGTTAAACAACTTCAATTTATGCCTCCTCCACCTCAAGGGCTTTCGCTACAACTTCAAAATACAATACTCCATGCATATTTTATATTTTTACACCTCTATAAATTTTCACTTTGAGGCCTAGCACGAATGGGTGTACTTTAAGCTCATTCATGCTTACTAAATGAGAAGTAAAATGGGACAGTAATTCAAACTTGCATATCCACCACCAAATGTATGGATCCAATATATGAATTCAAATTGCTGAGACGAAACCAATTCAAATTTATGAAACCAATTCATATATATATATATATATTCAAAATTTACAAATATAGCGTACAGTTTAATCACATATATATCAAACCTAATCTATCAAACGAATGTATCATGGAAGGTGAAGGTCCACATTTGTGTACGTTTACGTTTGTGGACCTTGTGCATCAAACTCCTACAGAACACATTGCAAATGAAATTAGCATAGTTCAAATAACATTTGAAAACGTAAACGTGATAATGGGTTCACCTGTGTCTTAAGAACTATGTCTGGAACTATCTCGACAACTCTCTTGAGGACTATCTCGGGGACTATGGAAGGATTGTCTCGGGGGCTGTCTTAGGGACTCTAAAACCCATAAATGTGTCCGCCGACCTTCCTCTACCCCCTCGGCCTCTGGCTCTGCCTCTCCCTTTGTCGCCTTTGCCAACCCCGGCATTGGACTCTCCTCCCCCTTCGTACGTGCGGGAATTATGCCCCACACCAGCCACAAGTGACATTCAGATGTCTCCTGGTCAGCACTGTCTGGCTTGGGGCCTCGTCCACATCCCGTATTCTACGTTTGCGCGATCTTTCTGGAAGCCTTTTAAATGGCTGTGGGATAATTGGATCAAGATTCGTCACAGGAGGCCACTCGATTGGTCCATTGACAGGGCGGAGAAAGTGGGAGTACATCGCCATGTATGTTTCCCGGTGATAGCACGCATGTACAAATTCCTCAGGATATCTCCTCGTGAAATGAATGCACGGAACTGCAATGACACATGGGATGTCGGTCAACTCCCACCGGTAACAGGTACAAGCACGCCTGTCCAAATCGACAGAGTACTATTCGTTACCATTGCTGATCTCAAACTGCGCAGCTCCTGAAAATTAGCAAGTTGTAGTTTAGCGAACCGGTTGCTGATCATTGGACACAAAAGGTCGGTCAAGCGAGCCATCTTTTCATTTTTTTTCACGATCCTACCCATAATGCCCTTTCAAATGATCTCAAACATACTTAGAATCGGTTTGTCCCAAGCTGGTAGGATGCAGGCGTTGAAGGACTCACTCAGGTTATTGAGGCTTATGTCACACTTTGGGATGGAGCAGAAGGCATGTTTAGCCCAGCATGTTACATCTATTCCTCGTAGATATTTGTGGGCCGCTAGGTCAAGCAAAAATAACTTAGTCATCTCTCTCTCAAATTGCCTCACAGTTGTGGCTCTAGATGCGGCCCACATTGCATCCTTGAACAACCTACCTTTAAATTGTTTTTGAAAATTGACATACAGGTGTTGGATGCGAAACCGATGGTCTGCTTGCCCTGCCACCTCTCTGACAGCTGGCACTAAACTCTGCAAAGATTCATAATATTAGTCAGACATTGGTACAAAATGCATAACATAAACACAGAAGGCAAAAGCAATCAACCGCACCTTTTATCGGTCAGAAATGATTGTCCATCCATTGCCAGATGGGGTGTTTAGATCATCGAGCAACAATTCTAGAAACCAGCTCCATGAAGCTCTATTTTCTACTTCAACCACTGCTACAGTAATCGGATACATACCATTGTTTCGGTCCATGGTGACAGCAATGAGCACCTGGCCTAGAGTTGCTCTCTTCAAGTGGCAACCGTCCAAACAAATAACTGGTCTACCACAGTTCAGGATGGCCGTCTTGCATGCAGCCAAATACATGTACATTCTTTCAAATGCACTCATGTTCAGGTTAACGCGCATCGAGCTTCCAGGATTAGACCTTCAAATCTCCTCAGCATAGGATCATATGAGCTTGTATTGCTCATTGCCATCACCTTCATTAATTTTTTTCGCCGCATTTCTTACCCTTTCTAGCAAGACTAGGTGTGATGTTGACATTAAAGTCCTTCCTCACTGTCTCAATTATGGAAGTAAGGTCCCAATCGGCCTGACTTTTAAATTTGTCTAAGGAATGTGTTGCCATCGTGGCATGACGAATTTCCATCTTTCTCGAATAAGTGTGAATGTCATTGTAAAACTATACTTGAAACGTCCTTACACCTTGCATTTTTTAGGTGTGCAACCGCCACGGGCATCCTTCCTAGCAAACAGCCCTTAATCAATGACCGTCATTGTGGGTGAATTTTATCCCATACCAATTCTTCAACGCATGATCGATAATTTCTTCTCTAATTTTGTTCAATGAACTGTACTTTTTGCCAAGGCCCATTCCAACAAAGCTGCCTTCTGCTTGTGTTGGGCGTCTAGGCCTACTCTCGACCATGTCCATGTCTTCATCACTAGTGGATTGGCATAATGAACGGAGGTCCTCATCGTCCTCCTCGTGTAAAGTTGCTGAGATGGAATGCAACACAATTACAGCTTCATTTCCAATTCCACGTACCTCGTTCTAGTTGGCCAAACATGTGGCTGTGGGTCCCACTTCAAGTTGACGGTTAATAACAGATTCTTCAACACTCAAGGAATCCATTTGCTTTTCAACAAATTCTTCAACTTTGCCAAAATGTCGTTCTCTTCAGCTCTCTGAATTCTCTAGGGTTAGCTAATCGATTACAAAATGTCTGAGAAAATTGCAAACCGTGGGGAGTTCGCGGTTATGTATACCGCTGAGTTAAAAGAGGGATGTCGCAGTGTCTTGGAACGACGCCGTGGTGTCCAAGCCAAATTTGGCCTGGACGCCGTGGTGTCCAAGCCAAATTTGGCCTGGACACCGCGGTGTCCCAACACACCACGGTGGCGTCCCAAGACACTACGGCATCCAGGCCAAATTTGGCCTTCTTTTTTTGGAAAATCACTGCGCCGCGGCGTTTTGTCTACGAACGCCACAGCGCTCTGTCAGCTTCTTAACGGCGAACGTGACAACGATGTTGGCTTTGTCATTTACCCATACGTCAGTGGTTAATTTGTTGGAAAATAAAGGATAGTAGTTGACTTGTCATTGATCGCAAACCACGATGGTTAATTCGTCATTTTACCATGAATTTAGAAAAGTAACGTATGCTTTGGATCCTACATAGCACGAGTTAACAAAACTAGCTAAGAACTCAGATTTTTTTGTTCTTTTTTTCGAACTCTAGCTCTAAGCCTAATGTACGGTTAACATACTTAAAGTATCTATTTTTCTAGTAGTTTAACTAGCATAATTGGTAAATATTTTCAAAATTTTCACTTAAATAAGCAAGTTAGAAATCCTACACAAACACAAATTAATACTAGTGCTAGTGACAATTTTACATATTCACAAAACAGAATAAGAGAAATAATAGCAAAAATTGTAGCACAATCCGAGTTGCCTTTATCATTTCTCACAGTAAAGTATTTGAAAAATTTATGAAATAATATGTTACTCATAGTTTTAAACGTGTACTTAGAAGTACTACAAAAAACGACATTATCAAAATATTTTATTATATGAAAAAATTAATTAATTACATTTTTTTGCAAATGCTCATTCAATGTTTATTTGTATGATGTCTGATTTATGGAGTGTAAGTAATGTTGTAGTTTATCTAGTTATAATTTTTTATTTTATTGATGAATCTTGACAATTAAATAAAAGAATTTTAGGATTTCATAACAGTGAATATTCTCACATTGGTATCTCTATTTACAAGTATATTGTGGCAATATTACAAGAATATTATACTCTAGATAGAATTTTTAGCAAAACTCTTGACAATGCTAGTGCTAATGATGTTGTTAGTTCTCATTTTAAATATTTTTTTCAATTAGATATTATTTATGATTATTTTTTTCATATGAGATGTGTATATCATATTTTGAATTTAGTTGTTAAAGATAATATGACATATATTTAGTCTCATATTGAATGAATTAGATTCACAATTTCTTATATTATTGAGTTTAATTCGAGACAACAAGAATATAAAGAATATTGTAAAGCTGTCCAACTTGAATAAAGAAAATTAAAAACCAATGTAGATAATAAGTGGAATTGAACTTAATTAATATTGCAAAATGTTAGGTCATATTGTCAAGTTATTTATACTTTTATTGATAAAAAAATACAAATTATTAATCTTGATAAATCTAGTTGAGATATTGCTAATATATTTTTTGATTTTTTAAAACCTTTTTATGACACTACAAGTAAATATTCTTGAATTTATTATCTCATTTCTCATCTTATTCTGCCATTTAACATGTATTTTTGTACAATATCGACAAACAGATGAATTTAGTAATATTCTTACTAAAATTGAAACAAAATTTTAAAAATATTGACATGACATTCCTCTTATTTTTTGTTATGCTTACTTACATCATGTGTCCTAAATATAAATTAAAAAGGGTGTATCTTATGTTTAATAAGATCTCTACTGATTTATATACTACTCATTTAATTACTAGTGATCAAGTAACAAATAGAATTGTTAATTTATATTCTTCTTATGAAATAAAATATTATAATACTTGTCGTTCACATTCTCCTCCACACAAAAAGAATTTTCCTAGTAGTGGTAATGGTAATGTTATTATAGCTCCACAATTTAGTATTTATGACATATGAAATGAATTTAATACTGAAAGTTATTCTACTTCTTTGAGAAATGAACTGGATATTTATTTTGAAACTCATTATCAATTTTCTCGAGAAGAGAATTTTGATATTTTAGATTGGTGGAAAAAAAATATTCTACTACATATCTTATTCTTTCAATAATAGCACATGATCAAATAACACATTCGGTCTCTACTATAGTATTGGAGAATGCTTTTAATGCAGGTAGACGTGTGTATAATGAACGTAAATGAAGAGTTGCACCTGACCTCGTGGAGGCACTATTTGCATCAAATATTGGAACAATGCCAAGACAAGATATCATCAACGAGAGAATGAAATACTTAAGAATTTAAAATTTTAGATATTGAAGACTATATTTTGTTTTTTTTTTTTACTTTTTATTGTAATTTGAAGTAATTTTTTCAAATTTATAATTTTTTTAACATGTTGCAAATAATTGTCAATTCGATGGATGTCAACTTATTTGGGATAATCTAATTTGTAATAATGCAACTATTAAATATTTGTAATGATATTAGTGTAATATATTTTTTATTGGATAGTCTCATATAAATTTTTTTTCTATATACATCTCATTTTATATATTAATAAAATAATTTTTTTAATTAAACAATTAACTATTATATAGTTTCATATTATAATAATAAATAATTATTATAATTTAATAACCAAATTTTTTAAATATATATTATATTGATATAAATTAGAAACATTTATGCATATTCGACTCGTTAAGCTCGTTAATCGGCTCGTTTAATTGCTCGCTAGCCGATTGAGGTTGAAATTTTTTTGGGACAGACTCGTTAGATTCGGCTCATTTCATTAAGTTCGATGAGCTAGACTTTTGCAATCTCTGCTCAATCGGCTTGTTTTCTCCTCTAGGTTGACCTTTCCTCTTAGCAATACCTTTTATAACTAGCTTAATTATCTTTTGTTCTACCAATAAACCACAAAGAATATAAGCAGAAAAAATAGAAAATGCGAAACATTTTAATTCTAGAGAAATTAACAAATCAACCATTGTACTTTATGATCAATGACAAGTTAATCACTAACATATTTTTGCTAATAACTTTACTACTAAACTATGAAAAATAGCCATCGCGAACATCGCCGTTAACTTTTTTGAGAACTCACAGTGAGAAAGAGCTAATACCCATAGAAAAAACTGCAATAACTCTTGATTTTAGAAAGTTTCAGTGGAAAAAAATTAATATCCATGGAGAATAAATTTGAGAAAATACTGGATAAGTTGATTTTAATTTTTTTTTAGTTTTATAATTTAGAAGGTTTTGTAAAAGAATATTAATATTTTAGATTTAAGATGATTTAGAATTGTTTATTGTCCATGAGAGAATCACAGTTTGTCTGTGTTTTTCTACGAAGAAAACAATAAATTTTTTTTTATTTGCAAACTTTCCTCTATAGAAAGACAACTTTTTTCTGAGAAACATTGTCTTTCCGCAGCGGAAAGTTGTCTTTCCTCTACGGAAAGTTATCTTTATGTAGAGTAAAGTTGACTTTCTTCTGTAGAAAGACGACTTTCCTCAACGGAAAGACAACTTTCTTAAGTTCTATTTCAATGGCTCACTTTTCACAGTGGAAAGACAACGTTATGTAGAGGAATGACAACATTATTTAATAGAAAATGTAACTGTGGTGTTTATTCTGTCTATTTTTCATAGTTCAGTGTTTAAGTTGTTAGTAAAAATTGTTGAGTTGTTAATTTGTCATTGATGCTAAAGTAAGTGGTTGATTGGTTAATTCATTGAAGAATATGGAATGTTGATTTTTTAGTAATAAAAGATTGTTGAAATTCAGAGCTAAATAAATGACTGAAAAATAAGATTTATCCATGTTTTTAAATATAGTTCAAAATTTAAAAAAAATCAATTCATCTATTTTTGAAATTTTGATTTTGTTTTTTTATGGCCGGTTGGCAACAATTTAATTTTCACAAAAAAAAAAATCAACATTTTGACATAAGAAAAATAACAAATGCTACCAATACGAGAAATGGTTAGATGATGTGAGATTTAAGTGTAAAATTAGAATATAAATATAGTATTATCTTTATTATCTAAAAGTCTCTTCCGATGATCAATCAGAAATATTGTTATAATTCAATACGCTATACCGCTATGTAAATTAAAACTACAACGATTTATTAAATTCATATTCTCAAACAAATTGTACATGTCATGAAGTATATTTCTATCCAACATAAATTTATGTTATTCTATCTCTATCTAACATACAGATCATTTTCCCAAATTCTTTACGTAAAATAAGATTAATATAATTAGTTGCCATTTAATCACATCACAATCAATACATAAACTCAAAAAGTTAGATCACAAATGATTCAAGGGAAAATGACAAATCAACCATCATTCTTTACTATTGGTGACAAGCCAATTATCATCATTTTTTTTAATAAATAAACCACTGAACTATGAAAAATTGACGTCGCTACCATCGCTGTCACATTTGCCGTTAACGCTTTAATGACGAACCGCTGCAGTCTCTTGAGACACCGCCGCGGTATCTTGAGACGTCGCGACTCTGTGATTTTCCAAAAAAAAAAAGACTAAATTTGGCCTGAACCGTCGTGGGGTCTCAAGAGGCTGCTGCGGTGTGATACCAAACCGCGGCAGTATCTTAAGACGCCCCCGTGGTGTCTCAAGACACCACGGCAGTTTGTCATGAGACCGCGGCAATCTTGGCAGTATGTTAAAAAAATTTTAACAACAAAAAAATAATTAGAAACGATATCCATGAAAATTACAACAAAAAAAAAAGTAGAGATTAAGAGGATACAACTTGGTTAACGCTCTCTACTCGATGTTCTGTCGTGTGTTGTTGTGATTTTCACGAATGTCGTCGGAGGAGAAAGGTGGAAAATCTTTGTTGTTTTTTCAAGTCATTCTTGGTGTTATCTATTTATTGATCGTCACTAAATCACTCCGTTGACCCAATTTTTTAGACGAAGCGCCGGAAAGTTCAGTTATAAGCACCCTAACGCTAACGAATCTGAAGGGAAGCGCTATAGCACTCTCGAGTAGCGTTGTAGCACTCCCTAGGGTTTTTTGATTTTCAGCGTGGGCACTGCATCTTTGTGGGGAGGCGGGTGGAGAAATTTCTTGCGAGCGCTACAACGGTCGGGATAAGCATTGTAGCGTGTTAGAATCCAGGCTTGTCTAGGACGTGTTGTCCATGGCCGCCCATGCTAGAGTAGTTTTTTTTCTATTTATGGAAGTTCCTTTGTATTTCTTTTATTTCTATTTTGGGCAAATGACTCCTCACCACCATAGCATGTTTACTCCTGTCATTGTGGGAATGGTCCAGAATGCTCTTTAAGGGGAGAGGCATGACAGCACGTAGACCCTCCTACCCAATGTAATTTGCTGACAATCAATGATAAAGCTTTTTACATACAAACTATGCTCACTATGCTCAATGACGCTCTTTTCGATTAATCCCGCTCGCTTACTGCTCGCTCGTTAGACACAAAGCTCGTTCTAACGTCGTGGGCAATTGGTGCCATTGGCACATCTTGTAGGCTGACTCGTTGTTCCCCCTAACAACGAGTGCCGCACGATCTCTCTTAAGTCTCTTGAAAGTAGGACCGTGATAGTTGGTATCAGAGCCAAGTTGGCTCAAATCGCAAAAAAGCATGCCGAAAAAGAATTCGTCGGAGAAAACAAGCTCATCGATGGACCAACTCGAACAGCTAATCGAGCTGGAGGAGGAGATGAAGTATCTCCAAAAAATCCCTGATAACATTCGTTTTCTGGATGAACGAATGAAGGAAATGTCTGAATTTCCTGCTAAAATTGTTGCTGTTCATAACAAGATAGACACCATCTCAATCCAAGAGCTGATTGATTGGGTGGAGAACCTTGAATCCTGACCAGAGAAGGGAAAGGGGGTCGAAAGTGGAGAGAGCTTCACAAGTGCTATAGTTGGGGTCCTGGAGCGTGTTGAAGAGATCGACCAAGCGCATACTCAATTATCAAGCACCGTGATTGGCCTAACGAAAGACTTCAAGACGATGTTTGAATCCTTCAAAGCTGAGATCGTTGAAATAAACATCAAATTGAACGTCACTATAAGAGCCATGGGAAACCAAGCTCACGCTTCAAGTTCGGTTGAACCCAGTAGGGTGAAAATCCCAGAGCCAAAATCCTTTGGGGGAGCCCGCGATGCCAAAGAAATAGAAAATTTCATCTTTGACATGAAACAATACTTCAAAGCAACTAAAACTGATGATGAGTCAAAGGTGACTTTGGTCACGATGCATCTTACTGGAGACACAAAACTTTAGTGGAGGTCAAAATACAATGATATTTACAATGGTGATTGTGCTATCGATACTTGGGAAGAGCTCAAAAAGCAGCTGAAGGATCAGTTCTTTCCTGAAAACGTTGAGTTTAATGCACGTCAACTACTGAGAGAACTAAAACAGACTAGCAGCATCCACGAGTACGTTAAAACGTTCTCAGGCCTTATGTTAAATATTCAAGACATGTCAGAAAAAGACAAGATCTTCACCTTCATCGAAGGACTGAAACCGTGGGCCAGGACAAAGTTATATGAACAGAGAGTACAGACCCTCTCAAGCGCTCTTGCTGCTGCCAAACGATTATTCGACTACTCCAACGAGAATCCTAGTTAGAAAAAGAATCCTCCCAACAATTCAAACAATACGAAGTCCCCTAGACAAAACCCGAGCGCCACTGAAAGAAAGTCGTATGTCCCAAGAGAGGGCCAAGAGACATTGAGGGGAGCTAATTACCAACGACCAATGAATAGGCCTATGTCCTGTTTCTTATGCAAAGGACCGCATCGAGTGGCTGAGTGCCCACATAGATCGGCGTTAACAGCTCTACAAGCATCGATTACTAATGACAACCCAGCAGAAGAAGTTGTCGAAGTAGAACCCACAGAAGTTGGAACAATGACGTTCTTATCAGCTGTTCAGCAACAGATGGACGAGTTGAAAAGGACCCCCACTAAAGGCCTCATATATGTGGAGACCCTTATCAATAAGAAAGCTGTCCAAAGTACTATGATTGACTCAGAAGCTACCCATAACTTCATAACTGAAAAGGAAGCACGCTGCTTGGGCCTTAAACTAGAAAAGACCACTGGCAAGATGAAGACAGTGAATGCAAAAGCAATGCCCGTGGTTGGGGTCGTAAGAAGGGTCCAGTTAAAGCTCAATTCGTGGTTGGGACCAGTCGATTTTGTTGTGGCGAAGATGGATGACTTTGATACTATACTTGGGATGGAATTCTTGATTGAACACAAAGTCATCCTCATTCCCTCTGCAAAATGTCTGGTGATTACGGGGACCAACCCAACAGTAGTTCTCGCAATTCTCAAGCAACCAAGCCCTAGTAACATAAAAATGATCTCGGCTATGCAGTTTAAACGAGAACTGAAGAACCAAGATCCAACCTATGTTCTTGTCCCTTCATCATGGAGAAAGGCAAAGAAGCAGTAGTGCTTTCAGAAATTATGGAAGTACTTGAAGAATATAAGAGTACTATGCCTGAATGCTTACCGAAGTCACTACCTCCACGCAGGGACATCGATCATCAAATTGAGCTCACCCCAGGAACTAAACCCCCAGAAAAAGCGCCCTATCGAATGGCCCCCCCAGAACTGGCAAAATTAAGAAAGCAATTAGATGCAATGCTTGAGGCAGGGCTCATCAGACCTGCAAATGCACCATTTGGAGCACCTTTGTTGTTCCAAAAGAAGAAGGACGGTAGCTTACGCTTGTGTATTGACTATCGGGCCTTGAACAAAGTCACTGTTCGAAACAAGTATCCAATCCCACTCATCACAGATCTTTTTGATCAACTATACAAGGCAAAATATTTCACGAAGCTCGACTTGCGTTCAGGTTATTATCAAGTCAGGATTGCAGAAGGTGACGAGCAAAAGACGACTTGTGTGACCAGATATGGAGCTTTTGAATTCTTGGTGATGCCCTTTGGACTGACAAATGCTCCCGCGACTTTTTGCACTCTAATGAACCAAGTATTCCACGAATTCCTTGATAAATTTGTGGTGGTATACTTGGACAACATCATGGTCTATAGTGAGAGCATTGAAGAACATCAAGTTCACCTTCGTCTAGTCTTCGAGAAGCTGAGATAGAATCAATTATATGTAAAGAAAGAAAAGTGCTCATTCGCTCAGAAGAGTATTAGATTCCTTGTCCACATTATTGAACAAGGCCATCTTCGCATAGATGTAGACAAAGTCAAGGCAATCCAAGAATGGAGAAACCTCACGTCAGTTACAGAATTGCGTTCCTTCCTTGGTCTCACCAATTATTATAGATGGTTTGTAGAAGTATTCTCCAATAAGGCAACACCTCTCACCGAACTGTTAAAGAATGGAGTCCCTTGGGAGTGGAGCCAAGAATGTCAAACAGCCTTTGCCAACTTAAAAGAAACTATGACGCAAAGTCTAGTTCTAGCTCTAGCCGATGTGACTTTGCCATTTGAAGTCGAAAATGATGCATCTGACTTTGCACTAGGAGAAGTTTTACTACAGAATGGCCACTTGTCGCTTATGAAAGCCGCAAGCTGAAAGAAGGTACATAGCCTCTGGCTGTAGTACACTACCTTTGTGTATGGAGACAGTACCTGCTTAGATTAAAGTTTATAGTAAAGACCGACAACAGCGCAATTTGTCATTTCTTTGAGCAGCCAAAGCTAACCTCCAAATAGGCACGTTGGCACGAACTTATCTTAGAATTGGTTTTCCATTTTGAGCACAAGTCAGGTCAATCAAATCGGGTAGCTCACGCCCTCAGTCGAAAAGCAGAATGTGCTAGTATTTTCTATTTGTCTCAACTTCAAGCAAGTAGAGTTACCAGATTTATGAGAGATCCATTCGAAATTGTCTACAAGACGACCCTGCTGCTCGGGCTGTCATGCAATTAGTAAAAGAAAAGAAGACGCGACAATTTTGGATCGAAGAAGGCCTGCTATTAACTAAGGGAAATCGCCTGTACGTGCCACGGAGTAATGATCTACGGCGAAATCTATTGAAGGAATGCCACGACACCTTGTGGGCTAGTCATGTAGGATGGCAAAGAACGTATGCCCTACTAAAGAGGGGATATTATTGGCCTCACATGAAAGACGATGTGATGCAATATACCAAGATCTGTTTGGTATGTCAACAAGACAAAGTGGAAAGAGACAAAGTGGCGGGTTTGCTAGAACCATTACCGGTGCCAACGAAGCCTTGGAAAAGTATATCTCTCGACTTCATCAACAATCTGCCACCCTCAAACGACTTTCAAGCAATCTTGGTGATAATCAATCGGTTTTCCAAGTAGGCTACCTTCGTAGCTGCCCCAAAATATTGCTCCGCAGAGATGACAGCGCAACTCTCCTTCAAGAATGTTGTGAAATTATGGGGGATACCTCAAAACATCATTAGTGACCGAGACACCAGATTCACAGGAGCCTTTTGGGTAGAACTATGCAAGCTGTTGGGATCTAGCTTAAATATTTCTTCCAGTTATCACCCCAAAACGGATCGTCAAATTGAACGTTTTAACAGCTTACTAGAAGAATATTTGCGGCACTTCATCAACACTAACCAGAAGAATTGGCCAAGTCTGCTTGATGCTACACAATTCTGTTTCATTTGCTAGAAAAGCTCCTCTACAGGAATGAGCCCATTTGAAGTCGTTTGCGGAAGGCAACCAACAATGTCGCACACCCTAGATCATCCATACTCAGGGAAATGCCCAAAAGCCTACAACTTCTCAAAAGAGTGGCAAAAAAATACTGAGATAGCTCGTGCCTACTTGGAACGAGCCTCTAAACACATGAAGAAGTGGGCAAACTTGAAGAGACGCCCGCTGGAATTCAAAGCTGGAGACCTTGTTTTAGTGAAACTATTGCCGTAACAACTTCGTTTCAGAGGTCAGAGAGACAAACGACTGGTTCGGAAGTATGAAGGTTCAGTCAAAGTCATTGAAAAGATTGGAAAGGCATCCTATAGAGTTAATCTACCAGCGTGGCTTAAAATCCACTCAGTGATCCACGTCAGCAACCTGAAGGCGTATAACCAAGATGAAGAAGATCAGGAGCGGAACAACATCACCAGGCCAGATATTATCCTCATCAGATCAAGGCATCCAAACAAAGTAGAAGAAATTCTAGCAGATCGAAGCGTCAAGACAGGTCGCCGCCTACGCACAGAGTATCTTGTTAGATGGGAGGGACTTGGAGACGACGAAGTTACTTGGGAGAAAGCCGAAGACTTGGAAGACGCTACGCAGAAGATTGAAGAGTTCAAGCTGAAGACAAATGGACAAGGGCGTCAACAGCTCAAATGGAGGAGGATGTTAGAATCCGGGCTTGTCCAGGACGTGTTGTCCATGGCCGCCCATGCTAGAGTAGTTTTCTTTCTATTTATGGAATTTCCTTTGTATTTCTTTTTATTCTATTTTGGGCAAGTGACTCCTCACCACCATAGCATGTTTACTCCTACCATGGTGGGAATGGTCCAGAATGCTCTTTAGGGGGAGAGGCATGACTGCACGTAGACCCCCCTACCCAACGTAATTTGCTGACAATCAATGATAAAGCTTTTTACATACAAACTATGCTCACTATGCTCAATAACGCTCTTTTCAATTAATCCTGCTCGCTTATTGCTCGCTCATTAGACACAAAGCTCGTTCTAACGTCGTGGACAATTGGTGCTGTTGGCACATCTTGTAGGCTGACTCGTTGTTCCCCCTAACAACGAGTGCCGCACGGTCTCTCTTAAGTCTCTTGAAAGTAGGACCATGACATAGCACCTCTCTTTGTTTGCTTTGGTCTATTTTTGTGGTTGCTACAGCGTCTAACAGACACAGTGAGACTCATTGAAATTCACAAATTTGCCTTCAAAACCCGGTCTTGAATTTTGATTTATTTACTAATCGTTTCATGTTAAAAAGACAAAAAAAAGGGTTAAAAAGATATTAGAACCTCTGGAATTCACAAAACTTGTAAAATGGACTCTTGAGATATGAACAATTTGATTTTAAGAATACATCCAATATTCATAGACTAATCCCTAATTTCTCACTCTTGGATTAGACAATGTAGATTAAACATCATACACAAACTGAAATTAAAATCGAGACAAAACCACCAAATTTATAGTGATTCAAATACAAATTTAACATCTTAAACGCTAAATAAGTATATCTGGATCAGCCAAGAAAAAACCAAAGACCAACGACAAGGAGATAATGAACAGAGACCTCCATGAATCATGAATATTCAGAATTTTGTAGGATTCTTAGGGGCTTCAATTTGTGGCATTTTTCTTGGAGTCTTTTTGAGTTTTTGAATTGATGTAGTAGTCTGCATGGATGTGTCAAATGACATCAAAAGTAATTATTGTTAGAATTCTTGGAAAAGCTGATCTAATTTCAAAGTTGGTAACACAATGAAAACATCTCGAAATACCCCAGATTTAATATCAACCGTTGCTACTCTAGCAAAAACGTCTGAAAGAGATCCTCTCCTACATACCAGGAGTAGAAGTGGCCTAAACTCAACCGGAACAACAATTCCAACCAGAGCCGTTAGTTTGATTCCACTTCACCCTGGTTTTTACCCCTATCAAAACCGTACTCAGTTCTGGATGTCCTGATTCCAAAAACTAGGAACCAAGAGTCCACAGTTCAATCTAGTTCCAGGATAGAACCTGTCTGAATCCAAACCGCATGCACCCAACCCTAAATAGGAAAGACTCCCTTTCTTAGTTCAATCGGAGTCAAACCATTACACTAGGTTAGCCCAAAAACACTCAGGTGCTGACCAAACCCCGCTCAAATCGTTCACAGGACAGCCGCCCCTTTGGCGCTCAAACCAAAACCAACAAAAAATAACGAGGAAAAGGAGCAAAAGAGACATTACGCGACAGACCAAAACAGGTGCAATCAGCAGCAGTTTCTACAACAGCTTTTTTCAATTCTCTTATTCAATTTGCCGCACCAATACAAACACTTTCTAATCTTTCCATTACCAATCAGTCAAATCTGGCAATAGACCTTCTACAAATACAAGACAAGCAAAAAAGCTCCCCTCCTACGACCAGTCCGAAATAACCTCAACCTCACAACCACTTAAATTACAAATGGGTATAGAAATCGGCACAACTATCTTCTCTATCTAAACAATGGATTAACTCAGACAACTTTCTTTTACGAGCATGATCATCCTGCTCAGACTGGTCCTCCAACAAAAAAAATAAGGATAAAAATGGTCTAAACGCAGCCTTGGACCAATTGAGATGCACCAAATACCATCTTAAGCAATCAAATTTTTGTCCGCTGTTGTAGAATTTGTTGTAAAAAGTTACAAGGACTCACTCCCAAGGTTACCTGAGAAATCCAAGGGCTTCAGTCATCTGCCGCAGACTTAAATTTAATGGCCATTACCAGTTGATGAAACCAGCCCCTCCTTGCTCTGTTCTGACACTATAACTTATGCAATCCGATCAGGTGTTTGATTAACGTGATCCTTGAGTGAATGTTGTGCATCTGTTCTCGAAGTTGCACTCTGCTCAGTAACCCTTACTTCAGCAACCGACTCCTCTGTAGTGTGTGCATCTAATTGCAGTGCTTGAGCAAAACTATCAGACAGGGGATTTATGGTATCATCAGCTATAATAGGAGATTCCTTAGAAAGATAAGGTTGCTGTCTTGCCTTCCTTTCCTTCAGCATTTTCTCGCGCTCATCGTAGAAATCAAAATCATCTAAGATAGATGTGCGGGTATCATGCTCCTTAAAAATTTTTAACATCTCAAGGCCATGTTTCAGTTTCACCTGATAATATAACAGAACCAATAGAAACATTAGCAGCAAAAAAGATGGAAATAACAAAAAAGCAAAAAGAAAAAAACTACTCAAAATGTTTCAAATGCCTGGATTAAAGATGCCATATATTTGTCATTGGCATAATGACCATGGGAACTGACAACTATTCAATAAGATAATAAACCATGGGATACACATTGTCAAACGGTGATACATATTCTTAAAGAAAAACAAAAAAAAAACTCAATATGCTAATCAAGTTCCATAAAGATACCTATAATCCACAAAAAAGGAACACTAAAACCTCAATGTAAACAGAAACACATATTTGTATGCACGTGCATATTTGCGCGAGGAAAGTGACAACAAAGATAGAAAAAAATCATCTGATTACCTCCTGAGAATCCCTGCTGTGTGTAACTGGCTTATTGTCATTATTTTCGAGTATAATATGGCGAAATCTGATGTTAGGTACATCTTTAACTATATGCCACTGAACTGGAAACTGACCACTCCACCGATCTTGCTGCCAGTAGTTTGCGCTTTTTTCAAAGTCCACAGGCCCAACCATTTCAGCTACCCCGCAGAACTGACCGCTAGCATTAACCTGCACAGCATTACAAGCAAAACTGTTGAGACTTTTATTGAAAAAGGATCCCCATAAATTGTTACCATAGAAGCACCACACACAAATTACTAGCATGACCAGCATATGGCCAAAGCTTTCAAAGGCATGCCTAGAAAATGAAGCATTAATGCAACATGCAAAACCGACAAATTGAGCTCATTTTTTTTAGTTTCTCGTAAACCTATCATAAAGAATTTTTGCAGTAACAATCTTGGAACTTCTCTTCTCTCATCTGCTTCTACTCAACTTTTTGTGATCTCATCCTTAAAAACTTTAACAATAACTTGCTAGAAAAGTCATTCTTCTTATAAAAAAGAAGTCATTCTAAGTAAAACTCGAATAAAGTATAATGTAGGTAGGTTTGTTAACACAACATACCGAGAAAAAGAGGAAAATAGGACAACTTCCTTCCATTGCCTTTGATTCATGATAAGCAGCGTCCAATTTCTTGTTACCATGTGGTGTGCTAGCCCAAACTCTATATTTAATACTTTTGTGAACATTATCTTCACTAAATGACTTGATTATAAAAAATTTGGCAATCTCATAATCAGTAGCAAAATCTGGACGATTGTACAAATCAAAATAAATTCTTGTAGAAGATGCATCATTTTTGCCAGCATTAAATGATTGTCCCTGTTGAACAGCAGCACCTTCCCCCTTCACCTTTAACGCCCTAGGTCCCCGATTACGATCATTAAAAATATAATTTGAGTCACTAAATAAAGAAATTGAGTCTCGATCCCTCTCTCTTCTTCTGCCCTTGTCAAAGTTATGATTATTTTGATCATTAGCCGCTAAATATGAGATCGAAGCGCCACCAAAGTTCAAGCTCTGATTGGTATTGCCTTGTGGATAATGTCCAGTAAAAGCATTTGAAACCAATCCAAATCCATGCATTGATCTCTGTTGTTGAGAAACCTAAATAATTAAAATTCATAAAATAACATTCATTGATCAATAATTCTGAGAAAAAGAAAAACAAAAAGTGCAGAACAGCAAGGAGAAAATTTTCAAACATTAAAAATAGTAAATCTAAAAAAAAATTCTAAACCAATTTGCTTTGAGCCATGAGAAGTGAAGGTTCATGCATGATAGATTTATTGTTTAAGGATACTAAGAAAATTGCTATTTTACTCTCCTTCAAAGGAGGCATAAATATATGCGATTGGTAAGCCTTAATTTTATATTCACTAAACATTAAAGTTCTTTAATCAAATACATTAATGTGACCGTCAATCTCTTGAGTCATGAGACCAAGACAGGGCACGAGGCACATAGAAGGTAGACAGTCTAATCTATTACATGAAAAAAGTGAAAAATAAAGATTCATAATTAAGATTTAATTTCCAACCACTACAAGATCTTTTGAGGTAAAAGCTCAAGAACAAAGTGATGAGACTCGAGACTCAACATAGAATATATTTAATTATTTAATAAATATATGATTGTTATAAATAAAATTAAAGCGAAGTCCAATAGAATTGTGATACGAACCTCATATATTTAAATAAATGACATAACAAAATTACAAAATATTGCAGACGTTCGAGAGATCTGTTAGTTCTCCCCATCAATATTTTCCAAATATTGATCCTCCCCCATGCTTCTCTTTTTCCTTTAAATAAATAAGATAAACAACATACTAAAAGACATAATTAAAAAGGCATCTAGAAATTCTAAAAGTCAATTAAAATAAATACACTATAATAAATACACTTTATTGGAACCCTATCATTGCTCGCTGGCTAAAAATGCACCTTATCCTCAAGATGCTTATTCTTGTATTATTCTCTTTTTTATTCCTTTAGTTCATTGTCTGATAAATATTTAAAGAGTTTAATGCAAGAATGTGTGGTGTAAACTAAATCATATGATGTTGTTTCCGAAAACTAGGTTGAAAAAAGGTAAACTTGTTGGATGAATGTAATGTCCCCCGGTGCTCCCAGTACAATATTGTCTGCTTTGGGCCGAAGCTCGCACGATTTTTGTTCTTAGGGTTAGCCCAAAATGCGTTGTACTAGGTAGGGAGGGGAACTTTACTTATAAACCATGCATTTTCTACTCTCCCAAGCGATGTGGGATTGTGCCACCCTGATATGGGCCGGACCCACACTTGGGCCTTTCTTGGACTTCACAGGGCGGGATGCCACAATCCCCCCCCACCCCCAAGCCCGCACGAGTTTGTTCTTGGAATTAGCCCAAAACGCGTTGTACTAAGTAGGGAGGAAAACTCTACTTATAAACCATGCATTTTCTACTCTCCCAAGCGATGTAGGATTGTGTCTCCCTGATATGAGCCAAACCTACACCTGAGCCTTTTCTGGACTTCACAGGGCGGGATGCCACAATCTCCCCCCCTTGGGGACCCGACGTCCTCGTCGGCCACACTTCCGGTTGGGATTTCGCTCTGATACCATTTGTAACGTCTCCGGGTGCTCCCAGTACAATAGATATTGATTTGGACCGGTGGAAGAGGGTAGGTTGCACTTTTGGCCCTTTGAATTAAGGTCCTGCTAAAGGAGTAAGTTTTTGTCTTCAATATGTTGGGCCTTATCATGCAGGCTCGTCCCATTAGGTCTAAGCTGCACAAACAGATCAGCCTTAATTATTTTATGTAAACCATTTACAAACTACGCGTCCAACCAGTGCTCAAGCATGTCAGAGAACGAGGCTGCATCTGTTTGAACAACTGACGGAATGCTTGAACGGACCCATCTTGACAGAGAGAGAGGAATCTCTCCATCATACTACCACTTTAAGTCAACAGGAAACACTCAAGAGGCTTTCGTTTACAGACACTGTGAGTAGACCGAAAACGTTCAAAAGGCTGTCGTTTCCAGTAGTTGTGGGTTGATAAAAAACGCTCAAGAAGCCGCTGTCTAAATTCAATCCAACTTAGAAAAAACCATCTCCGATCCACCCATTGATACCATGCTCGTCCTTTGCCTTCGAGAATGGCGGCCAATGCGTCAATTTTCTGTCTCTAAATAGCGACCAAATGAGAAAAATTGTTCTACCCAGATAAACCCAACGTTTGGTTTTCCTCCTTTGAAATCGGGTAGCTAGAGTAGTCTAAGTTGATTTTCAACACGACAATTTCCTTCTTGGTTTAAATAAGGTGTCATGATGCTAGACTACCCCAACATATTCACCTACCTCTCTACTTTTCTTCTCATCCTCAACCTACGACAAAGGAGTCACACCCCTCTGCATTGTCGCCGACAATGAAGCAAGCTAATCCAAAATTGAAGCCATGTCTGCCTTCACCGCCCTTATCTCGTGACAAATTTCTTCAAGTAAAGAAGTCATCTCCGATCGTAATTCCTCACGTAAAGAAGTCATCTCTTATTATAATTCCTCGCGAATCTAACCTAATTTGTGCTCTGACACCATCGATACTAGTGCAACGGAAGTTTTGTTTCATAATCGAAACAGAAAATTAGGAAAAATTAGAGAAATAACTCTCAGAGAAATATAATAATTATATTAATTGTCAAAAAGTCTCTCTAACTATTACAATAAATCATTTTATAGAGTTTTTCAATAATTACATAAAAGGAAATAAGCATGATAAGAAACTAAAAAATAAGAAGCTAACTAATTAGAAATCTAGTTAATTTGAAAATTAAGAAAAATGGAAAACCTAAATAAAATAAGAAACTAATTAAAACAAGAAACTAATAAAATAAGAAGTAATAAAATAGGAAATAATAGTTTGTTTGGCATCAATCTCCCCCTCTTGAAGAAAACTCGTTCTCGAGTTTTGTAGATGTAAAAAACTCCTCCAAGATTGAACATAAATTTAGTGTTTGTTGCGTCGAAAATCAAGTTTGATTCTTTAAATTTGTAGTTGTCCACCACATTAGGGTTTCTCAAATCGCAATATGTTTTCCATTGTCTGTCGAAACTCGATAAATCCATCTTCACTTTGAATTCGTGAGTATCTAGTCTTCGAGTGAAAATGCATCTTCACGAAAATTATCTCCTTCATCTGACAAATAATTAATAGTTCGAATTAGTTCTCGTCGTAATTTTTTCTACTGGTGCAACTCGGGATATTCACTTAATCGATTTAACGGGAAAAAGATAGTTTGTTCGTTAGGGTTTCAAGATGGGTAGGTTGAAACCCTAACTGGCTCGCCAAAAAATTCATCGTAGTCACCTCTATCGTCGGAATCACCTTTGTCATCATGCAAAAAACATCACTGGGGTCAGGGAGGCTCGGTCGACCTTGAATCAGTCGAGGCCGACGTTGGTAGGTGCAAAACCCAATGTTTTCTTGGACCATAGGATCACGCTGAAGGGAGTTTTGATTTCCGACCACCTCTACACGAGTTACTGCTATCCGGACGTTCGTCACAGTCGGTCAATGGTGCTCTAGATCATCGAGGGGTTGATGTTGCTTGACTCGCGGCGCTTCTCGTTCCTTTTCCAAATCGAGCAGTGATCTATGGTGTTCGCCGATCTCGTTCAACGGCCATGGCCTGCCAATCTGGCTATGGCCGGTTGGTCGATCTGGCAGAATAAAAATGACGTAGAAGAGCCTAGATTCCAAATCAATGAATATGTGACTGAATTGGTCCCAATCACCAAACGACAAATAAAATATTATCGTAACTAAATATTTAAATACTAAAAGAGGTATTTACACATAAGTGCAAGAGCAAGCTACAAAAAAAATGCTCGACTACACAAGCAAACAACACTTTTCAAAAATCCAGCAACTTAGCCCTCCATTAGCAGAAAAAAAAAAAAGTTCTAAAAAAATTAATTAAAACAATTGCCAATCATAAGGATGTGAGCTTGAGTTATGATAACTACAAAATTCAATGACAACAGAATCAAGTTTTGCGAAAAAAAACAATTATTGGAAGAATGGATATACTAGAAGACTAAAAACAAACCTGTCGTACATTGTGGTCATAAGATCCAAGTATGCCCATTGGTTGTGGATAAGCAGATGTTGATGGCATGGTGCCAGACCCCAGGTTTCCAGGAAGATTACCCCCACCAAATGATCCAAAATTAACCAAATAGCCAGATCCAGAACTATAAAGCATGTTCTCAATGCTGCCACTCTCTGGTGTTATCAGCTCTGTTGGTGAAACTGGAAAAGGTGAAGATACATGAGGTAATCCAGGTGTGGCTTGTTGAGGGTAGTAAGATGGAGAAAATGGGAGTTGCTGAGTAGGATACAGTTGGCCTTCTAACATTAAAGAAGGCATAGGAGTAGCAACAGGTGAATACTGTCCATATGCACCATCAGGGTTGAAGCCATAACCAGAATGAAAAACAACAGATGAACCATCATTGTATATGACCTGCTAGATGTCAGAAGTTGAAGGGTGAAACCAACATGTTAAGCACATGAATTAAAAAATTGTTTGTATATCTCACCGGTGATAAAACATTTAATCCATCAGCATTAGCGTATTGAGAGTACCCATCCCAAGCACCAGTACTGCTGCCATAACCTGAGAAAATGCAACGCCCAAAAATGTAATACGTAAGAAACATTTTATAGAATTGTCCCAAACAACACATTCAAACACTCAGCACGTAATGCGGCACAAATCAAATAGATTTACTTTCACAGAGCAGAACACTCTTGATGAATGTTTTGACTCACATTTTATCAAATTCATAGGAAAAATGAAACCATAATGCTTAATTACAACGTAATTGAAAAGAAAAATCTCATCCACCAAGTACACAATGCCTTTTGGTCTAAATAGATAACAGACAGCGAGGAACCAACCCCAAATAACATACTCTGTTCATGAGAAAGCGTAGCATACTCATTATCACTACCTGAATTTGTAGCGTCGGTTTGGTTATCAGTTGATGGTCCTACGATGGCTGCATCTGGAGAAGGATTGGCTAAAACAATCCTTTCATCCTTTGAAGACTGTTGCTGATAAGATATTATGAATAAACAATTAACGGAATACATTTGACCAAGCTTAAAAAATACTGGATGGAACCATAATAAAAACATATAACAAGAAGATTTAGGAAAAATACCTGCTCTGTAATGTTATCACGTTTAACAGGTCTTTCTCCTACATCAAAAACTGGTATGTTTAGGGCTTCTATTGAAAAGAAAAATTATAACCATTACAGGTACTGTATCCTAAAGATCAACGGCGAAAAGTGATTTTGCCGAGGCCTCAAACCTCAACTATATTGAGCATATTATACATCTCAACTGAATTTTTATTTTAGCAAACATAGAATTACAAAACTAGTCTGCCTTTTCCCTACAATAATAATGATCCAATGCTACAATAAACAACCATTATTGTACCTTTAACAGTTTAACATATCCAAATTTCATTGTAAGATGAAACATAAATATCTAAAACAACATCAAATGCAACAAGATACCAAGTCTATTTCTTAACAACTTTGAATAAATCCTTCAATTCAAACAAATATCATAGAAAATTTCTTAGACTAGTCTCTTGTAGTTCAACCCTATATTTCCTAAAGATGAATATCCAACCTGCTGGTGGAGGTCTTTTATAACCCATCTATCTGTGATGTGCAATAGTGAGGTTCACTGCTTGGAGCATAAACTATTACAACAGCAGGGCTCTTGGCAGCTTCGGGCTTCCTATAAAGTTGGAAGTATTATCAATACTCCCAAAGTAAATGAAATGTTAAACGGCTCCTAGTCCTATTGATAGCTTCTCTGGCTCGAAAGTTGTATCACAGAAACAAGTACGGACCTCAGTCGAGGGAAACAAAAGAGCATATCAAGACGTATTATGAGCTACAAGCAAGGAACCCTAGAAAATCTATCTTGCGTGTGAATATGATTCGAAACATATACTGCGTGTGCACGCCAGAAAACAAATTCTTTGTGAACAGTCATTCAAAAGCCAATTGAAAGAAAAAACAAGAAAATTTCACGGAATATAAAGCAATGATAGGCATAATTACGAGAGAGGAACTCGGAAAGACGGGAAATGGAAAAATCTAGCAAGAACGAGAAAACAAACCGGTGGAAACGATTCGGCGATGGTCGTCCCGGGTCGATTCCATGATTGAAAGATCCAACAAAAGCAGGAGAGAATGGAAGCAGAAATGAGGGAAACGAATGGAATTGAGAGAATTCGGAGCGAAAAGGAGGATCCAGGGAGGAGCTTGGTTCGGAAAAATATTAACAAAGAAAGAGGGGTTTTAGTTCCTCGGCCAACGCATCTCTTGTTTTATTTATTTCGTGGCACATTACAATTTAGCCCTTGACTTCCCATGAACAAACCGAACGCCATTGTTATAATATTCGTAAAAATTATAATAATCTAATTTTCCGACCTTAGAACCTAACCACGCACTGAACTAGCACGTGAAATGAAATAATATTAAATCGTTGATCAGCACAAATGTAGTGATTGATTTGCAATAAAAAGTTTAACTTTTGAACTAAGAAGCAACGCCAATTAAATACTCTATATTTTTTTTTAGAGCAAAAATATTCTTGTGCTTTGGATTATTAGTAAATCGGTTTATTTCTTGATAAAATTTGTCAAATTTTTTATGTTTTTTTGTCTACGACGATCATTTTGATTAAACTCTAATTATTTTTGCTGTTTCAGTTTCTGTCACACAATAGATATCACAAATTGATTTCAAAGACTATAATACAGTTCAACTGAACTCTATGTTTGAAATCAAGTATATATGTAAAATCAAATGAGTCAATATATCTAAAATTGATTAAAATAACTATTACAAATAAAAATACACAGAGAATTTTGATAAATTTTTCATTGCATGGGTTATTTTGCTAAGAGTGCAAAGACAATTTTATTAAAAAAAATATTTTAGAGTATCATTTATACATTACCTTTAAGTTCATGAGCCAAAATACCCTTTATCCTCTATAATTATTATAGCTAATAACACTAATAAATGAATCATCACAGGGCAAATAAAGTCTTTAGTGATTTTTAAATAGAAATTAATAAAACAACCACTAAATTATGGAATCAATAACAAATTAATCACTAAATAATTTTCGTTAACAAATAAAATACTTAATTATAAAAAATAAACGGAGCAAATATCGATATTACATTTTCTGTTAAAAAATATTGTCGTTCTTAGGGGTGGAAATAAGGAAAAAAATTGCTTATGGAACCAAATTAAAATGTTCCGTTCGGTTTTCGGCTTTTGGTTTTTAGTGGCGTGAACCGGGTTACCCGAACCCGAACCGAAAATTTAAAACAAACCTTAACCCGATCGAGGAGTGTCCTAACCCTAGACATGACAAACGAGCTGAGCCGACAAAGACGAGCCTAGCCTGGAAAAGTCTAGCTCGTCGAGCCTGCCGAGCTTAACAAGTCAAGCCTAATGAGCCTGCCAAGCCTAACGAGCTTTTCCTAAAAAACTTCAACCCGAGCTGACTCACGAGCCACGAACCTAACGAGCCGACCGAGACTAACAAGCTGACCGAGCTGAGCCGAACCTAACGAGCGAAATATATATAAATAATATTATCTTATATAAATATATTATAAATTATTTTTAATATTATACAATTTAAAACTATAATAAACATTTATTATTATAATGGAAAAATACTATAATTAATAATTTCATTGAAAAAATATTGTTATTAATATAATAAATAATATATAATTGAAAAAACTATTTGATGAGACAAATAAAATATATATGTATACAATTAATTATAAATTTGATTAGACAAATAAAATATATATGCATACAATTAAATGTAAATTTGATGAGATAAATAAAAGATATATGTATACAAGTTAAAGAAAATATATCAAAATGAAAATTATAATTTCAAATTTAAATAAAAATTTAGTCTTTGATGGCATCCTCTCATTGTTGATCTCTTGTCACAACGTCTTTCCAATCCTTCATGCAAATAAGTGTCTCAACGAGTTCTGGTGCAAGTCTTCCTCGTTTATAATCATACACACGTCCACCTGTACTAAAAGCATACTTCGATACTACTGTAAAGACCGGAGGTGTTAGTAGATCACGCGACATTCTAGAAAGAATAGGAAATGAAATAGAGTTGACTCTCCACCAAGGCAAAATATCAAAATTCTCGTCACGAGAAATGTGATAGTAGGTGTCAAGATAAATATCAAGTTCATTTCTTTGTGAAGTATAAGAATGACCATTGTCATCTATTTCATCTAATATATCATCCATAAAATCTTGTAGAGCTCCACCACAAGCACCATTACTAAAGCCAGCATGATATGTGAAGAAGGAATTAAACGAGTAACATTAGAATATTTAAGTTCATAAGAAGAATATAAATTAGCAATTTCATTTTTTAATTGAGCACAAGTAATTAAAGAAGAAATACCTAAATTAGAAGAAATTTTATCAACCATTATATTACTCATTGTGAAGAATTGCTCGGCTGTGGTTGAATAATTTGTTACTGCCATTTTCTGTTGGTTTGAGAAACTGGATCACGTATGAATTAGGATTACATGCTGTGAATTGTTAACCGTTGTTGTTAGATAATTTCAGTTAATGTGCATTATAGTGGGATGGAGAAGACGGACGATGCACTGTAATTTATTCAAGACTTGGTTATTGTTAAATATGTTACTTATTGTGAAGCATGGGTCTGTTAATTGTTAGAATATTTTAACTACTGCCTTTGAGAAAATGGATAAACATCTCGGGTATGGTAATGGATCTAGATGGTGGAAAATACATCAACTTCTCTGTTAAATTAATTACTTGATAACTTTATGTTAAAAGTGAATCCTTACTGTGTAATGGAAAAAGGATTTCTTAGAGAATTCTGAGTATTTGTTAATTCCTATAATTGTGGTTGTGTTTTGGTAAGTTATCCTCGGCTTGTGATATATGTTCCATGACTTCATGAATTACTCCCAGTTAAGAAGTGCATGATTTATTTAATAGTTATTCTGTAATAGTTCTCTGCCAATATGTGCATAGTTCATTTAATAGTCATTCTTTGCTTAATAGACCTCTAAATTGTTTTCCACGATTCATTGATAAAATGCTACGTTTCCTTTTCTATATATGTTAGTGTGAACTGAATATGACACGTCATACATGCATCATGAGTAGGGCTTATGAAAATGTTGACATATGCACGATATGCATAATAAACGTAAATAAGCGTGTGGGGGTTCGAGAGATTTGGTGACGGTCCATTGGTGATGACACCCCTAATGGATGTATCTCCTCCCAGGTAGGGAGCGAAGTGACGGTTAAGCCACATAGACCATAGGATATATCCTCTTCTCTTGTATCAGAAATCCCCAACGCTTGAAACAAAAAGAGATTGGTGACAGTATGTGGTGACACCCATGACAGATGTATCTCCTCATCGAAGTGACGGTTAAGCCATATGACCATAGGATGTATCCTTTCTCTGTAACGAAATGACAGAAAAGATAGGCTCTTTTCTCAGATAGATTGCATAAGCACGCAAGAGCATCAGCATTGTAATCCATTATATTTCTTGCTAAGCGTTAGACTCATTGTTTTATCCTGTGATGTAGGTATGTACGAGAAACAGAAGAACAAGTCAAGGATAGTTGATGAAGGATTTGCACGAGCGGATCTTGTGGCTTGCTAGACTAATGGATGTAAAAGAAATGGTTTGTAAAGGTTTTATAAATTAATTTAAATTGAGAAAGGAAAGAAGTTATTTATGATATTCTAAAATACTTTGTTTTATTTATTTAGTTTTCCGCTGTGCTTTATAAAAGGTTTTCAAAAAAAACTTTATTTATCATTTCAAAGGGGTTTTAATAACAAAACGTCTTCCGCTGTAATTATAAATAAAAAGTTTTAAATTTTCACAATTTTCAAATATAAGAAAAATCGGGTCGTTACAGTCCTAGCGGACCTGCCTTTTGAATTTGTCCAAGTAATGCATTGCCGCACATTTGGCAGAGGCATGATGGCTTTTCATCTTTCTTGAGTAAGTGTGAACATCGTTATAACTCTTTATTTGAAATGTAAGTTCACCTTGCATTTTTAGGCTTGCATCCGTCAAGTGCATCCTTCCTAGCAAGTGGCCATCAACCAATGAAAGTCTCTATGCGTGAATTTTATTCAGTACCTATTCTTCAACCTATGATCCACAATTTATTCTCTAGTTTCATTCAAAGAACTGTACTTCTTGCCTAGACACATACCAATGAAAGAATATGATATGAAATGAGACTATTCAATTATTTATTAAATCTCAAAGAATATTATGAAGATCAAGCATAAGTGGAAGATCAAGAGAATAATTGATGATGCCAATTTGAATCCGTCAAAAAATATCAAATCAAAGATCAAAGAAAGAGGATGATGCAAATTTGAATTCATCAAAAGATATCAAGTCAAAGATCATGAAAATTTTTCAAATCGGTCGAGAATCATAACAAAAGATTTACTTTTTTTTTATGAGATTTATATTCACTTATCTAAGAGATCTAGATCCACTTATCTAGGAGATCTAGATTCATTTATTTAGATTATCTTTTATTTAATTTTTTAATTTATGTTTTTAAATTGGCTATATATAAAGTCACCTAGTCTTATATTTGAGTTGTTGAATTTTTATAAAAGAAAGCTTTTGTTTTTTGGGAATTGGAGAGATCATTTTCTTCTTTTGGTGAGTGATATCCAAAGACCCTTTGGTGCGTAATATCCAAAGTCCCTTTCGTGTGAGTTATATCACGAAAGAAACTTGCAGTCGCGTCCTTATCCAAGGAGGTGAGAAGCGTTGCATTCATCCATCACATGCGGTGCGTTTCTGTGCCCACATCATCTGGTATCAGAGCTAAAGTCGTCCTAACAAAAAAAAAATCGTCTTTTTACACATGATGACTTGAGGAGCATCTGAAGCGGTACAAAATCCACGATGGCAAAAGACTTGTGGGAACTCGTTCTCTTACTACAACGAGATATTGCTCAATTAAAGATGAATCAAAACCAACAACGGGCTCAGCATCCTCCTAGCACCGTTGTAGAAAACATCACAAGAGATGAGGCAGGAGAAAGACCATTACTATCTTTGGAGCCTCAATTAGAAGAGGAAGATGATCAGGAAGAGCAAGTACTCAATATGATAGACAACCAAGTTGACTTCATTGCCACAACAACAAAAAGGGAGCAACCTGTTCATATTTCATGCTCCAACATGAAAATGGTGTGTCCTTTAATCAAATATGAAGAAAATTACACAAAATTGTCTTCCATGGATTGTAAAGAAAGTTTGAGTTGGCTAAACGAAAAGAGTACAAGCTGTCTATTCTTAGAAATATCAAGGTTTGATGACAAGTGGTTCATACATGACAAGTCTTCAAATTTGGGCTCGATTATAGAATATAGTGACACAAGACATGATTCGAGGTCGAATCCTTTTCAACCCTGGGAGGATGATGTGAAATGAGACTATTCAATTATTTATCAAAGCTCAAAGAATATTATGAAGATCAAGCATAAGTGGAAGATCAAGAGAATAATTGATGATGCCAATTTGAATCCATCAAAAAATATCAAATCAAAGATCAAAGAAAGAGGATGATGCAAATTTGAATTCATCAAAAGATATCAAGTCAAAGATCATGAAAATTTTTCAAATCGGTCGAGAATCATAACAAAAGATTTACTTTTTTTTATGAGATTTAGATTCACTTATCTAAGATATCTAAATCCACTTATCTAGGAGATCTAGATTCATTTATTTAGATTATCTTTTATTTAATTTTCTAATTTATGTTTTTAAATTGGCTATATATAAAGTCACCTAGTCTTATATTTGAGTTGTTGAATTTTTATAAAAAAAAGCTTTTGTTTTTTGGGAATTGGAGAGATCATTTTCTTCTTTTGGTGAGTGATATCCAAAGACCCTTTGGTGCGTAATATCCAAAGTCTCTTTCGTGTGAGTTATATCACGAAAGAAACTTGCAGCCGCATCCTTATCCAAGGAGGTGAGAAGCGTTGCATTCATCCATCACGTGCGGTGCGTTTCTGTGCCCACATTAGAATATTCCGGTTATGGCGGTCATTGAGGCTTACTATCCCCCATAACTTCGTCATTGGATTCACATAATGAATGGAGCTCCTCCTCGTCTAGAGTTGTTGAGATGGAATACACCACTATAGCAGCTTCGTCTCCGAATGCACAAACATCATGTGTCAAGACTGTCGACATCAGATCCATTTCCAATGCGCAGTTAACGGGTTCCTGATCACTCTTGAACGCCATTGGTGAGCAACAACCAATAACGTTTCACCTTCACCTGGATGCAGTACACCTCAACTCTTGGAAAGCTCTGGAGTTCGATAATCACTGAGAAAATAGCTAAGGAAATCGCTCTGAGAGTAGTGTGAATTTATAGATCAAGGTAGAACGTCATACTTTCCTCGGAACGATGGCATTCTAAGGAGGAAAGTATGACGTTTTGTGGAGGAACATATACTTTCCTCCTCGGAATGACATCGTTCTGCATTGGGGAATAACAGACAATGAGAAATATTTATTAGTCCTAATTATGCATGTCTTATTAGTCTGACGGGCTCTTGTCAATTTTTTTTTGCAGCTAGGTCAACTGATGGATCATTTCAAGAAGTATGTTGTTGGAAATACTAAGAAGAACGTGGAGACGTACGCAATTCTTTCGAGTAAAACGGAGTCAAAACCAATGAAATCTAAAACTAAAACTGAATTAGAACTAAACAAGTAAAACAAAAAAAATTGGCTTGAGATTTATTTTGTTTATAGTGCAAAGTTTAAGATCATTAAAAAATATTTTGAGTTTCACTAGAACAAATTCAAAAATTTGTAGTGGGAAATTCACAAAACAAACTCTATAGTTTGGGATTAGTGACAAGTCAAACCTTAAAGAAATTTTGTGAACAACTAAAATATCGAACTATGAGAAATGAAAAATGTAAACCTCACAATCACGTTTTCTGTCAGAAAACGTCGAGGCAAATGCTGGAGTCACATTTTTCGCTTAGAAAATGCGAAGGATGTCACTGGACCTTTAACGGACGTCCAATGATCAACCTTGGACATTCTTCAATGACGAGGATGCTCAAGACTGATCCAGAAGGAGACGGACGTCCATGGTGGCCACTAAATGAAGAGACGAACATTCTGCAATGAGGATGAACGTCTAGGATTGGAGAAGGGCCACTGGTGGACGAAGGTTCATGGTCGTTGGATGAAGGGACATACATCCCTTAATGAGAATGGACAGCCAGAATGGACCAAAAGTGTTGGCGGACATTATGTTGAAGGGGGTCACGTGCAAGACACAAGCTGTTTTAATGGGAGCATAGTTGCATACGAAAGTTGTTGGTCATTGGATGAACGAGTCTGACGTCCTTAAGAGCTGGGGGACATCTGCAGCTAGAAATGGAAGTTCAGGATGAATTATTGAAAGACGATGTCATCCCTAGCTTAAAACAGACGTCTCTCAGCCAACAAGGGGAGTCCCTCGCTAAAACGGATGTCTTTCAACTTATGACGAACGTCCTCAACTTAAAACGAATGTCCCTAAACCCACAACGAACATCTCTCGCTTAAAATGGACATCTCTCAGCTTACGATAGACGTTCCTAGTGTCTTTAAGGATGCCTTTGGTCTATTCTAGCCGTTCGTTCTCATTGAGTGACGTTTGTCCCTTCATCAAACGATCATGAAGCTTTGTCTACCTGCCCCCTCTTCCAATCCTGAATGTCCATCATCGTTGCAGAATGTCCATCTCTTCATCCAGCGACAATCATGGACATCCGTCTCTTCATGGATCAGCCTTGGGCGTCCCTAGTTGTTGAAGGACGTCCAAGCAAGGATGTTCCTTGGACGTCCGTTGGATGTCCAGGTGACGTTCTTGGCGTTTTCTAAGCGGAAAACGTAACTTCGACGTTTGTCTTGACATTTTTTGACAGAAAACGTGACTGTGAGGCTTGCGTTCTTCATTTTTGCATAATTTGAGATTTTAATTGTTCGTAAAATTTCTTTAAGCTTGACTTATCGGTAATCCCAATTTATTGGATTTGTTTTGTTAGTTTCCCATTTGTAATTTAACCTTCTTAAAATCAAAGACTTATTTTCGTATGTGCTTCTCGTTTGTTCTTCCTTTTAGACCTTCCACAGTTCGACTGACGCTGCACACTCCGCAAAGGTCGACGATTTTAGGGTTTCAATCGCCGGAGAGATGAAGCAGGTAATAGGAATGGTCGTTTCCAATAAGATGCAGAAATCGGTCGTTGTTGCGGTGGACAGGCTCTTCTACCACAAGCTCTTCAATCGCTACGTTAAGCGCACTTCCAAGTTTATGGCTCACGATGAGACCAACCAATGCGACATCGGCGACCGGGTGAGCTATCCCCGACCTTTCTTTCTTCATCTTTTCCTTTCTACTATTTAATTTTTTCGTTTTTTTTCTTTCTACTGCGTTATGGTTCGAAAAACTTATGAATTGCAACTGGCTTTTAGGTTAGATTGGATCCTTCTAGACCACTAAGCAAGAATAAGCATTGGGTGGTTGCTGAAATTCTAAAGAAAGCGCAAATCTATGTGCCACCGTCAGTGGATAAATTTGCTTCTTCAAAGAGTCCTGATGTTGCAACTTCTTCAGCCTCTTAGTGTGAGGCCATTTTGTTTTTTCGTAGGCGCATAGTGCATCAAGATTAGCCAATTGACCAATTAGTTCATATCATCACTGTTTATCGATTAATATAAGTTCTAGTAGGAAAAGCTTTCATTTAGATTTCATGTTTTCTTGGTTGAGTATGATTGGAAGAGGACTCTTTCTTTTCAAGTGGATTATCTTATATGAGTTTTCATGAGAACTGCAATGGATTGTGAAGCTTGAACTTGGTGCCATGAAACTTTCTGCTTTATTGTTTCAAATACTTTCCACTTATTAAATCATATCATGTTCTTTGGTCATGTGAATAATTTTTCTTGCTAGATTATTTTGATCCAAATGTAAGTCCAAAGATTTTGCTCAAGTGGTGAAAAGGCGCTCCTCTTTTAAGTTCTAAGATTCATATCTCACATGGTGCAAAAGAACCAAGGAATCATGTCACTGACAATAATACAAATGACTTATCCTAACTAATGCCTTACAACTTCTGAGGGAACAGGGCATGAGTTCATGACATTAGTCCATTAGTTGATATGCTTTTAAGCTATTTGGGACACTCAATGTCATACAAAAGTGGGATGTTGTGAGAGTTCTTTTATTTAGTGTTAGTCAGTCGTCTGTGTTGGTCACTGTCTTTTCCATGCTGACCTCTTTTAAAATCATGAAAATTTAATATAAACTAACCAAAGTTTAAATCAGAACAAATTTTGACTTGCACCCTAGTTTTAGTTTTGCATCTACAATTGATATAATGATTTGCAAATTGTATAGGGTGGTTCTGGAAGCATCACACATTCCGGTAGCTGAAAGGAATTGTGATTTCTCTGTAAAAGCACCTCATTATTGATCTTTTGTAATTGTATGTTACCTTAATATTTATTCTCCCACGCATATTAATCGTTCTTATATCTTCGAAGTTTCATCCATCGAACTAATTAATGTTTCTGAACTGCAATTTGCGTGTGTTTGCTTGATTTGATGCATGCATTCTTGTGTTAAGCATGTGTTTTTCTTCTTTTGTCGTTTAAATTTTACTCTTGTTCCCATGCATAAAAACAATTATGAAGATATGCTTGGATAACAAACTGAGTTGTAACCATACGTTTGATTAGTCTAACACTATGACCATTTTAATCACAGGTGGATCGATTTTGATGTAGGCAGCAAGTTTTGACCTTTTAGACCCATCTCATTACCTGAAGTTGAGTGTAGTGTTATGCTTGTTTCATGCTCTACTTCGTGTATGATCTTTGCAGCGTACATCAGTCATACACCGAAGAAGGAAATTTCTTCACTTACGCCATGTAAAATTAGACAAATAGCGTGGATGCTTGCTGACTCTATGTAAAAATGGGATTCAATCCGGGAATGGGCAATAAGACGGCATAACTGGACGAAGCCCATTATTAGTGTTTGGCTATGTTCTTTAATGAACTCTCCAATTTTAATTGATCAAATTTTGAAATACTACCAGGAATAGAAGAGAACAAAATCGAGATAAACCAATGTCAGGGGGTTTCTTTTTGAAGAATTGCCTGCCAAAATTGACCAAATTGAGAAACAAAGCTCGATTTTGGTTCTTATAATTAGGAACCGAACTGACTCAGTCTCACCCTTAGTTGCAAGTCTTAGAAATTAAAAGACGGAGGCTGTCTCGGCTTAGTTAACATGATCAAACTATTGTGTTCCGCATCTATACAAGAATACTTCTCAAGCAAGCGGAAAAGAGAAGAGGGATTGCATGGACTTGGGTCACAATGCACACCTAGTAATTTCATCTTTACGAGGGGGTTTTCAGTCTTTTCCTCTTCTCTGAGTCCATCTAGTGTACTTAACCAGCTCAATTTGGCTGAAGGCATTGCCTTTCTTTACACCTCGATTTCTCATGTCTATCCTCGTCTTCTCCACCCCACCCCAATTACCAGTTTCAGCATATACCAGACGCAGCGAGCTATAATTAGCCGGGTTACGAGGTTCCATTTCGGTTACCTCTGCAGCTAGCATTTCCGCCATTTCTAACCTCGCCTGATTCTTACAGGCCGACGCCAAAGAGCTCCAAATTCTCGGATTCGGTTTAGTCACCATTGCTTTCACAGTCTCACAAGCATCTTCCACCTTCCCTGCTTTTCCCAGAAGATCGACGTAGCATGCGTAATGTTGTTGAGTTATAGTTTCTTTATTGCCACTCAAGAGTTGCCTGAAAATCGTCTCTCCTTGCTCAACCAGGCCGCCATGGTTGCACGCAGACAGTGCGGCAAGGTAAGCAATGGAGTCCGCCGGAATTCCTTCGTTTTTCATCTTGTAAAAGAGCTGTACAGCTTCATCGCCATAGCCATGGAGACCGTAACAGTTGATTAGTGTGGTCCATGATACAAAATCTTTTACGGCCATTTCTTCGAAGACTCGAAGCGAGTCTGCGAGGAAGCCGCATTTTGCGTACATATCGATTAGCGCATTTCCAATGGAAATGTCAGAGGTCAAAGAGGATTTCAGAACGTAGCCGTGAACTCCATGGCCGAGGTAAAATGACCAAGTGGCCGTGCAGGCGGCAATAATGGGCAACAGAGTTACAGAGTTTGGTTTGATTCCTTCCTCTCGCATTCGGTTGAAAAGAATCATCACTTTGATCACATCCTTGCTTCGAGAAACACTTCCGATTATCGAACTCCACATAACGAGATCCTTTACCGCCGAATTCTCAAACGCCGCCACTGCAGAATGCACATCGTTATTACATTTGCCATACATGTAGATGATCGCTGCAGAAAAACGATGATCGGAATCAAATCCATGACGAAAAGCGTAGGCGTGAATCTCTTTTCCGTTTAATTCGAATCCTAATTCTGCACATATGGGTAGAATGGTTATCATCGTAACCCGATTAGGTTCGATTCCTCCAAGCTGCATTGCTCGATGGCAATCCATGGCCGCGTTATAATTGCCATTGATAGCGAATCCGGATATCAAGGCCGTCCATGAAACCTCATTTTGCTTCTCCATTTGATCGAAAACTCGCAGAGCCATCACCGAATCGTCGCACTTGAAGTAGAAATCGAGAAAAGCGGTTTTCAAGATGAATGCTGAATCTCCAATGCTACCGTTAACTACAGCTTGCGCATGGATTTGTCTCGCGATCCTAAAGCTCGAGGTCTTTCCACAAAGGGAGACGACGGTCGCAGATAATTCCGGTTTCGGAAGAAACCCAGAAGCACGCATTTCCCGAAGAATTTCCAACGCTTGAAGTAGACATCTATTTTGAGCGTAACAATTCACCATGGAATTCCAGGAAATAGAATCTCTCTGCGGCATTGTATCGAACACCAGACGTGCTTCATCCACCATCGAAAATTTAGCGTAGGTCGAGAGAAGGGAGTTGGATACAACCGCGTCGGAGTAGGAAGCAGTTTTGAGGGTATGGCAGTGAAGCTGAAGGGCGAAGTGGAGGGACTGAGAAGAAGCACAAGCTTTGAGGAGGGAGGGAAGAAGGAAAATGTTCGAAAGAAAAAAGGCGCCATTGATTTGCAGCTCTTGCTCGCAGAAGGAAAGAGCTTGGTGGGAAAGCCCTTGGGAAACAAGGGACTTGATCGTGCTTTCGAGTGGTGTCGTAGAGAAGCTGAGAGCTGCTGTTTGCCGTCCGATGATGCCGCCATGAAGAGCGATTGAGGTGAGCAAGAACATATTGCCATGCCTCCTTCCAGTTTCACTTGGACCCTTTTAGAGGTATATTTTAGTCTAATCACTACATAAATTAACAAACATTAGTAATTTAAGTCCTAGCTAGGAGTGTTATTAAAAAAATTGCATTTTTGGACGTAATTTTTTTGTTAGATAAACAATCATCGATACAATTTTGGTAATTTTCACACGTAAATAAGTTTGAAATCTCAACTTCCAAAATCAACAAAATCATTATATCGATAATTGTTTCTCTTTAGATATCGTCCAACAGAGAAGATCACGCAACAAAAATATGATTTCTTTGATGGACTTTAAACAATGACTCAATTACTAATGCTCATAAGTTTGGAGAATTATTTGTCTAAAAACAAAATTTAAGGGACTAATTGCTCTTAACTAAGTTTAAGGAGTAAGGTACACCTATATATATAAAAAAAAAGAATAACAAAATCGAGATTCTTCTTGAAAAATTATAGTGCGTAAAAAATTATGGACAAAGTGTTAGCCTAAGTGTTTTTAAGTTTAATTGTTTTGATGATGTTTATAGTTATTGAAATTATAAGTTGTTTATTGATATTTATATTTATATTCATTGGAAATATTCTTAATTAGGATATTAATGTTGTCTAATATGTTTATCTAAGTCCATGTAGTAAATAGATATAAATATTGGAACTTAGAGAAATTAAGAAGCGCAAAATGAGGAGATGAGGTCGAGTAAACTGAAGATTTGGTCGACCAAAATCACCTTGCAAAAGAAACGGTTGACGAAGCAGTCGAGGATGCAGGCAAATAGCTCGACCAAAATATATTACAGATTGCTCCCAAGATTTACGAACGACAAAGCGGACGAACAGTGAAGATTTGGTCGATCGATTTTTAAGACAAATTGCTTCTCAAATTTATGGTCGACAAGGAGGTCGAGTAGGAAGAAAATGGTTGACCGTATCATATTACAAATTGTCCATCAGATTTGCAGTCGAGGTAGCAGCCGAGCAAGTAGTCAATCGAAAATACTGGACAACGCAACGGCTAGTTTTTTAACGATTGGATGGGGTCGACCAAAAAGGAATTGGTCGATCGATTTCTCAGTGCCTATAAATATAAGACACTCCGAGATTCATTGCAACAAACTAGGAATTAAGGCGAAGCCCTACCAATTTTTATACTCAATTCCAAATAGCTATTTGAGCCTCAAATCTAACTCTCATCATTTCTAAACTTGAGTGTTATATTTGAGAGAGTTAGGATTTAGTTTGTAACCTTCATTTCCCAAATTGTACTCAAACGGAAAGGGTGACGCCCTATGAATTAGTCAAGTAAAGGGTGATGCTCTGCGAATTAATCGAGTAAAGGGTGATGCCCTGTGAAGAGTCAATTGTAACAGTTTGTTTAACACAAGTGCAGTGAAACATCACCATCAGGGAGATTGAGCTACTAAAGATCTCTAAGTAGAAAGCTTGGAGAGCGAACGTATGCAGGATTTGCTAAATCACGTGAACATATCGGTGTCATCTCTCTATCTCCACTCTCTATATTTATGCATTGTTTGATTATATAATTGTGATAAATTACTTCGGATTTAGAGAAATAAATATCACATGAAAAAATTTAGAATGCCTAATTAACCCCCCACCCCCCTACAGTCGTCCATGGATCCTAACAAGTGGTATCAAAGCTGGTTAATTAAAATTTTTGTGTGATATTGTGATTGTTTGGATATATTTGCTTGAATTGTATCTATTGGACTGATTTGTGTTGTTTGGATAATCTTGTTCAAATTATTTGTTGATAAATTGCTCAAATTTAAAATGGTCTTCAACATGCGAGTTGAAGAACAATCGGTACTTAGGCCTCCATATTTTGATGTTAGTGATTATACATATTGGAAGACTATAATGAAATAATATATCCAATCTTTAGATTATGATATTTGGAACGTTATTGAAAATGGATCTTACATTCCGCATAAAATTGAAAATGATATAGAGATTCCAAAGATATATAGTGAATATAATGATAGTAACAAACGAAAATTGAGTATGAATGCTAAAGCTATCAATATTTTATATTGTGCTTTAAATAGAGATGAATTTAATCATGTTCAAGCATGCAATAGTGCCTATAATATTTGGAAATTACTTGAGATTACGCATGAAGACACTAATCAAGTAAAAGAAACAAAATTGAGTATGCTTATACATGAATATGAATTATTTTCCATGGAAAAAGATGAAACTGAAACGCCCTGTATTTAAAACCTTATCTTTTTCTTAGCCATAATTTTTTTTTCGTTAATTTAATTTATTTAAAAACGCATGAAGGAAAGATTATCAGAGTAGTCAAAACAAAAATTAAAAATAGTCTCAAAACATTATTTAGTTCTTTAAACAAAAGTCCATTATTTAACAAATCATTTAAAAAAATCATAGTTAACTATTCAAAAATAACCAGTAGTACTATCGGTGAGCCATAACCCTCAGGTCGAACTCGACTGATAACCCAAGTGTTCATCATGCAATGCATACTCCTCCACTGGTATATTGCTAATATCGTGACAGCCACCTACATCATAGGATAAAATAATGAGCTTAACGCTCCGCAAGAAATAGAATGAAATGCAATGTCCAATGTGTGCTTATGCAGTTTGTCTCAAAGAAGAATATATCATCTTTGTCTTTTACGTATTTTCGTTGACATTTCATTTATCAGAGAAAGGATACATCATCTGGTTCATGTGGCTTAACCATCACTTCATCCCTACCTAGAAGGAGTTACATCCATCAAGGGTGTCAGTATCTATGACAATCATCAATCTCCTCAGTCCAAGCATTGGGGATTTCTAGTACAGAAGAAATGATACATCTCTGGTCCTTGTGGCTTAATCGTCACTCCCTCCCTACATAAGATAAGTTGTATCCATCAAGGGTGTCACCACCAAGGACTGTCACCTACTCTCCCAAACCCCCATACGCCTATTTATGTTTATTCTAGTCATTTCATTAACATATCATAAATATATCAATATTTTCATAAATCCTAATCATGATGCATGCATGTCATACAATATTCATTCCACAGTAATTAATAGAGTATATAGGATAGGTATAACATTACAACAATGAAGTAACAATTCATGGATTAAGCAAAAGCAATTCATAGTTAACCTGTAACATTTTTATCAATAACTTATAACAAGCAAATCAGAGATTTAGTTTATTAAAGAATGGCTATTAATTAAACAGTGTTCTTATTAACAGAGAGCAACTCACAAAACGCAGGGAACAATCACTAGCAGAGCAGAGCCAAACCAAATCCAACTATTAATCCAACTATAATTGACAGTAGCAAAGATTCATTTACGGAAGCAGATAATATTTCACACCAAGGGAAAATATTCCACAGCAAGGGAACAAGGCAACTTCCAAACAAACCACACATTCCTGTAATGTAGACCTCCACTAGCCAAACATCATGCCATTCCTCATCTCAAATCACAATTCCCCCTTGTAAAACTTCCTCTTCACTAGCACGAGCATCACCAAAGACGACACTTTACCCCCAAAAATCCAACAACCAAGCTCTCTTTCTTTCTCTCTCACACACACAAGCTTTTCTTCCTCTCTTTCTCTCTCTTTCTTCTCAGAACTCAACTCACAATAGGGGCACTCAACTCACAATAGCAAAAACAACATAGCATACTTCCCTATTTATAATCTCTATTTTCCTATTTAATATTCATAAGAGTGGGAAAAAATGGAGCAACCACTTCAATAGTGGTGCCCATAAATTAACTCCCATAGTGGGAGAGTGGAGTGAAGTGGCTTTGCCACTCAAGAAGTGGTGCAACCACTCAATATAAAAGAAATGCTGCTGAAAAAAAAAACATTTTTGCATGAGATCGGTCGAGTAGCTGATCAAGTACTCCAAGCAATCATCGACTGCATCGTCGATTGCAACAACGATTTTCATGTGGAAGCGGTCGATGACACTCGACCGCTCTGTCTACCACCTCTGAAAAATCGCCTCTGTCCTATTTTTTTCAGTCGACCAAATCTTAGTTGCTCAACCGCTTCGTTGACCATAGAACTAAGATGTAATCTGTAATATATTTTGGTCAATCTCTTCAAACGCATTCACGACTGCTTACTCAACCGTAAAACCTGAGAGCATTCTATAATATTTATCAGTTGACTGCGGTGGATCTCTTAGAATGCATTCACGACCGATTACTCGACCACAAAACCTAGGAGCATTCTGTAATATTTATCTGTTGACCATTTAGTCAGTTGATTCCTTGATAGTTGACTGAATCCTTCTCCTTAACACCATTGCTATATTTTCCTCTCTGTCATCTCCCTGGATCCATTCTTCTCTTCCCTGATCCAACATTCTTCAAGCCAATGATCCATCAAGAACAATGTAATCACTATAAATACCCCACATAATTCTATTTATTCTAAAATAATCTTCAATAATTATCACTAATTATTCCAACTTATTACGTTTAATAAACTTATTTTTGGAGTTCTCCCCTCCTTAATGAAATTTTTGTACTTAAAATTTAGCTAACAAAATAGTTCAGGATACTTGGCATCCATGTCCTCTTTTCTTTCCCACGTAGCTTCTACTGAATGGTTTTGCCATAGGACTTTAACTAGTGGGATCTGCTTGTGTCAAAGTTCTTTAATTCTTGAGTCCAGAATTAGAATAGGTCTTTATTTATAACTTAAGTTCGATTAAACTTCCACATCAGCAGAAGGTACCATTTGAATTGAATTTATGAGGCATTTCTTTAATATGGATACATGGAACATATTATGTACACCCTCCATAAAGGCTAGCAATTGCAATTGGTACGCCACCCTTCTGATTTTTTTTTTTTTGTGATTGGAAAATGACCAATATACCTCAGACTTAGCTTCCCCTTCTTTCCAAATCGCATGACTCCCTTGCGAGGTGATATTTTTAGGAACACTAAGTCCCCTTTGTTGAACTCCAAGTCCCATCGACGTTGATCAACGTAACTTTTCTAGCGACTTTGAGCATTCTTTGACGGATAATTACAACTAATTCGGAGGTTTGTTGTATCATATCTGGGCCATAAAATTCAGCTTCTCCTACCTCACTCCAATGCAATGGGGATCTACACTTTCTGCCATACAATGCTTTATAAGGTGTCATTCTGATCGTCGCTTGGAAGCTACTATTATAGGAAAATTCCACTAAGGGTAGCATTTTTCCCCATCCAATTTGAAATTCAAGCATGCAAGCACACAACATATCTTCTAGAATTTGAATTATACACTCGCTTTGGCCATCAGTCTGTGGATGAAAGGCAGTGTTGAACTTCAATTCCATCCCCATGACCTTATTCAAACTCTTCCAAAATGTAGAAGTGAACCACGGATCCCGATCGGATACAATTGAGACCAGAACTCCATGCAATCGTATGACCTCCTTAATATATGGATCTGCAAATTGATTCATCTTGTATGTCATCTTCACTGGTAAGAAGTGGACAACTTTAGTTAATCTATCAACAATCACCCAGATTGCCTCATGCTCTTTCACAGTCTTGGGTAATCTAGTGACAAAGTCCATGGTGATGTGATCTCACATCCACTCTGGTATCGGCATCAGTTGAAGCCTTCCACCCAGCCTTTGGTGTTTCGCTTATACTTGTTGACATACCTGGCACAATGCTACATACTGAGTATTATCAAATTTCATCACCTGCCAATAATAATGCACCTTGAGGTCCTTATACATCTTTTTGCACCCAAGATTGATGGAAAAGCTTGAAGAATGGGTTCTCTTAAAATCATCAACCACAATTGCAAGTGATCCGGCACATACCATCTATTTTTAAACTTTACAATTCCGTCAGTAGATAGAGAATAGTCCCGACACTCCGTCAGAGTTGGATTCAACTTGAAATCTTCGCATTGACCATCTTTCTATTGGGCTTCTTTAATCCTCTCAAGTATGGAAGACTTTAAGGTCAGCGTTAACAAAAAGGTCGTTAGCTGCATAGGAACTATCTGTACATTCAGCTCTTAAACATCCTTCTGCAGTCCTACAGGCATTTCTTCACATATCATATTCATAATGGTAACCTTCCTACTTAAAGCATCAGCTACCATATTGGCTTTTATGGGATGGTACTTTATTTCACAATCATAGTCTTTTACAAACTCCAACCATCATCGTTGCCTTATATTCAACTCCTTCTGCGTAAAAATATACTTTAAGCTTTTGTGGTCCATGTAAATCTCACACTGTTGTCCATGCAAATAATGCCTCCATATTTTGAGCATAAATACCACAACGGCAAGTTCCAGGTCATGAGTGAGATAGTTAGCCTTGTGCAGTTTGAGTTATCTCGAAGCATACGCAATCATCTTCCCATTCTGCATTAGAACCCCATCCAATCCGCTCTTGGATACATCACAGTAAATACAGAAATTGTCTTCTTCTTCTAGTAGGGCCAAGATAGGTGCTGAAGTCAACCTGTGTTTCAACTCCTGAAAGCTCTTTTCACATTCACTTGACCACCAGAATCATACATTCTTCTTTGTTAGGCTAGTAAGAGGCAGAGTAATTTTTGAAAATCCACTTATGAACCGTTTGTAATACCCCGCCAGTCCGAGGAAACTTCTTACATCTAGGGGTGTTCAAACCAAAATCGAACCGTCTATCCTAACCGAAACCGGCCAAATTTGGTCTGATAGGTTCGGTTTTTGTAAAAGAAAAATTGATTTTCGGATTAAAATTTTATGAACCGGATATTGCCGGTTTGGTTTGCGGTTTTGATTTCTCAAAACCGGCAAAACAGAAACCGCTGGCCCTGGCTGCAGATTAGATGTCCTTCACGGCTTCACCTTCAATTTTAGGGCTTTTTGTTTTTGTTCAGCCTCAGCCTTAGCCTCCTCACTCCTCAGGTACGTCTTCACTCTTCACTTCCTCTTCAGTCTTCTCGTTCCGAGTCTGACTTCAGCCTTCAGAGTTCGAGTCTCTCATCTCTCTCTGTTCCTCGACTGAGTCGGCTGACTGCTCCTACCCAGTACCCTGTTTCGTTTTCGTTCCTCCGGTTGAAACAAAGGGACGAATTTGGTTCCTCGGCCGACTGCTCGGCCTGTTTTATTTTCGTTCCTCTATTGAAACAAAGGTACCCAATACACATTTCGTTCCTTTGCAGGCAGTTCAGGTTTTCGTTCATTTTTGTTTCGTCTTAGCATCTCCAGGCTCCAGCAGTCCAGACTACAACTGACGCTTCAATCTGAGTGTGCAGTCGAGCTCGTTGATCAATATTGGGTAAGTGGTTAGTTTTCTATAGATCAATTTTGCTGATCGTTGCACCATCATAAATTTTCAAATTAATTTTTTGCACCAACTTTGCTGTTCTTTGCATCATAACTAGTTACTTTGCTGTTCTTTGTTTGCTGGGAAGAGGGGAGGTCCGAGAGGATGGCTCTCTCTTTATTTTTTTGTCTGGCTAAATTTTATGTGGTTTGAATTTTTCATTTGTGGCTAAATTTTACTGTCTGGGAAGAGGAGAGGTCCTAGAGGATAGCTCTCTCTTCATGTTAGAGTGCATTGATTCATTTTTTGTGTTTGGTTTTGCAAAAAAATGAAAATATTCCATACTCATTCTCTATTTCTCTCTATGTATATATATATATGAAAAAAAAAACAAAATATAAACCGAAACCGAACCGAAACCGAACCGAAATATTGGTTCCGGATCCGATTTGGTTACCCCAAAATAAAAAACCGGTATAGGTTTTAAAATTTTCAAACTGAAACCGATTGGTTCGGTTTACTTTGTATTAAAACCGATCCGAAACCGATTTTGAACACCCCTACTTACATCACCCACACTATTGGGTTGTGCAAAATCGACAATCGCCCAAATTTTTGCTGGGTCGACTGCAATGTCATCCTTAGAAATCACATGACCAAGGAAGCTGATTTCATTCAACCAAACTTGCACTTTGAGAACTTCGCGTATAACTGGTTATGCTCCAAAGTAGACAAGGAAGTCTTTAGATGCTCGCAATGTTCTTCTTTTGACCGAGAATAGGTCAGAATGTCATCGATGAAGATAATGATAAACGTGTCCAAATAATCCCTAAAGATCTGGTTCATTAAGTCCATGAAAGCTACCGGAACGTTGGTTAGCCCAAACGACATCACAAGAAACCCACAATGCCCATATCTCGTTCGAAATGTTGTTTAGGATATCATACGGCTTAACTTTCAGCTGATAGTATCTCGAATGAAGATCAATCTTCAAAAATATACAGGCATCGTGCAGCTGGTCAAATAAATCATCAATCTGAGGCAAAAGATATTTGTTCTTGATCGTCACTTTATTCAGCTCCCGATAATCTATGCACATCCTTCGCGATCCATCATTTTCTTTACAAACAAGACCGGCGCTCCCCAAGGCGAGAAGTTTGGAGGGATAAACCATTTGTTGATTAACTCTTCCAACTGGATTTTTAACTCGTACAACTCAGCAGGTGCCATCCTGTATGGATTCTTTGAGATGGGTTCTGTGCCAGGATGTAAATCGATTACGCATTCGATTTCTCTGTTAGGTGGTAGCCCAGGGAGATCATCTAGGAAGGCCCCCGAAAATCTCGGACCACCACAACTTCTTCCATCATCGACCACAACAACGATTCTAAGACTTTCACGTGGAAGCGGTCAATGACACTCGACCGCTCTATCGACCGCCTCTGAAGAATCACCTCTATCCTATTTTTTCGGTCGACCAAATCTTAGATGCTCGACTGCTTCATTGACCGCAGAACTAAGATGCAATCCGTAATATATTTTGGTCGATCTCTTCGACCGCATTCACGACTGCTTACTCGACCGCAAAACCTGGGAGGATTCTATAATATTTATTGGTTGACTATTTAGTTGACCGATTCTTTCATAGTCAACCGAATCCTTCTTCTTAACGCCATTGCTATATTTTCTTCTTTACCATCTCCTTTAATCCATTCTTCTCTTCCCTTCGAGCCAATGATCCATCAAGAACAATGTAATCACTATAAATACCCCACATAATTCTAATTATTCTCTAATTAATCTTCAATAATTATCACTAATTATTCTAACTTATTACGTTTAATAAACTTATTTTTAGGGTATTACTTAAACCATTGGTTGTATGTTTACATGGTTTACTTACATTACTAATGGTTTGAAAGTGCTTGACAGAATTTATTCCAACGAAGAGTTTATTAGGAAAATCATTAGGTGTCTACCAATGAAGTTGTAACCAAAGGTGACGGCGATTCAAGAGGCACGTGATCTCAAGGCTTTAAAGATGAAGGAACTCACCGGTTCCCTAATAACGCACGAGATCACGCTAATGAACAACGAGGAGGAGGAACAAAAAGAGAAGAGAATTTTCAAACCAAGGAACCTAGCCTTCAATGCCTCCTCAAACACTCAAGATGAATCCGAGGAAGAGGATGAAGATGACAAAGATATCAAATTCATGACTCAGAAGTTCATCGAGTACCACCAACGAAAAAGGAAAAAAGGGAAAAAGAGTAACATTTGCTTTGGATGCAGAAAACTCGGTCATACATCAACCGAATGTCCAAAAGCAAATAAGAAAAGAAAAGGCTCAAAGAAGAAAGCTTTCAATGCCACGAGGGACGATAGCAATGAAGATTCTTCTTTTGGGATTGAAGAGGTTTCTCATATTTGCTCCATGGCCAATGTGGAAAAGGTACACGACTCTTCTATTAATTCATATGATTGTGATGATGATAATGAATTGTTAGATGCATTTAATGAGTTGTTTGAAAATTTCAATATGCTCAAATGTAAATATAACTTGTTGAAAAATGAGAAAAAAAATTTGATCGAGAAGCATGTTGATTTGGTAAAATCTCTAGAGAATCAAATTGTCAATTTGAAAAGCATGAATGAGAATATGTTTGCTACTAACAAATCACTTGAAAATGACATTTGTGAATTAAATGTTAAAAATGGTGATTTGAATTCTATTGTAGTTAAATTTACAAATTGTAGCAAAAATTTTAATATGCTTTTAGGAAAGCAAAAGGTCACATTCAATAAAGCCAGTATTGGCTATGAACCCTTTGCAAGAAAGAAAAATTATAAGAATTTGTTTGTTGGTCCTAGTACATGCAATGTTTGTAATTATATAGGACATAAATCTTTTGTTTGCCTCATAAAATTGAATGATAAAAAAGCAAACTCTAAATTGGTATGGGTTCCGAAAAAGACCATTTCTAAGAATAAAAGGCCCAAAAAAGTTTGGGTGCCTAAGAAAAACACTTAGGTGTTTTTCGACTTTTGAATCAAAAGTTGGTATATATTTTGTTGATATTGGTTAACACTTATACTCTTGATTCAAATAGATTTTTCTTGTTATGTAGAAATAGGTTAAAATCATATTTCTTTGTTTGATTTGAATTGAATACATTATATGCATATAAGATAAAAATTTCATTCTCTTAATTAATATTGATTTTCTTATTTGCATATTTTTTTGGTATCATTGGTTAAACTTATTTTTAATACTTCAATTGGTATTTTTGAGCTTAAATTATGTTAATCCAACTAGTGGTGTTATAAATTGCATATATTGAAGGATTGTCTGAATTTTGTTTTGATGTATATTGTCTCCCCATTGATTTGAAATTGGTTATTTAAATAAGGGGAGAAAATAGTTTTATCTTGATTTTTTTAAAAAGGTTTTCATTTATCAACAAGTGGTTTAAATTAAATGATTTTTCTTGAAATATAATTATATTATGGTTTTCTCACAACAATTATGTTTCTAAAGGGGAGAAATATAATTGATTAATTTTGGAATGATTTTAATGAAAAATCTCCATTTTCTATTTTATGTTAAAATGACAAAGGGAAAAAATTGATTTGTTTGAGATATTTTGGTTATGATATTTTGGATAGAGTCCCCAACGATTATGTTTTGCTTAATGATTTAAGGGGAGAATTGAAGTGGGTTTTGTGTTCTAATTTTGGGTTTTGTGTCTGGTTCTCTTTGGATTTTCAAAACCCATCTTTTTCGCTTCTATTCCAGAAGCCCCTCCGCCGACTTTTAGAAATTGCATCCTCCAATTTCTATATGCATAGTAATTGTCTAAGTAGAAAATAATATTTGATTTGATTCATATGTTAAATTGCCTTTTGATACTCTTGGTGTTTGTTTCCTTCTAATGTTTTATTTTTGGTTTTATATGTTTAATGACAAAGAGGGATAGTAAATATGATTGAATGAATTGAATTGTATTGTTTTGGTGATTGGTTGTCCTTAGAAATTTTTTATGGTTTGATTTTTGACATAGGGGGAAATATTTTTCTTGTTTTTCTTGGAAGATCTCCTCGTGATTTCTTTTTTATTATGACAAAAAGGGAGAGAAAAATGTATAAGTTGTATAATATGTTTACATTAATTGAAAAGTGATATATTACATAAACTTAGGGGGAGATATCACATTATGCAATAATATATGCACATACTTAAATTTAGGAATAAACAATTTAAAATATTTTGTTGTCATAAAAAAGGGGGAGATTGTTAGCCTAAGTGTTGTTAGGCTTAATTGTTTTGATGAAGTTTGTAGTGATTGAAATTGTAAGTTGTTTATTGATAATTATTCTTAATTATTTAATCTTGATATTTATATTGATATTCATTGGAAATATCCTTAATTAGTGTATTAATGTTGTCTATCATGTTTATTTAAGTCAATGTAGTGAATAAGTATAAATATTGAGACTTAGAGATTAAGAAGTACAAAATAAGGAGATGAGGTCGAGTAAACTGAAGATTTGGTAGACCAAAATCACCTTGCAAAGGAAACAATCGACAAAGTGGTCGAGGATGCGGTCGAAGAGCTCGACCGAAATATATTACAGATTGCTCCTAATATTTGCGATCGACAAAGCAGACGAGCAACGAAGATTTGGTCCACCGATTTTTAAGACAAATTGCTTCTCAGATTTGCGGTCGACAAAACGGTCGAGTAGGAAGAAAATGGTCGACCGCAACATATTACAGATTGCCCATTAGATTTGCGGTCAAGGTAGCAATTGAGCAAGTGGTTGACCGAAAATGTTGGACAACGCAACGGCTAGTTTTTGAATGGTTGAATGCAGTCGACCAAAAAGGAATTGGTCGACCGATTTCTCAATGTCTATAAATATAAGACACTCCGAGGCTCATTGCAACAAACTGGGAATTGAGGCGAGACCCTGCCAATTTTTATACTTAATTTCAAATTGCTATTTGAGCCTCAAATCTAACTCTCAGCATTCCTAAACTTGTGTGTTGTATTTGGGAGAGTTATGATTTAGTTTGTAACCTTCATTTCATGCATTGTACTCAAACGGAAAGGGTGACGCCCTAAGAATTTGATAAGTGAAGGGTGATGCCCTGCAAATTAGTCGAGTAAAGGGTAACGCCCTGTAAAGAGTCAATTGTAACAGTTTGTTTGACACATATGAAGTCAAACATCGCCAATCGAGGAGATTGGGCGACTAAGGACCTCCAAGTAGACAAATTAGACTATTAAAATTGAAGTACAAAATGAGTGTTGCAACTCATAAGATAATATGGAAATTAACAAATCAACCACTATACTTTAGAATCAATGACAAGTCAATCACATAATAATTTTCACCAACAACTTAAACACTGAACTACGGAAAATGGACGGATCAAACATCACGGTTACGTTTTTCATTAAAAATGTTGTTGTTCCACTGCGGAACGTTAGCTTTTCCCAATGGAACATTATCTTTCCACTAAATAGAGTTAAAAAATTACTTTTCGCTAGCGAAACGATTATATTCCGCTGTGAAAAGACAACATTCCACTACAGAAATATTACTTTCCGATAAGGAAAGGTTTCTTTCATCTGCGAAAAGGGAAACATTGATGATGAGAACTCGACGGACCAGAAAGAGGAAAGAGAAGATGGTATTGAGAACTTGACGGTGAGATGGAGAGGAGAGTGAGCCACAAGAAGATATTTGGAAAACTGAAAACATGAGGATTGTTTTTGACGACGAGAAGACCACGTCGGAGTTTCTCAGAATCGTTTTTGCGATAAGATTGTTTCAATTATTCGCGGGTTTAGTTTTATGTTGAAGATATTTTCTTCGCAAGTTCAGCATAACGACGATATTTACTCTGTCCATTTTTCATAGTTTAGTGTTTAAGTTGTTAGCAAAAATTGTTCAATGATTGACTTGTCATTGACTCCATAATACAATGGTTTATTATTTATTAATGAGAAATTAACAAAACAAACCCTATAGTTGAGGGTAAAAAACACGGCAAACCTTCAAGAATTTTTGTAAACAACTAAAACCTCAAACTATGGAAAATCAACGATGCAAACCTTCTCATCATGTTTTCCGTCCAAAATTGTAGAGGGACGTCCCTTATAGGTTGAGGGACATCCCTTACAGGTTGAGGGACGTCCCTTGTCTCTGCAATCCACCCTTATATATCATAGTGGATTGCAGAGATAAGGGATGTCCCTCGGCCTATAAGGGATGTCCCTCGGCCTATAAGGGACGTACAGACGTCTCTCGCTTAAAATGGACAAAGACGATGTCATTCCCAGCTTAAAAGGGACGTCCCTCATGTAACAACAGACGTCTCTCGCTTAAAACGGACAAAGACGACGTCGTTTCAGCTTAAAACAGACGTCTCTCAATTCAAAACGAATGTCCTTCGCTTAAGGCGGATGCCTCTCTGACAATTTGGATCGGCCCTGTTTGTTCAAACATAAAGTTTGTGTTCTTTCATTTCATTTTCATTGCTGATTTTCTTAAAATATTTGATTAGATTAATCATGGGTCTTTGAAAAGTGACTCTACTTCTGTAAAGAAAAAAAAGAGAAAGGTAGAGAGAGAGACGAAGAAGAAGAAACTCTGTCTGTAGAAATTAATGTTAGCTTTGCATGAGAATTAGAGATTCACTTAACCGGACTCATGGGTTGCTGAGAAAAAATGACGATTTAGAGAGAAACCAGAATTGTAGAAAAGAAATGGAGTAGCGCCATTGTAGGGATGAAGTTTTCCATTAAGAGACAAACTCAAATGACAAAATGGTGGCACCATTGTCTCTGCAATTTTAAAAGGAAAACATGAAGGAAAAACTTGCGTCGACTATTTTTCATAATTTGAAGTTTTAATTATTTACAAAAATTATTAAAGATTTGTCGAGTTTTTTTATCCTTAAGTAGAGTTGGTTTTATTAATTTCTCTTTATTAATTAACAAAAATAATATATATATATACTATGTGTGTCTTGTCTCATCATGCAATTTCGAGTTACTCGATTTGATCCCTTCACTACCATTACAAACCACCTAATTTCGTTCTGACATTTTGATTGTACCACAAACTTTTTGGCTCCGTGCAAATAATATTTGAATCCGAGGACTCAGACATGTTCATTAAGTAACAAAATAAGAATCCTTAAAGAATAAATTATTTGTAAGAATAAATAAATAATAAGTAAACATAGTCTCATAGTATAAATTTAAGTAAAACCTAGGAAAAATGACAAACCAACTATTATTCTTTACTGTTTTTGACAAATCAATCATTTTTTTTTGCTAACAAGTTAACTACTGAATTATGAAAAAATAATACTACTAATATCGTTATCACGTTTGCCGTTAATGACGACGAACCGTGGTGGATTAAAGACAAACTGCGACGACTTGACGACAAACCGCAGTGGAAATAAAGATTTAGAAAACTTTAGATTTTGTAAAAGAATGGATTTAGAAGATTTCGGGTATTATAATTTAAAACCTTTTGTAAAAGAATGTGAATATTTTAGTTTTCGGATGATTTAAAATTATTTTACAGTTCATAAGAGAATGTTTGTGTTGTTTGAGTTTTTCTACGAAGAAGAGAATGAATAGTATTTTTATTTGCAGAATATTTGCTGCAGTTTAACAATTTAACTCTTAAACTATTACAACGATCTGCTTCGGATCGACGAAAAACCGCAGCGGTTCGACAACTAATCACAGCGGTTCGATGACTACCCGCAACGGTTTAACAATTTAACCCCTAAACTATGATGATCTGCTACTGTTTAACGAATAAACCCTTAAACTATAACAAACCATGGCTACTTGACGACAAACCATAGTGGTTTGACGAAAAACCGTTGTGGCTTGACGAAAAATCACGGCGGTTTGACGACAAATCCCAGTGGTTAGTTATCATAATTCAGGGGTTAAATTGTTAAACTATAGCAGATCGTCATAGTTCAGGAATTAAATCGTAGTGGCTTGATAAGAAGGAAATTCTCTTCTTTCACTTATCGCGACGGTGAATATTTGAACATCGATAATTCTCTCAATTTTTAATGGTTTTGGACGCTTGAGGACTCGTTTTCCATCATTTTTTCGCGATGCACAGGTAGGGGATGTAACGATCCGAATTTTCTTTTCCTTTAAAAATACGATAAATTTAAAACTTTTAAAAACAACAACTTAAAACGTCATCAATAAAAATCAAAGTCTTCATCTTCTAAAAACCGAACCGTTAAATTCTTTTTCTTACATTTGTTACATAAATCATGGGAATATATGAGTATAAATTATTTCTTTAAAAACGTAGCGGAAGCTTAAATAAACTATTTGTCCGAATAAAATAACTAATTACATTTATATTTACAAAACCGTTTTGCTCTTGATGTTTTTAGTCTTTACCCTTTAGTCTTTAGCCTTTAGCCTTGAACCTTGCCAACCACAACCACAACCACTCGCCCGTGTAAATCCTTCGTCAACCGCTCCTCTTTAGATTAATCATAATATCATGATCACCTACACCACAAGTAAACTGTAAGCCCAAAAAGGCTTAGTAAGGAATTGAAAACACAACAAGATGCCTCTAACTGATTTTGTCAGAATGGGATTTGCCCAAGCGGTTCTTTACTCACTGTTACATATATCATACTCGAGTCTCGAGATAGGAGACTAGGGCACCCTATAGGCAATGGAGAAAAACTCGGCATCTAACACCCTATAGTAGACAAGCTTATCTATCCCACAGATGGGAAGATCTCATTTTGTTTATCGAGTCTACCAGTTAGATCCAAACCATTAACCCGGCCACTATCGAGTTGGGAGATTAGGACACCCTATAGGAAAATGGGAGGAAACTCAGCATCTAACACCCTATAATAGACAAGCTTATCTATCCCATAGACGGGAAGATCTTAAATTTGGTTTACCGAGTCTACCGATTAGATCCGAACCATTAACCCGGCCACTAATTCCCTTACATACATTATTAATCATTTTAGCTCGCATCATGAATACCAACTTGGACGTGGTATTTCCTAAGGGTTTCTAAGACCATGAACTTTAATTTAGTGACTCTAATCGTAGCAACATAACAAACATTCGATAATTCAAAGGATTATCCTATACAAATAAGCATGGGGATAATCTCTACAAACAATCACTACGATTTGAATTACAATCCAATTTATCAAGGAATGAGCTATGGCAACAATCACTTCATTTAAAACATTCAACAACCCCAGCAATGCACATCGGAACCTATTGTAACTATTAATAGAAGAATAACAATTCTACTAGCACATTCGAAACATTAAAACACTTCACACGTCAATAGAAGTCTCATCCACAACAAGAAACTAATAATGCCTTAGCTCAATTATCATGCTTTGAAGGGAACTAAAGATACTAATAAATACAATGAATAAGGCTTATTTACGTACGTTGAAAGCAACAATGAGATACGAAGTCTAACAGTGAATTATAACGACATCCATGCTTATTAATTTAACCACTAATACAAAATGTAATAGTAAGATTGAACATGCATACGTGCTTCACGAGTTGACAACAAATATGAAACATAGCAACGAGATAAAACATTCATGCATGCTTGACAGGTTGACAGTAAATTACAAACTATATAGCAACAAAATAAATGAATATACATATGTCAGAATTTGCTACATATAACTACGAAACAACTGTGAAATAACGCATTCTCATTAATTGAAACGTGCTAAACATGCTTCGGATTTGACAAAAAAGAACTACGAAATAGTAGCGATTCATCAGTGAATTTAATCAATAAAAATGTGCTAAACATGCTTCGGAATTGACAAAAATTAAATCGAAACAGCAGCAATTTATTAGCGAATTTAAGCAATTAAAACGTGCTAAACATGCTTTGGAATTAACGGATATTAAATACGTAAAAGCAGCGAATTCATATTAATTAAAACGTACTAATCATACTTTGAAATTGACGAAAAATAGCTTCAAAACAGCAGCTAATTCTAAAACGATTTTGACAATTAAAACGTGCTAACATGCTTTGCTATATTAACAATGATTATAACTACTCAACAAAATAATAAACATGGTTAATAAGAATCATATTCTATAATTTCAATAAAGATCTAAATGACTAAAGGATATAACATGTTTAGAGGAGAGACAACATTTTACATAATTAAAGCAAAGATATCAGCAAAGAACTTAAGACTTGATATTAACAAGATTATTGAACAACCAAGATATGACAATCATAGAATCAATATCTAATCCTAACCAGTCCCAAACTCCAAATGGAGTTACATGAAATAAGATAAAGACGATCAACAAAACTACTATCTAATGAACATTCACATTTTATTAAAGAAAATCATCATAGAAGGAAATCAAGAAAAACAACATCTTAATACTTGTGGGTAGGGCTTTTGAATGCCAAGACTCACAATTCCTTACCATTTGAAGAATCAAAACCCGAACAGCGCTCCAATTCCTGCTCTAGCAGCTCACTTCAACTCCAGGACCATCCAAGTCATACCCTGCCTCCCATCACAATTCTCCTCTCAACCAACTCTCTCTCGGCCTTCAATCTATTCCAGAGAAGAGAGGCTCCCTGCCATTTAATCCTCTCTTCTGCTGCCCGACAGCCTCTTCAAGTTTCAACCGTCCACTGCCTTCTCATAAATTCATCAACAACCTCAGTAATTTTGCTCCCCATCAAGTGTCGGCAGAATCACACAGCTGGAAGGTCCAAGATTTGACTCAGTATTCCACTATTCAACCCAAACCGCGGGCTCCACAAGCTCTCCCCTGCCGAAACACCAACCCCCCCTGCATTCCTCTCAAATTGTCGATTCCGATCACCCTAGCCAACACCCGACTATTAGAACAGAAAGAGGAAGAAAACCCGACCAACATACCTCCAATTCGTCGCCGGAAACCGCCACGGCAGAGCTCCAATCCCGAGCCCCAAATCGGGAGCCCTAGCCGCGAACCGTGCCGTTGTCGCCGCCTCGCCTGGACGTCGCTCGTCGCTCGCCGGATCGCCGTTCACTGTTCGCCCGCGAGCTCACCGGCGCTCGGTCCCCGTCCCCCGTCTCCCTTCCCCCTTCTCTCTTTCGCGAAAACGACGGACACAGAATGGCCAAGCCATTTGTATTTACTTTATCCTCATTTAATTTAGATGGTTTTAAACAAGTGAACTATTGTGGTATAAATTTTAACAAGTTAACCACTAACGTATGTGTAAATGATAAATCAACCATCGCAGTTACTGTCGGCGTTAAAATCAGTCGGGACGCCGCTAAATTCAACAGGCCGCCGCCGCAGTGTCCTGGGACACCGCGGCAGCGGCTTACATAGTTTAGGGTTAAAATTGTTAAATCGCCGGATTTTAACAGTTTTAGCCCTAAACTATGTAAGACGCCGCTACAGCGTCCCGGGACACCGCGGTGGCGTCCTGCCAAATTTTAGGACGCCCCAGCGGCGTCATGACGAATTTTATGACGGCGTCCTGACAAATTCACAGTTTTTATTAGATTTTCGACCTATTCAACTTCAAACGACCATAACTTTCGCTACGAGTGTAGGAATTGGACGCAGAAGGTATCAAATCGAAGCTCTCTTAGAGATCTATCGTGCATGACCCCCGTTTTCGAGCCCTAAATCAATCATTTAAGCCCTCAAATTTGCGATCAAACATTTTTAACCCTAAAAAATGTAGGATGCCGCCGCAGTTTGCTCGGGACGCCGCGGCGGTTTCTTAGAACGCCACTGCGGTTTCCTAGGACGCCGTCGCGGCGTCCCGACCACGTTTTAACGGAAAACGTAACTACGATGGTAGATTTGTCATTTTTCCATATGTTAGTGGTTAACTTGTTAAGACTTAAACCACAATGGTTGACTTGTCATTGACCTAAAACCACGATGGTTGATTTGTCATTTTCCCTTTAATTTATTACCTTAACAACTAATTAAATTTCCAATTATCTAATCATCATTTTAAATCTCTAATTTAATCATCACTAATTCTATCCTAAAAATATATATTTAATTAATGCCAATAAATCCTAATTAATTTCTTAACGTAAAGTCATTAACTTAATCTTTAATGTGAAATAATTATAACTAATCGCAACATTATAAATTAAATTCATTAAATTAATATTTATTTAATTATCATAAATTCCATTTAATCTCACTAAATAGAATTATTACGAATATCCCGATAATTATAATTACCTAATTAAAATATCGGGGTGTTACAGGGGAGATCTGTTCTGGCATTCAGTACTTATCAGAGTATATTCTGGCAGGAAAAAAATGAGATTGTTTACTCAAAAACTTTGGAAAGCCATAACTTTGTGCTCAGTCAACCGATTTGGACAAATTTTTTTTTGATTTCGCATAACTTTTCAAGATCTACGTGCTTGCAAGCTATCAAAAGCAGCTTGTCCCACTTTTGAGGTCTAAAAACACTTCTAACTCTTCCAATTTCCCTTACACAATTCAAAACTGCGATGCTCCGCATGTTTTTCAGCCCGAATCTGCTCTGATAAGCACCTAATGCCAAAACAGATCTCTCCTACCTGTACATCATGAAAAAATAATGGAAAACGAGTCCTTAAGCGTCCAAAACCGTTGAAAATTGAGAGAATTATCGATATTCAAATATTCACCATCGCGATACATGAAAGAAGAGAATTTTCTTCTTATCAATCTACTGCGGTTTAACACCTGAACTATGATGATCCGCCTCACTTTAATAATTTAATCCCTTAACTATGAAGAAAAACTACCGCAGTTTAACAATTTAACCCTTGAACTATGACGACGATCCACTGCAGTTTAACAATATAACCCCTGAACTATGACAATCCACCGCGGTGTAACAAATTAACCCCTAAACTATGATCAACTGCCTCAGTTTGTCGTCAATGCGTTTAACAGAATACGTAATCACAGTGTTTACTCTGTCTATTTTTCATAGTTCAGTGGTTAATTTGTTAGCAAAAAAAGGATGATGTTTGGTTTGTCAAAAACAGTAAAGAATTATGGTTGTTTTGTCATTTTCCCTAATAACTGCAATGTTACTCCTATTGTTTACTCTTAAAAATAGCACTCTAACTTTGATGGTTGGCAACATGCCACCCTTTGTGCAATGTTCATGAGGTTTTTTTAAAAAGGGAAAATGACAAATCAACCATCGTGGTTTGTGATCAATGACAAGTCAACCACTGTGGTATATTTTCTAACAAGTTAACCACTGATGTATGGGAAAATGACAAATCCAACATCGCTGTCACGTTAACCGTTAACAAATTGATCTGGAGCCGTGGGGTTCGTGTGGAAAGAAGGCCAAATTTGGCCTGGACGCCGCGGCGGCGTTCATCAGAACGCCTTCTGCAAAAACTTTTGGCCTGTACACCGCAACTTGGTCTGAAAAAATGTTTGATCACAAATTTGAGGGTTTAAACGCGTGATTTTGGTCCCGAGAAAAGGGATCATGGGGCAAACCCACGACAAATGATAGAGCTCTGAGAGAGCTTCGATTTGATACCTTCTGCGATCGATTCTGACACTTGTAGCGAAAGTTATGGTATTTTGAAGGTGAAGAGGTCAAAAATCTAATAAAAACATTGCATTCGTAAAACATATACATAAAGACTTCGAAATAACCATGAAACACAATTGATCGAGAACCGCTGCGAACTGTAAAGTAGCCCTTTTGCCTGGACACCGCGGCGTCTTTGGAACTCTCTGTTTTTCATGCATGACTACTTTACAGTCTGCAGCGATTCTTGATCAATTTGTTTCATAGTTACTTCGAAGGCTTTATGTATATGTTTTACGAATGCAATGTTTTTGTTAGATTTTTGACCTCTTCACCTTCAAAATACCATAACTTTCGTTACAAGTGTCAGAATTGATCACAAAATGTATCAAATCGAAGCTCTCTCAGAGATCTATCATTTGTCATGGTTTATCTCTGACCCCTATTTCTCGGGCCCAAAATCACGGGTTTAAGCCCTCAAATTTGCAATCAAACATTTTTCCAAACCAAGCCGTGGTGTACAGGCCGAAAATTTTTGCAGAAGGCGTTCTGACGGACGCCGCCTCGGCGTCCAAGCCAAATTTGGTCTTCTTTTCACACGAACGCCTCGACTCTAAATCAATTTGTTAACGAAAAACGTGACAACAATATTGAATTTGTCATTTTTCCATACGTCAGTGGTTAACTTGTTAGAAAGTATACCACAATAGTTAACTTGCCATTGATAACAAACCACGATGGTTGATTTGTCATTTTCCCTTTTAAAAACAACCCACATAAAATATAATAATAATAATAATAATTAAAAGTCATAATCTTTTTCCAAGTTTTAGCAACGGGTAGAATTAAAGTTATTATTCTAAATCTAGCGACCAATAATAGAAAAATTAAGAGAAAATGACAAATCAATCATCATCCTTTACTGTTAGTGACAAATCAATCATCATCCTTTTTTCGCGAATAAATTAACCACTGAACTATAAAAAAAATGACGCTGTCAACATCGCTGTCACGTTTGCCGTTAAACGTCATAATGTCGAGTCTCGGCGGTTCGTCTACAAACCGTTGCGACTCCAAAGTTTTAAAAAACCACATGACATCTTGTTGGCTTGCAGCAGCTTCATAAGAAACCGCCGCGGTGTGATGATAAACTGTTACGATGTGATGATAAACCGCTGCAGTGTCACAATAAACCGCAGAACAAATCACAATAAACCACTGTAGTGTCATATGAAGCCGCAAAGATTTTATCGTCATGCCATTGCGGTGTCATATTTATTGTGTCTTGTTCTGCGTTTCCAGAACCTTAGTATATAAGAATCGCATGTAAGGTCTGACGAGTTCATCGCGAACCACAGAATCATCGGAGAGGTAGAAGTGAAAGTAATGTTGGAGTAGAGCTCAACAATGATGTTATGAGGGTTACGGTTTTCGTCTTCGATGTTTTGGGAGGTTAGGTTTCGGCCATTGTCAATACAGTTACAGGACTCGGAGTGCTCTGAGCTGATCTCATACAATGGCGCGAATTAGAGCACTCCGAGTCTTGTAACTGTACCGATAATGGCCGAAACCTAGCCTCCCAAAACATCGAAGGTGAAAACCGTAACCCTCAGAACATCGCCATTAAACTCTACTTCAACATTGCTTCCACTTCCACCTCGTCGAGGACGTCGTGGTTCGCGGTCAACTCGCCGAAGCATCGGTTGAGGGATGCCTGCTAGGTGAAATGATGTTTCAAATAAAGTGTCACAACGACATTCACTCTTGCTCGATAAAGATGGAAAGTCGTCATACTTGGTAGCAAGTGAAGCATCGGTTTTGCATCACAGTAAGTCCATCGAATATGGAATATCAGATAATGGGATTGAGTGAGCAAACATGCAAAGATCATCTATAACAGTTTCTTGGAGCACACCGATTCTTAGAGCACATGCACATTATATGGTTGTAATATAATTGGTTTGCAGTTGTAATGCACATGTACATGATATGTTTATAATGGAATTGATAATTTGGTTGTTGATGATGAAATGAAAATTGATTATTATGAAAATGTAAAATTATCAACATTTCCCTGAGCCAACATTTTACTTTGCTTGAATCTATGAAACCTACACATGTTAGAAAATTGTTGAACGAATGCAGAACGAGATACAATAAACTAATCCGGTGTCATATGACAGCGCAACGGTGTGACGATAAAACCGCTGCGGCTTCATATGACACTGTAGCGGTTTATTGTGACTCATTCTGCAGTTTATTGTGACACCGCAGCAGTTTATCATCACACCGCGACAGTTTCTTATGAATTCGCCGAGGACCAACAAGATGTCGTGTGGTTTTTTAAAACTTTGGAGCTACGACGGTTTGTAGACGAATAGTCGCGGCTCGACATTATGGCGTTTAACGGCAAACATGACAGCGAAGTTGACGGCGTCATTTTTTTATAATTAAGTGGTTAATTTGTTAGCAAAAAAAAGATGATAGTTGATTTGTCAACAATAGTAAAAGATTATGGTTGTTTTGTCATTTTCCCAAAAAATAATTATATTTATATTATTATATTTGAAAAGGGTAAATGACAAATCAACCATCGTGGCTTCTCGTCAATGACAAGTCAACCACTATGGTATTTTTTTTAACAAGTTAACCACTGACGTATGAGAAAATGACAAAGCCAACATCGCGGTCATGTTCTCCGTTAATAAGTTGACGTGAGACACGCAGTGTCTCAAGACACCGTCTCAAGACACTGCGAGGCATGTGGTGTCTGTCTCTCAAGACACCGCAAGCTACGCGGTGTCTGTCTCAAGACACCGCAGAACACCGCGTAGCTCGCGGTGTCTCAAAAATGTGAGACGTAAAACTTTGTCTGTTGTTCAGCTAAATAATGGAAAGAAAAAGAGAATTGAAAAGAGAATTATAGAGAGAGAACATTGTCGCAACGTTCATCGGCGTCTAAGAAGAAAGACGCTACGGCGTCTGGAAAGAAAGACGCCCAAATCTCAAGACACCGCAGTTTCTTGCTGTGTCTTGGGTCAAGACACCGCAAGACACTGCAAGAAATTGCGGTGTCTTGAGATTTGGGCGTCTTTCTTTCCAGACGCCGTAGCGTCTTTCTTCTCAGATGCCGATGAACGCTGCGACAATGTTCTCTCTCTGTAATTCTCTTGTCAATTCTCTTTTTCTTTCCATTATTTAGCTTAACAACAGACAAAGTTTTACGTCTCATCTTGTTGGGACGCGCGAGCTATGTGGTGTCTTGAGACAGACACTGCGTAGCTTGCGGTGTCTTGAGAGACAGACACCGTGTGTCTGGCGATGTCTTGAGATGATATCTTGAGATACCATGTGTCTCACGTCAACTTGTTAACAGAGAACGTGACCGCGATGTTGGCTTTGTCATTTTCTCATACATCAGTGGTTAACTTATTTAAAAAAATACCGTAATAGTTGACTTGTCATTGATAAAAAATAACAATTGTTGATTTATTTGAAAATAATGACAACTTTGAAAAATAAGAAAAAGACGATACCCCAAAAAAAAAGGAAATGCAATAATTAAGCAAAGATGTCAGCAGTCAAGAGAGCATAAAGAAAATGCCAAGGACATTTCAGAAAAGATAACACACTTCAAAACATAACTTAAACCTTCCCATTTCCCTCCCTAACTTGGCTTCCGCTGCTTCATCTTGTGAACAAAACTTCAAATTCACCCTTCCTCCCCTTGATCCATTTCATCTTCTACTACTACAAACACCACCTTTTCATTTCACCAACAAAAATTGAACAACAACTACAACAAAATACAGAGGTGTTTGGAGACTATCGATCCTTTCTCCGGCTCCTCCGTAGTAAGGCTTGATCATCGTATCAAATTTGCAACTATCCATTGACGGGTCTATTTTAGTGACAGTGGCCAAACCTGAGAACTTGCAGGCAGTGTCGAGCTGATTGTTTATCTGGTAGTAACTGTTGAATGCATATGAAATATTCCCTTGTACGTCCAAATTTGCACACGTGGTTCCGTAGCCGAGGCTAGTGCAATCCGCCCGAGCGCAAGCGTAGCTCACGCTCGGAGCAACTTGAGCATCATTGAGATTTACCGAAGCCTTCATCACACACCATTTACGCTCCAAATACTCAACATTTCTAGCTGGCACCAGTGCTCCTGAATTGGTCGTCCCGAGGTTTAACGGGTACTTAGGCACTCCGTCATACGTAAATATTCCCCAGTGGCGTTCAAAATTGCCTGGATCGATGCTTTTGGCATCCTCGTCGATCAAACTAAACAAGTAGGCGTCTATCGGACCTGTTCTCATCGGGGTCCCTTTTCCTCCTAGTATATGTGACATGAAGCCTTGGTTGAATTGTTGGGCATAGTTTAATTTCGCATTCCGATCTCCATCGGTTGGCCATCCGATCTCTCCGACTATGATGGGTAAGTTTCCGAATCCATTCTTCTGCAGGGCCCACACGAGGGTGTCATAATTTGCGTCGAACATGTTGTAATATGCAGTGCCACCATCGTTCAGAGGTGATGAATTGCCGTCGAAGAACGCATATTCCACGGGGAAGTTGGAATCAAGGTAGAGGCTTATGAATGGATAGATGTTGACGGTAAAAGGAGAGCCGTTGTCACTCAAGAACTTGACAATGGCAAGCATGAGATCGTGGATGTCAGCTCGGAAGTCACCGCCGGACGGCAAGCCAGACGAGCTCTCGTAGACATCGGCATTCAAGGGGACAGTTACTTTAACTAGATTTCCCAGACCTGCTTTTATGAGCGCAGATTGGATGTTGATGAGGGCCGGATATGTTGTTCGGAGAAAGCTCCCATTGTAGGTGGACAAGAAAGGTTCATTTCCAACAGCAACATATCTGAAAACTCAAAAACTTTCTCAGTATCATCTTAAACTCAGAGCTTATAATAAATAGCAACAATCAAACTACTCAAGAATTGGGTTGAAGTCGAAATATTAAATGGTTCGTTAATCATAAATAATTTGTTTGCAAAACATGTAAATTAACATAGCAAGATCATACCAGAAAAGAACTAAATCTGCCATCAGTTACCATCATATATTACGTCTTTATAGCAAACAATGTTTAAAATAAGTGTAAATTCAGCACCAGATCTTGATCTAATCGGAGAGGAAACGATGCAAGTGAAATACCACATGCGAAGACTGACTTAAGGCTTGGGAATTTCCCGGAGATGGACTCCAGGGAAGAAGCAACTATGGAGGATAGAAGTGGAGTAAACTATAAGAAGAGCAGATTGCTTCTCAATCAGGGTGCAATGAAAGCAACAGAAAGTATAGAACTTTGTTAAAACTATCGTTCTTCATTGCAGTTTAGAGACGCTTAGGACCTCGATTAATGAGTAGTTTTTAAGAGTTGAATTTTACTATCCTCCCAATCCAAATCGTTTTTTCAAGGGTGAGTCCTAACTAAATGGCTGTTGTACTTTCACTAAGTAGATTAATCAATTGAATGTACACAAAAATACACGAGTAAATGATTAGTGAATCTACCATTTTTGAAGCCATTAAAGCTGTGTAAACAATTGCCAGAAACAGTCATAATGAAATGAAACAACTGCTAAGAAATCGAGTAAGTGAGAGAGAGAGAGAGAGAGAGAGAGAGTGAAGCCTACCTGATATTGACGTTACTGTTGGTAATGTGACTTGAGACATTTTTGCTGACCCACTTCTCAGCAGCCTTAACGCCACTGGCCATAGTAGCAAGCATATCATTAGGAATGCCGACCATAACCTCAATCCCGGACTTGCCGAGAGCTCGGAGAGTGTCGTAATCGGCGTCAAAAAGCTTCACTTTTTGGAAGCCATTCTCCCTCAGCATCCTCACCACAGTGTCAGGAGGTAGAGGATGAGTCGCCTGCGTTCCCCAGTTGGCCCCAATGCCGCTACCCGACCAGATCGAGGAGAATAGCCAAACTAAAGCAGTCAGCAGTCGAGGGCATAGCCCCATTTCACGCAAATCGAATCTGGGTAGTAGAAGTGATAGCTTTACTCAATTGCTGAATATCAAAAAGCAAGAAGGAGACGCAGCAAACAGGAGAAATGGGTTGGTTCGAGAGCTAATGCGAAAACCCAGGTGAAAAATGGAGATGGTCTGAAATTTTAGGATTGAGGAAAGTTGTAGAGGGGTTAGAAGAAAGTAGAAACTAGTTGGATTAAGGTGGAAAACATGACAGAGATTAGAGATCTAATTATCATTCAGCTCCAAAACATCATTAAATGAAGTAAGACAAACATGCAGAGTTCTATGACAAAAAAAAAAATCAGAGAGAATTCAGCATGACATGGTGGGAAAATAGATAGAGAGCGCGTAAGGTAGAAGCAGAGGTGAAGCTTTTAGCCAAGAGGAACCTCGAGAGGTTAAGAATCTAGAGACTTGAGCTTAAGAGCATGAAGAGGACTGAGCCGCTAAACTTTTAAGGTAAGAATCTTCCCATATTATAAATTATAAAATATTAAAAAAAATGACAGTAGAAAGATGCGCACAGAGCCACAGTAAATGTTTAACAAATTAAAATGGGAAAAGATGCTCGCTTCTAACTACCCTTTTGATCTTATTGCATCATTTTTATCTAAATTATTTAAAGAAAAATTAACAAAACAAATCAATTTAGAATAAGTTACATTGTAAATCTTGAAAAAATATCGACAACTAAAATTTCAAACCATGAAAAATAAATGACGCAAACCTCACAGTCACGTTTCTTGTCAAAAGATGTCAATGCAAACAATGCAGTTTCGTTTATGTCAAGGACCGTCGAACATAGACATCTAAGGTAGCAATAATAGACGTCTTTCAACAACGAGGGACGTCCAAGGTTGATCCATGAAGCGGGGTGTCCTCTCGGCCATTGTAAGGGCGAGGGACGTCCTTGTTGGCCACTGGATGAAGCGATGGACGTCCTTAAATGAAAATGGACGTCCAAAATGGGAGGAGAGGCGCTAACGGACAAAGGGTCATGCCCACTGGATCGAGGGACAAATGTTCCTCAATGGGAATGAATGGTTAGGATGGAGTTAGGACATCCTCTAAAGGCTCTCCTAGACGATAGTTCACGTTAGTGGGATCGAGCGACGAATGTCCCTCAACGAGGATGGACAGCCAGGATAGAGTTAATTCATTCTCCAAAGGTGTTCGAGGATGTTATGTTGAAGAGGGTCACATGCAAGACACACATTTTTTTAAATGAGAGCGGACTCTCTCTACTTATGATAAACATCCCTTGTCCCAAAACGGATATCCATCGACTAAAGACTACTTTGTTTAGCCCACAATGCCTGATTAAAAAAAAGAAAGAGAATATCCTTTTCTCTGTGGTTGTTTCCGTTGCAAAAGATACGCTTTTCGCTGCGAAAAACGTATTTTAGAAATTGTATTTTAATTTTTTTCTCATTGTTGTTTCCGACTTCATCGTCCTCCGGTGCCTTTCTCCTTAACTGTTCAAATGATTGAATATCAAAAGGATTCTCTTTTTTAGTTACTAATATGTAGATATGAAATTTTCTATCTAATTCTTTTGTAAGTGAATTATTTATTAGGTGAGTTTTGATTCATTTCTTTTCAAGAAATTGTCAACATCTTCTATTAAAAATTATTGATCTCAAACCTTCAAACCATTTTTCTCTTTCCTCAAATTGTTTGATTTAGTTTCAAAGGAAAAATATTGACGTTTTTGTAGCTATGAAGAATATTTTACTAGAACTTTCGTAGATAAGCCATTTTCGTTAGTGTGTATGATGAGGGTAAAATGTCTCATCGAAAAGATGAACTAGAAGACATTCTCAGTCACAAATTCTAACGGAAAAACATGAAAGTAAGTTATTTTCTAGAACTACTTTATGTATGGGTCCGCAGCATAAAGATAATCTATCCACTGTAGAAACAAATTGAAATTTTTAACAGAAAACATGACAGTGATGTTTGCTCCATTTATTTTCTATAGTTTAGTATTTTATTTGTCAATAAAAATTATTTAGTATTTGTCTTGTTATTAATTTCATAGTTTAGTGATTGTTTTGTTAATTACCCTAAATGAAATAATACTTTAAATTATTGTTGGAAAATTAACAAATCAACCCCCGTGCTTGATGAAAAATGATAAGTCAACCACTGAACAATTTTTGCTAACAACTTAAACACTGAATTATAGAAAATGGACTGAGGAAATATCACTGTTACGTTGAACCTGCGAAGAAAATATCTTCAACATAAAACTAAACACATGAAGAAACATTTTCAAATACATCTCTGCAATTCTAATTCTACTTCAGTTTTATGCTAAAATCAGATAATAGAAACAATCTTGTCGCGAAGATGATTCTATGAAGCTTTGGCATGGTCTTTTCGTCGTCGAAAATAATTATCATGTTTTCAGTTTTCTAAACATCTTCTTGTGGCTCACCCTCTTCTCGATTTCTCAGTCCAATTCTCATTATTATCTTTTCTTTTCTCTTCCAGACCCGTCATCATTGGCCAGTGCTCATCACTTTTCGCAGAGAAAAGAATACTTTCTGATGAAAAAAGTAATCTTTCTGCGACGGAAAGTAATCTTTCCTCCGTAAAACGTTTTTTTTCTACTGCGGAACTAATCTTTCCCTAAGTAGAATGATGGCATTCTGCTGTGGACCGTTGAAGTTCCATAGCGAAAACGTCGTTGTTCCTTCGCGAAAAGTAATATTTAAAACTGTTTAGTGAAAAAACATCTTTCTATTGTAGAAAGACAACGTTCCGCTTAGGAATGACACTGTTTTTTAATGGAAAACATAACCATGGTTCATGATGTTTGCGTTGTCAATTTTTCATAGTTTATATTGAAGTTATTAGTAAAAATTGTTGAGTGATTGATTTGTCATTGATCACAAAGTATGCTTGATTTGTTAATTTTCTATTATAATATACAATGAAAGTTTAGGTAAAAAACGGGCAAAGAAGACATGAAAATATTTTGGGGGGAAAATGAAAAATTAACCATCATCCTTTATTGTTAGTGTCAAACCAACCATCATCCTTTTTTTTAACAAATTAACCACTGAACTATAGAAAAATGACATCGCCACCATCGCTGTCACGTTTGCTGTTAAACACTTTGACGACGAATCGCCACGGTGTCATGACAAATTGCTGCGGTGTCATGAATCCGCGACGGTGTCATGACAAACCGCGGTGGTGTCATGACAAAACCCTGGTGGTTTGATGACGAACCGCAACAGTTTGTCATGAAACCGCTGCGGTTTTGTCAAAAATCTTTGATTGCAAATTTGAGAGCGTAAACGAATGATTTTGGGCCCGAGAAATGTGGGTCATGGGGTAAACCTTTGACAAATCGTAGATCTCTGAAAGACCTTCGATTTGATATATTATTGAGCCGATTCTAACACCCGTAACTTGAAGTTGAAGAGGTCAATAATCTCCATAAAAAATCTAATAAAAAGATTTGATTCATAAACATAAACATGAAACTGTAAAATATATGGACTTTGAAATAACCATAAAACAGAAAAAACTGCCGCGGGTAGTTTGTTGTCAAGCAGCCGCGGTTTGACAAAAAAACCGTCGTGGTTCGTCGTCAGGTTTCAACAGTTTTTCGTCAAATCGCAGCTGCTTGATGACGAACTGCCCGCGGTGATTTTTCATGGAGCCTCCGCTGCTTGATGACGAACCACGGTAGTTTGTTAGTTTTTTGTCAAACTGTAGTGGTTTTTTGTTAAAATATTTAACGATAAATATGATAATGATGATGGTGATGTTAATTTTTTATAGTTTAGTGGTTAATTTGTAAAAAAATAATTGATGGTTGGCTTGTTGTACTAATGGTAATAGCAAAGGATAATAGTTAGATTGTTCATTTTCCCTATTTTTGGCTTCGGACGGAGACTAATAAAACGCTTCAAAATTCTGTATAAGCTTCTTCTCATGGTCTTCGCCCGAGGAAGGTTGAAGATGGATAGTTGCACGTCCTTAGCTCCTGCTCCTGCTGCTACTGCGGCAACTACTGAAGCTACTGTTTCATCTCCGCGTGGATTCACCGGAAAATTTTCCCTTCGTTTTTTTCGACTACCTCTCCTCATTTCTCTGATTTTCCTGGTAATTTTTTCCCATCGTTCCATATTTTGGCTGCTGAATGTCTCCAATTTTCTGTTTCAATTCGTCCTTATCTAGCTACGATTTCGAATTTCTTTCTCTCCTTTTTTTTGTGATTATTGTTCTCAGTTTTTAATTCGCGGTGAAGAAAATGTTCGGAGTGAAAATTCTTTAATTGTTTGTTTTCGCTGTCAGTTTTCAGTAGACGGATCTTTTGCTTCTACCTTTGGAACTCGTAAAAGTGTAAGGTCATCGGTCTTCTCTCTGTTTAATCTCAAAGACAAGAGTAGGTTTTGGAGTGAGGCTGTCATACGCAGTGGTAATTCATTTTAATGACTTTGTTTTGTTTTCATTCTATTGCTTCTTATATCTGAATTTATTTTAGTGTCTGCTATGTTTTAGATCTTGGTGATCTAGAATCTTCCAACCCTGGAAGATTGAGCGCTGTTAATTACACCAAGGCAGGTAGTTGCCTGAAAATCTTTCCTTGTTTGTGGGTGTTCTTGTCACACGCACCATATGATCGTTTCAGTAGTTTACGATTTATTAAAATTACTCAATTGAATACCTCGTTATTATTGTTTTCCTTCATCGCAGGAAATGTAGCTAATTATTTAAAGCTCCTGGAAGTTGAGTCCATGTACCTGCCAGTCCCTGTGAATTTCATATTTATTGGGTTTGAAGGAAGTGGTAACCAAGGTATGCAGTTTTCGCTCAGTCTCTGGATTCACTCATATTTTACTTGAATAAGAACTTTATATTTCTGCAGCGTTCAAGCTTCATCCTCAAGAACTTGAACGATGGTTCACGAACATTGATCACATCTTTGAGCATACAAGGGTTCCTAGCATTGGCGAGGTTCTTACCCCGTTTTACAAAATTAGTGTGGACAAAGTACAACGCCACCATCTTCCCATTGTTAGTCACATAAATTACAAGTAATGGTTTCTTGATTGAAAGTTCAATTTTTTTTTTTTATTATTATTATATTTTTGCATTTGGGATCATTAGTACTAGATTGATTGTTAAGTATGCTTGTACAGTTTTTCAGTTCACGCAATACAAACAAATGAAAAGGTTTCAGCAGTTTTTGAACGTGTGATAGATGTTATAGCCCGAAAGGATAATGTGTCTAGCAATGGGTAAGCTATATTGAATTTACTGCAGTTTCCATCTTCTTTTCAGGAGGGAGAAAATGATAATATTTAGTGATTTTATTCGTTTGATCTACAATCTTCATATGTTGGTTTAGTTATGAATACTCCAAATTTTATTTGCAGCGTTTATTATACAATATACTATATTTGAAATGGCTGTCTCACGTGGCTTTAGTCTTTTCAGCTTCCAAATGGTGGGGGTTCTGCATTTTGGTTAGGGAGGATTGAAATTTTTGCTTATTTTTCAATTTAATGTATGGCGTTTTAGGTTTAAAGCAAGAAGGTCACTGTAGCATAGAAATTTAGTAATTTTCTAGTTCTGCTCTGTCAATGTATGTTTTGCTAGTTTTATGGTGAGACTTGTGCATTTTGGATTGTTATTTTAGTTTAAGTATGTTTAGTATTTATGGGGATATTCTGGATTTTTTTTTAATTATATCTGAGCTGTTTTTTTTTTCAATAGGTAAGAAAATTATTTGTGTTTTTTTTTATTATTTCTTTTCAAAATTGAACAATTTGGTTGATTGGGGACCTCAAATATTTATTTTGCAATTTTCGTTGTATCAAATAGTTCTGTACTGGTGTTAATAATGCTCCTCTTTATTATGACTAAAACATGGTAATTTTCTTCTAAATGTCACGTATCTCTTGAATTTGTGAATGTAATAACTTATTCTGATCTTTCTTTGTTGCAATATTGTAAAGTCTTAGACTAAGGAAAAGGTTTGCATAGTTTTGATAAATTCTAGAAGAATGACTAACTCTAATGCAATTTGTTGCAATAACCAGTCTGTTTTATGTGATAATAAAGGTGTAGGAATGATCATGGTTATTTTCAACTATGTTTAGTTTCATCCGTTTAAGAAGCTTATTTTTAGTGTTTCTCTTGGTTTTCCTTCCTCTTAGTTTTTATTTTATTCACATCACTTACAGAGACGATGGGGCTGAACTTTGGCAAGTTGATGTGGACATGGTGGATGTTTTCTTCTCTAGCTTTGTCGAGTATCTTCAACTTGACAATGCATATAATATTTTCATCTTGAATCCTACACGGAAAGGAAAAAGGGCGAAATATGGATATCGGTGTGTGCTTTATCTGTAACTTCCTTATGCTGGATCCAATTTTATAACTTCACTGAAATATATTTGTTTTTTTTATAGATTTGAACAATTAGTTACTGGCTTGAAACTTTATATGGGTATATTGTACTTTTGGCTTGAAACGCACACACATGGATTGAGGAGCAGTTACCAAGATGGTGACTACTCAAGAGATAAAACACAGAATTCAATTCAAAATTTAAGAAATGCATAACTGTATATTCCCATGTGTTGAATAACAGTTTCTCAGCCTTATTTATTTTAACTTAATTCGGAATTATCAACAGATGAGTAAAGATTGTTGTTGACGAGGCTAGTAAAGATAAGTTCTAATGACGGGGAGGTGATACAAGACTAATTATAGGAAGTAAAAAAATTGGAAAGTATAATAGACGACGTCAACTCCTGTCTCCTAATAAAAACTCAACCGTGAGTTTACTAAGCTGCCTGGATTGATGAGGAGGGCAATAATCTGATGAGTCTGAGATATCGAAAGTTGGTGAAATGTTCAACCTTTTGGGTAATTCAACTTAGTATAAATTAGCAATTATCATCTTTGAAATTCAGCATGTCCCAATTCCCTGTGTTGTAATTTGATATGGATGCCTGCAGGAATCGTGGACTCCTGCAAATGTACCGTGAATAGATTACCTTAATCATACCCCTTTCTTCTTTATCAGCTTCAATGTGATACTTCATGATGGTCTCAATGAAAATTTATGTTACTCTTGACTGTATTTGTTGTACCTTGTTCACCATTTGTGCAGTCTCATTCTGGAGCCCATCAAAATTAGGTACGTTGTAATATCTAACGTCAATCTGAGATGTTTGCTATAAACAATCTCAAACAGTTCCTTTCTAATTGAGATTTATTCATATTGTTGAAGGCAATCTCAACTCATTGCAAAGGCAAATCCCATTGTCTAGGTTTGTTTCCATCAAACAAGTTGTCAAATTGCCTAACGTCTGGTTTGTTACATTAGTCTGGGCATCAGCCTGAGAATGGCTGGTGGAACTGAAACTTTATGCTTGTGTCAATACAATTTCAAACAAACTCCAAAATTGACAAAGAATCTCTACATCTTGGTTGTGACAATACTCTTCAGATTACCATTTAGTCACCTCTTTGACAAACAAATTAGCAATATTCACTGCATCACTTGTCTTTTGACAAGTAGGACTTAGACATTTTGCTAAATCTATCTACAACCTCAAGTGCTGAAAACCCATTTGTGTTCTTGGAAGTTCAAGGACAAAGTCCATAGATAAAGCCTCCCAAATATTTTTCGGAAGAGGTGAAAGGGTATACAAATCAGTGTTTTGAACAAACTTATCTACATCCATGCGTGTTTGTGGTCAATAGAACCTACCTTGTAGAAGTGAGTAATCTTATGAAGTCCAAACTGTCCAGCCAAATTTTGACAATATGTATAATAAATTAGGCATTTATTCTGATAAACATGTACAAGAAAAACAATATTTTCCACGGAGCAATTTCTTGAGGGCTTATCCTATAATGAGGTAGATCAGAGAGAATGGACTCAGGTATAAAAACAGTATGGGGTAGCTCCTTGATTAATTGCATTGGGGACTGACACAATTCAAAGTTTGCAGAGAAAATATCTTCATTCACAGGTAAAACAGTAGTACAATGAGGAGGTATCTCTTGTCAATAATATCACCTTATTTAAACCAATAGAAAGTCCTATTTTAAACTATATTAAACTCCCATGATTTGTGCGATATGAAATAAGATCTGATTAACAATTCCTTAATTCTAGAAATTGAAATTAAATACAAATTTATAAGAATAATTAAATGTAAAAATCAATTCTTATAAACAATGTATTTGTTTTGACAAAAAACAATGTAATATTAATAGAAAGAAAATACAAGAGAAAATAGGGAAAGAACCCTTATAAAAAAAGTGCATAGAGAAACACTTAGTTTATAGCAATTTGCCTCCAATTAGATAAAAATAAATTAAAAGGATAAATTTTAAAAAACATTTAGCAATGATAAAATTAATTTTTTCTTGAAGATTGATAGTGGGCTCTTTGTTCTGACAGAGAAAATAACATTGTCATGGAGCCAGATTACCCAAATTTTTTTAATTACTGTATTAACTACTTAAAAGTTGTGGTTAACCCGTGGTTTCTTCCACACTCCCCTTCAAGCCAGTGAATAACTACGATCCATTCTAAATTTGGATTTAATACTCTAAAAATTGTTTTGTTCCGTCCTTTTGTGAATACATTAGATTGACTTTGGATAGAAACACGTGGAGTATATATCAGTCTATTATCTAGTTTTTCTTTAATATAATGTCTATTGATTTCAATGTGCTTGGTCGTGTTATGTTGAACTGGTATCATGATAAAACTTCATTGGTCCTTCCCATTGAATCTTCAATTCGTCTAAGACAATGTTTAACTAGAATAAGTAATCACTCCTTGCTCTGAATTCTACTTTTGCACTTGACCCAACAATATTATATTGTTTATTGCTCCTTTATGTCACCTTATTTCACCCAAAGAGTGCGAGGATGATTTTCTTTCTACAATTGAACTTGTATAATCAACATCTGTTTATGCCTCCAGGATTAGTCCTCCATTTCTTGTGAATAATATTCCTTTCCCTTGCTACCCTTTTAGATAAGCAAACAATGTATAATTGAGACTGAAGTCTCAGTTGCAGTTACTCAATTAACTCTGGACTCTTCTCCATCCAATGAAAAATAATTTCATTTTTCGATTGGTCTAAGCTTTATGGGAAGACATCTTTTAGAAACAAAAAGTTTTTAGTATTGTTAACCATAAATTAATTGAGATTAGAGAGGGTGTATAATGTCGTATTTTCCTTCTTCAAGAGATTCTCTATTTTTAGACATGTTTGAGTAAAGGTTAGGTGCTATTATTCTCTAATTGTTCGAATCTTTGATTATATAATGTGTGTCGGGGAAGGATTAACTGAATAACCCAGCTTGTAAGCATTATGTAGGGGCTTGTTAGCCACTTGTGCACCTGATCAACAAAAAAAGAAAAAGGAAGAAAATAGCAATAGGATTCAAGAAAAATCTGAGAATAAGGATAGGGCAGATGTTCAAGAGGACTACAAGCTCTCCCAAAGACAAGTTGTAAAATTCCACATGCCTTAATCATCCTCCAAAATCCCATACTTAACCCCCTCTCACCCCACATTCCAACATAATCCTAACTAACTAGTAAATAGTGCCAAATATACCCCTGTTCGTGAAACTCATACAAAATCCATGCTAAATAAGCAGATAATATACAAACAGTAGATCAAAATGAAAACCTCATCTCCACATCCCTTCAAATGTTTTGCTGACACCTTGTGTCTGTAAATCACAAGGGTGGATGTCTATCAGGGTTGCAGTCATAAAAATATGGAAGTGAAAGGATAAGCTTGATCTAGCATTTCCAAGTTACAACTAGTTTAACAAGGCTACGCATCCTTGACAAATAGATTTTTTTTGGCCTAACGTGTTTGTCCATTTGTTTTTTATTAGGAGAGTGATTCTTTAGAACCCATTTCAAAATTTACATCCCAAAGTATAGATCATTTGCTTTTGTTCTCCAATTGATGCATATGTTTACTGGGAATATATCCATAACAATTTCTGATTATTCAATGTATTCTGCAGAAAAGGTCTATCTCAGTCGGAGATAAATTTTCTTAAAGAGGTATCATTTGGTTTCTTAATCAAATTACAGTTTTGTATTATTCTTATTTACTGTTTTCCCGTTATTTATTTTTTTAAATTATCCCACTTCTTATAGTTAGTGTATTTGAAAATGGATTTTTTTTTTCAAGCATAAAATCGGGTTGATTTCTCTTATTTACACGGTTCATTATCTACAGAGTAAGAACTTACAAGAAAAGATTCTCCAGTCAAGAAGCCCTTCTGAAACTGATCTTGGTATGACCAGTTGCTGATTCAGGATTCATCATTTTCCTTTACAAGGCAGAGAGGAAATGCATTTTGTTTTAATAATTGTCTTAAAATTAATTACAGCACTTGACAAGATTAAGAGACCATTGTATGAAAAGCATCCTATGGCTAAGTTTACCTGGACAATAGCAGAAGACACTGACACGGTAAGTATTTGATTTCCACAAGTGTTGAGGAAGCTTTCAACTCTAAATACTATTGTTTTCTGTTCTAAAATGCAGTCTGTTTACTCTTTTTTTATGAAAGTAGAAAATTTTAGTGTTAATAGCATTATAAGCTAAAAACTGAAATTTGAAAACAGTGAGGAAGCTAACAAATGATTTCATGATGAAAGTAAAAAAAGATCATTGTGTCAAATCAATCAAGTGTCCTGAGTATTGATGCTGGTAAACTTTTGATTCGGAAAAGTATTTATGATGCCAATGTTTGTCAAATTATCAGGAAAAAAAGGTTTTCTTGGTGCTTTGTTCATGCTTTTTAGGAGCTTTTTATGGTATGCTGATGTCTCAGATGAGATTCTAGTAAATAGTAGAAAATTGCCTCTTGAGAATTCCTGTAAAAGTACTTGGGGATATGTGGTCATCAAAAATACCTTGGAAGTACAGGCTTCATGTTTATATTGCTAAGTTCATTGCACCAAGTTTTTGATGAGTTGTTTTTGTTATCTTTCCTAGAATGTTGAATAGAGTGGGGATTTTTTCACCATCTTTAAATGAAAAGAGTACTGTTCAGTCATTTAGTTCTAGCCCCACTTTTCCATATTATGGACCCTGCACTTTGGAAGAAGCTAGAATTTCACTGACATATTGAAGTTATGCAGTTTGACAATGGTAAATTGCGTTTATATTCATCTTTAAATTCTTTTCTTCCTAAGAAAGGTCATATAGTTTTTGTAACATTTACATTCATTTTTATGGTCAAGCATCGAAACATGCATTAATAATGTGCGCCAAAGGAAAAGTTGACTAGTCCACTTTGCCTCAGTATTACATAAGAGACATTGAGTAGGAGATAAAGCAATATTAGAGTTTCTAGCTGGATACAATCTTGTGTCGTTGTTTAGTTATAATCCACATCAATGCATGTACCTAGAATTTTTGGCATCCAAATTAGATCACGAGAAATGGATTGAAGGAGGAGGAAATAGAATAGTTGAAAGAGATGAACAACTGGTAAACATACTTTTGGTTACAAGCATTTTACGTTATTCAGGTGGAATGGGCCAACATTTGCCAAGACGCACTGAGTAAAGTTGAGAAGCTTTATCAAGGGAAGGAAACTTCTGAAATTATTCAAAACAAAGTTTTGCAGGTGAATGCTACTGTTCCCTAATCTTTATGACTAAGATATAAAAATGTTTGATGTGTATCCTCACTTTTAGCTTTTGCTTGACATTCTCAACTTTCCTGTTCTATCTAGTTGTTGAAGGGAAATGATAAAGACATGAAGCTACTTCTCGAAAAGGATTTAAAATCTGGGGACTTCAACGGCCTTCATGCTGAATGTCTGACAGATACATGGATTGGAAATAATAGGTTCAGTTTTCTTTATCCCTCTTTCAATCTTAGCTTGCTCTTGCTTTCTCTCGGCCCAAAATGCTACTCTAACAACTAGATTTTCTAGAGTGCCCATAGCAAAAAATAAATGTTGTCTTGCCCTTTTTGTGCTAGGTGGGCTTTTATTGATATAAGTGCAGGCCCTTTTTCATGGGGACCTGCAGTTGGTGGAGAAGGTGTGCGCACAGAGTTAAGCTTACCAAATGTGGAAAAAACAGTTGATTCTGTTCAAGGTACTTGTTTCTGTTTTTTAGTTAATGCACATTTTCATTTATTGAAAGGTGTATATTTGTTTGTTGGGTTAAACACAGCTTGATTTTGATACGTCACCACCTTTCAAATTTATTTATGTTAGGAAGACAAAACGAGCCATTAGATTATAATGTCTTTTAAGATTGCTAAATCGTCTCTTAGTATTCAAAGGAAAGTCTCTTAGTATTCTGTTGTGGTCTCTTAGTATTTTGTTGTGGTCTCTTAGTATTTTGTGTTTGTTTTTATTTAAAGGAGCAGCTGTAAAGGGTTAGCGTATCGGGAAATTTGGGAATTCACTTGTGGGAGAGCTAGTAGACCTCTCGAACGTCTGCTCTATCGTGTAATTTTGTTTCGTATTTTTATTAAAATATTTGGGTCCGTAACATTGGTATCAAATCACTTTTATGGGAAAGAAAAGCTTTTGCCAAGGTTATTGACAAAAGCTTGTTGAGGTTGATTAATAGAAGCTTCGATGTTGTAAGGAAAAGCTGTTGACAGCCAAGTCTCATGGCCGAGAAGAGAGGTGAAGGAAAAAGGTGGCTGGAGAAGACAGAATTGGCTGTGAAGAATTCAAGATGGAGCTGAAAAATCTTCCTGATGAGTTTTCTCAAGGATTGGGCTTGTTGAAGGCGGACGTCAAGTCGCTTCAATCCTTGAAGGCTGATATGGCGTTGGTAATGGTATCTCTGGCGTCAATGAGGATGGAACGTGACGAACTTCGTGTCGGAAAACTGCGCGACGAACTTCGTGTTGGGGAGTCGTGCGGCGAGTTTCGCCCTGGTTTGCCACACAGCGAGTTTCGGGCGAGTGGAGATGTAGTTCTCCCGATAGTTGGATTTTCCCTTCGTGCAGTAGCTGAAGGGTCTCGGGCTGCTAAAGGAGAAAAGAATATGGGCCAGGAAATGTTTTTTGAAAAGAGGGATGCCCAAATGCTAAATAAGGCTGCCCAAGACATGCTAGATGGGCTGCCAACCTGGCAAGGTCCAAGTTTTCGTGGGCAGAATGGCATGGACTGCGTAGCGAAAAATGATTTTTTTTGCCATAGGTCAGAGGAGGTGCTTGGAGTTTTAGTCAAGGATGGCCGACTTACAAATTTAGAGATGCCGGTGTTCGAAAATGGAGACTTCGATGATTGGGTATTCAGGGTTGAGCGTTGCTTTGCCTTTCAATGTTTATCAGATACTAAAAAAATAGATGCAGTAGCGGTGCACCTTGATGAAGAGGCTCTGACTTGGTATCAATGGGAGGATGGCCGACAACCGTTTAGAAGTTGGGTGGTTCTACGAGATCGACTTTTAGGTCGATTATGCTATTCATGTGAAGGAACGTTATTAGAACGACTATTGGTAGTTCGACAAGAGAGATCAATCAGAGAGTATAGGTTGCAGTTTGAAAAGTTGGCTGCTCCATTTCGAGACATTCAGGATCACATTCTGGAGGCTCAGTTATTAATGGATTGTAAACAAAAATACGGGCAGAATTATTGGTGTTGCGACTTATTGGTTTAAATTAGATCATGCAAATGACCCAACGAGTTGAAGACAAAATTCAAGAATTTTAATGGGGCTAGGGAGTTCAAATCATCATATTCAGCAAGCACAACTCGCACATTTGTAGGAAAAATTTCAGTACAAAGTTCAAGTGTAAGACATGACAATTTTTCCTCAGTCAGACCAGTTGAAGGAAGAAATCAAACCGCCGTTAAGTCGGTTGTTCCAACTCCAAAAGCCCAGTTTCGCAGGTTAATTGATTTCGAATTACAAGCAAGACGGGAAAAAGGGTTATGTTGCCGGTGTGACGAGAAATATAGTATTGACCATCGTTGTAAATCTCTAGAACTGCAAATGCTAATTTGTCACGATTTTGACGAGACAGATGCAAGAGACAATTCTATAAAAGAAATCGAGGAAGAAGTGACCGACCCATTTTTAAGAACTGTGGAATTATCGGTGAATTCTGTAGTGGGATTAACACTACAAAAAACTATGAAGTTGCTGGGAGACATTGATGGTATATCGGTTATTGTTCTAATCGATATTGAAGCCCCCCACAATTTTATTTCAATGGAACGTGTTTAGCGTTTAAACTTGACAATGGACACAACTAGCAGCTACGAAATTTTGATGGGCATGAGATTCTCAGTAAAAAGTCAAGGAATCTCTCGTGGGATTCAATTGAAGCTGTATAATCTGGAAGTTCTTGCGGATTTTTTGCCTTTGGAATTGGGAAGCTCTGACATTATTCTAAGGATGCAATGGTTACAAACTCTGGGGATATGCACGTAAATTGGACTGAGTTAACTATGAAGTTTAAGGCGGGGACGCAAAATGTTAGATTACAAAGAGATCCAAGTCTGAGTTAGAATTCAGTTTCTTTAAAAGCCTTGATGAAAGCTATAAAGAAAGGCGGAGAAGGAGTATTGTTGGAGTGCTACAACTTGCAGTTGACTGAGCTCAAGCCTTCATAATTAGAAAGTCTTCCTTCAGGCATTCAACAATTGATCAGTCAATATCAAGAATTGTTTGAAACTCCTATCTAGCTTCCTCCAGCTCGTGCTCATAACCATGCTATTGTTCTTAAGGACGAGCAATCGCCTTTATGTGTGCGGCCTTATCGTTCTCCCCATATTCCAAAAAATGAGATTGAAAGATTGGTGGAACAAACGTTAGCAACAGGAATTATTCATCATAGTTGCAGTCGATTCTCCAGTCGTGTACTGTTAATCAAAAAGAAAGACGGAAGTTGATGATTTTGCATCGATTATTGTGCCCTCAATTAGGTAACAGTGCCTGACAAGTTTCCGATTCTGGTTATAGACAAATTGTTAGATGAGTTGCACGGAGCACAAATTTTTTTCAAATTGGATTTAAAATCTCAATATCATTAGATTGAGGTCCGTTCTGAAGATATTCCTAAAACAGCTTTCCGTACACATGAGGGTCACAACGAATTCTTGGTCATGCTTTTTGGCCTTATTAATGCACCATCAACATTTCAGGTGGTGATCAAATTTTTCGACCTTTCCTTTGTAAATTTGTCTTGGTTTTCTTTGACGATATTTTGATATTTAGTCGTAGCATGGAAACTTATTTGCAGCATTTGGAGCAGGTTTTCATAGTATTACGAGAGCACTCTTTTTATATCAATAAAGCTAAATGCCTTTTTGCACAGCACCAACTGGAATATCTGGGACACATTATTTCTGCTGAAGGAGTGGCTGCCGATCAATCCAAAATCCAAGTTATGCTCCAGTGGCCAACACCTTGCACTTTGGAAGGTCTCCTGGGCTTCCTAGGCCTCACCGACTATTATTGAAAGTTTGTCGCGAGATATGACAAAATTGCAATGCCGTTAACAAATCAACTTCGGAAAAATAACTTTAATTGGGATTCAGAAGCAATACTCGCTTTTAATCGTCTTAAGGAAGCTATGACTATGGTACCAGTGCTCGCTTTACCAGATTTCTCTAAACCTTTTATTATCGAAGCCAACGCTTTAGGCTGTGGACTTGGGGTAGTCCTCATGCAGGAGGGCTGCCTATTTTAGTCAAGCTTTACCCCAGTCGGCCCACTAGGGATCAATATAGGAACGCGAGCTTAAAGCTATCGTCTTTGCCATACAGAAGTGGCAACCATATTTGTTGGGATGAAAATTTATTGTTTGAACATATCAACGCAATCTTAAGTTTCTTCTGGAACAACAAGTGTTAAGTACTAACTGTCAGAAGTGGTTAACCAAACTAATGGGCTATGGTTTTGAGATTCATTACCGTTGGGTGTAGAGAACAAGGCTGTCGACGCTTTATCAAGAAGACCTCAATATTTGGAACTTATGACCGTTTCCCTCTTTACACTTATTCCATGGGAGCAACTGGATTCCGAGATTTGATCAGACCCTATATTGGGAGCGATTTACACTGACTTACAGACAAGAGTATAAGAGCATGCCGAATATCAGATTCATAATGGGCGCCTATATTTTCAGAATCGGGTAATTTTGACCAAAGAATTAGCCATCATTCCTCTCTTACTCCAAGAATTTCATGATAGTGCGTTTGGAGGTCATTTGGGGGTTTCTAAAACTCTTCATCGCATTTCAAGGGAGTTCTTTTGCCAGAGTATAAAGTGAGATGTTAACCAATATGTTACGGCATGCGAAGTTTGTCAAAAAAATAAATATCAAGTTTTATCCTGTACGAGAAGATATCTCTATGGATTTTATTGGGGGTCTTTCTCAATCGGCTAGCATGGATCTATTCTCGTAGTGGTGGATTGACTGAGTAAATACGCTCATTTCATTAGCCTCCAACATCATGATACGAACCCTTCTAATATCAAATGGAAATAGAGAGAACCATATTTCAATATCAAATGAAAACAGATAAATTAGATAATAAACTGATAAACAACTCAATAGCGCAGACGTTCGAGAGGTCTGCTAGCTCTCCCACAAAGTGACAGACGTTCGAGAGGTCTGTTAGCTCTCCCATTAGTGAAACCATAAATTTCTCGATGCCCTCTTCCTTTACAACTCCCTCTTTAAATAAAAAATCCTAAAAGACCTAAGAGACTATTTAAAAAACCCTAAAAGGCTTTATAGATTAATTGACCCATTTTATTTTTCTAACATAAGTAAATTTAACCCTAAACAACTCACCGGACGTATCAATACTCCCTTCCCAAAGACAAGGTGCATGATTTTTGTGTTCATATCTCTTTAATCCTTGAGTTCATCGTCCTTTAAATACATGGGTATCTTGTTTTTAATTTGTTGTGCTGTTTGCATGATTTGTCTCAACCCAGTTGGTCTAAATATTATTAATTCTGCTCTAATTTTTGTCCGCAAGCCATTCATAAATTGTGCTTCCAGCAAGTGATTGGGAATGTCCCGAAAAGAAACAGCTAATTTCTCGAACTGCAACGTATATTCTCTCACCGTTCCCCCTTGTCGTAATGCCAAAAATCGTTCTGATAACGATCCTTCATGTGAAAAACAGAATCAACCTAGTAGTCGTTCTCTTAAATCCACCCAATTTTGGAATAGTTGCCTTCCATCCTCCCATTGAAACCAAGTCAGCGCCTCTCCATCTAGGTGCACTGCTACTGCATCTATTTTTTCGATTTCCGTTGTTGAAGGGCAAAGAACCGCTCAACCCTGAATACCCAATCATCGGGGTCTCCATTTTTGAATACTGGCACCTCCAGGTTTTTAAGCCGGCCATCCCCAGCTAAAACTCCAAGTACCTCCTCTGGCTTATGGCTGAAAAGCGAATCATTATCCACTACACGGTCCGTGCCATTTTGCTCGTGATACACTGGGCCTTGCCAAGTGGGCAACCCATTTTGGGTACCCTTATTATGGGCTATTTTTTTGTCCAACACAGTTTCATCGCCCATACGTCTTTTTCCATTGTCAAACCAAATTCCATGGCCCATGTTTCTTCTTCCTTCGTGAGCCAGCAGCTCCTCATCAACCCAAGAATCCTCTTCAGCAACCCGAGCGGCCTGACCCACCCGCGACGCTTCAGGTTCGGCGCGAAAGGAAAACCCAACTCCCGATCGAACTCTTTCTCCACTCGCCTGAGGCCTGTTGCTCTGCAGACCTGAGCGACTCTCAACACGGGCTTCGTCGTGAGGGTTACGAATGCGGAACCTTTCTCGTTCAGTCCGCATCGATGCCAGAGCCATCATAATCGCTGCCATATCGGCCTTCAAGGATTGAAGCGACTCAGAGTCCGCTCTCAAAGAACCCAATCCCTGAGAAAGCTCCTCCCGAAGACTTTCCAATTCGGTTCGGAATTCGTCACGATCGACTAGATTTCCTAACTCCCTTTTGAGTTCTTCACGGCTTACTCTTTCTTCTCCAGCCCCTTCTTTCCCTTCACCTCTCTTTCTGGCCATGAGGATTGACTGATAACAACAACAAAATGAGCTTTTGTAAAATTACAATTTTGGGGCCGCTTTTGATCGTCTGTTGACAGCTTCCGCCTTCTCAAAAAATATTTGCTCTGATACCAATGATATGAACCCCTCTAATATCAAATGGAAATAGAGAGAACCATGTTTCAATATCTAATGAAAACAGATAAATTAGATAATAAATTGATAAACAACTTGATAGCGCAAATGTTCGAGAGGTCTGCTAGCTCTCCCACAAGTGACAGACGTTTGAGAGGTTTGTTAGCTCTCCCACTAGTGAAACCATAAATTTCTTGATGCCCTCTTCCCTTACAACTCCTTTAAATAAAAAACCCTAAAAGGCCTAAGAGACTATTTAAAAAATCCTAAAAGCCCTTGTAGATTAATTGACCCGTTTTATTTTTCTAACATAAGTAAATTTAACCTTAAACAGCTCACCGGACGTATCACATCATTTACGACAGCATCAATGACTAGTTCCAATGTTGTGAAGCTGCATGGCTTCCCGTGCACTATTATTTCTGACGAAGATAAAGTTTTTTTTAGCTTATTTTGGAAAGAATTATTCAAACTACAAGGCACTAAGCTACAACATAGCACAGCCTACCAACGTCAGACAGACTATCGGTCAAATTGAAGTAGTTAACCATTGCCTCGAGACATATCTACGTTGTTTTGTGGGGAACACTTCTCAACAATGGACATCATGGTTACCTTTGATTGAATATTGGTATAATACCTCATTCCACACTTCAGCTAACACTACACTATTTTGAGTGGTTTATGGGCGAGATCCTCCTCCATTGATTCGCTATGGTGTCCGCGATTCTCCGGTTTCGTCCGTCGATTCTCTCCTTCGCAATCGTGATGCGATCTTAGATGAATTAAAGCACCACCTCAGTCGACCCAATCAAAGATGGAGAAAGCAGCAGATAGTCATCGGCGTGATGTCACGTTTGAGGAACATGATCTTGTTTTTCTCAAATTACAATCTTACTCTTAGAAATCTTTGCCCAAATGCCATAATGAGAAACTTAGTCCTCGGTTTTATGGGCTGTTTCCCGTGATAGCTAAAATGGGACTAGTGGCTTACAAGCTTGGTCTTCCACCTGGATCGTCTATCCACCCAATTTTCTATGTTTTGCAATTACGCATGACTATTGGTTCACATACCGTTTCCCCACTTCTTCCTCCTATCACGGCCAACAATGAAGTACTATTGGAGCTGCGGGTCTTGCAGGGAGTTCGTCAACCTTTGCATGACACTACTACTCAGATGGAAGTTCTTATTGGGTGGGTTGGTCTTCTTCTGGAGGATGCCACTTGGGAGCCTTTTGACCTTATCAATCATCTGTTTCCTAACTTCCACCTTGAGGATAATGTGCATCTTTAGGAAAAAGGTATTAATACGTCACCATCTTTCAAATTTACTTATGTTAGGAAGACAAAACGACTCAATTAGATTATAATGCCTTTTAGAATTTCTAAACCGTCTCTTAGTATTCCAAGGAAAGTCTCTTAGCATTCCTTTGTGGTCTCTTAGTATTCCGTGATTGTTTTTATTTAATGGAGCAGTTGTAAGGGGTTAGGGTATTTGGAAATTTGGGAACTCACTTGTGGGAGAGATAGCAGACCTCTCGAACGTCTACGCTATTGTGTAATTTTGTTTCGCATTTTTATTAAAATATTTAGGTTGATAACATATTTAGAATGATTGTCGATTTGATTTAACATTACATTATTGATTGTTGTGGAAAATGGTGCTTGTGGAATATTAGTAATTAGAATCTGTTAGTGGATTAAGAGATTGTTTAATTGCTTTAGGAGATTTTGATTTGATTTGATTTTTTGTAACTGTCTTTTTGGTAATCTCTGTGTTGCTTTTGATGCTTTGTGAACTTTTATGGGCCCAAATATTTTTTCTTACCCCCATTCTATTAATATAACATTTATTTTGTTCCCGAAACATAAAAAATTTAAGGACTATCATTCCATAAAAATATACCACACAGATTATTATGTGCAAATGTTTCTGACATTGATGCCTTGATGCTGTTTTCTTGGCATTTTGAATTTAAGTATGATAGCGAAAGCTATTGCTAGGTCCAATTTCGCTCCTTACTGAGATTTTTAATGAAGGATAAAAGATCTAAGAAGCGAAAACTAATCTTGAGATTAGACATTTTGATGATTTTTGGGCTATTTGGCTTCAGCGCATTGTTGTTATATTCGACGATAAAGAGCTAATTACAAATCTTTAGGACAATATTAATTTTATTAATGGTATTTGTTCAAATTTTTTTAAAATTTATTCTTTTAGTTTAGTTCTATGTAGTTGGAGACAAAAAGATTTAATTAATTTAATTGTTTTCTTCATGGAGCGAAGCTGGAGTAAAAATTGCTTAATATCAATAAATTTTCCAACTTTTCCTTGTTCTGAAGTGGACAGAGTCTTCCGACTTGTTTATGAAAAATCTTGTAGATTCTGCTAACTTATTATGCCTACATTTCGTGGGAGACAATCTCAACAGCACTTTGACAGAATATTTGATTTTTATATTCTTGAATATTGGCAAATGATATATTGTGGATGCAGAATTATCAGAAGATGAGGCCGAAAATCGCTTGCAAGAGGTTATTCAGGAGAAGTTTTCAGTATTTGGTGATGTATGTGCATTTTATATGAACTTTTGTTACGAGTGAGAGTATAATAATGGAATTTGTTATGGCTTATTAGCCCTTATGTTATGATTCTTAGCCTGTTTACATTTTTTTTGGAAACAAATTTATATTAGTCAGTGTGCAATATATGAGGCAGGGCAGGATAAAATTTTCCCTCCATTTATCCTCTCTTCTGAGAACAAAGAAAATATAATTTAAGATTTTGTTATGTTCATCTAATTGGAAAGAACAAAAAAGAAATGTAATTCTTAATAGTTAATTGCTCTATTGTATAATTTATTTTGCATTGAATTATCTGATATTCTCTCACACAGTACACTATTATATGATTCCATGTCCTCAAACATGATGGAATTGTCTGTTGAAATTTTATTTTACCAAAGAATGTTTTTTTTTCTGGTTATTTTTTTCCTTCCAAAAATGCCTTTTAAGTTTTTTTTGTAACAGTCCTGCAATACCAAAGGTCTCTCAAACCTCAAAAAGAGCCACAAAAAATTTATTTGCGAAACTCACATTGAATCATAATATGATTGCTTGTTTCGTTGTGCCCTTTGGCATTGGAGAACAAGTTGGTTGCAGTGCTATTGAGAGATTTCTCATTTGTCTTTAGACATCAAAGTAAAACTTCCTCTTTATTAAGATCCATGACAACACTTTATTTTGATTGGAACCCTTTCTTCTAACTAATGTGAAAAAATAACAAGTCAATGGAGGTAGGAGACAGAATAAGGTTAGAGATGAAAGATTTTGAGGAGAAGATAGCAAAAAGAGAAGGAACCCATTTATGTGTTGTGGGAATTCCCATTTTCAAGGAGAAAGTGGAATTAATGGAATAGCAGTTAGAGAGTAATCTTCTGAAATTCTAGATTCCATGCTGGGGATTGCCTTTCGCATTTGGTTATACTAAGGATGCAGTGAAAGCAATTTTATGCTATGAAAGATGATAGAAATTCGTATTGACCTTAACTAGAAATTAGACACACAGGTTGACGGAACTCCTATTGATAAGGAGTGATGCTAGAGACTGGCAAAGTAAGTGATCTATTTATCCCATACATGACCTAACATGCACTAAATGTTACTTTTAATTTATACTCTCAATATTTGAGTGTAATATGGAGGCATGTCAAGGGCTCTACAATATTAAAATTGTACGTGTAATGGCTTGTTGTTAAAGAACAAAATTATCATATGATTTTAACAAATGTAGATACAGATTGGGAAAGGTCCCCCAATACACACGGCTTCCTCTGAATTACAAAACTGTCCTAAAATATCGTCTCACTCTCGACTATCCTCCACCCTGTTGTGATAAGGAGTAGATTTGGCTGGAAGGTCTGTAAACTAGGAATATATCACAAGCATATGCCAAAGTTTCAATTAATTCATGCCAATATCCACACCAGAAATTAAGAACATAAATCCGGTAGGCCAAACAAGATGTCCAAATAAGAACGTCCAGGTCCGGACTGATTAACTATTCATATCCAAAGGATTGTATTCATTGATAAGTTATAAAGAGTTTAACCCTAGATAAACTCTCGTGCAAAAGTTCTATGGCACATTTGTTTGGTGGAGATCATCTATATGGAGAAATGAAACAATAAATAGAATGCTTAGAATCAAAATAACAAGCTGCTTCATCAAACAAGGTCAATCACTGGTTATTTCACAGTTGTTGGTCGAGATCTTGAGCATGGACAAGTAAAACATGAGTTATTATAGCGGTGGATTACATAGGTAAAGCTCAAAGACAGGATTTTATGGATTGAAGCTGTTCTTAAAGAATGAAGTAAAGCAAATACCACGGAAGGTTTTTAGGGACAACAATCTTTGATTTATTAAACTGAATACATTGTTATACAACTAAACATGTTGAATATGTCTGACAATTTTTTAAGACAAAATTAAAAGCAAGCACAAACTATACCTTGCCTCTCGAATGCAATAAGGAACTTACATGTCTGCATAAGGACACACAAGGAAGACGTTAGAATTTATTTTGTCAAGCTAAGTATGCATGTTGATGCACCAACTGGAGGGAGTGTGTTAGTTAACGTATTTGCATTTGGTTTATTTTTTCGTGTTTAACATTATTGTAATTATTATCAGAGTGATTTGCGATGAGATATGATTACTTATGACATTTATTTTAGTTGCTTTTTTCCATTTATGCATTGAGACATTTTTATAAGCCTGAGGAAACTATACTTAACTTCAAAAGTTATAGATGTTTAAATCCATTTGGGATTCTCAATTTCTCCACTTACTCTGGCACAGGATTCCCTGTTTTTTTTTTAATGTTTTTGAGTAGTAAGAACTAAATATTCTGTGGTTCTTTAATTTTTTTGTGCTTTCAAATTTGCAGAATGATCACCAAGCGATTGATATTCTTCTAGCAGAGATTGACATATATGAACTTTTTGCTTTTAAACATTGCAAAAGGAGGAAAGTTAAACTTGCCCTTTGTGAAGGTACTTGCTAATTTTACTAAGAGTTTTCTGTGCAAATCTTGACTTGGAACACAGTCAGTTGTTAGTAATTGATTTTACTTGAGTCTGACGCATGGTGATGTATAAAATATTTTGGATTATAGATATGCATATGAAATGTGTGTGGACATCAATTCTCCCTTTTCTTGTGGAATGGTGATATGGAATTTGATTCTTTAAACTGTTAATTCCTACTAGAACTTGACGAGCGAATGCGGGATTTGAAAAATGAGCTTGGGTCATTTGAAGGGGAAGAATATGATGACAATCACAGGAAAAAAGCTGTTGAAGCATTGAAGCGAATGGAAAATTGGAATTTGTTTAGTGATGTCAATGAGGTATGAGCTTTGGTCATGATAGGTTGAGCGCTCTTCTAAAAGTTCAAAAACAGTTTAGCTTTTGACGCCAAATTAATTTAAATCTGTATCAATTTTATTTTTTCTATATAGGATTTTCAAAACTACACTGTAGCACGGGACACATTTCTCTCACACCTAGGCGCATCACTCTGGGGATCAATGAGGCACATTATATCACCTTCTATAGCTGATGGGGCATTCCACTATTATGAACAGATACACTTTCAATTGTATTTTATAACTCAACAGGTATGATGTGTTCTTTCAAGTCTCCAACTGATATGGAATATTTTCTCTTATCTTACAAAAAGAAAATGTAATCTATTCTTACTTAAAACTATCAAAATACACATAATCCCAAATGGTGAAACATTTTGTATACCATTTAACAGTGTATATTTTTTTTTTAAAAACACTCATTACTTTATAATGCCTTAAAAGTAGTGGTTTTTATGGTAAATTGAAAGCTATTAATGTTCGTTGGCTGAAAGGTCCTTACATGTAAATATTTTAAATTTTAAAAATTGGTTAAGTGATGGGACAAAAATCTTACTAAATGAGGTCTTGTTCTTGCTATTATAATATGCTAATAAAATCCCAAAAACTTGAGCTGTTAAGCTAAAGTTAATTATTTCTTAACACAAACCATTTTCTTGTAGAAAGTTGGAAGCACCAAACAGTTGCCTTTGGATCTTCAGGCCCTCAAGGAAGGGCTTTCATCTTTGATGTTACCATCTCAAAAAGTTCAATTTAATTCAGAAATGTATGGATCCAGCATTTGAACTGTATTTTAATTTCAAGTTATTCATCTTTCATAGAATATTAACTTCTTGTTTAACGTTTTATTTATAAAGTGGAGCTGTACTGTTGTGTACATACTGTGTTTTGAATTTTGGTCCTACATTGCCCTTTACAAATAAATTGAATTGTTTTAGGTTAGCACTCTCAGAGGATCCAGCTTTAGCTATGGCCTTTTCAGTGGCACGACGAGCAGCAGCTGTTCCACTGTTGCTTGTTAATGGAACTTACAGGAAAACAATCCGTAACTATCTCGATTCATCAATACTGCAGTATCAGTTGCAAAGGATGAAGGATCATTCAATTAAAGGTCTTGAAATGTCATGAAATCATCATCTTTTGTAGAACACATAAGGATGATTTTAGTCATCTCCATATAAGAAGCTAACCAAATGCTCTATATGAATTTTATTATAATCTTTTTTACTTGAACAATGTCCCTTTAAATAGGAAATATATCACTTAAAATTTGGAATTGAAAGATTAAGATCTAGTTATTTTTGGATATAATTTTGTTTTTTGCTGAAGTGGTAAGCATTTGTTTGTGGTTCAGATAGTATTTATGTGGTTAAATATTTCAGTGTGCTATTCTCTGTTCTTCAGAGAGTTGTGGTTGCTTAGTTTAAGCAGTAGACTGGTATATGATCCTTAAGCTGGTTCATAATTGTATTTGTCCTTTCTCAATGTGACAATTTTTGTTTTTGCCTTGTATCACTTTTGAACTAAGCACATATAATTGATGGCATTGTCATAGAGTCAGTTTGAAGTAATTTTACATTTCTCAGGGATAAAATATATTTTATAGTTTTATTTTGAACATGTTGTACATTTGTATATACTGCAGGAGCTCATGCCCATAGTAGATCTATCTTGGAAATTCCCATTTTTTGGTTCATTTACGGGGAACCACTTTTAGTTGACCAGCATCACCAAGCAAAGGCACTTTCGGACATGATTATTGTTGTCCAATCAGAACCCTCATCTTTTGAAAGCCATCTGCAATGTAATGGGCAGTCACTTTTATGGGATTTAAGGTCAGAATATCTGGTTCTTTTTAATTTAAGTTGCTGATAATGGTTGGAGTAAACTCTAATCAATGAAACATTCTAATGAAAGACCTTATGTCCATCATTGTCTTAAAATGGTGGGACTTTTTGTCTAGGAAGGGACATCAGTAAGGAGAGTAGACCTGATTTATTGGTGGGATCTTATGATTAAGTTAATGGGGATGCAACATTGACAGCTTCCAAAATTAAAAACAGGGCATTTCTGAAAAATATTATGAGAGATTGCCTATGGAAGTTGGCTTGACATGAAGTGCAATGATGAAGAGCAAATATTTTTTTTTATAAGAAACGAAATATATTTATAAAAGAATATATAAAGGGATTGGAGGAAAAAGAACCTCTTATTTAAGGTTCCTAAAAATTTAGTGAAAAGTAATTTTTTGTCAATTGGAGAGAACTATATTAAGGGTAATTACTAAAATACTTAAAACTATAAACTCACTTAATAATAAAAAAAATTAACATTATTTTATAAATTAATTTTCAGAGATTTATCTTGAAATAGAATCTTACTATGATGAATCCAAATAGTACAACAGATAGCTAGAATGTCGAGTTTTTAGATCAAATTACGCTTATATCTATCATCTATAATAGAAACATTGCTAGCAAAGCTCCCAATATGATGGTATACTTAATTGATTGGTTGAAAGATGAAAAGAATTGCACCTACACTCGTCTAGCCACATCATATTAGACCATAATGTGGTTGCTTATTTCACTTTTAACCTTGCAAAATGTACAACAATGAGGAGAAAGACTATGCAACTTTCTTTTCACCAAAATCCAAGTAAAGAATCTTTGAGGGAACTTTTTTCTTCCACATAAACTTGTAAAACGTGTAGGTGATAGACAAAGCAGATCTGAGTTGAGAGAAGAATGATTGAGATGAAAAACTAGAAGAGGGCTCTAGAGCGAATCCACGAGAATCGAGAACATTCTCTCTTGTGAAGAGAATTGATAGCTGTGTTGAGATTGACCTCTATGCAGGATATATCTCTTTGAAAGGTCAATACCCAATAGTTATTGTGCGATTGAACTAGATTATAGAGAGAAGCGATGAATTGATTTTTATCACAAGAAATACAACACGTGTTTGAAAATTTAACGCATAAGGATGCATTCCCCATGATAGAGACATCTCCTATGAAACTCCCAATATCAAAGTTAACTGTTGGTGACTGGTTGAAGTAGGAAAAGAATCGCACTAATAACCGACTAACGAATTTACATTGCATTATAATGTGGTTGCTAGTTTCGCTTTCAGCCTCACAGAATGGACAACAATGTGGAGATAAGACTATAGAAAGGTTCCTCTTTTGAATTTGATTGATTATATACAACTTTTTTTTCACCAAAATTCACGCAAACATTTGTATTTTGGTGGAAGCTCTTTTTTCCATATGAAATTATAGAATGAGAAATTGATAGATGAAATGAGCTGAGAGAAGAATAATTGAGATAAGAAACTTGGAGAGGGCTCAAAAGTTCATCTATGAGAATTGAGAAGATTCTCTCTTGTGGAGAGAGAATTGAAAGTTGACTGGAGATTGGACAAGTTGCATTGCTATATGTTGGTTATCTCTCTACAAAAGGTCAACACCTAAGGGCTATTGTGCGAATGAGCCTTGTTAAAGAAGGCAATAGGTTGATTTTTGTTGCGTAAAAGACGTTAATTGTGTGAAAATTTATCACATAAGGGCACATCCCTCATCTATCTTTCTTTCCAAAGGCGAATCAAGGTTTCATCCTCCACTTTAAATTTGATGCAATCCTAAAAAGATGCAAAACAAAAAAAACTCTATTTTCTAGGATTACGAAAAGAGAATTTACTGAAATTGTTGTCTAATTGAAAAACGATACATATTTGCTTTTGATCACTGCGTGCAATAAAGAATCACTCTCCATGGGAAATCTCCAAAGTCATTTCTCCAATAGCGTCTTATTTTTGACTATAAGTTGCTAATGCCAAGATCTCCTTGAGATCTACTGTGATTACAGATTCCCAATGTATAAGATGAGGTCTAGTGCCTTTGTATCATCCTCCCCAAAAAACATTTATGACCAATTTATCAAGCATATTGGCCTTGTTGTTGGAAAGTTTAAAAATTAATATATAGTAAATTAAGATACTATCAAGAACAATATGAATTTGGATGAGCCTACCTTCTCTTGAGAAGCAATCTTTATTCCAACCATCTAATCATTTCCGAATCTTTTGTAAAATAGCTGCCAAAAGGATTTCCCCCAAGAGGAAGACCCAAGTATGGTAATGGCCAATATCAATTGTAGGAAACTATCCATCATCATCGATATTAGTGGCCACAACGTCACTCTTATGAAAATTTAATTTGAGGCCTAAGATTTTTACAATATTAATTAAATTTTGAATTTTGGTTTTGTCATCAATAAAAAAAAGTGTCATCATCAAACTGCAAATGAGAGACATGAATGACATCATGACCGACTTTGAAACCTTCCATTGAATTTAAGGTTTGTGCTCTCTCTCTAACAACTTTTCAATGACATCACGAGTAAGTAAAAATATGAAAGGAGAAATTGAATCTCCTTGACTGATTGCTCTAGTATCTTGAAATTTCCCATTAAGATGACCACTAAGGCGAACAAAAAATATTTGATGTGTGTAAGCAAGCTGAAATCTACTCTCTCCATCTAGTATCATATTGCTGCGAGAAAAACACAGATTAAGACAAGAACAACACAAATATTAGAAATACCACAAATTTTGTTACAAAGTCAGATTCGGAGAAGGAAAAACTTCTGTTTTCTAAAAATTACAATACACTCTTCCCTCTGTTATTTTTTTTTCTCTTTAAAACTCCTCTTCTTCTCTCACAACTGCCCAACTTATAACTGTTCAACCACATTTTTTTCAATTACATTCCTTATCCCTCCTAATATATGTTTTTCCAAACAATTTGTGCTCTTTTGCTGTACATGCATCACATATCATTTCATTCGCTTGACAAAATCTAAGAAGCTCCGGTCAACATGATCACAAACTTTCTTGAACTCAAATTTCATGAAAAGTTCTCCACACTTTCGTTGACAACAAGGGAGAACTGTATTGATTCTTTGAAATTGTCTCTAACAACATCCTTAATCTGAGAGGACAAATCTAGTCAACAAACTAATTGGCTGAAAATCTTTCAAATTGTTTGAGCAAACTTGCTAATCTTGTCTATTTTCACAATCATTGCAAACACATTTGTATTTTGTTTAATCATTTTTTCACGACAACATTTCTTTTTAAAGTAGTTTTTGGGAAGATTAATGAATTGATGATATTCTGCTATGTTTTGGATATCTGGGCTTCTATCGACTTTTGAAATGAAAGTGCTTCTCTTGCATCACTTTATAATCCGAGTCAAACAACCAATTTTTCTCTTGAATTTGGTTTCTCAAAGATCGTTTTGGAGCAAAGGTCTCATTTTTTATGCTGGTATCTCTTCATTATCCTTGTGCGTGGGAATCTTCACTTCACCTTTAGCAATATTCTCCAAAAAAAATCTGTCCTTCCAAGATTCACTTCCTCTTCATCTACAATGATGCATGACAAACACCCACATTTCATTAGTAACCCATATTAGTTCATGATTTTAAGTTTATTACTTTATTATTATTTCTTTAATTTTTTGGACACTATTTAAAGGCTTGTTATGAGCATTAGAAACAACTTTTTAGAATTTTTGCCACTTTGATCTTTGTAGTTTTTCTTCAATTTCCAATCCACTAAATTGGTTTGAGAACAAGGATTTTTGCTTCAATCTGATGGCTAAAAATGCTTCTTGTTAGAATCAAATCACTGTTGATGAATAGGGATTCAAAAAAATTGATCTATTCAACGACAAGGGGATGGATAAGATCTAGCTGGGGTTTGGCATGAAAATGAAAAATTCTGTATTTGATGGTGCATTATACTCTTAATTCTATGCTACTTATAAACTATCTTTTTATATTCTTCCCTCTTCTTTTCTTCCACTTAGGAAACCGCTTAAAGCTGCATTAGCTGCTGCTTCTAAACATCTTGCTGGTTTGCTTCCCCTTCATCTTGTTCACAGTCATGCTCATGGAACGGCTATTGAGGTATCTTAAATTACGGAAGAAGTTTTCCTAACCACTTATGCTAGTTGATAAAATGGTAACTGCTGTATGAGGGTCTTTTCATGGTCTTCGCTTTAGAATGTCCTACTGGTTTATGTAGATATTAGACGTCTTTTCAGTTTGCAGTATTGATTCTATTAGAATTTGGATAACTTTCTATGAATTAATCTTTAATAATTGTTGATGAAATAACTAAAATCTCTTAATTTATACGTCAATAATGATGAATGACAAAAAAGTTAACTACTCGACCCTTGAATATAGAGTTTTCATATTCCTAACAATTTTGATAGTTATTCCTATCAATTTACATATTAGGCATCCGTTAAGTTTGCAATATTCCTATCAACTTTATATGAGTGAATCAATGATGAATAACTAAGAAGTTGACAGCTCAGATAGAGTTTTCATATTCCTTACAATGCTAATCGTTCTTTCTAACAATTTAGATATTAGACATCTGTTCTGTTTGCAATATTGATTTTATTAAAATTTTGAATTCTTTCTTTGAATGAATCTTTAATAACTGTTGATGAATAAGTAAGATCTCTTAATTTAGGATGTCAACAATGATAAGTAACTGAGAAGTTACTGCTTAACGTCTGAAGATAGCGTCTGCAAAAGAGAACTCTGTGTATCTGCATTCATTAATTATCATGCTTTAGGATTTTTGTACTATCACCTCTGCTTTTCTGCACTTTCAAATTTATCACATGTGATTTTCCGCTTCAAAATATTAATCTGATTACATTATATTATTCTAAATTTTTAAGAAGATTATTTTTCCTTTCGTGGCTACTAATTAGTTTTGTTACCCTGCCAGGAGCTGTTTTTAAATTTTTCTTTGTGATTCTGTACAAACAATTGCCTCCACTCGGTTTCATTTTAGCATGGATGCATGTCCTATAGTTTTGATGCAAATAGATAATTATTAAGATTATTTGTCTTGTAATGGCTACTAATTAGTTTTGTTACCTTGACAGGAGCATATTTTTAAATTTTTCTTTGTGATTCTGTACAAACAATTGCCTTCACTCGGTTCCATTTTAGGCAATGCATGGATGAATGTCCGATAGTCTTGATGCAGTTACATAATTATTATTTTTTCAAATTGTTGTATTATTTTGCAATTTCTGCAATAGGTTTACGGTATTATAGATTAATCATACTTGGACACTGTTTATTGTTGCTTATTGTAATGAAATACGTGGTTAAATTTATCTGTGCAAAATGTGAAAGGAATGGGCATGGTCAGTGGGGTGCAACCCGTTTTCCATCACTTCACAAGGCTGGAACATTTCACAGTTTCATTTGGATACTATAGCTCGGAGTTATATCATCACAAGTCTGGAAGAATCAGTTCAACTTGTCAATACAGCCGTCCATCGTTTACTCGCTGAGCATACCAGTATCCTCATTAAAGAATATTAATTATATACTACTTGAGCAACTTTCTTTTAAATATTAACATTGTCGAGATCACCTCCTGACTCTAGAATAATTTATTCTTTGTTTTGGGCAATCTGTGATGACTATATTGTGTATTTTCTTGGATATTTGAGGTCTTGCATATAAGCCATGCATGCCACTCTAATTGTCTGTCTTACTCGTGTGTCGCTGTCTTGATTTGTCCTTGTAAGTTATGCATGTTAATATTGGCGAGTCTTTTATATGTTTTATTTGATTATGTAGTATAGTAATTCTATGTTTTGAATTCTAATTAGACATTTATTATTAGGACCTAAAGTTAGGTGATTAGTTTTCTGTTTTATTAATTTCCTTATAAATAGATGTTTTAGAATTTTTTCCCTTGTAATCTAATCGAAATTAGCTTCAATTCCTGGTTTGTTGATGTTATTTCCAATGCTAAGGGCAGTCATTTTTGTGTTTTTTGCACTTATATTGTGATTTGTATCGTGGTTTTATTGAGAAAGGCTTGACTAAATTTAGCTGAAAAATCTTTTAAGCTCTTCCATTCCCAAGAGCGGGAGCTGGTGAGCAAGTATAATTATGTTATTAGCCTTTGGAGAAAAGTGAGTGCCCTTGTCACACATTTCTTTAATCTAGTACTTTGTTTCTTGTTCTTGTCTGTTTGTTTTAATCAGATGTTCTGTTGATTTATTGCTAGATTTCAACAAACACTGGAGAACTTCGTTATGTCGATGCATTGCGGTTTCTACATGTTATCGAGGATGCATCTAAAGGGTTAGGCTCTTGAACCTTTTATTGCACTTATTGCCCAAATTATACGTTATGTGAATTACTCATTTTATGAATAGAATCATCCTTTTATATGGTTTGACATTTGACCTTCTCATTTGGATGCAAACTCTCATGAGACTTTTATCAAAAGAAACATAACTAATGTGGCTTTCCACTTCCATTCTTTTCTGTTTTCTATCAAATTTAGAGAAGAAATTTGTGTTCATATGTTTGAAAGTCTGTAAATCTTGCAGTTTTTCCGAGCAAGTAAATGCAACAATGGCTCTTCTCCATCCAATTCACTGCACGAGAGAGAGAAAAGTCAATGTGGTGTTTGATACATCCACTATTCCTGCCTTTGTGGTGGTCATTGCTGTTCTTTACATACTGCTGAGACCAAGGCGACCAAAGGCTAAAATTAACTGATAGCAATTCAAGGTATATGTGTTTTTACAGCATTTCAGTGCATTAAAAGAAGACCAACTTCAGTAGGGACGGCATGAGAGTGTCAGAGAATTTTCGTGCATAAACCCAAGGCACACACCCCTAACAAATCTGAAAAAGCTGGAATAGAGGTTTGATGAGAATGGCTACTTTGTGGAAAATTATGGGAGCAACATGTGGCAAACATTACTTTTGCCATAACAAGTCTTTTATTTAACCAGTCTTTTGGGTTTGACTATCTATTGTTTCCTCATCTTCCATCTATTTTGGAGAGATGAATTTAGCATGAAGTTTTGGAACTTCGGATGTTTTGTAATCTGTTGTTTTCTCTTATGCCTGAAGTAAGAAGTATCTGTCATTGGATCAAATTATTTGCTGTCTTAAAACCTTCAGTTTCATAGACATAATCTTTTCATCGGTGTTTGTGAAATCTAAAGTCGATCGAAATATTTGTTAAACCAGCAGCCACGAGAAGCAACAGTTACATACTGCTTGTTCTTCACTCTGCTTACACTGACGCTGTTTTTTGGCCCTTTCTGTGCAGGATAGCGATGGACTTCTTCTTTTAGGAAATTAGAATTGCTCTTGAAATTTAGATATCTTACACTGAGAACGCTTCATCTTATCCAACTCTGGTTGTACCTCCCTAACATATGCTACTTGTATTAGGGCGGGTAGATGGCATGGTTTGTGCCGGAAAAGTTGGTTCTCATGTTGTGATTAATAATATATCTTTAGGACCATCACTAAGCTGTCTGACAAACTCGTTCTGACTTCGGTTGTTTGGAAGTTTAACTAAGTACTTCTGTGACTTGTTAATTTATTACAGCTTGTAATGATCGAATTTGTGTCGCGATACTCCGTTAAAAGCCTGTTATTTAAAAACAATTGTAACAGCTTAGAGACAATCTAATATTTGTCTTAGGGAAAATGACAAACTAATTATTGTATTTTGTAATTAATGACAAGTCAATTATTAAATTTTTTTATTAACAAATCAACGACTGAACTATGATAAATAGTTGCTGCTAACATCGATGTTATGTTTGTCGTTAAACGATTTAATTTTGATTTGCGGCAGATCATCTATTATTCCACCACGACTCAAAAGTTTTAAAAATAACCTTATAATATTGATGACTCATTGCAGATCATATACGACCTGTCGTGAGTTGACAATGAACTGTGTCGGATTAATACTGATTCGCTGCGGGTTGACTATAAACTGCGGTGAATCGGGACACGTCCGTCGAGGATTGAGATCGATCCGCCGTGGATTGAGAACAATCTATCGTGGATTGTCGTGCTTTGTTCTGTGTTCCCATATTCAACAATTTAAGTAATTTATGCATAATTAGCCTTCACAAATTCAAACAAATTGAAACGCGGTCGATTAAAAAGTGAAGTACATATTCGAGGTACAAATTTATGATTTCGACCGGTTGGCATGAGGAAATGTTGCTAATTTTACAATTTCATACTAATCAATTTCCATTCATCTCAAATGATGAATTTCATTACAACCATATCATGTACATGTGTACTAAGAATCAATGTGCTCTAACCACATCAAGCATTTGTATTGTTTCATGATGAACATCCAACTGTCTACCTCGAAGAAACTGTTGTAGATGACGTATATTTGGTTTCAATGCACAATTCATCTGTTGATCCTTGCACGTTTGCTCACTCAATCCCATTATTTGATGTTCCATATTTGATGGACTTGCCGTGATACAAAACCGATGCTTCGCTTGCCACCTGTTTGGTAGAGGCATGGGGACTTTCCATCTTTCTTAAGCAAGTATGAACGTCGTTATAGCACTGTATTGAAATGTCATTTCATCTTGCATTTTTTAGGCATGCATCCTTCTTCGCAGGCAATCCTCAACCGATGCTCCGGTGAGTTGACTGCGAACCACAAATTCCTCGGCGATATTGGAAACAATGTTGTAGTAGAGCTCAACTACGATGTTCTGAGGGTTAAGTACTACAATTCTCCTGCCGAGCAAGACGAAATTTTTGATGTTTTGGGAGCTGTAAAGAGGTGATAGAGTTGGAGGCTAGGTTTCGGCCATTGTCGGTATAGTTACAGGACTCTGAGTGCTCCGAAACGCTCCGTTGTATGCGACCGCCTTAGAGCACTCGTAGTCATGTAACCGTACCGACAATGACCGAAACCTAGCCTCCAACTCTGTCATCTCTTTATAGCTCCCAAAATATCAAAAACTTCGTCTTGCTTGGCAGGAAAACCGTAGTACTTAACCCTCAGAACATCGCCGTTGAGCTCCACTCCAACATTGTACCCGACGTTGCTGAGGATTTCGTGGTTCGTGGTGAACTCGCCTGATTTCACATGCAATTCTTATATACTAGGGCACAAAAATGCAGAACAAGGCACGATGAATCGCGACATACCAGTATTAATCCGCCGCGGTTTATAGTTAACCCGTGGCAGATCAGTATTAATCTGCTGCGGTCGTATATGATCTTCGACATCAATATTATAAGGTTATTTTTAACACTTTTGAGCCGCGGCAAATTAATAGACCAGCCGCCGCAGATTGAAATTAAAGCTTTTAACGACAAATGTGATAACGATGTTAGCGGCGACTTTTTTCCATAGTTTAGTGGTTAATTTCTTAGCGAAAAAAGTTTAATTGTTGACTTATAATTGACCACAAAATACGATGGTAGATTTATCATTTTCCCTTTGTCTTATAGTCGTAGGCAAATGTCACTACTTATAGACCCAAATTTAGGGGACCTATAGAAGACAGTCTTCAAATAGAACCTTAGGAGAGGGAATGTTGGTAAGATTTTCAGATCAGTTTGGTTCCTCTGTATGGAAAAGTGTCCACTTCTAGTGAATATCAATCAAGCACTTAACCTCTTCATAAATGTCTCATGAATCTCTCAAATTTATATTTGATAAATTATGTAAGTTATGATTTGCATCTTACATATTTACTCCCATATTTTAGCTATTTTTTTTGTGTGGTTTATCTTAATGGACTTTCTTTTTAGTTTGAAATTGAATCTGAATAAGATTTAATTTTGAGAAATCAACAAATTAACTACTGAAATAATGGGTCAATGACAAGTTAACCACCAAACAATTTTTGTTAATAAATAAAATACTCAAATATAGAAAATAAACGGAGTAAACATCGCTGTTACATTTTCGTTAAATAACGTTTTCTTTCTATAGTGGAACGTTGTCTTTCTGCTGTAGAACATTGTCTTTTCACTAAACAAATTTAAAAGATTACTTTCTGCAGGCAGAATGACAATGTTCCTCCTGCAGAAAGATTACTTGGCGCATAGGAAAAATTATTTTTCTCTGCAAAAATTGAATATTGGTGATGAGAACTGGACGATGACGACAGATCAAGAAGAGAAAAAAGCAGATGGTGATGAGAACTGGACGAGTGAAATCAAGAGGAGGGGTGAGTCACCAGAAAATGTTCAAAAAATTGAAAACGTGAGAATTGTTTTTGACCACGAGAAGACCATGTCGGAACTTCCTGACCTCATCTTCGCTGTAAGATTGCTTCAATTATTGCGATTTTAGCATAAAACTGAAATAGAATTAGAATTGCAGAGTAATAATGTTTCGATATTGTCTTCGCAGTAATATTTCTTTTGACAGGTTAATGGTGATGTTTGCGTCGTTCATTTTCCATAGTTAAGTGTTTTATTTGTTAACAAAAATTGTTTAGTGGTTGACTTGTCATTAATTAGCTCAGTGGTTATTTTGTTAATTTTCCTTTAATTTTTAAAATTCAGAATAGTTGTCATCATGTATTTTTATGTGGTTTGATAATGCAACATTATTTAAAATTTAAAACTTCAGGAAAATTAACAAAATAATCACTGAACTATGGAATCAATGATAAGTCAATCATTAAACAATTTTTATTAACAAATAAAATACTCAACTATGGGAAATGAACGACGAAAACATCATCGTTAACCTATTGAAAGAAACATAAAAAATGAGAAGACTTTTTAAAATAGAAGATTTTAAGTTAAGTTGTTCAAAATAGATTTTCGTATCCAAATGGAAAACTTCTAGTTAAGTGTTTGTTGAAAAATCAATATATTCCAAGCTAAACATGTTTATGATTCATTAAGGAAACTCGCCAAAAAATAGATTTTAGAAACATAAAGTTGTTGGAAATTGATTTTGGTATCAAAATGGAAGATTTCCAATTAACTATTTGTTGAAAAATCAATGTACTCAAAGATAGATATGTTTCCGATCCATTGAGGAAACTCGCCACAAAATTCGTTGTTTGCTACACTAAAGAATGACAAAGAATTCAGCAAATAGAAATCAAAGAGTATTTTCCATTATGGAAAGAATAGCTTCTGCTGCAGAAAGTAACCTTTTCTCCGCAGAAAGTAATTTTCCATTAGTCTTATTCTAATGACTCACTATTCACATCATAAAGAAGATATTTTTTTTAACAGAAAACGTAATAATTATGTTTGCTTCGTTTATTTTTCATAGTTAAGTGTTTTATTTATTATTGAAAATTATTTAGTAGGTGACTTATTATTGATTTCATAGTTAAGTAGTTATTTTGTTCCCTCCCCTCAAAATTAGCACTGACAAATTAACTTATTAAATAATAATTAGTTTTTTTGACATAGTCGATTATTTTAATAGTACAACTTATCGTAAAAAATTAAAAATCATATGGACCTCTCAATCACGACAGCACCTTGAAAATATATGATCATTGAAATTACATTAAAATTGCCGTATATTATGTAGGGTAAATGACAAATCAACTATCGTGGTTTGTGGTCAATGACAAGTCAACCACTATGGTAGTTTTTTTAACAAGTTAACCACTGACGTTTGGAAAAATGACAAAACCAACATCGCGGTCACGTTCTCTGTTAAAAAAATCACATTGTTAAAAAAATCACTCAAGAAACTGTCACAAGACACCTCGAATTCGCGGTGTCTTCAAATCATTTCACACCGCGAATTCGCGGTGTCTTCACATTCACATGACACCGCGAATGCGTGGTGTCTTCTCTCAAGACACCGCATTTTACTCGATGTCTTGAGGAGACACCGCGCTATGAAAGCCGGTGTCTTGAGACACCAATTCGCGGTGTCTTCACAAGACACCCGCGTATTAGCAGAGTGGTGTCTACCGCTAATACGCGGTTTCTTGTGTAGTCACAGCGTATTAGCGAAGACACCGTCTCTGTTTAACTCAGGGGAATACATAACCGCGACCTCCCGACGGATTGTCATATTCTCAAGCATTTTGTAATCAATTAGGTAACCCTAGAAAATCTAGAGAGTTGAAGAGAGCGATTAGCAAAGTTGAAGAATTTGTTGAAAAGCAAATGACGAGTGACGAAGAATCTGTTATTAACCGTCAACTTGAAGTGGGACCACAACCACATGTGTGCTCAATGAGAATGAGGTACGTGGAATTGGAAATGAAGCTGTGTTTGTTTTGCATTCTGTATCAGTAACTCTACATGAGGAGGACAATGAGGACCTCCGTTCATTATATCAATCAACTAGTGATGAAGACATGGACATGGCCGAGAGTAGGCCTAGACGTCCAATACAAGTAGAAGGCCGCTTCCCTGGAATGAGCCTTGGTAAAAAGTATAGTTCATTGAACAAGATTAGAGAAGAAATTGTTGATCATGCGTTGAAGAACGGGTACGGGATAAAATTCACCCATAGTGACGCGCATCGATTGAGGGGTGCTTGCTAGGAAGGCTGCCAATGGCGGTTGCACGCCTAAAAAATGCAAGATGAAATGACATTTCAAATAAAATTTTACAATGACACTCACACATGCTCCAGAAAGATGGAAAGTCGTCATGCTACTGCCAAATGGGTTGCAACTCATTACTTAGACAGATTTAAAAGTCAGGCAGATTGGGACATTGCTTCCATAATTGAGACAGTGAGGAAGGACTTTAATGTCAATATCACACCCAGTCTTGCTAGAAGGGCAAGAAATCCAGCCAAAAAAATTAATGAAGGTGATGGAAATGAGCAATACAAACTCATATGGTCGTATGCCGAGGAGATTCGGAGGTCTAATCCTGGAAGCTCTGTGCGCGTGGACCTCGATATGAGTGCATTTAAAAGAATGTACATGTGTTTGGCTGTATGCAAGATAGCTGTGCTAACATGTGCTAGACCACTTATTTGTTTGGATGGTTGCCACTTGAAGGGGAGTCACTTCAGGCCAACTGCTCACTGCTGTGACCATCGACGGGAACGATGGCATGTATACGATTGCTGTAGCAGTGGTTGAAGCAGAAAATAGAAATTCATGGAGTTGGTTTCTAGAATTGTTGCTCGATGATCTAAACACTCCATCTGGCAATGGATGGACAATCATTTCCGACCGACAAAAGGTGTGATTGATTGCTTTTGCCTTATGTGTATAGGTTATGCATTTTGTAGGAATCTGACTAATATTATGAATGTTTGTAGGGTTTAGTGCCAGCTGTGAGCGTGGTGGCAGGGCAAGCGGACCATCGATTTTGCATCCGACACTTGTGTACCAATTTCCAAAAACAAATTAAAGGCAGGTTGTTAAAGGATGCAATGTGGGCCGCATCTAGAGCCACTACTGTGAGACAATTTGAGAGAGAGATGGGTAAGTTATTTATGCTTGACCCAGTGGCCCACAACTACTTACGTGGAATAGATGTGACATCTTGGGCCAAACATGCCTTCTGCTCCATTCCAAAGTGTGACATAATCCTTAACAATCTGAGTGAGTCATTCAGCGCCAGCATCCTACCAGCCCGGGACAAACCAATTCTAAGTATGTTCGAGATCATCCGGAAGGGCATCATGGGTAGGATTGTGAAAAAAAAATGAAAAGATGGCTCGCTTGACCGACATTTTGTGTCCAAAGATTAGCACTTGGCTCGCCAAACTACAACTTGCCGGGCGAAATTGGATCCCCCAGTTTTCAGGAGCTGCCTAGTTTGAGGTCAGCAATGGTAACGAACAGTACTATGTCGATTTGGACAGACGTACTTGTACATGTTACCGGTGGGAGTTAACCGGCATCCCATGTGTCCATGCAGTCCCGTGCATTCACTTCATGAGGAGATCCCCTGAGGAGTTTGTGCATGCATACTATCACCGGAAAACATACATGGCGATGTACTCCCACTTTCTTCGGCCTATCAATGGACCGATTGAGTGGCCTCCTGTGATGAATCTTGATCCTATTATCCCATCGCCATTTAAAAGGTTTCCAGGAAGACCGCGCAAACGTAGAATATGGGATGTAGAGGAGGCTCCAAGCCAGACAGTGTTGACCAGAAGAAATTTGAACCTCACTTGTGGTTGGTGTGGGCGTGTTGGGCACAATTCTCGCACATGCGATAGTGGAGGTAAGTCAAGTGCCAGAGTTTGCAGAGGGCGCGGTAGAGGCATGGGCGGCAAAGACAGGTTAGAGGGAACATTTATGGGGTTTAGAGTTCCTGAGACAGCCCCCGAGACAATTCCTGACCTAGTTCATGAGACAGCTCCCGACAGAGTTCCTGACATGCAGGTGAGCCCATTATCACATTTTCGTTTTCAATTGATGTTTGAAATATGCTAATTTCATTTGTAATGTGTTGTGCAGGAGTCTGATGTGCAAGGTCCACACATACAATTGTACACAAACGTGGACCTTAACCTTTCGTGACACAGAAGAAACACAATTGCTTTACAATTTTAGTTGATGGATAGTTTCATGTTATTTAATACTTTTCTAATTGTAAATGATATTATGAGGAATAATAATGCACTGACGTTGATTATGTTGAGTTTAAGGTGATTGGAAGTGTTATGTTATGTACTTTCTGGTTATGGTCGGCTATTGTAATGTTAGGTTAGTTAAGTGTAAGATATGTTGAATTGCTAGTATGCAAATGTTTGCATGTGTAGTACTTCTAAACATTAAGCATTAAGTATGAAAAATTGTACAATTTCTATAAAATTTTGGGCAGAACCTACTTTGTTTCTTTACTCCCCCAACGCAACTCTCATACATCCTGTACAAAAGCCCATAAAGTTCCAGTATCTTCTCAAGACATTGTTCATCCAGTATAAACTATAACGGAAATCATTGAACTACAGATCAATTACAATGCAAATATACACAAATTAAATTACAACGGAAATTACACCAGAGAACAAAGCAAATGTAGACAAATTAAACTAAACTAAACATAAACTACAACAGAACTATTTGAACTAAATCACGTGCCTGCTTCTTGGACTGTGTCCGTGGAGGAGGTGGTGGCTCACGAAAATTCTTCATCAGAAAAGGTCCCTTCGGCTCCAAGAGAACTCCGTCTGCAGCAGCGTACAACTCACCCTCATAATGAAAGATTGCAGGGTCGTGCTCGTGGAATGGTTCTTGAATCTTGCATTGTGCCAGCACCCTCATCCCCTCGCTCGTACACTGGAAGATGGCGTATCGACTGCAATGCAAAGGGAACAATTGCCCATTAGTGACGTAGAAAACAATATTAAAAATTTACACAAGAGAAAGTAAATACTCCTTTTTGTTTGATGGAGATACAATGATAGAGATTGACTCCGGCAACAATCGCTGATACGCAAATTGAGTGTGCAGGTCAATGGACGACATAAACAACCCCTGCTTTGGGTGTGACTGCAATGTAAACACGTCATAAGATTATCTTAGGGAACATGACCATGAACAATAACCAGGAGAAGTGAGATGGTGACTTACGTGAATCCACCATAATGTCAATAGATGCTTCTCCTGATTATATGCACATACGGCTGTCTCATCGACCGCAATGCACTGCATATAAATTTGGATGAGTACTAACATAAAATCTTACACATTAACATACAAAGAAGGGTTCACACTATATCTGGCGTCCCGACTTGCTCTAGAAAGATGATATTAGTGACGACGTAGTGCTCGCCGATCAGATTTCCCCCAAGAATTGCGCACGTCTCTTTGTTCCTCCTTGTATTTGTCTGGACATACGCTTTGAACGTGGACATGAGCTCTAGAGACTGCAACAAAAAATGTGAAAACCCCAACATACTAACAAAACATGAACATGATTGAAAATGAAATTAAAGATGTACCATGCGTATAGATCTATTGCGCCGAGGTTGGACCTCCCTAGCTCCAAGTGCTCCTTGGCGTCTTCCGACAGGGTCACTGCAAATCAACAACACATCATCACGTGAAACAAACAATAAAGTAAAAACTGGACTTTGGGTACAATATAAATAACCTACAAGTGAAATGTGGAATCAGGTGCGTCAAAGGACGAGGAGGAGGATGATGAACGGGCTAATCGCCTCCCACGTCTCTTGAGTGGGTCCAACACCTCACGATGCCGCTACTCTTCTCGAACATGTCACTGTTCTGCTTGGCGATACCTCTCTGCTACGAGATCCGCTTCTTGAATATGCCACTATTTTGCGGCGCTATGCCTCGCTGCAGCGATCTCCGCTTCTTGCACACGCCACTGCTCTGCGGCATGATGCCTCTATAATGCCTCCACTTTCCACTGTTGTGCAATGCCCCACCTCTATTCTGCCAGCTCTTCCGCTCTTCATAGCTGGATTTGTTGCATTTGCATGTGCTTCTCCATCATTTCCATTTTGCTCATCGACGCATGATGGAGCTCATCCATTCTTTTCATCCAGCTAGAGAACTCCTCAGGCATTACAGTAAAGTGTGATGATTGTGGAAGCGGCGGCATTTCATATGTGGGGGCTGCATATGAGTGGGCTACATCCTGGGTCTTTGAGCAAGGAGGAACCGGCATTTGATATGAGGTGCCTGCATACTGAGGCTCTGCGAGGGGTGGAGGTGCTGCCTTCTTCTTTGACTTGCGGAACCATTCGCTTCCAACTTGAGTGATACCCAATCGGTCCAAGTTGGCTTTGTTGTAGGTGTTATTGGCTGTCGCTTCAAATCTCAGCTCATTCGCAGAGATGTGTACCCCAAACTATTCAACTATACTCTGGATCAGCCAGTTGTACGGTAGACTCATTGATAGGTTGTTGATGACCTCTTGCATGTGCTTCGCAATGATATATCCGATGTTCACTTTTTTTCCCCTGAACACCTTCTCCAAAATATAAAGATCCATGCTGGTAACATGGTCTCGATGCCCAATCCTAGGCAAAATCGTGTACGTCAATATCAGGTGGATCACTCGGGCTATTACATTCAACTCCTTAGCCTTTGGCTTCTTGTAATGGGCAATCTCAGGATCCCGATGCAACAATTTAAGCACCGCTATCCCTTCTCCCCGCTTGACAAATAGTGGCTCACGAGATATGTGATAATATTCATCGGTTGGTCTGTCTATCACACATTCAAGCATTCTATTGAGGTCGTTGGGAGTGAACCTCAACTCCCGTCCAAAAATGTATGTTTGCACCTCTACTTGCTCCTCAGAGAGTTGGAAATTAGCGTAAAACATTTTAATAACTCTCTCGCAGTCAGTGCCCCCCATTCGGCACAACTCGAGTAATCCAGCCTCTTCCAGCATATGTTGAATTCTCATTTCTGTGAAAGAATCAAAATCGACTATTTTTGAAACAATAATGCCACGGTGTTCTACATCTTCTTCATACCGTCTTTTGCCATCGTCTGTCTTGAATAATAACTCTGCTTCTCCTTGTTCAGGGACGGCGGTGTCTTCGTCTTCCACTGCCGTCGCTCATTGAACTTCTTCCACCACCTTGGGTTGAACATCTTCCCCCCACGCGGCTTCCACCGCCTCGGTTGCTCGTCTTTCACTAGCCTCCCCCCTTGTCTTCCCATGCTTCTGCATCAATTTCCTAGCTCGGTAAAACATTGTGCTTCTTGAGTAATTCGCCAACCTGCAAACCCAACGAAATGTCATAAGTTAGTATAATAGTATTTACGTAAATAGTCTCTTGTATATAAATCAAAGTAAACAACAAAAAATCCTTTCACCACAATATTTATCACAATGATGGCGGTGCCATCTGAAGACACCACGAATTAGTTTCATGTTGAAACTAATTCAACAAATTCAACAAATCTAATCAACAAAACTAATTCAACAAATCTAATCAACGAAACTAATTCAATGAAATTAATTCAACATATTTACTTGAACAAATCTATCGGATCCGGCTGACTCACCGTGATAGAAGACAGGTTCAACGGTAGGGCACCATGCGCTCGGGTCTACTCTTCGCGGTGATGGAGTTCACTGGGGAGTCGATGGGTCCCTCTCGCTCGGGATGCTCTTCGCTCGTCGCGGGTTTCTGGTTGGTCGCATCGTGGGGATCTGGTTGGTAGTGTCGCGGGCTTCTGGTTGGTTGTGTCGTGGGATTTGGTTCGTCGTTTGCCGCGGGTTTCTTCTCACGAGACTTGAGACATGGTGTCTCAAGACACCGGCTTTTATAGCGCGGTGTCTTGAAACATTGCGTAGCTCAAGACACCGCATTTTACGCGGTGTCTTGAGAGAAGACACCGCGCATTCGTGGTGTCATGTGAATGTGAAGACACCGCGAATTCGCGGTGTGAAACGGTTTGAAGACACCGCGAATTTGCGGTGTCTTGTGATGGTTTCTTGAGTGATTTTTTTAACAATGTGATTTTTTTAACGGAGAACGTGACCGCGATGTTGGCTTTGTCATTTTCCCATATGTCAGTGGTTAACTTGTTAAAAAAATTACCATAGTGGTTGACTTGTCATTAACCATAAACCACGATGGTTGATTTGTCATTTACCCTATTATGTATTATAGTATTATACTATAAAAAAATGTACAATTAGAGATATTTATATTTGACGAATTAATATATTTTTATAGGATGAGTAAAATAATATTAATTAAGAAAATAATTTGATATTAGTAAATTATAAATAATTAAGATTATAAATTATTTATACTAACTAACAAACTATAAGAATGGTAAAATTATAATTATCCCAAAAGAAATTGTCTTCTTCATTGAGCTTTTCTTTCTTAGTTCTATCATTACCTCTATTTAGAGATGTTAAACGTCAATCTGCTTGCTCGGCTTGGTATTGTAGTAGACCGAGCCTGACTCAGCTCGTTTAACTTGTAACTCGTGAGTTAGCTTGAGTAGAAATTTTTTTAGGGTGGTCTCATTAGGCTCGGCTCATTGAGCTTGCTAAGCTCATTAGACTCGGTTCATTTAACTCACTAGGCTCGGCTCGCCAAACTTTTCAAGCTCGACTCGCTTGATTCGTTTGTCACCACCTCTACCCTCAAATGCACTCCACCTATTTGTATAAATGCTAGGATGAAAGTTTCATCGAAGAAAATAAGTTACTCAACTAACATTCATCATTCCAAGTGAGTTTTTGTTTTAATTCTCTACCAGATTTTTTTAAAATAAGTCTCATTATTAAGTAGACTAATTAACTCGAAATTGTTAATTGAAATATAAAATTAAGAAAAATATGATATTTGCATATCTTTTTAGTTAATAGTTTTTGCTTATACAATTTCTCAAGCATTGTTGGAAACACTTATTATAACTACATCATATGTGTCTATTGGATGTGTTGTGTTTGATGGAATATCAAGAAAATTACAAGATCTATGCAACCAAAATACTAATGAGAAAAATATGTCCATATGAGCGTTGCTCCATCCATTGCCACCCCTTTCTTTCCTCCCTCTCTCTTTTCTCTCTCCCTCTTTCCTTGTATTTCTTTCTTCTATAAATACCACATTTCTCCTTCATTTTTCTTCACAAAAAAGTCTTTCAATATCTTAATATCTTACTTATTAATTTATAGTACTCCATCATCAATAATATATAGCATTAAATATTCGTAATGATATTTGTTTGATATAATTTTTTATTAGATTGTCTCAAATAATTTTTTTTCATTAAGACATGTAATTTTATACATTAATAAAACAATTTTGTCAATTAAATGACTAACTATTATATTTTAACATTATAATAATAAATCATTATATAATTTTAATAAGGTAAATTAACAAAACAACCACTGAACTATGATATCAATAACAAGTCAACCACTAAACAATTTTGGCTAACAAAAAAAAATGTTTTCTGTGAAAAATGTTTTTTTCCTGTTGCTGAAAATGAATCCTTGGAATCAGACTAATGGAAGATTACTTTTCGTGGAGAAAAGATTACTAATAATGCATGAATTATAAATCATGCAAATCTTTTGTTAAGTATGCATAAAAGATGCATGTTTTTGGTACCATTTACTCTTTCTAGATATATACTATTTATGTTTAAATAACCATCCAAAGACTAATGAATTGAATAATTAATTTATTAGAATTTGGAAATAATTTTCTAAAATTTGAAGTCCCGGTCATCCACCCCTCAATAGAGTCGATCGCTCCCACACTTAGGATGGGAGTAGAACTCTAACTTTTGGATCCTATGTGTATGGGTTTTAAGTTTATGATGTGTAAAGTATGGTGTGAGGGTTACATATAGTGAACCAAGTGTTGTAATGTAAATAAAAAATGTATAGATGTGAATAACTCATGGTAAATGTGCAAGGTTAAATATAAAATGTAGTTGTTAGAAAATGAAATCACATAGTTAGTTTTGGTGTATATATTAAATAAAAATAAAAAGAAAGAAAAATTTTATTTGGACTGAAGTATGATTAATCGCCTTACGATTACTTGTATTATTATTTTTTGTAACGACACTGGGGTTATGTAATCAAACATTATCATATTCCAATTCGAGTAATTATGTACACTTGTCATTCTCTGGGTGGAGAATCCTTATCCCAACCCCGTATTTGAGGGGGTTTGAGGTCGGAGTCATGATAAAAGACAATGTTCTGCTGCGAAAAGAAAATATTTTTTAACGGAAAATGTAAATGCAATGTTTGCTCTATTCATTTTCCATAGTTGAGTATTTTATTTGTTAGCAAAAATTGTTTAGTGATTGACTAGTCATTGATTCTATAGTTCAGTGGTTGTTTTGTTAATTTCCCTTTTAATAACTAAAATTTAAAACAAATATACATTATATTGATATAACTTAGAAATATTTATGTATGTTTGACTCGTTAGACTCATGTAGTCAGATCGGCTCGATTTGTTTAACTGGTGGCTTGCATTGAAAAATTTTGGGAAATTAACAAAACAAACCTTAAACTTTTGAATCAGCGATAAGCCAAACCTTAAAGAAATTTTGTGAACAACTAAAACCTCAAACTATGGAAAATGAAAGACTCAAATCTTGCAGTCGTGTTTCCCTTAAAAAAAATACCTAGAAAAACTACGCAATCACGTTTTTCGCTTAAAAACGTTAAGGACCGTCCAACGGATGTCCAAAAATCAACAACAGACGTCCATGGCTGATCCACGAGGAGGGGTATCCAAGGATCAGCCTTGGAGCCATCGTAAGGCTGATGGATGAAGAGATAGACGTCCTGCTATAAGGATGTACGTCTAAGATTGGAGGAGGGGCTTTGGTGGACGAAGGTTCATGCCCGTTGGATGAAGGAACAAATGTCCTTCAACGAGGATGGACAATTAAGATGGAAGATGACCATCCTCTGAAGGTGTTGGCGGACGATGGTTCATACCCTTTGGATGGAGGGACTGTAACCCCCTAAAGCGTTAAAACCTTTTTCTTCTTTTTGTTTTTTAAAAAAGCAATAAGAATTCATCATTATAAAATTAAAGCTTTTAAAACATTTGCAGCGGAAGTTTATAAATAAAATCCATTTAAAAAAACGTACTAATATAAAAAAAATCCTTTTTCAAAACCAACGTGCTAAAATCTAGTTAAATAAATCCAATTATTCATGAGTAAAACTAAAACAAAACATGTTAAGTAAAGTTCTTTTGGAATTGATCCATATTTCGTTTTGATACCCATGGTCAATTTCGCTCCAACAACACGCTAGCCTTCCCATGAGTATACTCTTTCAACTGCCACCATCCTTCATTTGTTTCTTCAGGATGGTTAAAGACGTTATCTTCACCTACATCACAAAGTTCAATTAATGAGCTTAACACTCAACAAGAGATGTATAAAATATATAAACACAAAAACATGAAATGCAATTTAACATGTTATTTTTTCAGTCAACTATCTTTCTTTTCCTTTCACTTTATAATTCAGTCATATGGGTCACTTGTCAAAGGGAAAGTGACACTGTTAGGTCCACCTCATTCGTGACAACCAACTCGAACCCCATCCATAATCGACTATTTACGTTTATTACATTTTTTTGTTATCTATCTTAAATGAATACATGAACGTACATATAGCATGAACATCAATATAATATGCATAAATAATGTACAATGAATAGAGTAGTAAAGGAAAAGCAAATCCTCAGGAAATTGTTATTAAATACTAAACATAAAATTAACAGTAGGCATAACAGTTAATCATCATTTTTGCAACTCACAGTTTAACCTAACTACTCGCCAATACATTAGCATAATTTTCCAGAAAGCAGTTCAATCAATATCACAGTGGAAACACACTTTCTATTTACCTTAACAGCTTGTGACATAGACAAAAAGGCCACACAATCAAAACATCTCTTACCTGTGATGTTTAGTAGAGCTGCAACCTAAAATTTTTCAAAACTGTGGTTACCCTTGACATCAACCGAAAACATGAAATGGGCTAGGACAAAGGATGACCATAGACACAGTTTTCCTCTACAGAAGCTAACCTCATGGTTGTCATCATATTATCCTATCGAATTTCAAACCTTTAAATATAAAACCTACCTCTAGAAAGCTTGAAGAATTCACTGAGGTAGAGGCAGCCCCTTCGTCCTAGAGGCCGTGGGCAAAATAGGGTTTTTCCTTCCCCACAAACGTTCATATAGAAATCTCATGAAAATCGTAACCTAAGCGTGATCAGTTCCTTAACAGTCTAGAGAGACAATCCCAGCTAGCACGAAATCTTGGAATTTTACGTTAAAATTTGTTCTCTGAGCAACGGATGTGTAGGCTGCCGCAGGGGATGTTTGCTATATCCAATTAGACCAATGGTAGCAAGCCAAATTAGTCCATACTCTTAAGTTCGTGGTTGCCAACGCTAACGCGGATGCAAATCCTTATGCAGAAGCTTACGCTGTTGCAGATTCCTAAAGTTTCTACTAATTTTACTTCCAAAATGATGCCGCTCCTTAGCTTAAGTTCGCTACCGTGGACACCAACGCTATAGTGGGGATGCGTTATCCCCTAAAACGATAGTGTTCCACCTTTAAATACGTTGTTGTGGACACAAAGGCCATCGTGGAAACACACTTTGCGAACTAAACAATGACATTCAACTTAAATGACTTCCTTTCCCACGACATTTTTCCCTCATGTGGAAGAATCTTTTCCTAATCTAACAGTTCATGTGCTATCCTTAATTCTAAATCTAATGGTTCCTCATACTTTCGCATTCAAGCACCGTCCAATGCTTATATGGAGGCATTTTTCCCAAATCTAACGCTATGTGTTCCTTCCTTAAATCCAATCCAATGGTTCCTCGTTCTCTCTCACCCTTGCGGCATCCAATAATTCCATGGGAGCATCTTTTCCATTCCAACACAATTTTAGTCTTTCATCTGACGACTGATGACTTGTCTGTTCTTCCTTCCTCTAGTCAGCACAAATAATCCTTGTAGAACGGAGACATTTTCCTTCTCCAACAGTTGCCATAGCTAAGTTTTCCATCCTTAGCTAAAATTCGTTTCTTTATTTATTTAATTACTTATTTACTTTATAATTTTATAATAAAACCCTAAAATATACACTATGTAAAATTTTCCAAATTGTAACACAAAATTCTTTCCATTAAATTTCCAAATGTCATATTATATAACTAAGATTAAAGTATGAAAAATCAGGGTGTTATAGGGACAAACGTCCTTCAACGAGGATGGACAGCCAGGATGGAGGATGACCATCCTTCAAAGGCATTGATGGATGAAGGTTCATGCCCATTGGATCAAGGGACGAATGTCCTTTAATAAAGATGGATGACTAGAATGGGGGATGGCCATCCTCCAAAGGCGTTGGTGGATGTTATGTTGAAGAAGGTCATGTGCAAGGCACACACATGTTTAAATGGGAGTACACTCCCTCCAATTACGACAGATGTCCCTCAAACAACAATAGAAGTCCCTCCACTTAAGATAGATGTCCATCCAATTATGACAAATGTCCCTCAATCAACAACGGATGTCGCTCAGCACACAACAAATGTCCCTCAATACTAAAAGATGACGTTGTTTAGCATTTAGGGACGTCTGTGGATGTTATTGGACATTCATCGATGTTAAGAGACAATGTCGTTTAGTATTGAGAGACGTCTCTCAATTTATCACAGATGCCCCTCTTTGCCATGGACGTTCGTTAAAAGTTGATGAACATCCGTTGTGGTTTTGGGTACGTTCGTAGTAAGTTGAGGGACGTCTGTTGTGGGCTGAAGGCATTGTTGGACGTCCCTCAATGCTAAATGACATCGTTTCTCAATAATCATATCCTACAACCTTTTACACCCATCATTCCATCTTGAACATATATTCCCAGTGATGGACATCCCTCATATCCAAGGACGTCCCTTATACGTTGAGCGACTTTCAATTCTGTCTATATAGGCTAAAAGGACATCCATTACTACCTAGCCGATTTCTGAGTGACATTTCAACTTCTTCAGAGCAACCTTACCCTTTTTGGAATCTCCTCCCACATTTCTAGAAGTAGAAATTGGAATCAAAGGTTGGAAAAGTCACAACGAAGTGTAAAGCGGCTCCCTCTAACGCTTAAGGTCAATCACAAGGTTATTCAACTCATCTCCGCCTATCTGCAGAGGACCAATTTTCACATATTTTCAAGATGGCATCGTCCACAGAAAGGTACGACAATGACCTCAGATGATATTTTATCATTATATCTAGGAGGGTAGAGTTCAATGCGTTCACTGATTTTGGAATAGAAGAAATGTTTGAGTGCATTGGAATAGTTGGATTGGGCAAGTTGGGGGGTATTATTGTGTGCGGGTTGTGAAATTATTTTACACAAATATGGAGCTGAGTGGCAACCAACTAAAGGATCGAAGGACGTATATATTTGGGCAGGAGATTAGGTTAACTCTGAATCAGTTAAATGAGCTGATTGGATGATCCATGGAGGAGCCAACAGAGGAGTATTTTCACATATCAAAGGACCTAGATTTCATAAAACAAGGAGAAGGTCTAGCACTGTTGAAGTAGTTGCATTGCAATCCCAACGTTGAATCTTTCTATAGGCCCAAATCTAAGGACCTAAACACCAAAGCTAGAGTCATCCATCACATGACAGTTCTGCCCTGTGATGGACATAGAGACCATGTTAGTTGCATGGATCTCTATGTGAAGGAGAAGCTCTACAACGGAAAAACAAATCAACATTGGATACATGATTATGAATCTGATGGAGACAATCCTGAAGAGCCCAAAGAAGAACCTCCCCTACAATTGCCTCGTGCAGAAAATTTTTAACACCAATGGGTTGGCGCTCCCTCCCAATGAGCCATGAATCAATAAAAAGACACTTGATGTCTATAATCAGGTGACCTTGGCTCAGATGGGGATGACCAAAGTCGGAGGGGAGTGGGTATTCAAGGGCGTAGAGACTCCATCGACGTTGGCTACACAACTTCCTTTGACGTCGGCTACACAACTTTCTTGGACGTCAGCCACACCAGACTTAGATCAGGTGGAGGTGGAGGATGATACTATTCAACCCTCACCTGAGTCCTGGCACTCTATGTCGATGATTAAGGAGTGGTGGAATTGGATTATTGCTTACTTGGAGAGACTGGACATGCAAATTAAAGAGATTCACACCACTTAACTACAACTCGTGGATGAGGTGAGGAGGCGTGTAGATCCTCCAACTCGCCCTCCAGCAGCTCCTCCAGTAGCCCAACCAGTAGCCCCACTAACAGCCCCACTGGCAGCTCCAGCTAGCAGCCCCGCCAGTAGCCTTGCCAGCAGCTCCTTCTGCAGCTCCTCTAGTAGCATCTCCTTCTTTTGACGCCAGACCAGATGGATGTCAATAAGTATTTTAGTTCATATGCACTTTCCATATATGCATTAGTACTATGGTTTAGACTCACTAAATTAGATATAACAACGTGTTACAACCATGTATATCTCTTATCATCAGGCAACTGTCCCCTCCTCCAATCCTTGCCAAAGTGTAGAAGATATTGACAATGGGTCCTCCATCAAAGCAGTTCTAGGCGTTCACAGATAAAGTTGTACATGGTAGGTATTCAATTTGGTTTTGTACAATGTATCAAATTTACACTTAGTAGTCCAAGGGTAGTGCTTAAGCTAATCATTGCAGCCAGTGAACTTGATGGATGAGTTCATGAAATTGGAGTGTGCAAATACCCATAGGAACTTAGAGATATGTGGTATTCTTGTTGCCATTAGGGTAAGAAACTATATCATTTCAAAGTTATTCTCATTTTCATTGTATGCTTAAGACATATTGCATCGTGTTGTCTTTTTCAAGAAAAATGCAAAAGTCAACATCTGAATAAGTGAGGATAACTTTTTAAGAATGTGTAATCAATATTTAAGAAGCTGTTATGGAAAATAAATATCTTGAATGCTTTCTTTTTATGCAGTGCAACACTTTGAAGGAGGAGAAGATACTTGATGTACAACTGAGAGACTCACTTATAAGTCTTAGTAAGATTCATGTAAGACGTTTTTATTCCTTCATGCAATATTTTTTCCCCTTGGAGCACTACTTGTAATATATGGTTTTAATTTCAGACACACCCAAAATAAAGATGTTTCATGTCATCTATTGACCTGCACATCCATTACGACTGCCAGGTGATGTTACTTAAGGCAACTGCAATTGTCATGACCCCTATAGATAAAAACTGATATTTTTTGTCACTATGTGTTAGATTCATTGTGCTTGGAAATTATCTACTAATTTCCCTTCCAAATTTCAGCCCACACGACATATGTCAACTCTCGCACCCTATAGGGGTGTCAGTGATTAGCAGCAATCAAAAGAGTAGATTCTATCATCACAATGAGCCTCTAGAGTACCTTTTAGAACACTCTTCTCATGTTGAAATCAACCCTGCATTGAGGTTCAGTGTCGTTGATCTTTGGCAAGTCAAATTTTACATTTGATGAATGATTTTTGTACATATGAGTTATTGTACATTTGTTTATCTGTGTTGTTATGGTATTCTTATTTTTGTTGTTGTTATTATTATGTCAAAATGGTCAGATGAAAGTGATGTGAATGCAATAGATGTACATCTATAAATAGATGCTATTATGTCAAATTATAAGCCAAGGGACGTTTGTTATGGGGGTAGGGACGTCTATTTTAAGGTAAGGGACATCTATTTTGGGTTGAGGGACGTCTGCTGTGGGCTGAAGGATGTCAGTTGTAAGTTGAGGGACGTTTGTTTTGGGATGAGGGATGTCCATTGTTGGTTGAGGGGCATTTGTCATAAATGGAGGGACTTTGCTCCCATTTAAAAAAGCGTGTGTCCTTCACGTGACCCTACGATGATCCAGGTTAAGGATTAACCTTAATAATTATGTTTTGTATAATTAAATGTGATTAAGTGATAATAAGTCATGAGATGACTTTGAGGAAGAAATTGACCAAGCAATTGAGGGTATTTTTCCAAACTAAAAATAAGTATAATAGTAGATACTGTAGACTATGGAATGATGATGAAATTGGATAAATTGGATGTATGCTCATTAATATATGAATTTTTGCATGAAAGTAATAAATGTGCTATATATGGGCATAGTCACTGTTTGTGGCAACGTGGATAAGCTATTGTGATTATTAATTCAAACCATTTTGAGGTCATAAAGTAGACACATAAATGAAGTGTATGACTTTGTATTGAAAGCATTTGGATGTATGCAATAAAAGTTATGCAAGTTTGAAGTTGAATGAGTCCAAAAATACATTGTTTTGGGATGTCTTTAAATGGGACTTTAGAGTGAGAATCTTGAGAAGTGTATAAAAGAAGAAATGATCCTAATACATTGCAGTATGTGACCATGTAATAAAATTGGACAACTAATGGGGTATTGACACATATTACTTGTGGATTAGTGACTAAATGTGTGATTAAGGTCTAATTAGTGGATGTTAAGGTTAATTAATCATGATTAGTCATGATAATCACAGGGATTAGCTTAGAACTAAGCGAGAGTGATTAGTTTAAGCTAAGAGTGGTTAAAATAGTTAACCATGGTATTTTGATAAATTTCCATGGAATTAAGGTAAAATGGTAAAATGAAAGGACAAAAGGGACAAAATAATAATTTAACCGTATGAATTCTCTAGAAAATGGAGAAATGGTTGAAGACTCACCATCACTTCGTGTTGGGATAGAGGAGAGAAAGAAGAGAAGGAGAAAATAAGAGAAAAGAGGGAAGAAGAAAAAGAAAGGGAAGTAGGAGGAATTGGCATTCAAGCCATAGAGGAAAATTATTCCTCTCATCAAGAGGATTCATTTGAGCCAAGAATCAATCCTTGAAAGTGAAGAATAAAGTGGTCTTCAAGAGGTAAGAACCCTAACCTAGGTGATTTATGTAAACTATGCTTTATTACATAGTTTGGGTGGAAGAAATTGTATAAATGGAATTGTAAGTGAAATTCTTGGATTTCATGTTATTAATCAACGGTGATCTTAGTTTGAATGAGTTTAAAATGATTGAAGAATATATATGACACTGAAGTTGGTTAATTTGGTTGAATTTATGGTTATATAGAACATATATGATGAAGTTAATTATAATTGTTGGAAGTTGTTGAACCTTTAGATGCATGTTGATAAGTAATGTTGTATGGTTAATTTAGATGAATTATTGGGTATATAATTGATATTTCCATTAAATAGTTAAATGAAAAAGGGATACTTATATGAGTATTAAATTCAGGTATTTTGATGGTTAAATTGTTAGATTGAAGAACCATATTGAGGTTAGTTTAGTTGAATCGCTACTCATGGTTAAATATGGATAGTTATATTGTTGTTGGATCAATTGTGGATATAGTAGTGAATTGAGGCAAGAAATTAGCATTCAACATAATGATTAACTAATTGAGAAGATGTCTCTACATATTGTATGATTGGGAAGATATTGATATTCATTATTGATATTTGATTGGTTTGGGAATTTGATTGGATTAAAATGTCTATTTTGGTGTTTCAGCCATTATAATGTTTATGAATGAGTTTAAATAGAATTTAGTAGTACGGTCGGATATTACTTTGGAATGGTTTTGAATGAATTTAGTATGAAAGAGATGAAGAAAATTGAGAGTTCTTGGCAATCTGGACCGATTGTGGTCGACTTGTGTTGTAGTACGGTCTACCAGACATTGAAATTTAAGGGAGCAGACGACCAAAAATGGATGATCGCAGCATAGAGTTTGCAGTTGACTAGAAACCCTATTTTGGCAATCTGGATCAATTGAAGTGGACCAGTATTGGGGTCTGCATAACTTTTCTGAGGACTCTGAACTATTTTCAGTCGTTGTTTAATCAATTGCACTTTCTCAGTTATTTCTTGGATCAAATCCGGCCCAAGAGCAACACGCTCCTCGGCCTCAACCCAAAACAACGGTGATCTACATAGTCTCCCATAAAGATCTTCATATGGAGAAACCCCAATACTGGTTTGAGAACTATTATTGTAAACAAACTCCACTAAAGACAAATGATTCACCTAGCTATCACCGAAATCTAGAACACAACATCTCAACATGTCTTCCAGAGTCTGAATTATACGCTCAAATTAACCATTTATCTTAGGATGATGAGTTGTACTCAATTGAAGTTCAGTGCCTAAAGATCTCTGAACGGTTCTCCAAAATTTTGAAGTGAACCTTGGATCCTTATCTGACACTATGCTCGAAGGAACACCGTGAAGGCGAGCGATGTTTTCAATATACAACTTGCCCAACTTTGTCAAAAAGAAATCTATTTTGATTAGGATAAAATGAACAGACTTTGTTAGTCGATCAACTATCACCATATAACATCAATGTTCTGCATGGTCTTCGACAAGCCAGTTACAAAATCCATAGTGATCCGGTCCCATTTCCATTCCGGGATAGGCAAAGGTTCCAACAACCCAGTTGGTCTCTGGTGTTCAGCCTTATCTTGTTGACAAGTCAAACACTTGAGCACATAATTAGTTATATCCTGCTTCATTCTGACCCACCAAAATTGACGCTTCATGTCATGATACATTTTTTGTGCTGTCAGAATGAATAACAAACTTGGATTTATAGATCTCTGATAGAACTTCTTGCCTTAAATCTAAATTATTTGCCACCATGACACGACCCCTAAAATATAAAAAGCTAGTAGAACTAATTTTCCAATTTTCAAACTGCACACTAGTATGAATTTGGTCTATTTTCTCCTTCAGTTGACCATCGGATCTCTGCATATTCTTAACACGTTGCTGAAGTGTAGGGGTCACTATTAATTTAAATACCCGAATTGATTGATCATCTTCTCGATATTGAAGCTCAAAATTTTCAATAGTGAAACATCTTTTCCCCTTTTGTAGCATTAGACACGGCAACGAACCTTGATGGTGATGACTCAAGGCATCAGCCGCAACATTGGCCTTCTTGGGATGATACTCTAAGGAAAAGTCATAATCTCCCATATACTCTATCCAACGACGATGTCTAAGGGTCAAATTGCACTGTGTAAACAAAATTTTAAGCTTTTGTGGTTAGAAAACATCTCAAATCTAGCACTTTATAAATAACTTTTCCATATCTTCAAAGAAAAAATAATGGCTGCAAGTTCCAAATCATGGGTAGGGTAATTTCATTCGTGCATTTTTAACTGCCTAGATGCATAGGTTATGACTCTTTCTTGCTACATTAGCACAAAGTCTAAACCGATTGCAAATGTATTTGTATACACTACATATGGAAATTTTTTGTTAGGTACTGGCAAGACAAGTGTAGTAGTTGTCACGACCTGGAGGCGAGCCTAACAGAATCGCTGGGTCAGACAACTTGATTCTTGGAGAGAACTCGATCGCCCAGCCCGAGACTAGAAAGAAGCAAAAGTTTTAACATGAAATTAAGCCTAAAACCCAAATCACATGGGTTGGGATTCACAGAGTAGTCAGCAAGAGACAAGATAGTATAATAATAAACAGTAGAAAGTACTGTGCAGGAATTAAACCAAACAACACCCAACAACACAACAAATCCCAAAACATAATAGAGACGAAGGGACTTGGACTGACGAACCTCCATCCATCCAAGGGAAGGTTGAATCACCACCAAAGGGACACCATCATCGCCCCACGACAACCTTAAAAATACTACGCAGATCCTATACATTAACCTGGGGCAAAAAATAAAGTTTAGGGGCGAGTGACAAACTATGTAGGGGAATATATACTAAATGTAATGCATGTTAAAAACTGTTTTTCTCATCTTTTTGAAAACCATTGTCATGCTTCTCATTTACCGTACATAGATTTTAGATCATTTAAAACCTCTTTATCATTTTATTAAATCGATCCATGGCTCTCGATGTGGCTTCATCAAAACCCGCTCTATATATAGACAGCTATATCGCAAAATATGCCAACATCCTTTTTTGTACAAAAATGTCGTCAGTGAAAGGAGATGCTCACTCAAGGACCCATCTAACACTAATAAGAGAATAGGTGGCTATCTATCGATAGTAACACCTCATGAGACATAGGAAATAGAAATGACGACAATCCGTAGATCCAATACATCACTTGAGTTGCTCGTGAGCTAAAGCTCCGTGTCGACACAATTTGTACGATCAAGTAAAATGGATAAGGTTGCCGGCGATGGATTGCTCCTCAACTAGCTACCATCAAGCTTTAAATTGATGATGGTTGTCAATGAGTAGAGTTAAGAGCCATCACGCCAATCGTCAAATGGAATAGAACTAGGATAGAAAAACTCAGCGACTAACAACCCTATAACCGTGTAAATAAAACCCCAACCAGGTTCTAGGGCTCGAAACCCAAGGACACACCATCACTCTCTCATCTCCACTTCGACTTTTGGGGCTCTCGAGGATATGTCATCAATGTCCTATCACCCTTTTGCACATACAAACAATCAATCTTCTTGTAGTAGAAGATTGTAGGAGATAGCCTCATGATGCTTTAATGCGAAGACTGCCTAAGGCATCAAAAGGATTCATCCTCCCAATATATCCATAGAATATCAAACATAATACCATGTATGATAAAGTAAACATGAGAAAACATACATATATGTAAAAATAGATGTGTTGTCGAAACAGTCCACGTCAGGTTTTCAAGTGTAGTATCCCACAAAATATCAGTTTTGAAAACATGATGCAATGCAGTGCATAAAGTATAAAAATCTTTACCTCATAGGCGACCAAGACAATCTTATCGACTAGCAAGCTCCACACGCTATTGAAAGTGAGGGTCGAACTAGTGACAACTCCGGAACCTATAACAAGGTGATGTGCCCCAAGTTCCTATCGCCTGAGCCGTGCCCGGGGCACCTTTATTTCTAACTTTTTATTTGTTTTGTAGGTGTTTAATTTTCTATCCAAATTGGAGGAAAGCTTTATTTAATGTCACAGAGAGGATTTGGTGTATTTGGACTAGTGGATATCATGCAATCATAGAAGAAAATTAGGAGCTGTCCAAATCCTCCTAGAATTTGAGTAGCAGATGATCAAGGGCTATTTTGACAACCGAGACGGCGTCATTTCAACTTTAGTCCTTCATATCAAATGCAGCCAACATACAGAGCTTTCCAAGGACATATTGGCCGTCTTATTTGGGTTTGGTTTACTATATCTAATATCCCTTTTTCAGAGACTGATTTTCAAAATCGGATTTATTGTTTTGTTATTGTTAAAGGGCTGTTTAGGTCATTTTGTAATTAGGGTTATTTTAGTCTTTTTTTTTCCTTTAGTGTACGAATTCTTAGGGTTTTAAAAAGCCCTCTTTGCTACAAATGAAACCATTTTTGACTTGAAGAAAATTTGGTTCTCATTTGAGAGAAGACACCCACGGCCTCCCCTTCCCTTTGTGCCGATTTCATCCATCCCCCAAGCAAGGCTCCTCTTGAAGCTTCTCAACCTTGCATCATTGGGATATTGTTTCTTCCAATCCTTATCTTTCAAGGTAAGATTGTGGTGTGGAGACAAGAGAACTTTCCAACCTTGGAGAGTGTAGGTTTTCGGCCAACCACAAAGTCGCCCCTCTCACTAGGAGGTTCGTGGACTCCATTGAAGCTACTCACGATTCTTGAAGGTTTTCTTTGTTATTTCTTCAGTACTTGGATGCCCTAACATTCTGATGAATGAGTATTTATTTGCTGTTGAGGAGATCTTTGTGGATTATTGATTTGGAGGAATATCTTGTTGGATTAATATTGTTGCACTGAATCTGTTTTATTGCTGGAGTGATCTTAGCGCTGAATAGGGCTTCTGTTTGGGGTATTTGCGTCATTCTTTTCTGGTTGACATCTTCTAGAGATTTGTTCGAGATTGAGTCAGGGAGCTACCCTCCAAAATTGAACTTTATATGATGTATGCAACTCAAGTTATTCTGTTTTGAGTACTCGTAGTTAAATCTGCCCTGTATAAAAATAGTTTTTGGAACATTGGTATTCGGAGCATAACTTTTGAACTAGAATGGATTTCTTTATGGAATTTTGACATGATTATTGTGATTGTATTGAGAACAGCACTGCCAGTTTCAATTTAAGCTCACGCACAATTTGGGAGTTAAAGTTGATTGATTTTTGTTGATTCAGCGAGTTATAGTTTTTCCGAACAGATTTCTCTAAGGCTCTCCATTTGTTCTTGGAGCCTATCACAAGGCCAATGTCAACATCCCAACAATCACACAAGGGATAACATATAAGTCTCAACCAAGACTAAGAATCCAAGACAGTCTCCAAGGACAACCACTAGTCCCAAGCTAGAAATCAAATCTATGAATACCCTAAGAGTCCTAGATTGAAACATGAAACCACATAAAAAACCCAGGTATGGCTGGTGAAGCGGAAACATATTCGCTAAACCCAACTTAGAGAAACAAGCTGTGCAGTTGACCAAAACATAACCATGGTCGATCCGACACCTCAACACACATATCGAAAGACTCACTGGTCGACAAAATGTGGTGACAATTGACGGAACACGACATGCTCGACCGGAACAACTCAGCAGTCGAGAAGACAAAAATGAAGCCATTCAAACTCGACCACAATCAACACGGCATCACAATGGTCAATTGAACTACTCAATAGTCGTCGAGACTCAACCAGAGTCAAGCGAAGAGCAAACAATAGTCAGAGACATAGTTGTGGTCGACAAGAATGACTACTATCCAAGAGGACCTCACAGCGGTCGATAAGACTCGCTAGCAGCCATCCAAGACTCGACAAAGGATGACAGGACCTAAACGATGAGTAAATGGTCCAAAAACATGTCAAAATACACTAATCAGTCAACCAGGGAACTCCTGGGGTCAAAACTGTCCAAATTATTGTTGACCAGGAGCAGTTCAGCGGTCGACCAGAATCGTTGTGGTTGATCACATGAACAGTGGTCGACTGCCCTGGTCGACCAAAATCTCATTTTGGTTGATCAGCTCGTCACCCACACGAACGGCCGAATAAACTGCATAGACTCTTATTCTACGAATATAAACCAGAAATTTCCCTCGGATTTGAGTTTTTCAATTTAGAATCCAAAGCCAATATAATTCAAAACTTTAAACGTTAAAAATGAGGCTAGAAATCGACTTACCTACAAAACACCTTTACGAAAGTTGAAGTACATGACGACAAGAACATGGATCGAGTGGAGAAATGACAAGAATTGCTTGCTAGCTTCTCCCCTATCATTCCCTCTCCTCTTGGCCGTGGCAAACTCTCTCTTGGAGAGAGTTTGCTATTATAATTTTTTTTTTTTAAAAATAAAATAATATTATCTTATATATATTAAAATATATTAATTAAATCAAATTCAAATTTCGATTCAAAACCCGACTCATTGAAAACACTAACTGAAAAATAATTTTTTAGTCAAAATAGTTTATTAAATTAATTCCCTTAATTAATTTACCGTTGGAAATACCCAATTTGACCGTTTTTGATTGATTGACAAAAAACTCACACGTGTCCACTACGCGAGAAACTGGGTCAACTTTTCAATGCTTGACCAAAAATCATGCAAAAAATTTATACGTAGAAAATTATAAAATTCACGAGTTTTACAGTAATGAATCTCTGCTTTAGCTCCTCAAAAGATGTTTGACATTTGCCGTCCCAAATGAACTTAACATCTTTTTGAATCAATTGAGTTAACGACATGACAATGGAAGCAAAGTTTTTCACAAATTAGCGATAATATCCAGCCAAGCCTAACAAACTGCACACCTTACTAACATTCTTGGGTGGCTTTCAATCCAACACTGCCTTGATTTTAGTACGATCGATAGAAATGCCATTTCGAGAGACAACATGATTTGTCACAGATTCCCTCTATCCACAATCGACTACAAAGATTCACTAACGATATTTTCAGTGTTTACTTTGAAAGTGTTCAAAGGGGAAAGATGATCAATTACATTCATCAAGCATCCAAATATTTTTTGGAGTTATTCAAGATAAAGCATAAGTGAAAAATTAAACACAAGATTGCGAGATTTATGACAAAATGCAAAATCTGTGATATGACCTTTGAGGACTATTTGGCAAATTCGATGCTATTAATTATTTTATATCAAAAAGTATTCTTTATAAAGATTGTAGCTAACACCTCAAGCTTTCTAAAATAGGGGTGTTTCGTTAAATTTAAAGTTTGTTTGCTATGCCAAAAGGTTTACGAACAGAGAGCTAAGTTTTCTGCCAAGGAAGCCCATTCTTGCTTACTTAGAATTTGATAGGCCATAAGGAATTGTTACAAGATCTCAATCATAGAGGCTTTCAAATTATCATGTGGTTTGTTATTTTTCAGATTCAAAGTTGCAAGATGAGTTGGAAAGGACACCTAATAAAGTGGACCACTAAATACCAAAACATGTGCTTACTTGGCAAGACGAAGAGGAATCCGCCAAGGAGGAGGAAAACTCCAGATTTGAAGCATGAAGCCACAAATTTGAATTCATTCGAATCTTTGAGTGAAGTTCAAATTCAATTAAATCTTTAGTTAGTTAGTTTTTAAATTCTTTTAATTTTTCTTAGATCTTTTAAATTTAAGTTATTTTAAATTTAAAATAGATAGATAGGAATCTATTAGGGATTAGCATAAACTGATCCTAATCCTAGTTTAATCGCTTTTATTTTATTATGGGCTATTTATACCCCACTAAGACTTAATGGAAGTTTAATTTTTGATGAATTAAAACACCTTTACTTGTGGCTAGCTTCTCTTTCTTTTGGATACTTTTGATTGAAAAATCGGAAGTTTGAGTGTTGTAAGAATTACTCAACCTTTGTCTTTTCCGTGCAAACTTCTAGCCAATTTCTATTGGTGAACGTGATCGAAGATTGTAATTAAACTCTCATTATTTGTAGGTGGAATTTTCTTTTTGTTAAACAAGTGGAAATTCTTTAGTAGAAAAAAAAGCTTGTAACCTTTTCCCAAGCCAACTATCACACCTATCGCCCATCGCAATCCGTTTCCACGTAATTTGGTAAGGACGCAGAAACGAGTAAGGTTCGGGAGAGTTTTGGATCTGTACGACCAACCAGAGTCTGAAAGCTGTCGACCAGTGTCTGAAGAGTGGTCAACTGAAAAGTATACTTATTCAAAATTGTTTCTTCTAGTCGAATTGTAGTCGACCGGATGAGAAGTAGTGATCGATTGGTTGACCGCAATTCATCTAGAAGCAACACTTTTTGAATTTGTGTACTTTTTAGTCGACCGCAAAGATCCAAAACTCTCCCGAACCTTACTCGTTTCCGCATCATTTGGTATCAAAGCCTATTTTGACCTTATCAACATCTTATTTGTGCGTTATTATCCATTCCACGTGATGACAAGAGGTTGTAGTTATGATATGAATTACATGAAGACTTACATGCTTCAATTCCTATTTTTGCAGAGTTAGAATGGTCACAAAATTACCTAGGATGGGAAGAAGAAGTCGAAGAAAATTTTCAAAGTTCTTTTATCTTAGAGAAGACCCTGGTTAGATTTATTTATTCAAAACTCAGAGTGTAACGACCCGATTTTTCTTACATTTAAAAATATGTAAAATTGAAAACTTTTCTTTTTCTTTTATAAAAACAACGGAAGACTTTTCATTTTAAACTATTCAAAGACGATAAATAAAATCTTTTTCTTAAAACATTTGATAAAACATAGCGGAAGTTCTTTCAAATAAAATAAAACATTTAAGAATGCATTGATTAAACCTTTACAAAATCCTTTACAAAGTTCTTTACAAACTAGTTCTTTCTTTAAGCCCTATTAGCCTAGCCAGCCATAAGATCCGCATGTTCAAATTCTTAATCAATTGCTTCTTAACCTATTTCCTTGCATGCCTACATCAACAAGACTTAAACTTGTGACACCCCGACTTTTTAAGTTGGACAGTTATCGGGGTATTTACCAAGGGCGTCCTATAACGTTAAATCTAAGGGTATTCCATTACGTTTTCCCCGTGTATGTGATGTAATTAAGAGACGAAGGGGTAATGAGGACATTACATTGTGTATTCATACGTGTCATGTTGTGACGTGTGTTATATGAAAATTGTTACGAGATAGGAGTTAAGTCGGAGAAATGTGAGGAATGGCTGTCCAGAGCGTTTACAGATGCCTGTAGATGACACTGCGGTTGCATTATGTCATCCGCAAGTGCATTGTGTAATGTCCCCGATGCTTGGGAATTGTGTTTTGTAATTTTTGGTTAAGCTATGTGATACTTCCTTTTTGTTGATATGATCTGTTTTATTGTCTGTTAAGTAATGCAAATGTCTTGTTTAATAATGATATGATAAATGAAAAAGGGGTCAGAAATGGTTAAAGCGTAAAACAAGAAATGGTCACTATCTAATTTCTTGTCGTTTAATTCCACTGTGGTCATTTCTTATGTACTTATGCTTAGTCTCTTACTTGCTACTACTTATTAAGTATGTAATTAATTAGGGTAATTAATTAGTATGTGAATTGACTAATGCATGTCATATTAACTAATGAGCATGTTTAGCTATTAACGAACTAACTAGCAAGCAAGTTTAGGGTAATTTAACTAATCCTGTAATCTAAGTATGCAATTAACTAATGATGTGAATTGAGCATGTAACTTAACTAAGATAACGAACTAAGACATTAAACTTGTATTTCTTGAGCATGTTAATTAACTAACTAGTTGAGTATGATAAATTAAATAGTTAGGCACGTTTAATTAACTTGATCTAATCACTAAGGCATGTTAATTGAGTAGAGTGAATTAATTCATAGTTAACGAAAGTTGAGCATGTAAATCGCCTAGGATAACTAAGTAGAATAATCGCCTAGAATGATAAATGTAAGAAGCATGTAAATGGATTAGGAAATTAATTAAGGTATCTAATTCGAATGACAAATGTAATTAATCATTGAACATGTAAATTAATTAGGATAATCAACTAGATTAATAATCGTAACTTGAAGGTTTCTATGGTACCAGTAGCTTAGCCCGGCACAGGAACTGGGAAACGTTAAGATAATAAGGTTTCTGTGGTACCGTCAGCTTAGCCCGGCACAGGAACTGGAAAGAAAACGATAAAAATGGGAGTTGGGGGGTGGATGGGTAGCGGGTCTAGTCTGCAACTATCCGAAGCCCCTCCCTGATCGGGTACGGGAGTTCTAGTTGCAAGTAAAAGGTTAGACCCGAGAACTATTCCATCCCAAGGGAAATCCTCCAATCTCCAGCTCGAAATACGAGTAACGAACGAATGGCTTAACGTAAAGTAATAAACTGGTAAACAACTTAATGAAATGATTGGTTTGGCCCCCATTCTAAATGGACTAAAGAGTGGCATTCATGTTGCATTAAACCCTTTTTCCTTTCTAAGCCTATGGGCTTATAGTTGCTTGTGGTGTAGATATAGGTACTTGTATATAGAGTCAAAGCATGGACTTAGGAGTAGTGAAAAGATGAACAAATAACAAGTAGGAATGATGGAATTGCATGCCCGAGGGAGTTCGTGGCTGGCCAGGCATAAAGAGGGTAAAAGATAAACCGTTGTAATTAAATTAAGTCTTATTAAATTGTAATTAAATGTTTAGTTTATTTTATGTAGATTATTTATGCTTCCGCAATGTTTTAAATAAATGATTTCATAACGCTTCCGCATAGTTTTATTAATGGGGTTTTCATAATGAGTTTTATGAACAGTTGGCAACGGTCCGGTTTAGGCATGCTCTGAATTGTTTTTAAAAAGTTTCAAATTTTCCTCGCATTTTAAAAGATTTACGAAAATTCGGGTCGTTACAAAACTAATGAATCTAACGCTCAGTAAGTGATATAAAATAAAACTATAAAATGCACATGCTTTGCAACTTTTAAAATCCATATGCAATTTCTATTTTTATTTCTCGTTATCCTTTACTGTTTTTTTTTACTTTTACTTTCACTTTCTTGTAGAACTGTGATGAACGATGATGAACTGTGATGAACTATGTTGAACTGTGATGAGCTATGATGAACATGTGCCTCACGGTGAACTATAGACCATGATGATGAACACATGCTATCATGGTGAACCGCATTGATGAACTTCATCGAGATGATGAACGCGTGCCATCATGATGAACTTTTACCTTTTCTGTTAGCCATTTGGTAATGAGCAGGTGACCTTCAGGCTGACTCAAACCCCTTTCATTTTCTTTACACATTTCTCTTTACTCTTATCTTTCTCATATGATCTATTTTTGTTTTATATTCTATGTTAAAATGGAGATTCCTACAGCCCAAATGATGGTTGTTCCCCTCGGGTGATAAGCCCTCCATGAACACTGTACACTTAGTGTCATGACCTGGAGGCGGGCCAAACAGAATCGACGGGTCAGGCCATCCGATTCTCGGAGAGAACTCGGTTACTCAGCCCAAGGCATGAATTTTTATGCGTAAGACTTAACGAGATTAATACCAAGCCCAAACCAACATCACATAGGTTGGGGTCCATAGAGTGATCAACTAGAGACATGATAGCATAATACAAGAAAATAATGTGCAGGAAGCTAAATCAAACAACACCAAACTAAAATTCCAACATACCAGGAACAGAGGGATTGAATCGTTGAATCTCTGCCAATCCGCGGGGAGATTAAGATAACCATCTAGGAACACCAACTTCGCCCAGCTGCTCCACGCTCAAGACCAACGAACAATATTTACACCCTAACCTGGGAAAAATATAGTCTAAGGGGTGAGTGACTAACTCAATAGAAAAATCTATACTAAATGCAATGCATGCTAAAATCGTTTTCTTCCTCTTTGAAAACCATTTTATTCTTCTCATTTACCGTACATGAATTTTAAACATTTAAAACACCTTTATCATTTTATAAATCCGTCCCATGGCCCTCGATGTGGCTTTATTAAAACTCGCTGTATACATAGACAACTATAATCGCAAAATATGCCAACATCATTTTTCGTATGAAAACGTCATCAGTGAAAAGGGATGGTCACTCATGGACCCATCTGCCACTCAGGTGGTATGATCTCTTGGATGTGTCGATGGGCCGTAGCCACCGCCGATACGATTCAAAGATCCAGTGCATTACATGAGTTGCCGACGAACCATTCAGCCATGACACAACTCGCGCAATCACCCAGTACAGTCACAAAAAGGTGGCTATCCGCCAATAGCAACACCTCATGAGGCAGGAAAGAATACCAATGACGGAGATCCGTAGATCCAGCACGTCGTCCGAGTTGTCGGCGAGCAAACTTTGAGCCGACAGAACTCGTATAATGGATGAGGTTGCCCCACAATAAACCCCTTCTCACTAGAACCTCGGTGTCCCAAATTAATGAGGGTGCTGACGAGTAAACTCAAGTCGTCCAACCAACCCGCCAAATGAAACGGTATTATGATAGGCTAATCTTCGTGACTGACAACACTGCCAACTCGTGTGACAATATCCTGGCCAGGTTTAGGGGCTTGCAACCCAAGGAGGCGTCATCACCCTCCCATCTGAATTTCCCACTTTCAAGACTTGCAACATGAGGACACGTCACCAATGTCCCATCCTCTTTTCTATCACTTCCAGGACTTGCAACCTGAGGACATTTCATGAATGCCCCATCGTATTTTGCACGTAGCGACCAATCTTCACGCAGCAGAAGATTGCATGGGGATAACCTCGTAATGCTTTAGCGCTAAAGTTCCTAAAGCATCAAGAGGATTCATCCTACCAATGTACATAATTGATGTCAAACCTTCTCGCAGTCGAAGGTTGACAGGATAGCCTCGTGATGCTTTAGCGCGAGAGTGCCTAAAGCATCAAGAGGATTCATCACCCAAACACAGATACATAAATCATATCATCAATATATATGCAAATATCTACATTAAACCATGTACATAATGTAAACATGAGAAAACATACTAGTAATAAAAATTGACGTGTTGTCGAACAGTTCCCATCAGGTTTTCAGGTGTGGTAGTCTACAAAATAGTAGTTTTGAAAACCACGATGCAATGTAGTGCCGAACGTATAAAAATCTCTATATTGATGGCAACCATGACACGCTTACCGACAAACCCGCCCCATGCGTTGTCGTAAGCAAAAGTTCGAAACATCTGACATCTCTAGAACCTATAACAAGGTTGGTGTTAACATCCCATCATTCGTACAAGGGACAACAGACAAGTCTTAAACAAGACTAGAATTCAGGACAATTCCTAGGGTTAACCTCGAATCCCAACTCAGAACCAAATCTAGGATTACATCAAAGATCCTAAACTGGAAACCAACCCCGACTGGAGGATCAACTCAAGACTTCCCGGCTCAAACGATGAATGACGGGTTCCCTACACCTTAGGCCGAAAATCTACATGATTAAGAACAAGGCATGGTTGACGAAGCTGAATGGAGTCTGCTAAACCCAACTCCGAAAAAAAAGGTGCAGTTGACCAAACACAACCATGGTCGACCTGGCACCCCAACAAACCACTTGCAAGTCCAACTGGTCGACAAGACACGGTGACGAAAGGCAGAACACAACACACTTTGAGCCGATCCGCTCGACAGTCAAGAAAACATAACTGGAGCCAATCGAACCCAACCATGGTCGACAAGGCGTCACAGTGGTTAAACGACACCACTCAACAGTTATTGAGGCAAAACGAAGGTCAACGGGGACCTCGTAGCCTTGAACAGACTCAATAACAGTAAACCAGGACCATCCAATGTCGACTGGACACATTGAGGGTCAACCGAGACATCACAATGGTCAATACAACACACTCGCTACTATCCAGGGCTCGATGGTCACGGAAACTCATCTAAAGTCAATCGAGGTTGACTTTAGTGGGAAAGCCGACTCGAAGACCACAAACTAAACCCAGCCAAAAACTTGTCAATGGACAAGAATTCGCAACCATGAGTCACAAAGATGGGTGGAGGGGCCCTATGCCAAATTTAGGAACCCAACCGATGCAAGAGCGGGTCAAAAACACTTGTTCCGAAACATCTGAACCAACCCGAAACAGACCGCAGGCAATCTGCCCATTTTTTCGGCCGACGTGAACAATACTCGCGTAAACAGTGCTGGTGAACATTGATTCCGGCGTGAACAGTGCTGCACCACTGTCCGCAAAAATCAACCTTTTTTCTCCTATTATATCAATATCACCCAAAATCAGTCCTCAAATCTGAGTTTCTAGACGTAAATCTCAAATCTACCAAAAATAACTTTGAATTGCAAATCGGAGGTGAATAACAGATATTCTTACCAACTTCCTTTGCAAAGATTGATGGTCTGAACGTGAAGAGCACAAATCCAACCTTGAAATTTCTCAAAACTCCAACTCGTTTCCACTATCTCTCACGGGCGACGTTCCTGTATTTTTCGGATAAGAGAAGAAACAGAAACAGGGAAGGAGACTCTTCTTCCTTGTTTCTTGTTTTTTTTTTTGTTTTTAAAATTTTAATTTAATTAATTTAATAATTTAATATATAATAAAATATATTTTATACATTAAATAAATCACTTCAAATTTCGATTAATTCCAAACACTATGAGATAACGACTTTAGTGTCAAAATTATTTACCAAACTCTCTCCCAATCACGTAATTACCTGTCGGTAACATCAAATTTTATCAATTTTGACCAATTGACCAAAAATTTTGACGCGTCCACAAAACGACAAAACTCGTAAATCTTTCAACGCATTGACTAGTCAAAATGCAAAAAAATTTACACGTGGCATTTGAAAAATTATTTTAAAAATTTCAAATTTTACACTTAGTACGGGTGAGCATGCATTAAACCATTTTTAAAACTATGCATGTAAAACCATTTTCGTATCGAAAACCATGATGTATGATGCTTGTGAATGCATAGAGTTCTATATCCTCAAGCATGATCACTGTCAATCCTATAATCCTCAACGTAATCCATGTCAACGCAAGTAAAATCTAATTAACATATCATTAAAGGAACCTAGCAATACAACCTCAGAGAATATCGATGTCAAAACCTTATAATCCTCAAAGCATATCAATATCAAATCTATAAAAGACCTAAATCTAATAAATACAGTCAACGTACAATTTCCTACTTCTTGCGATGTAAGTTCCGAAGACCAAAACACATACAATTTCAACTTACTTGTCGTCATCAATGCAATTTACCACTATTTCTTATCATTGCAAGTATTCCTGCACAACTTTAGATTAGCCTTCACAATACATTCACAATACGTTCAAGGTCAATAACATTTATTCATTAATAATAGCAATTTATTAGTCTCAACATCATTCAAACCATCATTCCTTATTATCGAGACAATATTTTGGTAGTAGAACAGTCAACCTTTCAAAATGATTGACACAATTTATTAACTTGAGACTATAATTCACTAAACCTTCTTCCATCATTACATATTAAAACAAAACTAAGCCAAGGAACAACATCCGCATTCAAATTTTCAACAACAAATCGATAACTAATTAATCAACAACCCAAAATAACATAACCTAACTCCCATCAACATCCAATAAGCATGCATACAATAGAGAGCAACGTCAATTACCAACAGTGAACATCCCTTTGTCAAACATAAATGATATACCAACTAACAAGATGATAATCAACAATGTATTAGCCGAGCTTAACCTCCCATAAAACCAATAAGCTTCAAATATGATAGAGAACCCATATCCTGGAATAACAGACTAACTTAACATCCAAAGGCATCACAAAGCTTAACCAAACAGTGCACTATATTCTTCATTCATCTATCAAACGTTAATAATTAAATAGAGGGCATCAATCACATAAAACCCATAACAGTCATGAAAGAGATTCTTAACTCAAGAACACTCGAGAGAGAAACCCTGTACCTTAACTTTCTTCTGCTTTCTTTCTCTTCCTTCTTCTCATGGCCTTTCCTCCTCCAAGGACTCTCACATTCTCCTCTGCTCTTCACAGTTTCTCTAAGTCCCTCATGTTTTCTCCTTTCCTCTCTAGAGAACCTCACACTTCTCTCTCTTCCCTTTCTCTTTTGCCTCTCTAATTCTACCTCCCGAGGCTTTCATCACACGCATCAACAATCCCCACAACCTATCCGCTTCACTTGGCTGCCATCTATAAAGAGAGCATACGTGGAAGAATTACAGACAATGATGTATCGGGATACACATTTCCTCTCGGTCGAAAATCTCCAGTGGGAGCGGTTGATACATAGTCTCGGTCGATACTTGTATGATCAGTCCAATGTGACTCGATATCAGCCGCTCCCACGCTGTGGCCCACTTCATCGGCTTTTGCCAATTTCTGCCTTGACCAATCCCACGGTAAATCCTTCATCGCGAATTGCCATTCAACGCCACTACCAATAGCCACTCATCGAAGCAGGGAAGAAAACTCAGCCGTGGTCCACAGTTTCCTGACTGCCCGTCGATACTGTCGACTCCCGCTTGCTCGGAATTGGTCTCGCACACCTGCGTTCGACAAAGCTGTCCTCGTTGCTCGCTCGCCGCTCACCATTTTGCGAAGAAACTTTGGTAGCAAAGTCCATCCCCCTGCCTCCCGAGCTTCGTCCGAACTTCGCATCCCCTTCTCCGCAAAGGAGATTTCTCCCTCCAAGTGTAACACTTCTCGGCCGAAGGGATGGTTCTCTCCCTTTTCTTCTCTTCTTTAAAACTAGCCGCAAGCCACAAAACCAAACCAGCCAAAAGAAAACTGGTTGGTTCAACCCATTTTATTTTAATCCCTTTTTATTTTATTTTAAATCCTATCCATTCCTCTTATTTAATTAATCCCCATAACATATACCTTATTCATTTTAATTTACCCACTTAATGAGTTAAACATATATTTAATTATATGTATTACACACCATTTAACTTATTATGAACTTCCAACTCATTCCAACAACGGTACAAATTATACCCAAATTTATTATTTTTGCCAAAAATAGTTATTATATTCCATAATAAATCATCCCCCAAATCTCCAAAATTCTCAATTATTATTATCTTAAACTAATAATTCACAATTATTAGTGTCCTTAGCGCAAACTTAATTTTCGGATATTACACAGAGGACAAGCTTCAATGTGGTGGAGCAAATTGATTATGAAATGAAGAAGAGATGGAGGAGAAGACATCAATACTTGAGGCTTGATGAAAAGATATTTGAGAAGAAAATATGCTTTGGGGCTTATAAATACATTCCCATCCTCACCACCACTCAAAATGTATGAGACGAGATTTCCCAATAGTCAACAAGCTCAACTCATTGAAAAAAAATGCCTTATTGGAAAAGATAACTCAACAACTTGACAACTTGAAAACAAGTGGTGCACATACTCTGTCTTTGTATGCACAAGAACATGTTGAGGTATTAGAAGAAAACCTAGGGGTAGAAGAGCGACTTGAAGAAGATGTTATATTACCTCAATAAGGGCCATTATCATCTTTAGATTCCCAAAGCATGAAAGAAGATTTTTCTAAAGAGTCTTCGAAAGTACATGCCTCGTGAGCGAAGATCTACCCATGGAACTAACTCTAGAAGAGCAAGAAGTGAAAGCTGAACATACAGGGAGCAAAGTTGACTCCTTGACGACAACTAATGTAGATGAATTGCTGGTAGTAAATAATGAAGAAGAGGAGCCACAAGAGGAATTGTATTATATTCAAAGGAAGAATATTTTTCATAACCGGTGTCTAATCAAGCAGAATGTATGTTTTTTAATTACTGATGGAGGAAGTTGCACCAATGTGGCTTCCAAAGATTTTATGGAAAAATTGAAGTTAGGGACTACCGAACATCCTACACAGTATCGTTTAAAGTGGCTCAATGACCGTGAAGACATTAAGGTAACAAAGCAATCTAAGATTCCATTCTCTATGGACAAATATGTAGATGAAGTGCTTTGTGATGTGGTACCAATGAATGCATGCCCCATATACTTGGGCGCCCTTAGCAATTCAACAAATGGGCCATGCATGAAGAATTTGCTAACTTCTATTCTTTCCAATATAATGAAAGATTGATTTAATTGGCTCCTCTCCATCCAAATCAGATTGCTAAAGCTCTCGACTTAAAGAAAAAGGGTGCACTATTGTTAATGAATTTGGAGTTGAAAACAAGGCATGAGAAAGAAGAAGTAAGTGAAGAAAATCTTTCCTTGCCAAACCCGATATTAAATTTGGAGTTCATCAACTCATTTTCTCACACACATATAGAAAAGGAGAATGAGTCGAGCAACAAGCATCTAGTGGTAAAAAGCAAGAGCCATTAGTTTTGACGAGTCTTCGACAAGAGGTGGAAGAAAGAAATTGCAACCAACACATCGGAAAAATTCAACGGAACTTGTTATTCCAAATCAAGTGCATAATACCAAATATACTTTGAGATATGCAATGAAAATAAAACTTTATTGTTTGCAAATCTTGTAAGTCAAGAACTGCTCTTGAGAAGGAATGCAAGGTGGGAAGGGAGCATTGAAATTTTTCTTTACATCCTAAGATACAAGAATGAAGAAACAAGAAACATAGTCGATACTATGCCAAAGAGATACATGCTATTAAATACATTAATTTCTTGGATTCTTAGAATCAGATTGATTAAAAGGCTTCATGATATTGATACTGATTTGGGACTTTGGAATGTCAATTTTGATAACGTGACTGATGTTGATCTCTTTAATTATGATGAAAATTTTGTGGATAGCAACTTTGGCATGGCTAGTGGTAGGACTAGACGAGTGTTGTTGATCCTAGTATTTCTTGTTGTTGAACTTGATGCCAATATGCAAATATTTGGTAAGGAAGGGCTTATGTTAGGGAGAATAATCCTTTGATTTACAGCAAGGAAAACTTAGTTTTATTGCATTTGAGGAAGAAGTTTTGTGCCAACCAATTGAAATTCGATCTTATGCTACAATCCATTTGGTTTGCAAAGATATTAGAACAATTTATTGATGATGCAAACAACTTTGAGTATTTGGAAGATTTTGGAGTTTTTGCTATTGCAATATCCAAGAATTATCATTTTATTTTGGTGAAGAAGACTATGGAGGAGAACTTCTAGATTGAGGTCAAATCCTCTTCAACCTCGGGAGGACGGTGTGCAACAGATTCCCTTTATTCACAATTGAGCATGAAGATTCTCTAACGATATTTTTGTGTTTATTTTGAAGGTTTTCAAAGGGGAAAGAGGATAAATTACATTAATAAAGCATCCAAATATAATTTGGAGTTATTTAAATAAAGTATAAGTGGAAATCAAGTACAAGATTGAGAGTCTTATGCAAAATGCAAAATCTGTGATATGATCTTTAAGAACTATTTGGTAGATTTGATAATCTTAATTATTTCATATTAAAAAAGTTTTTTTCATAAATATAATAGCTAACATCGTAAGATTTCCAAAATGAGGCGTTTCGTTAAATTTGGAGTTTGTTTGTTATGCCAAACAATTCGCGAACAGAGAGTTACATTTTCTGCCAATGAAGCCTATTCTTGCTTACTCGGAATTTGATGAGCCACAAAGAGTTCTTACAAGATTTCAATCAAAGAGACTTTCAAATTATCATGTGGTTTGTTATTTTTTAGATTCAATAATACAAGATGAGTTAGAAAGCACACCTAATGAAGTGGACCAAGAAATACCAAAACATGTGCTTACTTGGCAAGACAAAATGGAATCTGCCAAGGACGAGGAAAGCTGCGGAATTGAAGTATGATGCCACGAATTCATTCAAATCTTTGAGTGAAGTTCCAATTCAATTAAATATTTAGTTAGTTAGTTTTTAAATTATTATAAGTTTTCCTAGATCTTTTAAATTTAAGTTATTGTGGATTATTTATTGTAACACCCCGATTTTTAATTATCTTTGAAAAACGTAAATTTAAAACTTTTTCTTTATAAATACAGCGGAAGACTTTTTATTCTGAAAGCCAGTTAAAAGACATTAATTGAAACATTTTGTCGAATACAATGGAAGTCCTTTTTAAATAAAATAAACATTTAGTATACAATTTAATTACTTTACAAAGTCCTTTACAATACTCTCTTACAAACTGTAACGACCCGGTTTTTAATTTCTTGAAAATTGCTTAATAATTTAAACTTTTTCCTTTCATAAAATCAGAGTGATACTTTCTGTTAAAACCGAGTGTTAAATCCCTTACTTAAAATCATTTTCCAATAATAGTCATTTAAAATATTTTAGCAGCGAAATAATTATTTTCTTGAAAATGTAAATAATAAATTCTTTTATGAAACGCAACGGAATTAAAACAAAGCATTTAAGAATATTAATTTACAAAACTTTTATAAATCATTTCCATTTACTCTTTTAGCCCAACCAGCCACAAGATCCATCTGTGCAAATCCTTCATCAATTGCTCCTTAATTTATTCTTCTATTCTCGAGCGTATACCTACATCACAAGACTTAATTAATGAGCCTAAGGCTCAGTAAGTGATACGAATAAAAACTATATAATGCACATGCTATGCTCCTTTCAAAATTATATATATTTTTTTGTGGATTTGTCTGTTTTAGCTCGGAGCTCAATCCTCACCCCAGGGCTTTTGGGCCATAGCCCGAGGATTGGTCTGCACAGTTGTATGTTGTTTGCTTTGGCTCGGAGCTCAATCCTCACCCCAAGGCTTTTGTGCTGGCGCCCAAGGATTAGTTTGATCCCAAATATATATTATCTGTTTTGGCCAGGAGCTCAATCCTCACCCCAAGGCTTTTGGGTTGTAACCCGAGGATTAGGCCCACCTCAAGGCTTTTGGGCTTTCACAGTCGTTTTCCAAGCACAAATGTATAATGTCAGTTTTGGCCCAGAGCTCAATCCTCACCCCCAAGGCTTTTGGGCCGTATCCCGAGGATTAACCCCACCCCAAGGCTTTTGGGCCTCAACTGCTTTATTCATTTGGTCTCAATTCATTTATTCATTTTCTTTCACATTTTCTTCATCAATTTGTTTGCAATGTATGTCACATTTTCATAAATCCTATCATGATGCATGATGCTCATGAATGCATACATTTCTATCATATTATTCCAATAATTTTTAAACATGCTCATCTATGAAACATATCATTAAAATAACCTGAATTTAGTAAACAGTCATCAAACAATAGCTCAATATGCAGAACATGCTCACTTTGTGGTAAAACAGTAAACAACTTAAATATTCTATGAAATCGATAAACATTCAGCATACAACCCCTAATTCTTGCGATGTAGGGCCGAAGACAAAAAGACATGCAATATCACTTACCCCGATCCTCCATTTAACGCTCAATATTAATCTCTCTTCTTCTTAGTACCTTCACATTTAGAAACATCTAGTCATTAATACGATCATTTAATCTACTTATTAAATCTTAACGTCTCTTTTATTCCAATTCCTCGTTATTTACTAAAATCCCCTAACTAAAACCGTTGTCTTAATTACTACTTAGCTTAATAATCACTCCCCTCATTCATTGCTCAACCCTTATCATGTCTTCGTCCAACACAGACTAACAATTTGATCTTAACAACCAACAATTAACCAGAGATTTAATAACAACTTCATAAATGCAAACTCACTTAACACTTATTCTTTAGCAATATTCAACTCCAGAACCAAGCTATAAATCACAGCAAATTCATTATCAAAGTGGGAATCAAAAGCAGAAACTTAAAAGGTTCATCTCCAAATATCACAGTTCTACACTTATCAACATCCACTATATTCATGCTCACAAAAGAATAAAAGCAGTAGCTAAACAATTTATTACTGGCGTTCCAACACAGAGATCCCATTTACCAGGTTATATATCCAATACTTATCACCGTCTATTGAGCTTAACTCTTCCAATCATAAAATCAATAACAGAAATCCAACAGAGGTAGCTATGTTCATGCTTCACAAATGCAGTAGCTAAACTGATTACCAACCTAACAACTCATTCCAACTTCATAACAACCTAACAGAACCCAACTGTGGCGATAAAAATTTATTCACACAACCAATAACAACAACAGACAAATAACCCAATAACAGATTACTGATTTCCCCAAAACATACATCTAACAGAATATTCCATCCGAATATACACACCCAATAATCCATAATAACAGACTATCCAGAGTTACAGAATCACAACTCATTAACACTCAAACATAATCCAAATAACTAAACAATATAGGAGAAATCTCACCAACGGGGCAAACCCGAACTAGGAGCTCCCACATCCTCTCTTCTCTCGGCTGTAGACTTCTCTCCCTCACTCTAGCTCTCGGACTCCCTTTCCAGAACACTCACCCGCACTCTTACTCTGCCCTTTTTATCATGTCCTTGCTAGAAGACAACATTCTGCCACTTCCCAGTAGGCAGAGCGTAGCTCCTTCTGCACGCCCAACCAGCACAGCCCAACTTTACAGAGTGTTCCCCACTCTGAGTTGTTGGTTTCGTCATCGCCGGTTCAAACCCAATCGTAAGCTGGACCCAAGCCTTTGGCCGGTCCAGCACAGAACACAAGCCTTCCTATCGTTCGTCGCAAAATCGCCAGCCGAACGTCCCTGCCATCACCAACCATCAGCGCCGGCCAACAGAACTCGAAGGGGAGAACAGAAATCATCGACGTACCTCGACTACGCCTCACCCAAAGCCAGAAAAATTGTCACCGGTAGAATTTCGATCTTGAGCCCTAGCCTCCCGTGACTCGCCTTTTTGCTTTGCCAGCAGCCACTTGCCCGGATGTCGCCACCCGAGCCTTTGCCGTCGCCTCTCTCGTGCGCTCCCGCTCGTCGTCACTCGCTATCTCCCGATCGCCCTATCGCTCCCCCTCTGTTCTCTCTCTCTCAGGTTTGAAGGAAATGGCTGAAGGCCAGATTTCCCTCCCCTTTCTATTTTCTTCTAATTTCTGAACCGAACCGCAGCAACCCAAACCTGTTTGGCCAACTAACAAAATCTGACCGGTTCTCCTCCCCAAATTTCCATTTTAATTTCCTTTATTTCTAATTCCTCAATTAATCTTCAATTAATCCCTCTCTTACATTTTAATCCTTAATTCAGTAAATTCAATAAATCTCATTTTATTCTTCTTAATTTAACTATCCAATAAATAACTTCTCCCAAATTAATCTTTAATTATCATCCCATAAATTTCCATAAATAATAATTTATTGAATATGTCATTGGTAATACTCCAATAATTATCCAATAAATCCAAATACCATCACGTACTTTCCAATTAACCTTATTAGATTCTGATATAGAAATTCGAGGTATTACACAAACAATCTTTCCTTAAATCCCTTTAGCCTAATCAGCCACAAGATCCGCGCATGCAAATCCTTCATCAACAGCTCCTTAACGTGTTCTCCTGTGCGTATACCTACATTGTAAGCATATCTACATCTTTTAAAACCACGTGTCGTTATCCATTTTCTTTTTCTTTTATCAATTACGTACTAATCTCTTTTCTTTTGTTTCTGTGCCTGACTTTACCTACCGAT
>CM039475.1:8485735-8522858 GCA_022433065.1 Begonia loranthoides
TCCATGGGTATCACATTCTGGTCAATGTATAATTCATGCCTACAAATGACAAGGGCAACATATTCTTTCATCTCGTGACTCTTATTATTAAGGGTACTCAACGCAAGGAGATTTCAAGTCTCTTTATAGTTAAACCCAAGATATGCACAAACGATGCTGAAATGAAAGATGAGTCACACCCATATCAAATAGTACAATTACAGTAGTAGAGAAGATAAGGATCCTACCAGAAATGACACCCTGGCTAGATAGATCAAATGTCTCAGATCAAACAACTGCATATATCTGACCTGTCATTTTCAATTTCCCTTTTTGCCACCTCCGCGACCACCTCCGGATGGGCTAGGAATGGGTCTTGCAAACTGACTAGAAGACCCTGTAGGAGTGGGGTTAGAAGCAAAAATCTATTGGCACCCAACTGACCTCTAAAAGTCAGTACCCACTGGCTGGTACTGATGCTAATAAGGTGGCTTATAACCGGCATACTGCTGAGGAATAAATGACTGGGGTCTAGAATATGTACGCTAACCCAGTCCAAAAAATCTTCAACCAACTCCAAAATCAGGTCTAGGTGGAGCCGATTGAGTAGGTGGAGAGTCAGGTTGAGAAGGCCTCTAATTCGTTGTGCAGTTTCTTCTCAAATGTCTAGGTTGCATGTTCGTATGACAAATATAAGGGTTTGAATGCCCACCAGCATGGGGGGTTCCACCAAAATATCCACCAGAGCTACCTTGAGAATGAACCCTATGGTTCAGACCATTCTTCTGGTCTTTCTTGGTCATTTTGCCACTAGTTTGTTGCTCTTTCTTTGACTTACCTTTGTATTCCCCAAAGAATTCATCTAGATCAGCTTCAACATTCTAAGCAGCAGCCACTACTTTAGAAATATTAATGAACTCAACAACAGAAAGTAGGGAACGAATTTTGGGCCTTAAGTTCATCTAGAACTTTATCATCCTCTCCATTGGGTCTACATCCTTGATATATTGGGAGTGCTCCATAAATTTGTGTGATATTCAATAACGTAAGGTCTTCTTGAGATAAATTGTGGTATGTACATATCATTTTCTGCTTGGAGCGTTCCCAACCCATCTCATTGACCAAAAAATCAAGATTCAGAGATTTCTACCAAACCACAACTATCTTTTCAAAGTAAAATACTACAAGGCCAACGCGGTACTCTTCTGGGATTTCTAAAGTATCCCATATTTTTTAGCATAACATTCAGCCAGTTTTCTGCAACAAGAGAGTCTGGTCCTCCATCAAACACAGAAGGGTTTAAATGCCCTCATTCCCAAAAAGTAGTCCATATTGCAAAGTACTGGGTTCTGAACTATGTCGTCTCTCAGCAAGCTTTGCAGTGCGTCTCTCAAGGCAATAACGGGATCCATTGGTTGTGACTTAGCCAATTGCCTAGTTGGTGCTGCGGGTGCACGACCTTTAAAGATTCTTCTCGGAGGCATTTTTTTTTAAAAAATTTGAAAAATTTCCAGTACAAGTTAGAATATGTTTATAGGCACAGTAATTGAAAACTCATTGTAAATTATTACTATATTTATTTTATTAATGTCATTTCTCAAGATAGTAACTTGACGCTGATACCAAAAATTTCTGTCACGATCTGGAGAGGACCCGAGACAGAACACGGAACGACCCATCTGAAGATGAACCAAACTGTCCGACCCTTTAGTTTTTTAGTTATTTACTTATTTATTTAATTATGCAGTGGACGACTTTAGTAAATTACAATTTTACCGGGGCCCAACCAATTGTCTTATACCAAGGATCCTATAGTGACATTGAAATAAAGTAATAATATACGTTCGAAATAAAAGTGAAAAAAATTGCAAGACATTAAAACAATTATTATTTTTAAATAAAGAAGTTCTAGCTCACAAAATTCTCAAAATAAAAATACTAAAGTAACAAAGGAAATTCCGGCTCAATCCTGCGATGACAACCAATGATCATCCAAATTAATAGCTGAGTGTATGTTATTGGAGTGAGTCGACTAAACTCAATAGGGATAGAATTTTATATTCAACAATTAGAATTTTATAAATTAAATGAGGGAGCATGCCATGATTTGAAACATGTGATTAATACGAAGTAGAAATCGACCAGTGAAGCATATGTAGCAAACATGCCACTATAGTGTGGTATATACATAAAATAGGCTTGTAATACCTGGAACGTTTAGTTGGGTAAATGTGAAAACTCTTCCGTGGAGTGGGTGTCCGTCCTTAATTGCATTTTTGGAAAAATGAATAAGCGAGCTTCCAAGTATATGTGCCGTCGTTCGGATGTGAAAACATATTTTTGGAATGGACATCTAGAAAATAAAAATGCATTCTAGACTGAACGACTGCAGCGGAAGAAGTTTCTTTGAAATGTATTGAAGCGGCCGCCCGGAGTCGAGGGTTTATCTCCCAGAGTCGGGCTGCAGTCGACCAGGAATATGAAAAGTCACTTGAAATAAGATTCTATGTCACATTTTAATTGGAAAGAAAGTGATGACTCTACATATTAACATCCTTTATGAGTGAGAACTCCTACTTAAGTCAGTTAAAAGGCAGGGGAGGGTTTCTATTTAAAAGGAACTTCAAAGGCGTGAAGAAACCATGAAGGACACAAAGATCTCATAGAGGATTATCCCTATCTCGACTCTTTGAAGGTAATAAGGGTTTTCTTTATGATTTTCAAGAACCTTATGAGTTTGAGTAAGTTGGTAAGCTGAAAAGCACGAAAAAGATGAAATTGGTCAAAACCGAGTATTTATGCTATTTGGAATTTATTGGCTATCTTAATGTGGTTGTAATGTAAAACCATTTTAGTATGCTATTCATGACATCTCAAGGAAGATATAGGCTCTGGAATTGATGATTTTGGTTATGTATAGTGAGAGTTATGAATATTCAAAGATAGGTGAAAATTGTGCTCTAAAACAAAAAATGTATGCATAATGAATGAAGTCTTGACATGTGTTATTCTAAGCATGTGCAAGTAGTTATCACTAAATGGTTAAGTGATATACACAATATTGGTGCAGGTTGTGTATATTCGAAGTTATGCATACTTTAAGTTATACACGTTTAAATAGATATTGATGAAAGATTTATCATGTTTTAGGTTTTGCTACTCAAGAGGATACCTTTAAGTAAGGGATATTGTATGTCTTTGGCCCTTTTGGCCTATATCACAAGATGTTAGGAATGTATTGATGTATTGTAATATATGAGGATATTATTATGATATGATTTGATACCTTGTATGCTATCACATGATAGATATGTTAAGAGAGATATATGAAGATAGTATTGGTAGTTTAAATGGTTAAAAAGTAATTGATTATTGTTGACATGCCATAATAGATAATGAAATGCGATGCATGAACATGTTGAAAAGGTTATGCATTGTTACATGCACATCCATATTTCATGCATCATAGTTTTCCAGAAAGTATGGAAAAATGATTTTATGCATTTGTGTATGATTGATAAACGTAAAATGGATGAAATAAACATAAATAGACGTTTGTGTAAGGTGTTGTTGAGTGACAGTCCTGCATAAGGAGGACTAGATGATGTATCTCTTCCCTTAAACAGTGAACTTTCAACGTCTAGACTGTTATGTGACTGAAAAGAAAAACTGAACAAAAAATGCATGTTTTTATGAAATTGCATATCATGAACATTTTATTGATACTAACTTGTTCTATCTCTTATAGAGCATTAAGCTCATAATTAAATCTTGTGAAGTAGGTGAGAAGTGTGATGTTAATGAGAAGAATGCTAATTGATGATAATGGGACCACTATTGAAGGGGCATAGCTACATTGAGCACTTGTGTTGTGTGGTGATTTTGATTGATGGGTTATGACTTACTATGTTTATATAAATGTGTTAAATTATCATTGTATACGGATTAAAGTAAGGATTGAAACTATATTTTGTAATAGATGTCTTAAATGTTTTGAATGGTATAATGGTTTGGTTCTTTTAAATTAAAAGCAAAGGCTTCCACTGCGTTATGACATTAATGGCATGTTAACTACATTTTATATCACATTTAAAAAAAATGAAATGAAAAATGATGATATGGAAATGGGTCATTACAAATATTGTATCAGAGCATAATTAGGTCAAAATCGTTCCTATAGACTGCAAATGACACAAGACTCAATGGAGATATGCTTCTTCAACTGTAAGTTTAGTTATATCATATTAAGTTACTTGTTATGTTATTTTACATTATAGAATTAAATTGCAGTACAATATAATGGTGAGAGATACAAAGAGAAATGCTAATGATCGAAACAATCAAGATGAGGCTATTGGTCGCTTGTCTGATATTGTAGAGTGCCAATTTCATTATTTGGAATCGGTTAATGGAATAGGAAGAGCATTGGAATCCGCATCTAGTTGTGGTTCAAGAGGAGACTGGATAGAAAAAGTTTAGAAGATTGAAACCTCCAAGTTTTGATAGAAGTTCTACGTATTCCACTAGAGCATAAGAATGGATGAGATCATTAGAAAACATGTTTGAATATGCAAAAAATAGAGGAATCAGAAAACGTTCCTTGCACTTCTTATTTGTTAGTTTAGAGAATTATTTCAATCACACTATCAGAACAAGAAAATTGGTGGAATTGTGCAATTGTGCCAAATGGGGTCTATTTATGAATATATAAGGAAGTTTGAAGCATTGCCTCGATTCACAATGCACCTTGTGGCAACTAATGAACATAAGGTCCACCAGTTTATTTAAGGGTTGAAAGTTGATATTTATAGGGACGTGAAAATATATGGTACTCAAGATGTGCCATATTCAAAGATTGTGTCCAATAGGAGTGGGAATCAGTCTGGTTCGAATCGGGTAACCGAATCGAACCGAACAATTTTGGTCGATTTGGTTCGGATTTATTTTTCTGAAAAATTAGGTTATAATCGAATTGAACTGGACCAAAATTGTTGGTTTGGTTCTTGGTTTTTGATGGTAAAAACCGGGTAACCCGAAAGCAACCCAAAAATTTACATAAAAAAAATCCCGAGAACCCTCTCTCGGTTTCTCTCTCTCTCTCTCTCAACTCGACTCTCACTATCTCACTCTCTAGGTCTAGCCGCACCTGCTCTGCTCTCTCCGACCTGTCTCCATGCGACTTGCGACTTGCGACACAACCTCACGCCGCCACGCCGACCCTCTCAGTCTCTCTAGCAGAAGGTGGAATCGACAATGAACTCTCTCTCTCTCTCAGAGTCAGACTCTCTAGCTGGACATTGGCGATTTGAACAATCAAGCCGGACATCAGCAATTTGAACTCTCTGACCAACGTTGTCCATTACGGTCTCCACCCTAGCGCAGGTCGAAGTCGCATGATGCAATTTTCACAATTCACAGGTTCGGTTTGTACCACTGCCGGTGTAACTATATAATTTTTTTTTTCCAACTTCACTATATATTTTTGAAATCCATAACCAGAATCTTCACACCCTTTCGAAATCTTTGATTTCAGGTCAAGTGAGTGGCAGTTTCTTCACAAGCAGCTTCCAAATCAACGATTTCAGGTTAAAATTTTTTAAATTTTAATCTATGGCATGATGTTGGTGATTATTTATTGATGTACTTGGAATTTCTGACAGAATTTCTGATATAAAATGTTTAGAATTTCTGTTATGTTTGGAATTTTTGTTTTGAATTGTTTAATAACTTGCATATTGTAATACCCCGACTTTTTATATCAGAATTTAATAAGGATAATTGGAAGGTAATTTAGGGATATTCGGATTATTTGGATAATTATCGGCGTATTACCAAGGACGTAGTCGATATATTATAATATGGGATAATTATTTAAATTGGACTTGTGATAGTCATTAATCGGTATTCAAAATAAGTAAAAAAATTAGGAATAAGTTGATTAAAAATATGGCGTGTGCATTTGACATAAAATTACATATTAAGTAAATAAATAAAATTATGTGAGGAAGTAATATAATGGGGGTTAAAATAAATAAAATAAATGTTAATTGAATGGAATTAGAAATTATTGGGATAAAATGGAAAGGAAATATTAAGTGGGGATAGGAGAGGGCTGAACCAGTTCGTCTAAATCGGTTCACACTAGTTTTATTGCTTGGTTTAGAAATTAGAAGAAAGAGGGGATTTTCTTCATTTGGCCTTCAACCATTCAGTCGAACAGAGAAAGTGAGCGATAGAGAGACGAGAGGACGAGGGAGAAGGTGACGATGAAGCTCGGGTGCGAGTTCGGGCTACGCTGTTCGACGACGTGCATGGTGACGCGGTGCGGTGATGCGAGGTGGAGCTAGGGCTCAAGATCAGAGCCTCTGCCGTGACGATTCCAATGTCGAGTCGAGGTAGGTTCAATTGATTCTTCCTTGTCCTTGCGTTTTGTTGACCGGGTGTTGGTTAAAGGGTGATTGGGGAAACTAAATCGGTGATTTCACGGCGGACAAGGGATTCGGTCAGGGTACACCTGATGACCTGCGACCCGTGCTTTGACCTGGGTCCGATTGAATACGGTTTGACCCTGTTCAGGTTGAACCGTGGTCTGCCAAATCGAATCTCCACGTCATTCCTTCTAGCATAGAATTGCACCCTGCGTGATGGACACTCTAGAAAAGCTGATGGAGTGTTGTTGGCGGCGTTGTGATGGATAGGTTAAGGGCAAGGGCTGTCAGGTGTGCTCTCTGCCTTCTAGGAATTGGCAGAGAGTGCCCCTTCCTGGTGTTGATATAGTGAAATGAGACAGAGAGGGGAGAAATGAGAGGCAAAAGACTTGCAGAAGAGAAGGGGGAAATGCTTTCTAGAGGTTGAGCCAAGAATGAGGAAGGAGGAGGGAAAGCATGAATTCCAGAGAGGATGACCGAGCTGTGAAGGATGGAGTGATGGCTGAGAGCTTGCTTGTCTACTGGTGAGTTTTCTTCTCTGTTTTTCGGTCTTTGGATTCTGTTTCGGATGTTAGTCCAACGTTGATATTAGATATTGTCTTGGATTGCTGCAAAGTTATTCAATTAAGGATTTCTGAATGAGTTTGTTGGTTGGAATCTGTTGGGTTTTTGTTTTTGATTCTGTAAATGTATTATTGCCTCTTATTGTTGGTTGTTGTTTTGGAATTATTCTCTGGAAATATGTATCACTTTGATAAAGTGAAGTATGATGCCTATGGACTGAAGAAAATGGGTGAGAGTTGGAATCGTTATGGTAAGCCCTTTGTTGATTTTTACCTAGAGTACGAATATGTTTGATTTAGTGTGATTGCAGATTTATACTTTGTGTGGTTTGTGGATAATCTGTGAATTGATAAACCATTAAGACTTGACTATTTATTGATGAAAGGTTGTTTCCCAGTGTTGATTATTACTTCTAAGTTATGGAGAAATGAGGTGAAGAATGAGAAATTATATTTGGTTGCTAAGTTGGGAATATTGGAATTTCTAAGAGTTAAAATTTATAGGATTCGATGATTAGTTATTAATGGATAAATGTTTTAATTGTGAAGGTATCAGAAAGAGATAGATGATGAAGATTAGGTGCCAACCGCAAAAAAGATTTGAGGTAAGGAATTGGGTAGAGTCTTGGCCAGTGGAGGCCCTACCCACAAGTAGAGTGCATGAGTTTTATGTTAGTTCTTTGAGATGCTTACTGTTAGTTGCTGTTAGTTGGTTTCTAGTTGATAGTTCCTTGGATGATTACCTGTTGTATTTTCCTTTGTTGATTTCTTTGCTATAGATACTTCCTGTGTTGATGATAGTGTAGATTTGTTAGTGCTCTGTAGTATTTCTTTGGATAAATTACTGTTATTTCCTTTCTGGTTGATATTCCTGCTGTTGATAGCTATGTTTCTGGTTGTTAGCTCTGTTTAGTTTTGTTATAAATGCCTTACTTTGATAGTTCCTCAATGAATGACCTATGTTTGGATGAATGAGTTAAGAATGTAGAAGAATTAGAAGGATGAGTTGAAGTATGAATGAGTTATTGTTTACTGATGTCTATTGTTTAAATATCTCTGCATATATTGTTCTTGTCGCTTCTATTATTCAATGCATATATTATTCTACCACTACCATTGTTTGATATCTAGGTGTTAACTAAACCATCTATTTAAGCAATTATACTAGCATGTTAAAATTGACTAGTACGTTAACTTAATTAGGCCTTAAGCATGTGTAATTGTTAATCAATTATAATCCAAATTGTAATTATTACTTGAGCATGTTAATTAACTTAACTAGAGTAGACTTGAGCATGTATAATTAACTAGTTTTATAATCATAGTATGGTTAATTAATTAGCATGTTCAATTTACTATCATGTATAATCTCTTAGGCACGTTTAATTAACTAGACTTGAGCATGTTAATTAACTAGAGTAATTAACTAAAGTATAACTAGACTTGAGCATGTTAAGTAACTAGAGTAATCAACTTAATTAGAAATCGAGCATGTTAATTAACTAGATTGATTAATTTAATTAGAAATCGAACATGTTAATTAACTAGATCGATTAATTTAATTAGAAGTTGAGCATGTTAATTAACTAGAGTGGACACAGGAGGTTAGAAGCCAATCAAGCTATGCCATTTCAAAGGACAACCTCCAATCTCCAGCTCGAAGTACGAGTAAGAACCAATGACTCAATGAAAGGATTGGTTTGAGTGGGCCCCATTCTAAAAGAACAAAAGAGAGTCATAAGCATAATTGCATTAAACCCTTTTCCTTACTAAGCCTTTGAACTTACAGTTTACTTGTGGTGTAGGTACTTGTATGCAAATACAAACGACGAACAGATAATAAATCAGGGATGAATAGTTTGCACGTGCGAGATTTGAGGCTGGCCAGACTAAAGAGAGTAGAAGAGAGCACGATTATAAATAAATTGTATTTAATTGTTTAGTTTCTTTCATTAAACAATTTATGCTTCCACTATGTTTTAAATAAATGATTTTATTTATGCTTCCGCCATATTTTGCTAAACCCGCTATGTTTTCATAAAAGATTTTACAATGCTTCTGCAATGATTTCATAACGGTTTTACTAGTGCGTAGAACGAAAAAAGTTTTAATGGTCCAATTTGGCACTCTAATACCAATTTAAAAAGAGTTTTATAAAAGTTTTAAATTTTTCGCATTTTTAAGAGATTATGAAAAATCAAGTCGTTACATATATGTTTAATTACTTTGTTGTTATGTTTGGATTTCAAATCTGTTAGTTTGGATTTCAAATTTGTTATGTTTGGATTTCCTATTGTGAATTGTTGAAGAACTTACATAATTGTTTAATTACTTTGTTGTTATGTATGTTTGGATTTCAAATCTGTTAGTTTGGATTTCAAATATGTTATGTTTGGATTTCCTATTGTGAATTGTTGAAGAGCTTGCATAATTGTTTAATTACTTAGTTGTTATGTATGTTTGGATTTTAAATATGTATGTTTGGATTTTAAATATGTTATGTTTGGATTTCATACTGTGAATTGATTAAGAACTTGAGTAATTGTTTAATTGTTTTGTTTGTTTTGTTAGTATTTTATAGAAATAGTTAAAATTTGATTAAAATTGATAATAATTTTAATTTTACTCATCTTTTTGTTCCATAATGCAAGAACACAATGAGATGACATTAACGAATTGAGGATTTGGATTCAACACCTACCTATTCGGGTCCTAAGGCGAAGTGTTTGATGTTTTGTTTACTGCTTTGTAGTTTCTTCCACTGCCTTTATTTTTTATCCATTGTGTTGTTCTTAGAAAGAAATGATCAATTTTCGATCATTTGTGTTGTTGCATCACAAAGTTAGATTGAGCATTTTAGATTGATGGGATTTCTTCTCTGGAGAGATCATTGGTATTTCTTCTATGGAGCCTCAGCAAGTTTGATGACTCATTGCTATGAAGGGAATTTTCAAATCATTAATCTCTTATGTTCTGGTTTGCTATATTAGCTATAGGATAAGGCTATATATGTGATTCATTTTTAAAAGCAAAAGACTTCTTCTTTTCTAATCATTTTTATACTTTATATTGTCAGATTGCTATCATTTTTGCCTCTTTGCTTCTTGTTTTCGTACATTTTAAAGAAGAATAAGAGTTGTAGATGCCATGGGAGAAAATTGAAAGAACCGAACCGAGAACCCAACCTCAAAACCGATTACAAAACCGAAAAACAGAACCGAAAAAATAAAAAATGAAGATATGAAAAAACTGAACTGAAACCGATGAGAACTACAACTGAGGTTCGATTTTTGGTTCGGTTTCTCATTATCCTTGGTTCGGTTTTGGTTTTAAAAATAAAAAATCGAATCGAATCGGTTCGGTTCTACTTTGGTAAAAAACCGAACCGATTCCACCCCTAGTGTCCAAGGCATTGGAAGTTGAAGAAGCTGAGTTTCTAGTTGCTAGACAGAGGGAGATAAATAAGAGATTTTAGAAAAATAACCAAGGGCAACAACAAAAACCATGGTAGCAAAGTGCAAGAGGAACAAAAAGGCCAACTAAGAATGATGAACAATAGAAAAAGGATAAGTGCATTACATTTATTACATTATTAATGTAAATGATCTCCCTGGTTTACTAAAAGCACATTTACATTATTCCAAAGTCTTACAAAGACAACATTATTCACTTTCACAAAGTGGAAATGCATCACTAAACATGGCAAAAATTCCTTCTCGAAGATGCTTTCCGCTGTTGGTAAAGCCATCTTCTTCTTTGTAGAGCTCTTCTACAGATCTAACAAGATGAAGAATCCGAGTTAAAAGAACACTTGACAAAGCTAGTGGCTTCATGATATCTTCATTTAGATCCTTCCATGAATTTGAAATCTATTTTTTTAATATAATAATTGCTTCTTCTTCAGATACCTTGTACTGGTTTGTGTAGCATTCTATAGCTGTAGGTATGTGCTCTCGTTGTTTCTCCAACTGCATGAAAATCAACACATTTATAATGTTGTTTGTTCAAAGTCTTCTAAACCCTTTTTTGTGGTAGTTGTTTGATAAAAAAAACATCAAATTAAAAAAAAATGAGACGTAATTAAAGAACAAACCTTGTTGGAGACTAGGTCATCAAGGAGCCTGAAATTCAACTCTGCAGCTTTAAGAAACTTAGGTTCACTGACCAGCCATTCAAAGTCATCTTTCTTAGCACCTTCAGAACTATTTCCAGAAAAAGAAACTGTGAGAAACCAAGCATAGCCGATTGACTTTGAAGCTAAACTTATGTATTCATCAAATGTTGGCTTATATTTCTTGTCTAGCCATTTCGCTTCTTCATAGTAGTATTCGACCTGCTTGATCATCTAAGAATCAAATAAAAGAAGGATTAAAAGTAAAATCTTAGAATCAATTTTAAAAGGTAAACCCGTTTTGGAAAAATAAAAGTTGAAGTGTGTTGTCGTACAGCTTCTTTTATGTAGGATAAACGATAGGAGGTTCCTTGTTTGATAATTTCTTCTTCAATTTCTTTGAAAAAAACTAGCAATGCTTGATAACATATTTGCATGTATTCTGGAAGTTCACTCATTCTATCACCACTCCAGCTGCAAGAATATTTTATTAATTATTCAAATTAATCTATTCTTATAAAGTATTATTGAAAGAATTCAAATTAATCAAACCTTCTTATTGCTGACGTAAAGAGTGTGAGCTCTTGAATTGTACCATAAGTGTCATAAATATCATCAATAACTGTTAACAAATAAATAGCTTTGGACGAAATTCTTCTCGATAAACTATACTGTGGTTCAAAGTGGGTTACAAATGTCCAATAACAAGACTCCACAATCTTGTCCCTTGCAAATGGTAGTTTTCTAGCGAAGTCTAGGTCTTTTCCCCATCTAAAAAAAATAGACATGGAAATTAGAATCTCTCAAATTCTTTGTTATATGATGGTTTGAAAATATTCCTACTTGCACAAGTCACTGAGCTCCTTCTTATCTAGAGATTGAAGTAGATTGTAATCGAGTTTTGCAAATCTTAGCAAGATTTCATTGTAGGAAGGGAGATATTTGTAGATATAGATGAAATGAGCAACGTTTACTCTCACTAGGCTCTTCCACAAAGGACAACTAAGGGCTCTAAATATCATGTCTGAAAGAGGGTAGCTTTCGTGCTTCAGTAGGGCTTCAAGGTGAGCGGTTGAGAAGATGAGAGCCTCATCTAGTGTAGTTTCTCCTCTTAAACTCAGAAAGGAAGCCTCATAAAGGCTTAGCAATCCTTCCACGTCAGTAGCTAACTGCTCTTTAAACTTTCCTTTTGCATCATTAAATGGGTTTAAAGTGTCTGTTTATCGTGTCACCAAATCAAAATTTGTAAATTGCATTGTTGGATTACATTTATGTGCCGATTATGAGTACAAACATGAAATGTTAAGTCCTTGTTGTCTGAGCAATCGGAAACGTAAAGAAACGTGATGTAGGCAGACATTATCTTTGAGGCCTTTATTCAGAGAGGCAATATATATGCATTTCAAAACATCCTCAATATCACTTTTAAAATGGTACTCCACGCCGAGACGCTGAATATCGTCAATAGTTTCAGGTGATCCAAAGAATCACTTGGACTCTTTGACAACATCTTCCTAACATCCTTCTTCAATTCTCCTACCTCCTTCTCCATGAGGGCATGTTTTTCCTGAAACAAAATGGAAGGTGGGTTTCATACAAATCATATTATAGATTATGATAGACATTTATTTTATGTAGTTAAGAAAATGAAATTAATTTACCCTTGTTTCACACTTGTAGTTGAGAAAGCGATGTCCCCAAATACCAGGCCCAAATGCAGCTATTTGTCTAACAACATTTTGAGAAGACTGTCTCTTTGAGATGGGGTTAGGCATGGTACAGCTGAAGATTTCAGGCAAAGACGGGGAAAGTTTTGGTGCTCAAATGGAGATGTGATAAGGTGTGAAGAAAAAAAGGTTGATTTGCTTCATCTATTTATGGCTTTTCAAGACACTTGGTTCACACTTCCCTGAATATTCTCAATTATTAGCTAACCTCACGTTGTGTTACACAACGCAATTCATTAGATGGTTGTCTTATTGCGAACAAAACAAACTAGTAATTGTGTCATTTTATTTTTAAGTATCCCAATGAAATGAAAATAAAATTCTTCACGAGAAAAACGTCATTGTTACACTTCTGGCAGTAAAAATATAAATTACTGAAGGTGTTAAGGAAAAAACATAAATTTTAATCAAAATATATAATCAAGGAATAGAGCAGTAGGCAGTGAAATAATGATTACTCGTACTAATAAAACATATATAAAAAAAATTAGTGCATAGGATTTAAACAGCAGATATAATAATTGTGCACTAAGAAAAGAGGGGATTTTGAAATTTGGTGGCGTGAATATGATGGTGGAAAGGGGTGTGGTATTGTTCAGACTGAGTTATTGCTCTTGTCGTAAATCAAACAAGAAAATTGACTAGGAATGATAGAAAGAAACTTAAGACACAGTAAGTTTATATTCATGCACTATTCTGTCCAATTAATATGTCCTCACTTAAAAATGAGGACAATGTTCTCTCTGTGAGGACACAGTAAGTTTATGTTCATCCGCGTCTTTCTTCTCAGACGCCGATGAAAGATGCTGATGAACACTGCGACAATATTTTCTCTCTGTAATTTTCTTTTTAATTTTCTTTTTCTTTCCATTATTTAGCTGAACAACAGACAAAATTTTACGTCTCACCTTGTTGAGACACCGCGAGCTACACGGTGTTCTTGCGGTGTTTTGAGACAGACACCGCGTAGCTTGCGGTGTCTTGAGAGACAGACACCGCGTGTCTCGCGGTGTCTTGAGACGGTGTCTTGAGACACCGCGTGTCTCACGTCAACTTGTTAATGGAGAACGTGACTGCGATGTTGGCTTTGTCATTTTTTCATACGTCAATGGTTAACTTGTTAAAAAAAATATCATAGTGGTTGACTTGTCATTGACCAGAAACCACGATGGTTAACTTGTCATTTACCTTTAAAATTATAATAATTATTTATATAATAGTTAGTCATTTACATAAAATAACATATATTTAAGAAAAAAAATTGAGACAATTCAATTAAAAATTCTATTACACAAATATCATTATAAATATTTAATATTGCACATTATTGATGAAATATTAAAAATTGAGAAGTAAAAGATTAAGAAGTTGAAAGAATTTTTGGTGAAAAAAATGAAAGAAAAATATGGTATGTTGAGTTATGGAGTCTAATTTGTTGATTATGGTATTTTGGTATTTTCACCCTGTTTTCATAACCCTATTTCTTTAGGTATATAAAGATGTAATTGGGGTCTTGAAGATTGTGTTGAGAGAAGTAGAGAGAAAAAGTGAGGGTGGGGCAAAACCAAGAAACAATTTCTGTAACTCTGTTCTTTGATCATAGTGAAATTTGTTGGCGGTCAGTGGACGTAACTCTCATACAGAGAGTGAACCACTATAAACTGTGTGTTTTCTATTTTTTGTTTTCTAGATCAATCGTTTCGATACAAGTCGAATTAGAGCGTCTAATCTCAACACCCTCTAATTCCAACAACTGATATCAGAGCTTCAGGTTGAAGTGGTTTCGATAATCAGGGATTGATTTGTCGAAAGTATCGAACGAAGTTAGGGTTTACAATTTTTGTGAGAAAAGTTGTAAATTTGAAAAAGAAAAAAAGGAAAAGTTGTTGCTGCCCGGAGGAAACCGGACTGCCCGAAGCCCTAGATCTGCCCGCGTCTACTTCTTCTCCAGCGAAGAAGACCCGCCTGTGATCTGCATCTCCGACGAACGATCCAGCGTCGAAGACAGAGCTTCGCGAAAAACGCCTCACCGTTGGCCGCTGGAGGCAGGGAAGAAGAAGTCGCCCGATCTGAAGCCTTCTCGCGCTGCCTGTCGTCGTTCGTCCCGAAGCCGTGCCACGCCAGATCCGAAGCCCACGCCGCTCGTCGTCGACCCGCATCGCGCCTTCCGTCAGCTGAAGACAGAAGCCGTCGCGCCACCGTCATCGATCCAGATCTGAGAGAGGAGCGACGCCGATTGTCCCTCCTGCTCCGCCGTCCATCGCCGATCAGTCCACCCGACGAATCTCCATTGAGCAGATTCGATTTTTCTGCTAATCGATAAAAAAAAAATTGGATTTTTCTGCAGGTTGAAGAAATATTTTGGGAAAAATATTTGGTGAATATTGATTGGATTATTTTTGAAATTGATAAAATGTCAGGCGAAGACAGTACATACGGTATTAGTAAATTTGATGGCACTGATTATGCCTTCTGGAGAATGCAGATTGAAGATTTTTTGTATGGAAAGAAGCTTCATATCCCATTGAGTGAGAAACCGGAAAAAATGGAAGATGCTGAATGGAATCTTCTTGATAGACAGGTTTTGGGAGTCATCCGATTGACGCTAACCAAAAGCGTTGCTCACAACGTTGCAAAGGAAAAGAGCACCGCAGGATTAATGAAAGCGTTATCTGATATGTACGAGAAACCATCTGCAAATAATAAGGTGCATCTGATGAAGAAATTGTTAAATCTGAAAATGGCTGAAGGGACTTCGGTAGCAGCTCATCTGAACGAATTTAATACGGTGGTAAATCAGTTGAATTCTGTAGAGATCGACTTTGGGGATGAGGTACGTGCCCTAATTTTACTGGCATCTTTACCAAATAGTTGGGAGCCTATGAGAGCAGCAGTCAGTAATTCAATTAGAAGCTTAAAGTTGGTATATACTGATGTGAGGGATCGAATTCTAGCCGAGGAAGTTCGAAGAATTGATTCTGGTGAAACATCGACGAGCTCAACATTGAATGTGGAAAACATAGGGCGAAATAGTAACAGGAATTCTAATCGGGGCAGAAGCAGATCAAAGTCGAGAAATGGAAGGGGTCAGTATAAATCTGGGAGAAAATTTGAGTTATGAAATTGTGGCAAGCAGGGTCACATCAAAAGGGACTACAAAGCACCGAAGAAGAACAATATTGACAAAAGTGATGGAGCAAATACAGCAACTGAGGAAAACACAGACGCGTTGATTTTTTCAGTCAATAGCCCAATAGACTCATGGGTTTTGGACTCGGGAGCATCTTTTCATACCACGGCACGCAGAGAATTATTTGAAAATTATGTAGCTGGAAATCATGGGAAAGTCTATCTTGCAGATGGTGAGCCACTGGATATTGTTGGCATCGGGGACATAAAATTAAAGACAACAAACGGGTCAGTTTGGAGTATCAAAAAAGTGAGACACGTTCCGGGGTTGATGCGAAACTTGATATCAGTGGGACAACTTGATAGTGAGGGTTGCCACGTCACTTTCGGGACCAATGTTTGGAAGGTAACTAAGGGAGCAATGGTCGTTGCTCGAGGTCAGAAAACAGGAACCCTATACATGACATCTACATGCAGAGATACGATTGCAAGTGTTGACAGTCAAAGCAACACAGATTTATGGCATTGCAGGTTGGGCTATATGAGCGAGAAAGGAATGAAAATTCTTGTCAAGGGTGGTCAGATTCTAGAGTTAAAGTCTGTTGAGCATCAGTTATGTGAGAGCTGCATTCTTGGCAAGCAGAAGCGTGTCAGTTTCCTAAAGGTTGGGAAAGAGCCAAAGAAGAAGCGACTTGAATTAGTGCACACCGATGTGTGGGGACCCGCAGAAGTTTCTTCTATTGGTGGATCAGTCCATTATGTGACTTTCATAGATGATTCAACAAGAAAGGTATGGGTCTATTTTTTGAAGAAAAAATCTGATGTTTTCAGTGTGTTCAAGAAGTGGAAGGCCCTGGTCGAAAATGAAACGAACCTGAAGGTGAAATGTCTAAGATCTGACAATGGAGGTGAGTATATAGATGCAGATTTTAAAGAATATTGTGCTGTAAATGGAATCAAGATGGTGAAGACCATTCCTCAAACGCCTCATGAAAATGGAGTAGCTGAGAGGATGAACAGAACGTTGAATGAGCGTGCAAGGAGCATGAGATTGCATGCCGGACTACCTAAATTTTTTTGGGCAGAAGCAGTTAGCACAGCAGCATTCTTGATCAATAGAGGACCCTCCGTACCTTTGAATTTTAAACTTCCAGAAGAAGTTTGGAGTGGAAAGAAGATAGATTTTTCTTTCATGAAAGTATTTGGCTGTTTATCTTATATTCATGTTGATGATTCTGATAGAAGCAAACTTGATCTGAAATCTAAGAAGTGTTTTTTCATTGGCTATGGTGACTCCGAGATTGGTTATCGGTTCTGGGATAATCAAAATCGGAAGATCATACGCAGTAGGAATGTCATCTTCAACGAGAAGGTTCTCTACAAAGATGAAGTTGGTAACACTTCAAACAGTGGGAGTTCAGTATTGAAAGAGTCTACTGTGGTCGACTTCAGAGATTTTTCAGGAGGAGATACTCCGACTAGAAAAGAAGATCAGAGTATTATTGAAGAAAAAATTGATGAGAATACTACTCCAGAAGAAAATTTGCAAACGCCGATTATAGAACCAAGACGGTCATCCAGAACTAGCAAACCAACTCAGAGATGGTCCCCGTCTCTAAATTATATTTTGCTTACTGACAGAGGTGAACCAGGATGTTATGAGGAAGTCAAACAGTTAGATGATTTGATTGAGTGGGAGGCAGCCGTGAAAGATGAAATGGACTCACTGAAGTCAAATGAAACCTGGAAATTGACTAAGTTGCCGAAGGGAAAGAAAGCACTGCATAACAAGTGGGTTTACCGGATTAAAGAAGAACCTGATGGAAGCAAAAGATTTAAAGCTAGATTAGTTGTCAAAGGTTTTTAGCAGAAAGAAAGCATTGACTACACTGAGATTTTCTCACCAGTGGTGAAGCTGACAACGATCAGAATTGTTTTGAATTTGGTTGTGAAAGAAGATCTTCATTTGCAGCAAATGGACGGGAAAACTGCTTTCCTTCACGACAGTTTTGATGAAGAAATCTACATGTGTCAACCACAAGGTTTTGAGGTGAAGGGGAAAGAGGAGTTTGTGTGTAAACTTAATAAAAGTTTGTACGGTTTGAAACAAGCTCCAAGACAGTGGTACAAGAGATTTGACAGCTTCATGAACAGTAAGAACTTTGTGAGATGTGAAGCCGATCACTGTTGCTACATTAAAAGGTTTGATAATTCCTACATTATACTGCTCCTTTATGTTGACGATATGTTAATCGCTGGAGCAAGCTTGACTGAGATTGACAAGCTGAAGAGGGAGTTATCTAAAGAATTTGCTATGAAGGATTTGGGTGCTGCAAAAAAAATTCTTGGAATGAGAATATCCAGGGATAGAGGTGTTCTCAAACTTTCTCAAGAAGACTATGTGAATAAAGTTCTTAGCAGATTCAATATGTAGAATGTGAAACCAGTTACTACACATTTGGCTAGTCACTTCTAACTATCTAAAGATCAATCACCGTCGACCGAGGAAGAGAGGAGCTACATGGCCAGAGTTCCATATGCCTCTGCCGTTGGTAGTCTTATGTATGCGATGGTTTGTACACTGCCAGATATTGCACATGCAGTGGGAGTTGTCAGCAGGTATATGAGTAATCCAGGAAAATAGAATTGGGAAGCAGTAAAGTGGATCTTGCGATACTTGAAGGGAAGCTCAGGGTTTGCTTTATGTTTTCAGAAGTCATATTTTGGTTTGGATGGATATGTTGATGCTGATAACGGTGGTGATATTGATAGCAGTAAAAGCAGAACTGGGTATGTTTACACTCTTGGTGGTACCGCAATCAGTTGTGTCTCGAGGCTTCAAGATGTAGTTGCTCTCTCTAGTTGTGAAGCAGAGTACATTGCAGTGACAGAAGCCGCGAAGGAGATGATGTGGTTACAACCTTTTCTACGAGAATTAGGCCAAAACTACGATGGGAGTAAATTGCATTGTGACAGCCAGAGTGCCATTCTTTTGGCAAAGAACCCAGTTTATCATGGCAAGACAAAGCACATACAGGTGCGTTATCATTTTATCAGATCCATTTTAGAAGATGGTGTGTTGGCACTTGAGAAGATATCAGGGAGTCGAAATCCAGCTGACATGTTGACGAAAGCTGTGACTAGTGAGAAGTTGAAGTTGTGCACAACTTCAGTTGGACTTTTTGGATGAGATATGTGCATGATGCCGCTGCAGATGGAGAGATGATGTGATTAGTCTCCAAGTGGGAGATTGTTGAGTTATGGAGTCTAATTTGTTGATTAAGGTATTTTGGTATTTTCACCCTGTTTTCATAACCCTATTTCTTTAGGTATATAAAGATGTAATTAGGGTTTTGGAGATTGTGTTGAGAGAAGTAGAGAGAAACAGTGAGGGTGAGGCAAAACCAAGAAACAATTTCTGTAACTCTGTTCTTTGATCATAGTGAAATTTGTTGGCGGTCAGTGGACGTAGCTCTCATACAGAGAGTGAACCACTATAAACTGTGTGTTTTCTATTTTCTATTTCTAGATCAATCGTTTCGATACAAGTCGGATTAGAGCGTCTAATCTCAACACCGTCTAATCCCAACATGGTATGTATTGGACAAAGAAAGAGAGGACATAAAATAGGGATAGGAGAAGAGAGAGAGAAAAAATAAAAGGAAGGGGGCAGGATGGAGCAACAATAATAATAGGAAGATAGTTTTTTCATTAGTATTAATAATTATAAATACTAATCATAATGTAGTTATGATTAGTATTTTCAACACGAGAAATAGTATGCAACAATACTCGAGAAATAGTATGAAAAAAAATTATTGACTAAAAAAAAGTGCAAATATAATATTTTACTGAATTTTATATTCAATGACCGAATTCGAATTAATTAGTCTAGTTAATAATAAAAATTATCTAAAATAAACAAATAAAGCATAAAACAGTTTACTTGAAATAATGAGTGTTAATTGAGTAATAACTTTCATTAATGAAACTTTTATCCTGACATTTCTACAAATAAGTGGAGTGCATTTGAAAGTAGAGGTGACAAATAAGCCGATCGAGACAAGTTTGAAAATATCCAGTCCATTGAGCCTAGCGAGTTAAATGAGATCAGCCTAACGAGCCTGTCTAAATTTTTTTTTTAACTCGAGCTGACTTGTGAAACACAAGTAAAACATATTTAACTAGACTCGACCGGCTACCATACCGAAAAATGATTTTTTTTTTATAGTTGTTTTTTATTAATTTTTAAATAACAGATTAAATAGTCAATATTTCTCTATTCGAGTCAATATTTCACGAGGTTTTTGCTTTACAATTCTAGGGGTTTCATATTTTCGATTAGTCCCAATCAAACTTCCTGTTTATTTAAATCAATTTATTTCGAGAATTATTATTGTAATACTAAAACCTTTATATGATTTGAGGAAGTGTTATAAGCTTATAGATGCTATGAATATATATAATGTACATATATTTTGATCATACGCGTTGCATGAATAATTTATGCAATATGATCAAAGGTTAATTCTAATATAGAAATAATATATGTACGATTTACTTATTGTAACAAAAAAAAAAAGAAATAAATTATACAAGCAAATTTTATGGAAAATGTTTGTTGTGGATTTCATTTTAGTGATGACACAATGCGAATAACATCTACTAAGTAAAACCTGAACCCACTAACAAAGCAACGACCCAAGAAATCCAAATACCTTGAAGGAAAAATAACAAATCAATCATTGTATTTTGTGTTTAATAATAAGTCAACTATTAAATTTTTTTAACTAATAAATTAATCATTGAACTATAAAAAAAAGTCATCATTAACATCATTGTCACGTTTGACGTTAAACGTATTGACTTCGATCTGCAGTGGCTTGTCTACTAATCTGCCGCGACTCAATAGTTTTAAAAAAATAACCTTATAATATTGATGGCTCGCCTCAGATCATATACGACCGTCGCGAGTTGTTAGTTAACCGCGACGATTTAATACCAAGCCGCTGTGGTTGACTATAAACTGTGGCGGCTTATACTGATCCACCGCGGATTGACAATAAACCGAGACAGATTAATACTGATCCGCCACAGGTTGAACAACTTGTGCATAACTATCCTTCAGATTTCAGATTCAAGCAAATTGAAACGCAATCGATCAAAAAGTGAAATGTTGGCTCGGGAAAATGTTGCTAATTTTACAGTTTTATACTAATCAATTTCTATTAATCATCAACAACCAAAATATTAATTCCATCACAATCATATCATGTACATGTGCATTACAACTGCAAACCAATTTACCAATTCCATTATAACCATATCGTACATATGTGCATGATAGACACAAACCAAATTTCATTACAACCATATCATATACATGTGCACTAAGAATCGGAGTGCTCTAACCACATCAAGTATTTGTATTGTTTCTTGAGGAACATCCAATTGTCTACCTTGAAGAAACTATAGTAGATGACGTACATCTGGTTTCGACACACAGTTCATCTATTGATCCTTGCACGGTTGCTCACTCAATCCCACTATCTGATATTCCATATTGGATGTACTTGCCATGATGGAAAACCGAAGCTCCACCTGCTACTCGTTTGGCAGAGGTATGACGGCTTTCCATCTTTCTCGAGTAAGTGTGAACGTTATCATAGCACTTTATTTGAATGTCATTTCACCTTGTATCCCTCAACCGATGCTTCGGTGAGTTGACCGCAAACCATGAAGTCCTCGCCGACAGTGAAAGCAATGTTGGAGTAGAGCTTAACGGCGATGTTCTGAGGGTTAAGTACTATGGTTTTCCTTGCGAGCAAAATGAAAGTTTTTGATGTTTTGGGAGCTGTAAGGAGGTGAAAGAGTTGGAGGCTAGGTTTTGGCCATTGTCGGTACAGTTACAGGACTCCGAGTGCTCTGAGGCGCTCCGTTGTATGCGAACACCTCAGAGCACTCGTAGTGTAATACCCCGACTTTTCATATCGAAAATTTAATAAAGATAAATTGAAAAGTGATTGGAAGTTTTTGAACTAGTTGGATATTCATCGGGTACCAAGCACGTATTTGTTTGATCATAATTTATGAAAATTTATTGGATGATAATTAAGATAAAAATAGAAGGTGTATTTTATTGGGTCATTAAATTAAACATGGAAAATTATCTCGGATTGTGTATTTGGAGTTTTCAGACGAATGCAGACGACATGCGGATTGGGCGTTGCGTCCGAAAAGTATTATGGGTCATCCCGCACGTTTTGGGATGAGGTTGGGATGACATTTTATGTCGGATTGTGAGTTTTCGGATAAATACAGTAGAATGCGGACGAGGGCGGACGAGGAGAGTTCAAATCTGTCCAAATTATTGGACTTTTCAGACGAATGCGGACGAGGCACAAACACCTTCCTTCGTCCGAAATCACAATTCTGAAGGAGAAAAATATGGATCAAACTGGTTTGATTCGGCTTGGTCCGAAAATTTTGGGATGGCTGGTTTTTAGTTGGAAGAAGAAAAAGAAATGGAAGATTAGTTAGAATTGAAATTAAAGGAATAATTAGTGAAGGATTAAATGAGGTTATAATTAAATGGAATTAAAATTTTAAGAGATAAATTAAATAAAAGGAAATTTGATGAAGGGAAGAGAATTAAAATGTGAGGGGTCTGTTGAACCAGTTCATCGTGAACTAGTCCAGTGTGTAAAGAAAAAGAAAAACAAATGGCTCGCGACTATTTGTTCTGGCGATAGGACCTGCGAAGAGAGAGAATAGAGAGCAGGGAGAGGGAGAGATGCGGGGGAGGGGGAGAGCTCGAGTGGAGGTCTTCTGCTATTTTCTCCCGCGTCGCGATGAGGAGTGCAACGCTGGTGACGGGTTGGCAATCGAGCGGGTAGCGATGGAATGGAGCGTCGGGTCGCGGGATGGGAGGCTCGGGTGTCGGGCTTCGGGTCATTAGGGCTACGACGGGTCAAGGCGAGCTCTAGTCCTCCGTCGTTTTCTGGTGCTTGGCGATGATGGAATGGCAACGGCACGGAGGAATGGCCGGCATCGGGATGGTAGGGAGCTGGCAGTTCGCGAAGAAACGGTGGACGGCCTGTGGTTCGATTCGTGGGTCAGTCTAAACTGGTTTGTTTTGCTATGATGAAACCAATAGTGGAACGTGTGTGGTATGGCGAGGGACAGGGTGTGGCTTGGCATGACAGGGTATGACGAAGGTAGAGGCATGACATGTAATGACCAATGAAAAAAAGAAATTGACCTACATGTGATGAGAAATATTAAGAAAATTATAAATGATTAAATTATTGTTCAACCCATAAGTTTAACTTTTTAAAATTATTGGTAATTTGTCACATCCTTCCCTGAATATTCTCAACTATTAACTACCCTCACATTGTGTTACACTATACAATTCATTAGATGGTTGTCTTGTTACACTATACACTATTCATTTAAAAAGGAAGAATTAATTTTTTTAAATATAAAATATAACAGATATTACGCATGCAAACTTGTTAAATAGAAAATGGTTGAGACAAACAGTCACCATTCAGGCCACTCCCATTAAATACAAAATTTTCTTTTGTCGTGATGGACATGTCTAGCATCAATCATAAAGGCGTTGGATTGTGTAGATCATACAAACATAAAACAAAGCACAAACAAACTATTAATTGTGTTGTCGGACGTGCTTGGAGGTTCATGTATCCTCTTTGAGCTACAGTTTACAACATCATCATTTTATTTTTAAGTATCCCAATGAAATGAAAATAAAATTCTTCACGAGAAAAACATCATCGTTATGCGTTTGGCAGTAAACATAATTAGAAAAAATATAAATGACTAAAGTTGTTGTTAAGTAAAAAAACACGAATTTTAATCAAAATATATAATCAAGTTACACAAAAATTAAAAAAGAAAAGAGGGGATTTTGATACTTGGGTGGAATGAAAATGGTGGAAAGGGTTGGTAGTATTGTTCACCTAATATCGAAAAAATTGAATGTTTTACAAAAATAATGTTGACTGAGTTATTGCTCTTGTTGTAAAGCAAACAAGAAAATTTACCAACAATGATAGAAAGAAACTTTAGACACGTTAAGTTTATATTAAATATCTGCAAAAGAAAAAATTCGTGGACTGAAAATATAATTGAGTCGAGACGCAAACAAATATATAAGTTACGTAAAATAGAATTATAAAATATATGTTCATGATGAACTAATCTGTCCAATTGAAAATAGGACTCAAGTTACCAACTCTAATACTTAACAAATATTAAATTCAACCAACTGTGTGGTGCAGAAATTAAAATTAAAGACGTGGGAAGAAGAATGAAAAGATTTATTCTTTTAAAATAAAATGGGGTGACGTGTTCCACCTCACTTGATAGAGGTGGACCCATACTCTTTGCTTTTTACAAATTTAAAAAGGAGACAAACATGGGAGATGGGAGTTCTAGATTAGAATTGAAATACCAGCCAACCAAGCTAAAATGAGATTGAAAAGTTTTGGCTTATTGAGTCTAACTAGTTAAACGAGCAGAATCTAACGAAACTAGCAAATTTAATAAGTAGAGTCTAATGAGCTCATCCAAAACAAAAATTTAACGAGAATCAGTTCGTGAGCTATGAGTTAAATGAGCGAACCAAGCCAAGTCAAATTGGGTCAAATCAACTAAATGAGTCTAACAAGTCTTAACAAGTCAAGTCTAACAAGCGGAGTAGACATAAATATTTTCAATTTATATTAATATAATATATATATTTTCAAATTTTAGTTATTAAAATTATAATAATTATTTATATAATAGTTAGTCGTTTATATAAAATAACATGTATTTATGAAAAAAAAATTGAGACGATTCAATAAAAAATTATATCACACAATATCATCATAAATACTTAATGTTGTGCATTGTTGATGAAGCACTAAAAATTGAGAAGTAAAAGATTAAAAAATTGGAAGAATTTTTTGTGAAAAAAATAAAGAAAAAATATAGTATTTATAGAACAAAGAAAGGGGAGGAAAGAAAAAAGGGAGAGGAGAAAAGAGAGAGAAAATAAAAGAGAGGAAGGGGGATGGAACAACAATAATATGAAGATAGTTTTATCATTAGTATTTTAATTGAATGAATATTGTAACATGTTTTTGATTTTCCATAAAAAAAAAAAGCAGATCTAGCATACACACATGACGTAGTTATGATTTGCTTCAGTACACCTACCAGACACACAATCTATAAAATCTTTATTTAATTCTCAACTAGGATCACCAAGTTTTTCTTTTCATGCAAGTCTTGATCAAGATAAGTCTTATTCCAAGAATATTACAAAAGTCGGTTCATTGCCTCTTACATCCTTTTGGCTCTAGCCCTTGTCATTGCTCCTTGAATGGTTGAGGGACCTTTTGCAGTTATGTTGTCCTTGTTGTTGGACCGTACGTGCACTTAAGGGGTGGGAAAAATTAGGCGTGCTAACTTTTTCGTGTGATATTTATTTTTCTAACTCTAAGTGATTTGTTAATAATAAATAAAAGAAACAATCACAAATATAAGAGAAAGGGTTAGAGAGATGACACTGATATTTTCACACGGTTCAACAACTTTTTTCATGCAATATTTATTTTTCTAACGTGATTTATTAATAATAAATAAAAGAAACAATCACAAATTTAAGAGAAAGGGTTAGAGAGATAACACCGATATGTTCACGCGGTTCGACAACTCCAGCCTACTTTCGCGTTCCAAGTTTCTGACTTGGAGATCCTTAATCACCCAAACCTCCCCGGTTAGTGATGATTGACTTCACGAGTGTCAATCAAACTTTTACAATGACTCTTTCTAAGGGCGTCACCCTTTTGTTCGCGGTTTACAAATATTGCGGAAATAGAAATACAACTTTAGAACTTAACTCTCTAATATGAAGTCTCAAGTTGAGGATTGAGAGAGTTAAGCCTACGCACTCATTTGATTGGTGAGAATACGAGTATGAAATTTGGTAGAGCTTCACTACGATTCTCACGTTGTTAAATTAAGCTTCGGAGTGCCTTTTATTTATAAACTTTGCATAACCGATCGACCACCCACTATTTGGTTGACCACCTCCCGACTATTGGAATGTTACCATTGTGAAATACAGTCGGTTTGGTAGACTACTTTGTCCCCGGTCGACCGCTTCTTCACATCTCAAAAAATGGCTCGAATTTGTCTATTTGTGTGGTTGACCACTTCTGCACTAGTCTACCACTTTTCAGTAGTTTTTAGTATGTTTAGCAATTTGTGTTATTTTGCGATCGTCCACTTCTCCTCTAGTCGACCACTTCTTTGCAAAATGGAATTTTGGAGCCTCTTTGTAATATTTGCGGTCAACCACTTCTCATCTGGCACACCACTTCTTCTGTTTTTTAGCAATTTGGTCGACAACCTAACAGTTTTAGTCGACCTCTTCTTTGTGTTTTGCACTCTTTGAAGCGTTTAAGTCACAAAACTTAACCAATAGCTACATGGACTTAAAACAACATGTATGAACATATAAATACCCTTGTTAAGGGGTATTTTCAATGAAGATCAATATAATTATAAAGATAAAACAATTAAGCATATTCAAACAATAAACAACTTATAATTACAATTAACATATTCATCGTCAAAAAAATAAGTCTAATGACACTTAGACTAACAATTGCTTCATTGATCTGCATCATAACTTGCATAAAATTGAAAAAACATGCACAATTAAAGTGAATTTAAAGACAAAATCACTAAAAATGGCTTGCTTATTATTATTTAATTTCTAGTTTTTCATGATAATAGAATGATTTTATAGTAGTAATGGATAGATTTTTTATTTAAAATTAAGTGCAGAATAGATTAGAAAAATGAAATAGGAAACAAAAAGTCAATGTAGTCACAGGTAGTAGTAATTTCGGTAAGTACAACAACCCAATTGAATAGGCATAATTAGCGAGCGTGATAGCGTGAGCGATGGCCGCATGGTGAAAATTATAGGGAGTGCTTGCAGGAAAATGATATTGTAATAACCGAGGCAAATTAGGGTTTAATTTTGGGAATTAATTTCCTTCCTAAATTCGTGGCTTTGTTATGAATCAAGGAAGGAAACTTTCTCCATTAAACACCCTCTCAGCCAATGCCACCCTCACATCTCTTTTCCTCTTTGAAAACCTTTCTGGCAACATCCTCACGAACACAACTCGTTCTCTAATTTTGGACAATTGTTCTCTCTCGTGATGCAAACCTAGGGTATTAACGAACCCTAGACCCAACAATGTACACGGAATGTAATGGATCGTCTCATGAATCAAGGTCAAAGAGAGGAACTTGACCCTAGCCAAACCTATCGACTAGAACCAGAGTTATTATATGAGAGCTTGACTATAACCAAACTTGTTGGTTGAACCAAAGCTATCAAAGTTTCGATCTTCCAAGTCATACTTGAAGAAGATCAAGTTCTTCACAAAGAACCAAAGAGAAAAACACTCTCACAAGCTAAAAGCTTAATTTCATAAATGGGTAACAAGCAAAAACCAAATTATTAGCATTAAGGTGCTTTTATAACCTAAAATCAATCTAAAATAATCCTTATCAAAATAAAATAAAAATTAGGATAAGTAAATTTAAATCAACTTAAAATAAACTTAAACTAATTTAAATGGTGGCGCATGCAGAATGGACTCCATGGGCGGTGGGGAGCGTGCGGGTAGGCTTCATAGTGATGGATGTGGGTTGCTGGGCGCGCTGGGAATGGATGGCAGAGCTGGGTGTGCTTAGGCTAGGAGGTTGCTAGTGGGTTGCTAGTGTTGCAGGCGGGCACACGCAGATGGGCTGCTGAATTAGGCGTGCATGGGCTACAGGTGCACTGAATGAGCTGTTGGGCGTTGAATAGTGCTGGCCGGAAGATGGCAGCTTCTGGGCAGCAGATGAGCGTTGGGCGTGGTATGACCCTGGACGAAAAGTTGTGTGCATGGGCTGTGTCAAGCCTACAAGGGCTTCAGGATGTGTTGGGTGACATGTGGCGCGTGGGCTTTGGGCTTGGTTTGTGGGAGCAAATGGGTTGTGCTGGAGATGGGCCACGCAGGAAGGGACAGTTGGATGCTGCTGGGATTGTGCGCACTGTCAGAAAGTGTGGTTGAGCTGTGTAGAAGGATGAGGTGCTCTAGGAATGGACTGTAGGCCGATGGGCCACGGTCAAACGTGCTTGGTGTTTAGACAGGTGCGCAGGATTTGCGGAATACGCACATTGACGAGGCGCGGTGACTCACGGGTACATGGGCGGGCGGACTCTCGGGTGCGTGGGCGGGTTGGCCTGGGAAGATTGCATGGTGCATGCTGGCATTGGAAATGGGCCACGCTGTTGGACCAGCAAGGCACACTGCCAGGCCACAGATGACTGGTCGTGTGGAGAATGTGGCGCATTGTCGGAATGATGTGGGGGTTTACGGGTGGGTTGGCCAAGATGGGCACATGGGTGCATGAGTGGATTGGCCTGCAGAGAACGTGTTTGCGGTCGGAAAGGAGATGCGCACTGGGTTGTGCGCTGGGCACACTGTGCAAACTGGGCTGCTGAGTGGGCTGTCTGAATGTGCACGCTGCAGGTGGGCCTTCGGGCTTTTTGACAAAGTGGCCTCCTTTTTGCATCCTTTGACTTGTATCTTTTCTTTTATCTCTGCTCCAATGCTTAACAAGTCCAATGCCTTTTGGATCATGGATTTTGGACCCCTTTTCTTGGATTTTCTCCACTATAAGTTGTGATTTTTCCTTCACATTCTTTATCCATATTTTAGTCTCCATTGCCTCCTACTGGACCTTTTTCTTTGTGCGTTTTCTGGATCACATCATCACGATAAGTAAATTTGGTACAATTATATTGACAATTTTATTCTCTGACCTTAAGAACTCAGACACTATTTTGTATAGTTTCATTGATTTCATTCCAAACCAAGGCAGTGCCAACTCATTGAAATCTTTTACCTTGCACTCCAGGGACTCTGTGAATGCCAAAGGTATGAAGTCCATGAAGAAATCGAATCTATTGTATGAAATTGTTGGCTAAACATTTCAGTTTTGACTTTGTTAATGTTGGTATGAATTGAATGTAAAGCATTGGATTTTTGGATTTAAAATTTTAACTCTATGCTTAATCGAAGTAAATTACCTAGGTTGTGAAATCAGAGACTTTGGTTTGGGAAAAAAGATGATCTCGATAGATTTCTTTTTTAGAAATCCAGCGAATTACTTTAGGATGGCTTTTGAAAAGATGTTGAACTGTGACTCAGCAAACACTGAGTCATGCCACAAATCATCTCCGGCCTTGACCCGTTGGGCTACTGGCCGAGACTCCTTGTCTCGGTCAGGGGAGGAGTCACCTACGTGAAGGGAGGCGACGATGTTAGACACCTTCTCTGAATCTTGGCCAAATGTATGTGGCGCGATCTAGGGCCCTATGTCTGTTGTTGACTAAATGGCTATGGGCCGCGGTCTAGGCCTACATGGGCTACAAATCAAGCCCCATTTTGGGTAGCGGTTCAACCTTGTTTGGATTATAATTTTGGACCTATTTTTAGCCAAAATTTGATTAGTTTCTATCAAATTAATTTTGGATTAATTTTAATGAAAATTAGGGATTTTAATTTATAAATTTAACCCAAAAATTTGACAATACTATTTTTGTATAGGTACTAAAAATTAAAGGTTAAAATTATGTACTCTTAAATTTGAGCTTTTTGGATAATTGAGTTTGGGCCGATGGTAAGCTCCCTTCGAGGTAGAGATTTAATTTTATGCACAATATTCTATAAATTTTTCTAAAAATTATATTTTGAGACGTGTCTCATATAAAATGACGTGTCCATTTTATAGCTAATCGGATTTTATATTATATATAGCTTTTCAAAGTACATATTCTATCAAAGCATGCACATAAAAATTACTGAATCAACTTGACCGTGTAAACTAAGTTCGATCGACTTGATTTGGGGTCTTGTTTTACTTTACGCATATGGGAGGATGTCTTTGTTTGTTGTAAAATAGAGTAATGAGACAGCAGTATGTGTTGTGTCCCTGTGCACAAAACCCTAAACCTGATCAGGGTCTTTATGTGACTTTTATGATCACCGAGTATCGCTATTGTTATATGAAATGTTTATGACAGAGTGTGTCCAAAGTCCATTTTCACTAGGATTTTCTATGGTACAACAAGATTCTATTTTAAATTACATACTACATTATAATGAGTTGTTTTAAACACCTGTCATTTGTATAATTTTCTAAAAATGAATTTATGAAACACTAGTTTTAAGATCATGCATATTTAATCATTTTTTTAATTAAAATGCTAAATATAAAATTTGATCCTTATTGAGTTTAGTCAACTCACCCCAGATGACTCTCCCTTTCAGGAATTTATCAGCAAGATATTCAATTACCAACCCCAGAGTAAAATTTTGGCAGATATTTTATTCCAACATTTTTTTAAAAAAATTTTCCTTGATATCACTTGTTGTAACATTATCCGGATATCACTTGTAGTGTAACGACCTGATTTTCATTTTTCTTAAAATGTTGCATTTTAAAATATATTTTCTTTGAAGAGCGCATAAAATTTAAAACTTTACTTTTAAATCAACTTCTTTCATTAAAATGCGTAGCAGAAGACTTATACTTGATTTCAAAACACCTTCCATATACCAAAACACATCATCTTAAAACCTACTACAGGGAGCCACAACCCACTAGTCAGTTGGCCAAACTTAACTGGTTGATCAATTCCCTTACATTGATTGACTGGTTCTTCAAAAATCCTTAATACTTTATATTTTACTCCTCTTCACAACACATTCTCAAATATCCACTATACCATGCCATAAAAAAATCATCAATAATTATGTCCCTCCTAGTATGGTCCTTTATATCTCCAATAATCATCAATCATAAACCCACATTACCATAATTATCTAAGCTTGACCTAACTAAAAATTCAGGGTGTTACAATCCTCCCCGTTACATAAACTTTTTCCTCAAAATTTGGCCATAAACTATATTCTGTACATGTCTAACAAATACTATCCACATTCATTCCTAATACTATGACCCATACACAGAAAATGCATATAAACAATCACCAAAACCAACATATAAGAATGAAATTCTAAAATCAATCAAAGCATATTATGCCTAGTTTGGAGGTGGACGGCTCGTCTTCTTTGTCCCCATGTAGCGAAATACCCTTGGTGCTACTTTTGCTGGTTCTTTTACTAACATCGAACAATTCTTGACTAAATGCCATTGTTTACCACATTTAAGCACTGTCCTGAACCAACCTTACACTCACCATAATGACTCCTCTAACATTTAGGACAATGATTAACTTGAGGGATTCTAATCAATGCAGTATCCAATTCATTTCTGTTACGTTTATCTTTTGCATATTGGTCTTCATTGTCAAGTATCCTTTTTACTCATTTCTCATTTACTTGTCCATCAAATGTTGGTTGAATTGGATTATTTTTCTTAAATTTCTAACTCATTGCCCTTTGCTTAATAACTTGCTTCTCAGCTTTTTCTATCTCCAAAGCTTTATACACGATCTTAGGATATGGCACATCTTCCGTACCATGTATCTTTATACCTCGATATATTTCCACTTTTAATCCCTGAGCAAACTGGTATACTTTAAGATCATTGGTAGCCACTAAGTGACTGGAAAATCTGGAAAGTGCCTCAAACTTTTGTATATACTCAGCAATTGAGGTAGTCTGGCGGAGACGTACAAACTCCACTAGCTTCTGAGTTCTAACCATTCGGTTGAAGTACTTATCATAGAAAACATCTTTAAACTCTTTCCAAGTCATTACTTTCGTATCTTGAGTTGTCTTAATCGTATCCCACCAGAAACTAGCATTTTGTACCAAAAGATAGGCGGTGCATGAAACTTTCTTAGATTCATCTATCCTTGCATATTCAGACATATCTTCAAGGGATCTAACCCATTCTTCTGCTCGAGATGGTTCCAATACACTACCATTAAAGCTTGGTGGTCTTAAGCTTCTAAACTTCTCCCATCCGGCTTCTTCACGTGCCACCATGGGACGAGAATTTCCAATTTCTTCCCTTTCCATAAGGCACTCAATATAGTGGAACTGTCGCTCTACTATACTAGTCAACTGACCTATTGCATCTTCTCGTTCAGTCAGATTATCATTAGTTCCTCGACCAACTGGTCTATTCCTCTCATCATTGTTGCCACGCGCATGCCCTCTTTTTTCCCTCACCATTGTATTTCCCTAAAGGTTAATACTAACATATAAAGCAAAACAACATAATTGAACATAATTAATACATACAATTGATGAAGCATGCCCATATTGAGTTTTGTACTGTTGGTAGTCTACAGAAACGACGCTGACCTGGTTATGCTCTGATACCATACTGTAACGACCTGATTTTTATTTTTCTTAAAATGTTGCAATTTAAAATATATTTTCTTTGAAGAGCGCATAAAATTTAAAACTTTACTTTTAATTCAACTTCTTTCATTAAAATGCGTAGAGTAAGACTTATACTTGATTTCAAAACACCTTCCATGTAATTAATGTAAAACATTTCTGACCACATTTAAACCAAAGTTGCATAGATATGAAAATAGTCACACAGGTTCATTAAGGTCTATTACAAAACCATTGACCAAGTACCAAAATACATATACCAAAATGCGTCACAACCCGCCAGTCAGTTTGCCAAACTTAACTGGTTGATCAATTTCCTTACATTGTTCGACCAGTTCTTCAAAAATATTAATACTTCATATTTTACTCCTCTTCACAACACATTCTCAAATATCCACTATACCATGCCATAAAAAATCATCAATAATTATGTTCATCCTAATATGGTCCCTTAAATCTCTAATAATTGTCAATCATAAACCAACATTACCATAATTATCCTATACTTGAACTAACTAAAAATTCAGGGTATAACATGTTGGGCTTATTTAGCCAATGTTTTGTCAGACCCAGACATGTAATAAATGTTTTAAGACTTCCACTGTTATTTAATAAAATTAGAAAAAAAAGAATTGAAGGATTCAGTTCTTTGGGTCGAGTCGTTCTCCGTTTTGTCTCGGATCCTTACAAGTCATGACAGATACATTTGACAAGCCCAAATAAAAATGCATTATTGTCATTACCATCCACATCAGCAGCGGTGATGCACATAAGCAAATTTGACTTTTGTTTTTAGGTGAATTGTGACCAATGACTTTATTAAGTAAAGGGAAATTAACAAATCAACCTTCATACTTTGTGATCAATGACAAGTGAACCACTAAATTATTTTTTCTAACAATTTAACCACTAAACTATTAGAAAAAGTCACAGCAAACATCACTGTCATTTGCCAATAAACGTATTAACTTCATTCTGTGGCGGAACACTATACATTCTGTTGCAAAACACTACACGTTCCGCCGCATAATGAAAATTTAAAAATTTACATTCTAGCACTAACATTTCGCGGGGGAACGTCAATATTTATAAAAAATTACAACGTTCCACCATGGAATGTGGCACGTTTCACCGCGCACGACACATTGTACTAGTTCCTTAGTTCTAATTTAAGCATAATAATATAAGTAATTTAGTTAGTTCCAAATCAAGCATGCTAAATGGTATTAAATATTCAGCTTTAATTTACGCATGCAAATTTGTAGTACTTGTTAATTTGCTTAGTTAAAGCTAAGCATGGAAATTGTAGTACTTGTTAATTTGCTTAGTTGCATGAAAATCATAGTAACTTGTTAATTACTAGTTTTTAAACTAAACATGAAAAGTATAGTAATTGTTGAATTGTTTAGTTTTAATTTAAAACATGATAAATTGTATGAGTTGCTTAGTTTGATAAATTGTGTAATTTGCTTAGTTTTAGGTAAAGCATGATCAATTGTATTAATTACTTAGTTCCGTGTTAATTACTTTCAAAAGCATGAAAACGGTTAGTTTAATTTTGTTGAATGTTTTAAATGAAGTGATTGTATTTCCGTGCTTATTGCCATAGTTCATTCCTTGATAAATTGGATTGTAGTTCAAATCTTAATGATGGTTTGTAGAGATTGTTTCCGTGATTGTTTGTATAGATTAATTCTGTGATATCTTGGATGTTTACTTTATAGATTACTTGCTAGAGTCACTAGGTTAAGGGTTCATGGTCTTAGAAACCCTTAGGAAATACCACATCCGGGTTGGTATTCATGATGTGAGAAGAAAATGATTAAGAAAGTACGTAAGGGAATTAGTGACCGGGTTAATGGTTCGGATCTAATAGGTAGACTCGGTAAACCAAATGTAAGAACTTCCTGCCCATGGGATTGAAAAGCTTGTCTACTCTAGGGTGTTAGATGCCGAGTTTCCCTCCATTGCCTGCTAGGGTTCTCTAATCTCCCAACTCGATCCACGAGTTGTAAGATATAATAGTGAGTAAAGAACGGTTGGATGGATTCCTTTCCGACATAACCAGTTAGAGGCATTTGTTGTGTTTTGTTTGTTTTCCAATTCCTTACTAAGCCTTTTTAGGCTTACAGTGTCTACTTGTGGTATAGGTGTTCGTGATAATATGCTTTATTTAAAAGAGAAGCGGTTGATGAGGAATTTACACGGTCGAGCAACGTGGTTGGCAAAGTTCAAAGCTAAAGGTTAAAGACTTAATGATAAAGAGCAAAAGACTAAAGAGCAATTAGTTTTGTAATTATAAATGTAATTAATTAGTTTTACTCCGCAAATAGTTTATTTAAGCTTCCACTACATTTTTAAGAAAAAGATTTATACTCATATATTTTCTTAATTTAAGTAACGAGTATAAAAGAAAGAATTTAACGGTTCGGTTTTTAGAACAAGACTCTGATTTCAATTAATGACGTTTTAAGTCATTTTTAGATAGTTTTAAATTTATCGTATTTTCAAAGGAAAAAGAAAAATCGGGTCGTCACACAAACCTTCATTCCTCATAGTTTCATCAATTCCAATGGATTCTAGGGCAAAGAAATTGATGCTCATGTGAAAGGGTGGTCTGTCGCAGCCTCAACCGCAACCACAGGCAGAAATAACAGACACTGCCCATGAACGCTGTCATCTTGCAACTGAGTTCGTCGGTTAGTTGCACCTCAATGTACCCACTACAATGCAAGGTGGAGCACATGTGGTTGAAGGTACAGGAGTCGCAGTTCAAGTTGGAGCAGCCGCGGTTGACGTTGGAAAACCTGTGGTTGCCCCTGTTACAGAAGTCGAGGTTGAAGCACAACCTGAACCTCAACCTCATTCTCGACAACGACCAGTAGTAGGCGCGTTGGTTCATTTCCAACTCATTACAGTGAGGTTCCACTCCCCACTCTTCAAGACAGCTTTGTGATTTTTCCAGTATCCGACAGTTCTAAGAGGTTCATGTACTCCTCTTGGATGGAACCTTCATCATACTTTTTAGACTGTATTCCATTTGACGTCTAGTTTTAGTTTGGGGTGGAATTAGTTCGGTTCAGTTCGGTTTTGGATGGAATTAGAACTGAACCAACTTGGTTTGATTTTGGAAAATTAAAATCGAAACCGAACTAACTAAGGAGAAAAATCAACGAAAAACCAAACCCTGGTTTTCGATTTGGTTTCGGTTCGGTTTTTGATTTACATCCTAACTCCGTTGTCGGCTTAGGGATGTCTGTTGTGGGTTAAGGAACATCCGTTGAGTTGAGGGACGTCCGTTGTAAGTTGAAGGATGTCCCTCAATACTAAATGAAACAACAATGTTCCCTCATTGTCTCACTCCACAACGGACGTCACTCATCCTACTACGGTGTCGTCCTTTTTATACAACAGACGTCCCACTCGACAACGGGCGTCCCTCATCCTAAATGATGTCGTCCTTTTTAAACAATAGACATCCCACTCACAATGGACATCCCTTATCCTAATACGATGTCGTCCCTTTTAAACAATGAACGTTTCACTCCACAACAGACGTCCCTCATTCTACTATGATGTCGTCCCTTTTAAACAACGAATGTCTCAATCCACAACAGATGTCCCTTTTAACTAATTCAGCTTAGTTTTCTCATCCATTTCCTTATAGTTTTCTACAATAACTACAAATCGTTCGAGGGCTATCTTGGTCTATTGGTTTTGTTTTAGTGAAATAATTTCATGTTTCACATACTTTGCTTCTTTTCTTGCTTTCATTCGTGCTAGTACTTGTACTATTTTTCCATCCTAACTCTCAACAGTGAGTCTGACTCGAAGTTCAAAGTGTGAAGTGTCTGCATGTCACAGTCAGCAGGTCGCACTCATAGTCTCGCTCGCACAGTCGCACTTAATTTTAGGGTTAGTAAAGTCGAGTTTTGGCCGTGTGATTGTTAACGGGGTAATTTAGTTATAATTTATAGGGAAACTAACAAAGCAAATCCTGAATGACGTTCTTTCTGGGTTGAGGGACGTTCGTTGTGGGTTGAGGGACGTCCGTTGTCAGCTGAGGGACGTCCGTTGTCAGTTGAGAGATGTCCCTCATCTTAAAACGATATCGTTCATTTTAAACAACGAATGTCACACTCCACAACGAACGTCCCTCATCCAAATACGACGTCATCTCTTTTAAAATACAAACATCCCATTCCACAACGGACATCTCTCATCCTAATACGACGTCATCCCTGTTAAACAATAGATGTCGCACTCCACAACACATGTTCTCATCCTAAAACGACGTCGTCTGTTTCAAACAATGGACGTCTCACTCCACAACAAATGTCTCTCATTCTAATAGACATCATTCCATGGAAGATTGTTGGGTGTTTATTGTAGCTTTGGTTTAGTTTCAGTCATTTTTCCTTCATTAGAATAGAGAATCGAACTGAAAATTTCAATTATTTTCATTTCTGTTCTAAATTTAATTTTTTCTATTGAAAATCGAATCGAACTGGCCCTAAATAGTTTGTTCAATTTGGTTTCCTAGTTCGAACCAAACCAATGTTCACCCCTAATTTGAGCCCCACCTTAAAAGGTATAATCGTTCATGGATTATAATATGTTTGGCGTCAAGAACCTTAATCCTTCGTGTAGTATGTATACATATATATATATATATATGTGTGTGTGTGTGTGTGTGTGTGTGTGTGTGTGTGTGTGTGTGTGT